>OY787664.1:21360794-22560794 GCA_963678985.1 Spisula subtruncata | reverse complement strand
GTCTGAAAAATGAAAATTATGTAATATTATAACCACATTGTTTAAAAGACAGACAGGAAGTTAAGTCATGTATGCTACCATGATCTCTCCATAATAGCATACCTGCCAAGTACTCCTATCAAAGTGGAGTTACTCCTTTTTTTATCGTTAATTTCTGGTTTTCCAAGTTCACCTAACTTTGAACAAAGGTACATTTGATTCATTTTATGAACTTCAGTCCCATATTTATTACCACTGGAATTGCATTCCTTGCTGATGTATCTAAATCAATTTTAAATAATATTGAAGTGCATTTTGTGACATGTTTTTCTTTATCACTCCTATTTTCAATTTAACTAGTTTGGCAGGCATGATATTTGAGATGAAGGGGTCAATTAGCAGTTATTAAATGAAAGAGGATAAAGTGTATAACCTGAAACATTTTATTGATTTAGTATTGCAGTCCAAAAAGAATAAATCACATCATATGATATCCCTGCTTCAAGTGTAAGAAAACATATAACGCTTCACTTAACTGTTTCTGACATGTTTATAGTAACGTTTTATTCAGAACTGTCACATAAACCCACCACCAGAAGTGGACACAAGGATTATTTTCCCTTACCACTAAATACACACTGGAGATATATCTCAATTACTTAAAGCTTAAAAATATCAAAATTCTTAACTGTAAAAAAAAACTATGAAAATCCAGAAAACTTGTTTCCCAAATTAAACTATAATATATATTGTTCTACGTTTTTGGAAAAAGGAACACTTACTAACCACTAAAAGATGCTTGGTTTACTTTTATTGAGCATGATTTAAAGTTGAACAAGATACATATCTTTATAACACAAATTTTTCATTCCAAAAATGAAACTGCCTGATTTATTTCAGATTATTAAATTGTTAAGTCAGCATAGTGGAAATGTTTAACTGTGCAACATGCATAAAATGCAACTAATGGTAATATAAGTTCAAAATCAGTTCAATTTTGTGCAAGGTGCCTGGTGGCTGTGAATATTATGACTAATAACTTAACCTAGGGCCGACTGTGCTTCATAATGCAATGACTAGTAATGAGCAAGAAAATTAGAATCAAACAAAATGACTATAGGCTATAACCAAGAAGATGGGACACCAAACAATGTACTACTATGCAAACATAATCACTGGGTAAAATGGAAAATGAAACCAAAGAGAGACATATCCCAGTAAGAACTTAGAGCAGTGATATAAGGCAGGGCCACAGTTCTTTATTCATTTAATAATTCACAGGAAATTTTGGAAAAGTTTTTAGTCTGAAAGAGGGATGGAAAAAAAGAAGCCCTTGGGTCTTAGGCCACCTTTTGGTTCTGCTGATTAGTTTTTTTCATTCCCTTTTTCAGACAGTAAATTTTTCCAAAAATTCTTGTAAACCTAAAACTAAATAAACTGTGGCCTAAACTATAATAGTACAGGAATTTAGCATTACCCTTCATCTGAGTTCTCATCCTCATTAGAACAGCTTACAATAAAACAATATAGAACAATATATCAAAGTTAACATGGCAAAATTACAAACCTCTGGCTTATTAAATCAAACCAGAATTTTCATTTAACGAACTAGCTCAACACATATAAATACAGTATTGTCCTTCTAATAATTTAATTTAGGTCAATTTGGAACTAGAACAAGTGGTACTTCAAGATTTGATATTAATCATGATGCTCCAAAAACCAGATCAAAATATTAAAATCTTTCTTTATTGCCAAAAGAAGGAAATTTTCGACATCATGCTATTAAGAACAAAAATTTAATGTGTCATTATTCATATATAGAGCATTCCTACTGACCGAGAAACCAAGATCAACCAACACGGTTATGCTTGGATGGTAAAAATGAATTTACAAGATAGGCACTACAGAAGTACAATCAGAGTTGCCCCCTGCCAACAATGTTTAAGTATAGAACTAATGTGAGAGGTTCCAAACACACTGTTCAAATAAAGATGTAAAACCTCACGTAAGAAACAACACAGTATTATCTACGTACTTGTCATCTTTTATTTTTGAAGAAAATGATTCGGATGTGTCCTGTTTGGAATCAAATCTGTCCATACCCCACCCACCACTACTATTACTGCTTCCCCATCCACTGCTAAAATCATCATTCTTGCGATTCCTTTCTGATGATCCGAATGGACTATCATATCTGTAAACCAAGAACATATGTACTTAACTACAATTGTGTGACTACTTGGAATAAGTTCCTTTTATTTTACAGTCTATGAGTTTAGGATTGGAAACTACTTGACTGAATCATCAAAACTGGTAAATTTTCCTTTATGTGTAATCACTGTAAAAGTTTTTTTTATCCAAATGAATAAGAACTTGTCCCAAACAAGCTATAACCACACAGATGGTCACGATGACATCAAAGACAAAGTTCACATTCAAGAGGTTCAGGTGACATCTGTCAAACTGTACGAGAGTGTATAACTATGTTGTCAACAGGCACCACTTTGTCAGAACCCAAGTTTTACAAAAATCTGCTACTATTTTCATCAAAAAAACGATAAAATTCTTATTCACCGAATGTGTTGTTATTTATAATGTAATACAACATACAAATGAAATACAACTGGAGAAAAGGGTCTTTAGTAGATCCAAAGTGCAACATGTGTATAGTCTGTATCTTAAGTGTTTTAACACACTATATCTCACATACAAAAGTTAAGTAATTATTGATCAATTAAGTACTGTACCACTTTTAGAAAACAAACCAATGCCTGTTAAATCCACTACATTGTACATGTTTTGACTTCATGAAATTTTTAATTTCTGAAATTTTTACACTTGACCAAAACATCACAAGGACCATTTTCTTTTGTCTGCCAATAATTTCACATCCCTGTGTATGCACAGCATGGGTCAAACTACTAAGAGAGGGGAAAAGAAGTTTCATACTTAGGAGGTCCTGATGAGAATCCACTAGAATAGTTATCCAACTCATCCTCGAAAAAAGAGTTTTTATTGCTTCTACGTTCATATTTGTCTACACTAAACTTGTTACTATCCACACCTTCCTGTTCTATAGTTTGCATGTCTGTCATAGCTGAATGACTTACTCCCCTGAAAATTTGAAAATATAATTCATTGACACCTATACAATAAGTTTTGTGACAACAAAAACTTTTGTATTCAACTAGAGCTATCACAGGAGTGATGAATCATACCCCCGCAGCACCGCCTTGACACAGGAATATTATTTAAAATTATATTCTAAACGACACATTTGATGGAAATCTGCTGCTATACAGATTGAAAAACACCATGATTGAAATTTCATGACTTTGTACCAAGCAATTTTAAAATCCAGTAAGAAATGACAAAGTTACAGAGCGGACACGATTTGCATGACTATGTAACCTTTGACCTCTAAGTGTGACCTTGGAGATAGGGACCTGAGTCTTGCGCATGACACACCGTCTTGATGTAGTGAACACTTGTACCAAGCAATTTCAAAATCCAGTAAGAAATGACAAAGTTACAGAGCGGACACGATTTGCATGATTATATATAACCTTTGACCTGTAAGTGTGACCTTGACCTTTGAGGTAGGGACCTGGGTCTTGCAAAACACATCGTCTTGATGTGGTGAACATCTGTACCCAGCAATTTTAAAATCCAGTAAGAAATGACAAAGTTACAGAGCAGACACGATTTGCATGACTATATAACCTTTGACCTCTAAGAGTGACCTTTGAGATAGGGACCTCGGTCTTGCGCATGACACACCGTCTTGATGTGGTGAACATTTGTACCACGCAATTTTAAAATCCAGTAAGAAATGACAAAGTTACAGAGCGGACACGATTTGCATGACTATATAACCTTTGACCTGTAAGTGTGACCTTGACCTTTGAGATAGGGACTTGGGTCTTGCGCATAACACACCGTCTTGATGTGGTGAACATTTGTACCAAGCAATTTTAAAATCCAGTAAGAAATGACAAAGTTACAGAGCGGACACGATGCTAACATACGGACAGACCAACAGACCAACAGACCAACATGGTGACTCCAGTATACCCCCTTCAAACTTTGTTTGCGGGGGTATAACAAGAGGCCATAATTCTGGAAAAATCATCCGAACTAAAATTCCTGACAAGATGCACAACTAGGCTTGGTATGTACCAAGCATTCACAACAAGTTTCATGTAAATTTAACCAATAGTTGAGCAGAGCATGCGCTGACAAACTTTGTGACATCCAGCTCAAAATCATTGTGTCCTCAACTCTATTGAATTCCTAGAAATACTTCTGAAGTATTTTAAGTTAGTGGTTTTCGTTGTAGGCATACATTGGCAAACTTCATGGGTCTTACTGAGGCTAAATGCCCAATCCGGTATATGAGTAGCCAGCCTGTTTTGGGTGCAATCAGCTGATGAAATAACAAATGACCCATAACTTTGTCAATTCTTTGAACTTTTTCTTCAAACAAATTTTATTTTCAGCAGAAAAGTTCATTTTTTCTAGTGCAAATCCGACAGTAAAATCATTTAATTTCAATGGGACAAATTTTTGTAGTTTTGGTTAAAAAGACCTTATTTCATGGATTTTGCACTTCAGGTTATAAATACAAGAGCCAAAATTAGTGTTTGATGGGATTTGACTTCGTTGATAAGGTGAACAGTATTTCACAATTGTAGGACCTCTGAACAGAAACTTTTATATCTAAGAAAATTTAATTCTATGTGTGTAATATAGAATATGAGAATTTGTACCTCATGCCAGAATAACCCATCCCCAGTCTCTCCATCTGTTCTGCTTTTTTAGGATCTGATACTTTTAACTTCTCTTCTTGTTTCTTCCTTTCCACACTCATATCTTGATACGCTAGTCTCATACTGGCACTAAAAACATAGTCAAACAAGTAATACGCTAGTCTCATACTCGCGATGCAAACAAAGTCAAACTCTACACTCATATCTTGATCGCTAGTCTCATACTGGCACTACAAACAATGTCAAACAAGTAATAAGGAATTGCAAGCAATACAGATGGCCCCTACCTGGTTTCCAGGTTATCTATGTTTCTGTTACCATGGTAACCATAATAAAACAAGAGCTGTCTCCATAGGACGACACATGCCCCCGTGCATGCTTTGATAGTAACGTAACGTTAAGATATCAGCACCGTCACAGATGTGTCATAATATATTGGGCAAATGTGATATTGACATATTTTTCTTTGTGTAAAGGGCCATAACTCTTAAGCGTGTAGGTCAATTTGAAATCTTGTTATCTAACATGACCTAGATCTTATGGCCGTACACCTTTTCATGTTTCAAAAGGTTTGACGAAGATCCGATGACAAATGCTTGAGTTATTGAGCGGAAACGGGAAGAAACACCATTTTTCTTCGCATCAAGGGCTGTAACTCTGAAGCGGCTAGGCCAATTTGACTGGTTGTCGATCTTGATCTAGACCTTATAGCTGTACACTTTTTCATGAGGTTTGGTGAAGATCAGATGATAAATGCTTGAGTTATTGAGCGGAAACCAAAAAAAAACGCCATTTTCCTACGTGTCAAGGGCCGTAACTCTAAAGTGGCTACGTCAATTTGACTGGTTATCAAACCTGACCTAGATCTCATAGCCTTTCACATTTTCATGAGGTTTGGTGAAGATCCAATGACAAATGCTTAAGTTATTGAGCGGAAACCAAAAAAACCGCCATTTTTCTATGTGTCAAGGGCCGTAACTCTAAAACGGCTAGGTCAATTTGACTGGTTATCGAACTTGGCCTAGATCTCGTAGCCTTACACATTTTCATGAGGTTTGGTGAAGATCCGATGACAAATGCTTGAGTTATTGAGCGGAAACCAAAAAAAACGCCATTTTTCTATGTGTCAAGGGCCGTAACTCTAAAGTGGCTACGTCAATTTGACTGGTTATCAAACCTGACCTAGATCTCGTAGCCTTTCACATTTTCATGAGGTTTGGTGAAGATCCAATGACAAATGCTTGAGTTATTGAGCGGAAACCAAAAAAAACGCCATTTTTCTATGTGTCAAGGGCCGTAACTCTGAAGCGGCTAAGTCAATTTGACTGTTTATCGAACTTGACCTAGATCTCATGGCCTTACACATTTTCATGAAGTTTGGTGAAGATCCAATGACAAATGCTTAAGTTATTGAGCGGAAACAAAAAAAAACGCCATTTTTCTATGTGTCAAGGGCCGTAACTCTAAAACGGCTAGGTCAATTTGACTGGTTATCGAACTTGACCTAGATCTCGTAGCCTTACACATTTTCATGAGGTTTGGTGAAGATCCGATGACAAATGCTTGAGTTATTGAGCGGAAACCAAAAAAAACGCCATTTTTCTATGTGTCAAGGGCTGTAACTCTGAAGCGGCTAGGTCAATTTGACTGGTTATCGAACTTGACCTAGATCTCATGGCCTTACACATTTTCATGAAGTTTGGTGAAGATCCAATGACAAATGCTTGAGTTATTGAGCGGAAACCAAAAAAAACGCCATTTTTCTATGTGTCAAGGGCCGTAACTCTGAAGCGGCTAGGTCAATTTGACTGTTTATCGAACTTGACCTAGATCTCATGGCCTTACACATTTTCATGAAGTTTGGTGAAGATCGGATAAACACTGCTTGAATTATTGAGCGGAAACGAATCCGGACGGACGGACAGACAGACGGACGGACTGACAGACGGACTGACGGACGGACTGACGGACGGTGCGATTTTAATATGCCCCCGAACCATCGGTTCCGGGGGCATAAAAATAATTAGACATGCATAATCACCATATTGGTCCCTATCCACATACCATGTTTCATAAGGTAGGGGCCAAACAAGACATGGAAATTCCATGAAAACCAGATTTCTATGGTAGCAAAGCAAAATTTGACAAAAACTGATAATTTTTTTATATTTTTTTAGTAATGGTGACCTTGACCCAATTGGCCCCACATAAGCCACCTACACAGTAAGTTTCACCATGATATTTCATTCCTAACTAAAGTTATCCAATAGAAACCAAAAGTGGACCCCACCGAAATTGCCAATCCAATAGCCAGGTTTTTTTTCTTTGGAACATCTGGTTAAAAATTCATTACAAGATGAGATACAGATGGTAATAACGTTTCATGTTTTGTAAAACTTAGTAAATAAGGACAACTGAAATATATTCAAACCCTTACAGCTGTTTTTCTTGTTCCTCTCTTGTTTTGGCTTCCTGTATGGCCTGGTTGGCTGCCATGTTTTCTCTGTCTTTATCTTGCTGTTCTGCTCGACTCTCGATTTCTTTGAAATTGGTTTTTACTTTTTGTGCACCAAACCCACCTTTCTGTAATAAAGAAAATATAAAATACTTTTAAGTTTATGGTTTGTACGGATCTCTCAAAACAAAATTCAAGGTCTTTTCCCTCATTTTCAAGCACTTAATTCCAGAACTTTTCAAGGACTAGGCATCGAAGTCAAGGGCTTTTCAAGTACTGTGCAAACCTGTGAGGAATTCCTATGTCCGACTTTATATTATATTTGTATCCATATTAAGTGCCCTTTTTTACCTTAACACTAAAGAGAATCCCTAAATACAGACCAGAAATGAATAAATATCAGGTACATGGTACTTTCAAGCTTGAAAACACAAATAAATTAATGAAATTGAAATGTTGTTGCTTTTTTCTGTTTTCCGGTAAAGTAGATTTAGTCTTTGGGCATGTGGATTTTCTAGGGCAAGTGAAAAAGTTTGAGAATGCATTTATATTTATCAACTGGTTCAAAAAAAAAATCTGAACTGAACCACACACTTTATTGCACTAATGCATTTATTAAGGTAGTTAGTGCAAAGAGAGTTAAGAAAATATTGCTTTTAGAAATGGTCCCAGGCATTCTCTGTACCATACTTAGAAAGCATTTTATAAAAGAAATAAAATAAAAAGAAACTAGATAAGAACCTTAGCTCCTTTTTTAGCAGGTGCTTTCTTAGCTCCAATTAGAGATTTTCTAGGTTCAGCTACTGCCATAGCTTCAGTTGGTGACATACTAAGGGCGTGTTCTACACTTGGTCCCTCCCCTTCACCTAAAGGCTCCGCCTCTTTCTTTGCTAAACTACCATTCTCTATCGTGATTGGCTGAGTCAACCTCTGATTGTCAGTGACGGGCATATCAGCTGGTTGCAGTTCTGGGTTGGTCAATGAATCAGAATGTTCAGCAAAGAAGTCCACTTCTTTAGTTTCGGGTGATTGAGGATCAGTATTGGCGCCTATATGTAACTGAAAAATTAAAAAAATGTATCTACAAAATATAAAGACAATGGTATTTAACCCATTACAACATAGTCACCTAAAACATATATCGTAAATTATCAATATCAGTATTATGACTAATCTTTTATCTGGTGTACCGTACCCACATTACACTGTGTAACACAGGGTATTGGCATATAGTAGGTGATTCACATATGTACACTGATAATGGCTTGAAAATATCTATTTATGGAGTACAGGACTAAAGAACAAATTCAGTATGATTATCAAGTACAGAAATTACAGAATAACACTTAAAATGAACAAATGGATATAAATACAGACAAAGAAACTGTCAAGAAAATGTCAAAATTAATCAAACTTAGCAGCAAATACTAAGTAAGCACTGAATTCAACACAGCAGCACAGGCACACGGTGTCGTCGAGTTAATAAACATGCATGACAAAAACTATTTTCTTTTAGAACTAATAATAATTAGAAGGTCGCTCAGCATCCATAATCTCAACCAACACATTACAGTAGTGATGCAATCCTAGTATTGATTTTACCAGTACCCACACTGCGCGCTCCAACACACTTACGCGGTGGGAACCGTTCTCGATTTAAATATTGTACAAAGTTAACCATTCTCGATTTAAATAGAGTACAAAGTTAACCGTTCTCAATTTAAATACTATTCAAGGTATTTGGTTCCCAGCGCATAAACGTATTGGAGCGTGCAGTCGGGGTACGGTAAATCGATATAAGGATTGCATCACTTCCGTTGGTTGAGATTATGGAAGCTGAGCAACCTTCTAATTATTATAAGTCCTAAAAGGATTTTTTCATGCATGTTTATTAAATCGATGACATCGTGTGCCTGTGCACAGCAGCTATGATCTTGGTAATATGAGAACATATTAAGGTCACATAAACTCAGCATTTTAAGAAACTGCCAGTCATTGAAACATTGAATCTAGAAATTCTAGTCTAGAAACATGTCCTAAGTATCTGAAAATATGCACAGTTTCTTAAATTCACGAACAAACATTGAATATCTATGTTAAAATAAATACAGAAAATACAAAAATAGTACCGGTATATAATTTTATATGTAGAAACCCAGAGTAAATAACCCACAGATATTCAAAAGTGTGAACCCCAACAACAGGTGCAGCATGTGTGCATCTATTGATGTAACAACAATATTGTAACAAAAGCTAAGCAATATACTGGCACAGTAATGTCTCCAATAAGTATACCAATTATATGGTATTATGTATGCCCAATAACATGCTCCCAACCTATTTACAAGCATGATGCATCCTTGCTATTTTTAAAAGGACGTCAAATAGCCCATGACGCAAAGAGGCTTAAGGTGTTTTGAATTTTTTTTATACCTTTAATACATACATTTTATGCCAGTTTTAATATTACATGTGTAACCATTATTTCAACACTGAATGTGAGTACACAGCAATTGACATGGAACACCTTCATATGCATGTGAAGAACATTTTAGACAAGCAGCACAGCAATGATGCAGTGGCATTTTGCAGAGTGCAACAAATTTATACTTATATAGTCTAATCTGAAGTAAACTATATTTAATTTAACTGCAAATCAAATAAAAATATTAAAATCATCAAAACTAAGCTTTAATACTTCTAACACAAAAACCAATACAAACATAAAATTTGTGAAAACTTTGAAGAATAAAGACTCCTTCTAAAATACACTGACCAATTAACTTAAAAATGACCTTAATTGTGCACCTTTATTGATATCCAAACTTAACACACAATACTTTTACTATACGGTATAACCAAGAGAAAGCAAAGTTGTTTTCCCCTCAAAATAATGCAAATAATCAAAATTTGGAAGTCAGAGTTATAAAATGTTACATGAAATAGTTTTATGATGAGCACTATCAAAGTGAGTTAAAATTACTGAGTGGTGGTTACAGGGTATCTAATGTGATCAGGGGTTCCACTATCTTCTGAACATCAAGGGACATTTTGATACCGTTGGTTAAATGTAACCATTCATTGATTTTATAGGCAAGATACACATGATGCCGAGTATAGCCTTTATTTGCCAGTCACCTTTCTGCTGAATAGGGCAGGCATATGTGTGCCTCCACCCAGATTTGAACTCAGGTCTCCAGATTGACCAGTCAGGCTTACCACTAAGCTAAGTAGGCCACACATGATTTAGACGAAAATGACCATTCAAACCGACATCTTGAGGGTCAAATGTACCTTTTCAAATTTCAAGGGTGAATCGAAAACCCCTACCCCTGTGTCAAATGGAACCCCTGGTTATAAACACAGACAAAAGCCACTGATATTATCTACACAAAACGAGATGATCTAATAGTGAAGTAGAAATAATTGACTACCGGTACATAGATAAGCAAAGAAAAGTTAGTATGCAATGAAAAACACTTTTGCATCAGTTGATCAAAAATTTGATTTGTTGATATTTAAAATGACTACAAGTGCTAAATTTTTGCTGATATCGCTGGATATAATGTTACTCGCTCACTTTTTTCACATATACAATTACATGAGATAAGATATATAAAGAATCAGAAATAACAGTTTGAATTTTTATTTTTTACTTGTTGAAATATAAACAGGCATGATCTAGCACTTGTGTGTCCTACATTGAAATAAAACAACAAAGTATAAAACTTTTCGAAATTCAAGGAAATTGAAACATAAAACCAGAAATTGAAGAATAAAACAAAGAGATGTTTGTTAAACATGTATGCCCCCATGACAGCCCATTAGTCGGACCTTGACCTTTGACCTACTAGCCTCAAATCAAAAGGGGCTATCTTATGTTGATACCCAATCTCCATGTAAAGTTTGAAGATCAAGCTGTCTTGAGTTAATGAGTGGAAACCATTTGGTCTACAGACCCACTGATCGACATGTGCAACGCTATATACCCCCTCCCCTCATCAATTGAGGGCATAAATTATAATATTGAAACTGATGGAAAAGCATTGAATGATGATGTTACAGTCCCATTCTAACCTTGCCATCAGGACCTGTCTTCAAGCTTAGCTCCATCTGTACAAAGAGTATTTAAAACTAGATCACAACTGGAATATTGAGCAGTAATTTCACATTATTCTTCTACTGTAAAATTGTAACGTATTTTCTTGGTAATTAAATTTCTTGGATTTTTTAATAAAAATAATAACACACATTTGTGGATTACAAAACACAGAAAGGTTAACCCAAGTTTTGTAGTTTAGTTTAAACTAGCAATTAGTAAACAAGATTGTACTGGTAACCTTAAAGTATCGACAATACCAAATTGATATCAATTAGCAATAAAGCTTAAAATTTGAAGTGATCAGCTCAAAAACATGCTATGGAGGGTAACAACTCTTTTCAGAATTTACAAGCTGCATTAAACAACAATACATTTACAGAGAATATAAACGAGAACATTTTCAACTCCAACACAATTGCCTAAACATACATTAAAAGTTAATGCTATAATACACACACTAAAGCTATTAGAGGCTTAAAAGTTAAATGCTAGAAATTGCCATTCCTATTTGAATACCGTACAGTGATTAGTAAATCAACAAACAAAATTGATATATAAAATCACAACAAATTTTAATCAAATATAAATCTCAGTGCATTCATAAGAATTTCAGAGTAATTGGACCAGAGACAACATTCACTAGGTAATCACACATGACTGTGAATATAACAATTATTGTATTATAAGACATAATACTGTAAAATAATTAATTTTCATAGAAGATTACATATCGTGGATTTCTTGCTTGACCTCCAAAATGCATCTCTAACTAACCAGGGCTTTTTCTAAACTCAGAGATGGGCCTTTAATTAGGTTTAACATTGGTATTCTAGTATTTAAATAAATATGGGAAACTGATTTTGTTAACTATAACGTTAATTTCATTTTTTGACGAAATATGCATGATTTTGAAGGTTTTTTTCTCGGAGAATGGGCTTCATAACAGTCCGCACTTCACAAGGAAAAAAGCCCTGGTAAGTAATAACAGTATCATAGAAATAAATTTCAGAAAAATATGCTTTGCATCTCTTACTAAATACTAACATACACATATACATGTTTAACATTAACAAAGGGATCTACAAG
Organism: Spisula subtruncata; assembly: GCA_963678985.1. NCBI lineage: Eukaryota > Metazoa > Mollusca > Bivalvia > Venerida > Mactridae > Spisula > Spisula subtruncata. Next base: position 22,548,400 of record OY787664.1, on the reverse strand, counting down.
AGAAGAAAGCAGTGTACAAACCTTAGTTCCGTGTAATCTCATAGCTTGTGTAGCTAGAGCATGTAGCTTATCCTTGTACATAGTCGCAGCACGACTGTGATACTTCTGTTGAGCATCGTTTGTTGTACAACCATGTTGACGAAAGAAACCAGTCTAAAAGAAAATATATTATACAAATGTTTGTTTTCATAATGCAGGGCTTTAATTTGACTCTTGAAACTGCATTTTGACAAAAGTGTCTATTTTGACTCTGGAAATTTTAAGTTCAAGAGTCAAATTTACTATACATTTTGACTCTTCAATCATTTTTGGAGAATATAGTGAAAGACGGGGAATGCCATACAGGAATTGATAAGACAACTTTCTCCATAATACTCAAACATTACATAAAATAAAGAGAGTGGAATACAAAGGACATACTTGTTGACTATCAATATGGTGCATGTGCAACCTCTTTAAGGATGTTGAAATAGCCGAGAGGTCAAATGCCTTTACACTTCGCATTCACTCACAGCTAGGCCTACATTGACCCTGTATAGTATGGGTTTGAAACCCACAAAAGTAGCAAACTGTTTGATTCACATGTGCCACATGGTGGCCGTAAAAAGTCTTATATTAATTACCCCAATACAGGTGTGAACACTGTGATACAGTTACAATGGTAATCGTTAATTATTATATGTGCCACTTTTTTGGGGTTGTTGCGGTAACCAAGAAGTTAATGCTTCGCATTCAATGATTGCTTTGCAAAGTTATACAGTATGGATTTGATCCTCTACTGGTGCAAATTGTACTTCTTATAGAGACATCATCCATTAAATTAGTAAAATGCAGGATAATCATCATCCAACTACATTGTAAAGTTTAACAAATTTCATTAATGAACCATAAGAGGCATCTAATATCTTTTCTTTATCTTTTATGAGTAAATACCAATGCCTACATGGACACAAATGCCAAGTTTCACATTAAACTATGAATTATTTATATAAATGATTAATTACTGTGAAGGAATTTTTTATGTAACATTATTTCTATAGGTCATTGGATGGAAACTGAACTTTGAAGAATGGCACTCTATACTTACTGCATTGGCATTGCTACCACATTGCATTGCTCTCAGCTGAAACCATGTCCAGTTTGTATCAAGCTGTGTGGATCGTATAAATGTTACATGAACACCAAGTGATCTGTGAACAGCGGAGCAATCTATACATAGAAATACTCCATACGTCACGCTGGCCCATGTTGGGTTGTTACTGCCACAATCAAAGCATTGCTAAAAATAGAACAATGTCAAGAATCACATTATGATTATAATATAAAACATTAATTTTACTTCATCAAACAAATTAAATGATATTATGCACTAGTCTAATGAACTCCCCCCTCCCCCGCAACCTCTGGGAGAGCGGGGGAAAGTACCCTATATATATCTTTGCCTTTCCGATGCCCCTAGACTTCTGTGCAACTGTGGTGCTTTTGTTTCAGCCCAAAATAGCAGAAAAATATAGCCAGGACATTATTTTGCTGGTTAATAACGGGGGCAATTTGCGGGGGGGGTATCTTCTGAGGGGGTAGGGATTTTACCAGGGGTTTGAAAAAGCAAAAATTTCTGCCCTTCCATAGGTTTAGGGTTCAATGCTGATAATGGGTCAGTTTATGTCAACAGTTATGAGTGCTTCTACTTCTAATTCGTGTAAATACTCAAAGGAAGGGATAGGATTACTGAAGATAATGATCCCTGGTTGAAATTGCGACCCTGTGGACAACAGATCTGTATAACTTAATTATAACAATTGGAATTCTATAAATTTGAAACTAGCTGATGATCGTGTGGTTTGAGCCGTTAGCGCCTCAGGAAGGAAGTTTACTAGGTCTATTCTTGAAATCTCAACATATCGTTTTATATGATAGCATTGATACTGGTACTCCTCCAATGTTGAAACTATGAGGGTGGTTCCTGGTTAATGCTGGTTGGCATGGTGTAAGTGTGCTCTCACAATATGGAGTCAACTGGTGACTCGAGTGTTGAAACCCAGTGACATTTGAGCACCAATAAACATGTGATGACAGCTGTTAATATAATCTCATAAACGTATTTACTGTGAAAATATATCAGATAAATTTAAGCCGGTTGCATACGTCCAAAAAGCAACCCACTGTCACGTAAGCATGTGGATGTGTCAAAATTGACAAGTCAATTTTACACCGGTGAAATATCTCGAGTCGTGTACACCGAGAATACGATATCGAGCTTTGCTCTTCTGTCATATGGCGATAGAATTAATATTTCAGAAGCTGTAGGAAACAACACTGAACCTTGTTTGTAGGGATTGAGCGCAGTCTCTTGAAAATAGTCTGAATGTCTGTTTTTGTTGGTCCGTCAGCCATTTTGGTGACGTTTTTGAGAAAGTCACATGACACTTAAACTATTAACGAATACTTCTTCCAATTATCGTTGTCGTCAAAGATCGAATAAAACTTCAATATCCCTGTCGTCATGTTCTATTCTGTCATATAATCTAAAATAACAACACAAATTGAACACGTGACCCATAACCATTGAATAACTATAAATTATTAATGTGGGAATCTGGATATGGACAAAACGCTGAGAATGTTGTCCACCTTGACAAAAATGAACAGTGCCTCTGGGGATTATGTACAGTGAAGATTTTTATAGCAGGGATACTGACACTTGAACAGACATACACTTCTATATAAATACAAATAGATTATAGGCCACGGTTATTTGCAAAATTGCTTCTCTAGTCGAGTGTCAGCGATTCAGGACACTCTATCTATCTCATTAATCAAACGTCTAAGCAGAACCATTGTGTGTGATTTGTCAAGGGTGGTTACATGACGAGCACCAGTAAGATAATTGGGACTCCCTACAGAAATAACATCGGACAACTGACTATTCCGAATCACACACTGCCTCATATATATCGCTGGCTTAGAATGAGAAGGTCGTAAGTGCCACTTACGACCGTATAAGACTAATGCATATTAGAAATTTATACCATAAGTCGCTTCTATGAGCCTATTTTCATGAAATTCGGAACTTGTCATGTTGGCCAAACCAGGAGCTCTTCAATGGACAGTATGTAAGATCCGTGACCAAACTGAAGTTGAAAAAAGCTTGCTTTACCATAAGTAAAGAGTCATGTCAGACACTTTTTCTTGTTTTCCCAATATATATATATTGATTTTGTTGAACATTACGACCCTCTCCTTCTAAGCTAGCGATATATTTATTTCACTTCTGTCTCACTGTCACGCATTTCCTTCTTGGAGCCATCGGGTTATCTTCTTTTTCCTTGATCGAATCTCCTACTGAAACTGGACATGTCTCTAAATTGTGTTAACACCTGAAGATTTGATACTGGCAGTAAATGGGTGATAGAAAGAAAAGAGAAACATTGTTGTCTTTGTGACTGATATAGATGTTGTTTATTTATATTCATTGTATCGTGTTCTTATAAATACGTGCAGCAGCTAGACTAAACTATATAGAGTGCACTAACCTAACGTACAATATTAAACCACAGGCCTGAGAAATTATATTACCAACTACATTTTTACTTCCCCAATTTTTCATCCATTCAATAGAGTAATTATCTAACGAACGAGTGAAAAATTGGGGATGTTAGATTCTTGAGTTATTTTGTGATATAATTTCTAAGGCCTGTGATTGAACACATTAAAACGTTTTACGTATTACCTGTACTTGCACAGCACCTTATCACGAATGATTCTTAATCTTGGCACACCTTAGAACATAGACCCATCTCACAATCCCTGATCTTCCTCTATAAAATCCAATACCAATTAACTTGTATATGTAGACCATAGACACCTTATCCCGACCAGAAATTTGAACTATCTGATACCCAAATCTCATACCCAATATCATCAAAACTCGTTCTTTCCAAGAACTATCAGATTCTGGAACTCTCTACCGGCTTACATACAGTCCAGTCCAAGCCTCCAAATTTTTCGAGAGAGGCTGGAGACACAAAAATTCTAGACCGCATACAATATCTTACTGTTTTTTTAAATTTGCACTGTAATATATCTTTATCACCTTCACTGTACTAGGCCTATATAACCTTTGCATCCCTTTTATATTTTTAACAAACTGCTACCCTGACTTGCGCCTCCCTGTTATAATCGGAATTGATTGTTTGGAGTATGAAATAGAAATAGAGAATCTTACCACCATGGAAAAATTTATCTACACTGACTCCGTTTAAAATTTAACCCTGAACCACAAACATGGACCATTAAATATTCAGACGCCACTTTATCTCGGACGCGGAGTGTACCTGGAATAATTATGGATGTTTTGTATTTTTAAATAAATCATCTTTCTTTCACACATTAACAAACTCGGGTGGTTAAGTTGAGTGCTGCCTTCCCAGTCCGATTTCCTCATATTTTTTAACCAGTGTAAAAACTTCACATAACAAAACTATGTAACAATACTGTACATGTATATTTAATGTTGTCCGACACAGAACTGATTTGTAAATCTAAACTAGAAGTTGTGACCAAAACGTGCGCAGATTTATTAGACTATGTTCCGTCATTTCCAAGGATTCCCGTAAAATAATCACGAAATCTCTTTGAGACACAGCATTAGTCGTTGTGGTGGCGATGATGCGTTCAATAGCGCATGCTCCTAAGAGAGTAAACAATAACAACATGGCGATCATAACACATGAAGAAATATGTACCACGATATGAAACAAGCACAATTTAAACATTTCATTGTTGAAATTGTGATTGGTTATCTCCCTGAAGATATTTCTGAATAATGTAAACAACGGTGGAACAAGAAGAATCTTCACACCATGCGAAAAAATGAACTGAACAAGTATACAGTAAACAATCATACAAAACAGCAAATATACAACAGCACGTGCTATTATCCATCGCGAACAGTTTTTGCACGAAATCGGAATAATAATAGCACATAGAATGACGTCAGCAAATACGTCGTTACTGTCTAATTTGATCGCATCAACATCAAATTCGTCTGTGTCATCCGTATCTCTGATTGGCGGATTACAATGGTCTTTCTCTCGTTCATTAGATTCAATATCCTCTTCCGTTTCATTATTTCCTTTATCATTTTCTTTGGTTGTTTCTTGAATGCCCTTTACAACTTCCGCAGTGTCACATAAGGCAATAATGGTTAAATTAAGTGGAAAAGTTGCCCCATACTCTGAAGATGCACTGACAGGCGTATTCTTTCTACAAAGCGGACATGGAAAGTTAAAATCTGATTTTGGATCCTTACGTTTATTTTTCTTTATCCGTTCTGATATATACTCGGTCAGGCAATGTTCACAAAATGTATGTTGACATGGCAACGCACGTGGTTTTTCAAATATTTCCATGCAGACTGAACAACTTATTATGTCCTGAATGTCGGTCATTTTTACGTCTGAAAGTACATATTAATATGTTAGAATATAAATTATTCCATATCATTTCAGGCACTTTCATGTATATATACGTATATTGTATTGCACAAAACAAAAGTCCCTGGCTTCAGTAATGTGTACAATGCGCTGAACAATTTGCACTTTGAATGTATTGTTGCCTCATTTTTTATTGTACATTAAACTAAGATTACATGAGCGATATTATAAATCGAACAGGGAATGCAGCATTGAACAGAAACAAAGCGCACAATGCAAATAAACTTTTGTTATATATGAAAGAACACACAGAATATAATCCAAAGCCAAACACAACAAGAACATTGTAATTAGGAATTACAAGCAATACTCAAGTCACCTAACAAGTTTTCAATGTTTCTGTTTGAGCTATGACAGAATCAAGAATTTATTGACGGACTGTTGCAAAGTAAGTGACTAAAATGAACAAGACATTAAAGCTATTACACCAGTAAGTCGAATTAAAATAAAGACAAGTACCGTACGTATATAAATATGAAAACATTCAGCATACCTTACAACTGAGAGTGCTAAAAATGTCATTGTGCACAATTGTATTCATATTTCCGAACTATTAAAATTTCAACTTAAAACGAAAGCCTATAAACTAATAATTATCAAACACAGTATTGATTGTACAAAAACACAAGGTACATATTTTTGTTGACAAGTGTGCTATCTTGTCTGTCGATATTTAGGTGATTATCTATATCAATACTATGTTGATATAATACTATTCGTACGTATGGATCCTCCAAAATGAACACATTTTCGATATAATTGAGCCATCAACGAGAAGAAATCTCACACGCGGCCAGCAGGATCAATGTGATTTCGAGGTGAGGTGATTTCGAGTTATCAAAAGACGTTACCGAAAACATTTGAATTTAATATCCACGTATAGTTACATATTGTAAGTTATATACTAGCTCGTCAATATTGAGCAACTTCTCGTAGGATTTGGTTGTATTGCTATAATTAATGGCACAGATGCATTCTAAAGTTAAGACTAGTAAAAAGGGTGTTATGCACCTTGTTTGTTCATTTGCACAGTCATTTGTTTGGCCTTAGAATAATAATGGAAGCAATACATCAGTTGTTACAAGTACTTGTAATACCACCCACAATATCTTAATGACTGGTACATGTATTCACAAATTAGACGTGTTGGTTTTATACGAATATATAGTACATACACAAGTACATTGATATCATTTTTACGTCAACTACAACTGGTACACAAGGGGTATAAACTAAACCATGGAGAATGGTTGTTTAAGTAAGACTTTCCATGGAGATTGGTGCCAATGGCCGATATTTTGATGTTTTTTTTGGTCACATTTCTACCAAAGTATATCACCGATAGGTGGCTCAAACTTATGGCTAGGTGGTTATCGCATAAACACCACATATAAAACAAGAAAATGAACTTACTTTGGTAGAAATATGTCCACAAAGTGACAAAAAACATCAAAATATCGACCATTGGCACCAATCTCCATGGAAAGTCTTACTTAAACCACCATTCTCCATGCTTTAGGTTATACCCCTTGGTACAGTTGATTAGGTTTAAACTACTTCTAGGCTCATATGTGCATCAGCATAGGCAATAGCGGATCATGTGGTAGACCGGATCACACAACATTTTAGCTTGCATGATGGAAATAATCTACATGTACATGTACACTGTACTTCTTTTGGCATAAATATTTCCTTCAATTAGACGAATGACTTACCAAAATATGACTTCTGCAGTTCACTGGATTGTGGAGAAAACATAGTTTGCCAATTAATGCAGGACCCTAAATATTGTAGACTTTTGTGACTGACGCCATGGAGCCCTCATGTAGGGGAATCTCGCATCGTTTTGAAAAAAAAATAAGAATTTTGTCTCATTAAACATCACATAAATACCGCTGGAAAGGCCAATTCCAATCTAAAACAACCTCTACAACAACTGCTGACCATCATTTACAAATATAGATGTTGTTTAATGACTAACAAAACATTTATGAGGCGATTTGCTTTTCAGAAAATAGAGGAAAATGTTTCGTACATTTGTACATTTGTGCTACAAATTTATATACATGTATGCGATCTATCTTTCAATATTGCCGAACTTCGCTTTCGAGTATTGTTCTTGTTGGCAGACCGGCTGATTTAAGAAAAAAAACAGCAAGTTCATGATGTTTAAAAGAACAAACAAAAACATAACTTTTCTAAGTACTCCTTTACATCTACTAAATTTGAAATCTCTTAACAAGAAATGGGAATATTGAGTTGACACTTTTTTATGCACGTGTACCATGCTATTGGTAGCTCAGTGAACGATGTGTTATATATTTTTTTAATATAACGATGTGCTGCAAATTGAATAAATTACAGCAGATACAGTTGAACAACGACGTGTTTCAAAAGTCACATGTAAACTTGAACATTTTTTATGTGGGTTTGTCCATTAATGACATTTACCACAGCTAAACACTTTGAAGACCGGATCACACAACACATGTGCGATGGAATTAATCTACATTTATTTGTTTTAGACATAAACATTTGCTTCAATAAGGCGAATAACATACCAAAATATGACTTGTGATATATACATGCAAGTTCAGACAAAGACATGCGCGTTCGACGTCCTTTGTTAGTGCTATGAACGAGCAAACCAATATACTGTCTGAAGTACCCCTAACCCACCAATCAAATTTCGTTTCAAAGTTGTTCGATCGGGCTGAAATCTGAAGATTTGAAGGAAAACAGCTAGTGCCACAAACGCTTGTCCTCAAGCTTGCAACATGTTTGCTTTTGGATATTTTTGCGGCAGAATGGGGATGTTTTGCAACATTTTGAAAAATTAACACCTCATGATTGCAGCCTCTCAGCAACATGTGCATATTAAATTTGATTTTAGAACTGACTTTAGATTGAGTGCTGGTTATTTAAAAAATTAAACGCTTAAAATTGGATGAAATTGGCAAAAATAGCGAAATCCACGTGCACTTCAGAATATGGTACCCGGACGGTTCTATAAAAATATAAGTTTTATTCAGGAACTATCTAAATTATAATTACATTGTTCCTGGTATGACTGACCAACAAAATACTTAAAGTATGTAACCATGGCAACCAGGCTTATTACATTATATCAAGAATTTTCATTGAAGTTCTTAAATTGCCTAGTACTAGTAATAAAAAATGTGATAGATATAAATTATTTTCTGAACAGCATCAAATCATGCTTGGACTGTTCTATCATATGATACCAAATTTAAGTATAAGAAATTTCTATGTATGGTGTCATGCAATTTGAAAGTGAAAAAAACATGTCCAAATTTCCATGATTTTTAACTATGTGAACTTTAATGGCGCCTGACTAACTATATGCGTGCAACTGGGTAGCCTAATGTAACTTCTGGGTAAGAGTCAGACTATGATGATAGATCTTGCAGAATAACCAATTTGGAATATGGACGTCTGTTTTTTCAAGGGAACTCCAACCAATGGTGTTCATTCTCGTTCAACCAGCGTATTTTCATGACAATATACATATAGTGTCTAGGAACTTGACTAACCACCGATTTATGAAGATGGTGGCGTTTTGTAATTCTGTTATACCACAGATATATATTAGATATTGTAATATATATGTCTGTGGTTATACTGATGCATATAAATAAAATTGGCCCCAAAAAGGTAAAATGAGGGCCCTGCACTGAATGTTAGCCGCTTTACATCTACACCAAACAAAGTCGATGGTATTTTCATCTAAATTAATTAGTACGGTATCTGTACGGGAGGATACCAGAAACGGCATTTAGTGTCGTCCAAAACAAAAATAAGACGAAAAATGTCAGCAATGGTAAAGTTAGACGTCTCTGGAATAGTGTATGGTACAGTGTCGACTCTTTTAGACAGGTGATGTATTTGTACTTCTAAATAAATACTCACGTGCTGTCATTATTTATAAATGCACCTAACAGTTAACCGGCGATATTGTCACTAGTTTTCGCGACCTCGGTTACTTTGGCAAGGTTGGTATTTTAGGAAAATACTGCTTACAGTGTAACATTTTTAAAAGGGTTTAAGAGAATTTTACATGCGAAAGTAGTGCTTATATTTGTTTCTTGACAAATTTCAAGAATCAAATGGTGAAAAGTAAATTGGGTGCATTTATTTCATCTATGACATCATTTCTAATTAGCAGTGACTAGGATTACTGTACCGTAATCCTAGACCCACAGGCTTATTTATAAAGAGTGTAATTTTTGAGTCAGAACTATAAGTCTTTAAATACTAAGAGTGAGAAGTTACGAAAAAGTCATATTATTTCTGGATCACCCCTCGTATATATATATGTACTGTATCTGTGGATGGACTGTTAGAAATGATACAGCAGCCATTAGGAAACAGCAAGCCTGTCTAAATGGAAGGTACCTCATAGTGTGTATATCATATATCCTCTTACTGCCAATATTCGATCACAACCTAAATTCGATCAGCTACGGAAATGTTGCGATTTTTACTTATTTGACATCGATTCCAATTGCGTGCGCATCGTTTGTTTACTTGGACGTCTCACAACTGTCAAAACAGTTTTCTTCGTCAAAAATAAGTTTCCAAATAAAAAAGACGACCAAATTACAGAAACCTACTAAAAATGGCGGGAATTTACTAAGCCCAAAAATGCGAGTGATGAACACCCGCTATTTACCTGGAAAACATCAAAATCCGCTTTGTTTACATTCCGTCTGCTTGAAATGGATATTTTCCAGGGCCCAAATGTTGTCGTAAAAGAGCGGCAACGTATACTTGCCGAAAAAAATAACGCGAACATACATGGCTGTGATTATCCTTCAATTTCCTTATTGGAATTTAATAACAAAATGCGTTATTTACATTAAGTCATCTCTTATCAAAACTAGTTTACCTATTACAATTTTATGAAGCCATTGTGTTGTGACAATCATAATGAACAGATGCACGTTGTTTTCTGCCCTCATTTATGAGTTTTGACTTGCTGGGAACCATTTATTGACCCAACTGTGAAAACTCTGGAATACGTAGAAAACTAAAGACACTACGATTGGTAACTATGTTTAACACTGTTTAATTACTGTTCAGAGTCCTTATTTTTAAAAGTTGTGCTCGTATACGAGTAATAAATAGTTGAAATTAGTGTGCAGCTCTATTTTACTTGTGCAGTGTAATGAAACTGACATGTTTATACGAGTTGCTTCCCTTTGATCGAATATAGGTGGTGTACCTGGAATTTAAACAAAATGGCCGCTCGATAAACTTTTGCCGATTTAAAAACAATGTTTTGATGAAATAGAACTTTATTTCACAGAATTATTGTAAAAATGATTACTTTTTACTATTTTATCGTTTGATATAATTTTTACCCTTGTATAAAAATATGCGTCGGGCGATTTTAGTAAACTGATCGAATATAGGCGGTACGGGGATAAATTAAAATGCGGTATTACTGAATGCCGAAAACAACATTTTGCCGAAAACAACCGAAAACAAATCAAGATTGCCGAAAACAAACGATATTTTCTGTAACGTTGCGGTTTATATTGTTTTTTATTGTTAAATGCGTATAGTATTGTATATTACACTTGTGTGCTAAAATTTGACTTGATTGATCAAGTAATAATCGTTTTATCAATTGTTCTAGTAATGCAGAGGCGCTAATATTAGAGTTACTCCCCTTTTCCTGAACGAATAATCATTCTTATCGCTGTGGTCAACAGAAAAAAATCACCTGTTTTTTTTAAAATAATTATTTTGATCCGATTTTATTATCCATGAAGGAAACATACATCATACTCAAAACTGCAATAAAAGAAATATCCAGGATGCCGAAAACAAACGGCAGTTCCTACAATAGACGTACTATACTGCGTTTTTTTTTAAAAAGATATATTATCGATAATATAGAACGATCCCCCATAATCTTAATTTTGACGGTATTAATTCAATTATTAACTTTTGGTTACTGAGTTTAAAGTATTATAATTTCAACGTGCATATTTCAATGAAATTATAATCACTAACATTGATTTCGAATTAATTGGCACCTATCGCAGACGCCGAAAAAAATATACACGATGCCGAAAACAAACAATAACTTATTTTATAGCGATTACCATCCGTCTGGAATATACAACAGATGTATCGTAATACATGTATATTACTTTCCTGTACGATATTTTGAGTTCATTAGTTTAAGTATTAACTTTTTATTCAAGCTAATATGATATACATACAAGCCGAAAACAAATATTTGGAATGCCGAAAACAAACGGCAGTTCCTAAATTACTGTGTGTTTGTTCCTTTTTCATATTTAATTGTAATGCACAGTATATGCTACAACCATGCGCAAGCATATATATTTATTTATTTCTGTCTCATCCATATATACATATAAAACATTACATCACAGTTAAAACATGCACATGGCCATTCTATATAGAATTATAAGAGACTTTATATACGAACAGTAAACACATATCAATGAATTACAATAACTTATACATAGCATTATATATTGCGATCGATGCCAAGTTTCGAATTCATTATTAACTTAATAATTACCTTTTATATTACAGTTTTTATTACTCGCGTAGAAGCCGGGAAAAAAATATTTTTAATGCCGAAAACAAACTTAGTATGGCTTCTTATATCTATTAAACAAAAACAGCATGACATCAGTACGATATCAGCGGGAGATCACTATCAGAGTGTATCTATCGGATCATAAATCACTGTAAAGTAACTGTATACGGTAAATTGAGAGGAGGCCGAAATCAAATACTTCAATTGCCGAAAACAAACCTTTTCTCGTATGACACTGTGATTCCTATTGTTGTGTTTTGTTTTAGTATTAAATGGAGCTACTGCTAGTCAATGCGACATGTTGCATTTATTAATTTTCATTTATTTATTCATTGAAGTCATAATTATACGCGACAAAAATGAGAAGGCCGAAAACAAACGCGGTTTCCTTCAACACCTCGGGTTTCTCACCTTTTCAATATCTTAAATCATCAACTAATACAGTGTGTTCATGTGCGAACGTTTGATTTTAATATTGCTAACGATAACGTTTAACTAATTGACGGGTTTAAAAAAATTCCGTTGTTTTTCACACCTGTAGAGTAATTTAAAATTGTGATTACTTTTGTTAATTTCGAACAAATAGTTTTGTTTCTCTGTAGCCGAAAACAAACGCACAAGATGCCGAAAACAAACGAACAGTCCTATATTACTCAGTTGTGTTGTTCGTTCAGCTTTAATATTCAAAAGAGAAAGCATTATATATTGCGATCCAATGCGAAGTTAGTCTTCATTATTAACTTCATAATTACCTTTAAATTCAGACAAGTTTTTTATTACTTACGTAGAAGTCGAAAAGAAATATTTTGAATGCCGAAAACAAACTTATTACGGCTTCTCACTTATTGAACAAAAACAGCATGACATCAGCAAGATATCAACGGGAGTTCACAATCAGAGTGTATCTATAGGATCATAAATCACAGTAACTGTATACGGTAATTTAAGAGGAGGCCGAAATCAAAAACTTCAATTGCCGAAAACAAACTTTTTCTCGTATGACACTGTGTTTTCTATTGCGTTTTGATTTAGTATTAAATGGAGCTACTGCTAGTCAATGCGTCATGTAGCCTTTATTAATTGTCATGTAGTTATTCACCGAATGTCATAATTATACGCGACAAAAATGAGAAGGCCGAAAACAAACGGGGTTTCCTTCAACACCTCGGGTTTCTCACCTTTTCAATAGTTTAAGACATAAACTAATATAGTACTTTCCTGTGCGAATATTTCATTTTAATATTGCAAATGATAACGTTTAATTGATTTATATATATGTTTTTATATTTTCACACCTGTAAAGTAAATGATAATGTTGATTACTTTTGTTGATTTCGAACTAAAGGTTTGTTTCTCTATTGCCGAAAACAAAGACATACGAAGCCGAAAAGCAATATTTTGAATGCCGAAAACAAACTAATTTATGGCTTCTCATATCTTAAACAAAAACAGCATGACATCAGCGGGAGATCACTATCAGAGTGTATCTATCGGATCATAAATCACAGTAAAATAACTGTATACGGTAATTTGAGAGGAGGCCGAAATCAAATACTTCAATTGCCGAAAACAAACTTTTTCTCGTATGACACTGTGTTTTCTATTGCTGTGTTTTAGTATTAAATGGAGCTTCTGCTAGTCAATGCGACATGTTGCATTTATTAATTTTCATTTAGTTATTCATTGAAGTCATAATTATACGCGACAAAAATGAGAAGGCCGAAAACAAACGCGGTTTCATTCAACACCTCGGGTTTCTCACCTTTTCCACATCTTAAATCATTAACTAATACAGTCTGTTCATGTGCGAACGTTTGATTTTAATATTGCTAATGATAACGTTTAACTAATTGACAGGTTTTTAAAAAATCCGTTGTTTTTCACACCTGTAGAGTAATTTAAAATTGTAATTACTTTTGTTGATTTCGAACAAATAGTTTTGTTTCTCTGTAGCCGAAAACAAACGCACAAGATGCCGAAAACAAACGAACAGTCCTATATTACTCAGTTGTGTTGTTCGTTCAGCTTTAATATTCAAAAGAGAAAGCATTATATATTGCGATCCAATGCGAAGTTAGTCTTCATTTTTAACTTCATAATTACATTTAAATTCAGACTAGTTTTTTATTACTTACGTAGAAGTCGAAAAGAAATATTTTGAATGCCGAAAACAAACGTATTATGGCTTCTCATTTTCTTAATAAAAACAGCAAGACATCAGTAAGATACCAACGGGAGATCACTATCAGAGTGTATCTATCGGATCATAAATCACAGTAACTGTATACGGTAATTTGAGAGGAGGCCGAAATCAAATACTTCAATTGCCGAAAACAAACTTTTTCTCGTATGACACTGTGTTTTCTATTGCTGTGTTTTAGTATTAAATGGAGCTTCTGCTAGTCAATGCGACATGTTGCATTTATTAATTTTCATTTAGTTATTCATTGAAGTCATAATTATACGCGACAAAAATGAGAAGGCCGAATACAAATGGGGTTTCCTTCAACACCTCGGGTTTCTCACCTTTTCAACATCTTAAATCATCAACTAATACAGTCTGTTCATGAGCGAACGTTTGATTTTAATATGGCTAATGATAACGTTTAACTAATTGACAGATTTTTTAAAAAAGTCCGTTGTTTTTTACACCTGTAGAGTAATTTAAAATTGAGATTACTTTTGTCGATTTCGAACAAATAGTTTTGTTTCTCTGTAGCCGAAAACAAACGCACAAGATGCCGAAAACAAACGAACAGTCCTATATTACTCAGTTGTGTTGTTCGTTCAGCTTTAATATTCAAAAGAGAAAGCATTATATATTGCGAATGCCAATTTTGTAAGTTTTGATCAATAAGAACTTGTTTTACAATGTTTTAAAAGAATTAGTTTGTGTGTTATCCTGATGAACCCATATATCATATCTACCTACTTCATTTAATATATTTTTAATTTTAGTTATCCATTTTGATTCAAAATTGTTTCTGCCTCTCATTAACTGATACAGTTTAAATGCAAGTTTATTTTGGTTACCAGTAATAATTCTATTCCAATATCCAATCATTCTACTTTTGACTATAATATCAAGAGGGTATCTCCCACTTTCAGCATATTACATGTACAATGGGGTACTTTTTTTAACATGTAGGATTTTCCTTAAAAATTCACAGTGAACCTTTTCAATTAATGCTATGCTTTCATAACCCCATATTTCAGATGCGTACATTAAGATAGGTAAGACAGTGTGATCAAAGAGCTTAAGTATCAAATCAATAGGTAAATTAAGGTTGTAAGTTCGTTTGTAAACCTGATGAAGCGCCTTCCTCGCCTGTTCAACCAAATGTTTTCTCATTGTTAAGAAACTTCCGGATTTAGCAAAATAAGTTCCAAGATATTTGTAAGATTTTACTATTTCTAAAGGTGTATCTCCAATTTTGAAGCTTAATTTATTATCATTTCTTGTACCTATTACTAGAACTTTGGTTTTACTAATATTTATATTGAGTTTCCATGTGTTACAATATTGTACAAAGTCATTCAGACATTCCTGTAGCAGTATTGGATCTTCAGATATCAAGACCGTGTCGTCAGCATACAATAAGAGTAATATTTTCAAATAATTCACTAGTTCGTTATCTTGGTCGACTAATTCAATGCCAGTATTGCCTCTACGTTCGAGATAATATACGCATGGTTGTAGCATATACTGTGCATTACAATTAAATATGAAAAAGGAACGAACACACAGTTATTAAGGAACTGCCGTTTGTTTTCGGCATTCTAAATATTTGTTTTCGGCTTGTATGTATATCATATAAGCTTGAATAAAAAGTTAATACTTAAACTAATGAACTCAAAATATCGTACAGGAAAGTAATATACATGTATGACGATACATCTGTTGTATATTCCAGACGGATGGTAATCGCTATAAAATAAGTTATTGTTTGTTTTCGGCATCGTGTATATTTTTTTCGGCGTCTGCGATAGGTGCCAATTAATTCGAAATCAATGTTAGTGATTATAATTTCATTGAAATATGCACGTTGAAATAATAATACTTTAAACTCAGTAACCAAAAGTTAATAATTGAATTAATACCGTCAAAATTAAGATTATGGTGGATCGTTTTATATTATCGATAATATATCTTTTTAAAAAAAACGCAGTATAGTACGTCTATGGTAGGAACTGCCGTTTGTTTTCGGTATTCGGTATGTATGTTTCCTTCATCGATAATAAAATCGAATCAAAATAATTATTAAAAAAACCCAGGTGATTTTTTTCTGTTGACCACAGCGATAAGAATTATTATTCGTTTGGCAAAAGGGGAGTAACTCTAATATTACTGATATTACTAGACATTACTACATTACTAGAACAATTGATAAACCGATTATTATTTGATCAATCAAGTCAAATTTTAGCACACAAGTTTAATATATAATAATATACGCATTTAACAATAAAAAACAATATAAATCTCAACGTTACAGAAAATATCGTTTGTTTTCGGCAATCTTGATTTGTTTTCGGTTGTTTTCGGCAAAATGTTGTTTTCGGCATTCAGTAAAACCCATTAAAATGTGATTATTTGTTGTAGATGTATCCAGATGATTGTGTATAATTGGAAGGATTATATTGAAAACTTGGACAATCTACCTGTGAACCTGAAAGATAAATTTGTTTATCTTATGTCTAAAAGAGGTGTTTTAAATGATAACAACATTGGAAAGGTTAGTTTTGCGCAAAAAAGCTGCATGAAATTAATTGATTTTTGAATTTAATAAAAATACTTGCACTTTTATTAAATTAAAAAACACTCAGTTAAGTTCTAAATATATTTCTTTAACAGCTGCAAATTAAGGTCTATACAAAATTTCAGGGGTTCTTTTTATTGAAAATTTGTTTCCAAATCATTAGTCTTAGGTAAGGATATAGCATCTAAATTTGATTGGAAACTAAACTTTCAGAATGTCTGCATTTCTAGTGTTGTCTGACTATGTCAAATATAACTATAGTTACTAACATTTCTGATATATATGAATAATAATGATGATAATAAAAACTTGATTTTTGTATTTCTTGGCTGGTATTCTGAATTTACAAAGCATCATCTTAGAAATCTTAAATACTTTGAGTTAAACATTTGGGCTACTCATGTTTCGATTAAATTGATTCACTGGTCTTGTTTTCTTACCGATTATAGCTGTTTACAAAATACTTGAATGAGAACTACTGTAAAGCAAATTTTATCTTGTTGACTGGTACTTATATATAAAGAAATTCAAGATTCTACTGAGTCAGACATTCTTTGTGTACATGTACAGCACAGGCACTTATTTTAAATTGTTTATTTCTAGGTATTGCATGACAAAGTGAGGGTGTTAGATCTACAGGATTGTGAAATATCTGATGTCGGGCTTTCAGCTATATGCACATGTTCACTGCTTCGAAAGATTGATTTGAACTCAACCAAGGAATCAAGAGTTAACATCACCTCAGAAGGTGAGATTTACAGTGTTAACATGAGAACTCAATGTTTTCAGAATTATGTCAGTAGACATGAGTGTAATGTATTCACATGTTTATGTCAGTAGACATAAGTTTGTTGTATTCAGGATTATGTCAGTAGACATGAGTTTGATGTTTTCAGGATTATGTCTGTAGACATGAATGTAATGTATTCACAGGTTTATGTCAGTAGACATAAGTTTGATGTATTCAGGATTATGTCAGTAGACATGAGTTTGATGTATTCAGGATTAACTTAACTTGATATTTCATACAAAACTACAAATATGTTACATAGAACTTATGAACAAAACTTTTTTAACTAATTTCTGATATTGTTGAAATTTCAGTGTGTATAAGGTAGATTTATTTCATTTATCTGTGTAAAATTTCATACTTGTAAGTGAAGTATTTACAAAGAAATAGTTAAAAAACATGATTTTTTTTATCGCAAACTAGCTATAATGTTTTAAGATGGTCAGTAGACTGACATGAGTTTGATGTTTTCAGGATAACTTTGAAGTTTTCTAGTTTATTTAAATTGACATGAGTTTCTAACTTTTAGGTTTATGTCAGCTGGCTAGATCATGCAAATACTTACAGACAGTGTATGTTCGGAGATGCATCAACATAACTGACGCTGCTGTGGTAGCACTATCTAGATGCTGTCCTCAGCTACGATTGTTGAATTTTGGAGGCTGTCAGAATCTCACAGATGTTTCGTTACAAGCACTTGGTGAAAACACTAAGTTTTTGAAGAGTTTAAATGTATCCAATACCAAAGTAAGACTTTTTGCTCACACTTTGTAAGACTTTTTGCTCACACTTTGTAAGACTTTTTGCTCACACTTTGTAAGACTTTTTGCTCACACTTTGTAAGACTTTTGCTCACACTTTGTAAGACTTTTTGCTCACACTTTGTACTTTTTTTTCTAGTGATGCACCTCTCTATCCACCTCGTCTGTCCGTCTGTTACAAAACTGTCAAGGTATTTGACTTAGCTGTTTATCATAGACAAAGCTACCATAAGCGTTTACTAAATGCAGTCTGGTTTTATAAATGAATCATTATGATTTATATAACCTGTGGTCTGGGAGTGCATTAAAATCATGCCGAAATATTGTTCGGCTTTCCAAGACTTTGCAATAAATATTTAAATTAGCCTGACTTAATGCAAGCCTTAATTGGCCCATGACATCGGGAAAATACAAATGTCAACATGACGTCACACTTATTGTATTGATTAATTTTGAATGGATATATTAAAGTGTATATAGCTATATCTAACATTCATGCAATGTCAAAATAATTACTTGCATCGTTTTTAGTATGATACTAGACTACCTTAATTGCAAGTTAAAACTTTGGATGGGTCCCGTGTACTTTGATTCAATCGTCGAAAAATTAGACGATTCTTATAATTTCAACCGTCGACATAGCTATTCTAGAACACTTTCGTATGAAAACGGACAATTCGCATGTCCAATAAATCACACAGAGTGTTTCTGTTAAAGCTAAAGCGAAAAATGATCTAATGGATATGAAAGCATAATAGTTTTTCAGTTTAGAATTTAAAAAAAAAAGATACCGTCAGATGTAGCTCTATACACTTTAATAGTTTTCAAACATTTGTCTCCATAATGTGATGTCAGTATAATTATGAATTTGTCTGTTTATCAGGTGTCGTCAATATTGAGATTTGACTTTAAATATAATTTTTTTGACATTATCTTCATCAAAATACTTTAGTGTTAACCATTACCACACATCTTGATATTTTAGATCACAGATGCAGGAATCATAAAACTAGTCTCAGGTCCCTGTGCATCAACTTTAACAGTAAGTATGGAGATATTAACATGATACTCTTACCTGTGATCATAATGTGAAGAATTTGACCTGATCCTGACCTTTATGCATGAATATCTTTTCAATTCAATTCGAATGTATAAATTTCGAGGACTATATCAAATTCTCTGCACTAAAGCATAATTTATCAACTGATTTCTTGTCTATATATAACCCTGACTGTTTGTTTTCATTATTAAAGCGGAAAGTATAAAAAATACACACAAGGTGTAATACAAACACATGTCTTAAGGCACAATTCACTCGTACATATTGATATATTCAGCGCAACAACTTTGTGTTATGTGGTATTCATGCATAAATGTTTGTATCAGGTTGACTTTAATTAACTGCTAAATTCTTTTACAAAATTAAAAACCATTTGAATTCCCATGTTGATAGTTGAGCTTTCAACCTTTTGCGATTTTAACAATTCCGTGATGTGTTGGGTAAACCTGTGATACATGCATTCATATGTTATCATATTTTAAAAGATATAAATGTCATATTGGTAGGGTTGTAACGGTACGCTCACCTCAGGATATGATAAGTACCGTCAATTTTTCTAACGGTTCGGTATATTTCGGTATGATACAATATTGTCTAACTGCAGCTTAAATACATTGATATTTAAGTGATAATGCATTTGTTGCTTATATAACAAGAATTAGTATGTGCCTATCAACTATTTTAAGTGAATTTAGACTATATGGAGTATATCTCAATACAATTTAAAATGAGTGATACATGGTAATAAATAAACTAATTATACACAGAGATCTTATACTAGATCCTGTTATACATAATCAGAAGGCTGTCAGATGTTTTCGTTGTCTGAATATTATTTTGCTCATAAAAACGGTTATACCAAACCGTACCAAAATTTCGAAGTCTTGTATCATGAACCGTGTGGGACTGAAGTCTGCGGTAGTTCGTATACCGCGGTTTACCGTTACAGCCCTACATATTGGTATTGTAAACATCAGAGAATAAAATAAACACAATTGAGTTCAGCTGTAGAGAGTACCTTGAAATAGTCATGATGGAAGGAAACATGTTTTCAATATGACAAAACCGGTCTTCATTTTCATTAAAATGATGAGCAGGTTGCAGAATTATGAAACACCCTCGCCAGGTTCTACTTTCTTTTATTACAATCAACAAATGCCTTGGTCCCACTGAGCACTTTTTTGCCTCGACGATGTACTCCTGATTTGAATTAATTAGCTTTGGGAGGCATCAGGAACAGGGATGGCACACATTTTCTAATGATTACCTGAAGCTTCCCCTAGATTTCCGAGACCCTTTTCCTGATGCCTTCGGATACCCGATTATGAAATCGTGAGTACATGGCCGGCCAAAAATTCTCCGTGTGACCAAAACATAATGCATTTCAGGAGGTACATATTAACAATTGTAAGAATGTAACAGATGAAGCCGTGGAAGCCGTCGTACAGTTCTGTCCACAGATCAGCATCTTGTTGTTTCATGGTTGTCCCAAAATCACCGGTAATACTTTTTGTTTCTTGGCTGTCCCAAAATCACTGGTAATGATGATAATTTTTTATGGCTGTCCCAAAATTAATGGTAATAGAAAGTTTTGTTTCATAGTTGTCCCAAAATCACTGGTAATAAATTTTGTTTCATGATTCCGAAATGACTGGTAAAAATCTTTGTTTCATGCTTGTCACAAAATTACTGGTTATAAATTTTGTTTCATGGTTGTCCCAAAATCACTGCCTGGTAATAAAGTATGTTTCATGGCTGTCCCAAAACCACATGTAATAATAATTTTGTAGAAGTTTGCTTTTTATGTCTGCTATTTCAGCAATCAAAACTTTATGTAAAGGCCTTCCATGGTAAGAGCAAAACGTTGTCTCTATTTACAGGTTAAATATCTTTGTTTGCAGGACTAGTGGTCTTAAACAAAGCTTTAACAACTTTTTGTTCAAACAATTGTTGCATTCATTTGTCTGCTTCATGATTGCACTAAACTTATCGGTAGTTTATTTTAGTTAAGTTTTTTGTTAGTCTGCATTTCTCAAAAACTATCAAATGTATCGATTTGAAACTAGGAATATTTGTTCTCTATTAGAATGGCAGTCCATTACAGCAAGGTAGATAATCCTGTGATTAGTTTAGACTTAGAAATTCATCTTTCCTGAGTAGAAGATTGGGACACAATTAATATGACACAGGGGTCATGATGGTAAACACAAAAGTGCATTGTAACAAAGCACTATGTCAATTGCATTTATTTGTTGTGGTAAGCAACAGATACATATAAGAAATATCTTCCCCTATGCTTCAAACAGTGGAGCTATAAGCTAATGGTCAACGGATAAAAAACTTAGCAGTCTCAAAAATGCTGAATTGCCTTGTGGTTCATTGCTGTGTTTTGTATTTGTTTTCAGAGCAATCGAGGCAAGCATTGGAAGATATGTCCATCTCTAGAGCTTCACCAATGAAACAAGTCACATGGACCATTTATTGAAACATTATACCAAATGGAGATTATACGTCATTGTCTGTGATATTAACTTGTGATACACATTCTTGTTGTGATTCATAAGCCTTTGTAGTATAGTACAGATAATTTGAACTGATCCTGACCTTTATGCATGAATATATTGAAAGGTTCGTGAATTGAATATTGTAATTTTCGGCAAGTAAATCATGCAATATCAGCATTTTTGACTTGAGTTTGTATTGTACCTGGAGCGTCTTTGTAACTCTACACATATGAAAACATACAGCCAGGTTTATAGACACAATAACAGCTATTCATTTATATATTATTTATTTATATTTATTATGCTAATATGTCAAATTCTCTGGACTGTATTAATTTGAAATTTTGTGTTCTCCCCCCTTATGAAAACTTACAACAATGGTTATAGATATAGACAAGATATCAGCTGTTGAATTGTGCCGACAGAAGGTCGAGGATCGTGTCAAATTCTCTGGACAGTTCTCGTTTGTGTGTTCTCCATGCTTGTGAAAATATACAACTGTGATTACAAATACATATATAGAAGGTCGAGGATTGAGTCAAATTCTCTGGACTATATTCATGTGACATTTGCATCAGAATCTAATTTATATCACATCCTAGTATAGATTGTATATGTTCATCTTTATGTACATCCGTCCTTAAACTATTTGTTTATCAGAAGTTGGAAAAACTAAATTATGACCTTTGGATAACCAATCAAAATATACTGCAAAATCATTTAATTTCGTTGGGATGAAATTTCATGGTTTTGGTAAAAAATACAATTTCGTTGGGACTGGAATTCGTTGATATTGCATTTCAGGTAATAAAACAGGGGTCAAAATTAATGATTGTTGGGATTAAAGTTTGTGGTTAAGGTGAACCATGAAATCCACAAAATTTAATCCCCCACAAAAATTAATGATTTTACAGTACATGGCATATTCAATAAGGCCAAACCAAATTGTACTTTTGTGTCCACCCTAAGTTCAAAAACCTATAAAGCTAGAGACAAAAAAACCAAAGCACTAGAAAAAGCAAGTCATAACAACTTAGAAGAATTGACTGCTGAATTTTAACCATAGATAATGTTTGTATGGGAATTTCGGTGTTGGGTTGTGTGCCAATGGGTTTTATTTTCAGGAATGGGCATTATGTATTGTATTTGTTTCATCCCCAGTGGATGAAATAATTATCCATTCAGGACTACCTGTACATGTACATGCATGGTATACTGTTACAAGTTTGGTAAACATGGATAAATTTACCACATTTATCACATTAAACAGAGACTCGTCGAGTTTAATATGGTCAGGCCGCGGGATAAATCTGAAGTTCCAGCTCTCGTCATTTTACTGTACTAAAATCAGAATACAATTCCTGTTCCGTGGTACTAATTTAGAGTCCAGCCTTGCATGGAAATTAACATTAAGACACATGCCAATATTTCAGATGAGATCTTGCTCATATTGAGATGCTTCTGGAGTTTGGGACCGGATAATGGTGTATAGCATAATTAAGTTGTTTGTATACCATGTATTTGTTTTGTCTAAATAAAGTTGGTACAGTTTTTTGTGTTCATTGTATTACCATGGGTTTTATTTGTCTGGCATTTCAGAACATACATTTTTTGTCAAGATACTGTGTGTACCCTGAATAAACACAATGAAGTTGTCTCCCTTGGTTTATGCTTGTGTATGACAATTTTGTTCTCTATGCCATGATTGTGCCCCTTCACTTATTTATAAGTGGGGGCATATGGCATTTGTGCTGTCCGTCTGTATGTAACGCTCATCTTTGTGTGTTGAACTCCTCACAAACCATTGGGTAGAATTTCTTCAAACTCGTAGAGTAACAACCTTGACCGTATAGGAATTTTTCCTATTGATGTCAATTTAATCCAGAGTTATGGCTCTTTGTTGTTTTTACTTCATACCTCAATGAGGCACCCTTGTCGATGGGACACATTTCCGGTTTCATTTTAAATTACCACTATTTTAAATTACCGTACTAGTCAGGTTTATATTTTGCCTTTCATTAAACTTTTGTGAAATAAGCCCCTGTGATGGTGCTGTATTCCACTGCGACGGTGCTGTATTCCAAACTTTGTCTTCACTTTTAGTTTCAAATATAATGTACTAGAGAACTCCACAAGTCCAATATGTTGCCCAATAGTGTGTGAACATGTGATCAGGACAAACATCTGATTTGTGGCACTTTTCCTTTCCATACCGAGTAAGTTTTGCTGGTAATTCAACTTATGTGTGGAATATTACCCCTATTAGTCCAGGAGCCAGGTTTCAAAAAGGCCTTAAAATGGATTTTTATTTACCCCATCTGGTAGAAAAAGTCCATTGATATTTTCGAATAATAAATACATTCAGGCTTTAGAAAAAGGTGGAAACCAGATCTGAAAGTGGTGCAGATTTTTTTAAAAGGGGCAACAACTCTTGCTTCCGAGCTAATTTACGAATACACATGGCATTCTTAACTGTGGTGTGAATTTTTTGTTTATGTATATATTGCCATATATGTGGGTGGATATAATTTAATTAATGTTATGCATCAAATGGACATACATGCCTGACCAGTTTGAGGTCAAGGTCAAGGTCATTTCAAGGTCAAAATGAGAAAAATAGCTAAAAATTGATATTTCACCTCAGTTCTTTCTTCGTATAGCATATGTTTGGAATCAAATTTCGTTATTTAAACGATAGCCGTGTTGGTAAGTACATATTCTTCCATTATAAGCCATTAGTTTAATGAAAATAGTCATTTCTTTGTCAAAATGGCCATTTAATACATATGCGTGCTGGCCGAGAAGGTATTCTTTCGGCCACCCCTGGTATTCTATTTTCTAATACATGTGTTATTAAATTGTTCATGTATATATTGCTACATATTTGCATGGGTAATATTCATTTGAATATGGACATCAAATGGACAAATATAATTGACCTTTCTTGGGTCAAGGTCAAGGTCAGTTCAAGGTCAAATCGAGAAAAAAGCAAAAAATGGACATTTCCATTCTGTGTTTCTTCGTATAGCATTTGGTATGAACGTAAGTTGCTTAGTAAAATGATTGCTGTGTTGGTTAGTTCATATTCGTTCATTATAAGCCATTTGTTCAATAAACAATTTCGTTTTTTGTGTGAAAATAGCTATTTTGCATATGACAGCTTACGAAAACCTTGCACGACAACCCCTGACATTCTATGATATAATGTGATGTATGTGTTGTGCATGTAGTAAGATATGCATGAACAAGTATATTCAGGGACACTACCAGTATTTATTTGATTATGAACATCAAATGTACAAACATCTTAAATAAGTTTGTGGTCAAGGTCATTTCAAGGTCAAATTTAGAAGAATAGCTTTATAAATGATATTTCGTCCCAGATCTGTAGTTCTTATTCGCATGTATGTTTTGGTGTTGTTGAATATATGTATGAACATTGTAATATCAATATCGTATTGAAAGTTGGTTAAAAAACTGACCATTACAAGGTCAGTATCAATGTCCTTTCAAGGTAAAACTGTGTTTCGTAATGCTGCAGTGGCAATTGATGTGTTTGCTCATTTGTTCTTTTTACAAGCAATACGGAACATTTGGTACCTGTGTTTACTTGTAGATGTAATAATTTGACTGGGTGTGTAATAATGTATTGAAATCCATTCTATTAGCTGCGAGTGTTATAAGTTAAGTTACCAATTTACAAGGGGCTCTTTTCAACTGTTTGGCCGCTCAAGCACCCTTTGACATTTCATCATCCCCTGATCATTGGGCTACCTATGGAAACCTACACTCGTGTCTCCCTGGGGAGACTAGTTCTCTCCTGTAGTTTGGCAGCCAACATCGATCTGCGGCGCCCATGAATAGACACTGCCCTCACAGGTACGATTTCACACCATGGTGGAGTTGAGCATGTGGGTCTTGCTCAGATAGATTAACCAGTGGTTTAGAGGGGAATCGAACCCGGGACCTCTCGATCCCAAAGGCAAAGACTCCCCACATTATGAAAATCTTTATTGAGGAAGTATGCTTAAAACACATGTTAATCTGTGTGTCGGCCTGTCGGTAGATGAAACTGTTTCCTAGCAAACGCCTTCCCAATGATTGATCCTACTATCCTTAGTCTTTTGGTAAGTTGGTTGCTATGAAACAGCAGAAAGCAATGATCCTGCTATCAGCATTTCAGGACCACTATTGTCTTTAAATGAATGAACACACCAAATGGTTTCCGACCAATAAATCCAAAACGATTGGACTTTGGATATTAAGTAGAGTTTGGTCACCATCATAAGATGCCCCATTGATTACAAATTTCTTTGTACCAAGAATAAGGAATGTAATGGATGTACCAAATATGTTAGTCAACCAATATGGACTAGGATGGGTATACTTCATAGTAGCGAGAGCCCCTTAAAGTCGGATTTTAATGTGGCGGTTCTTGATTGTGGTGTATATTCGATGGAGCATTGGCTGGCCGATCTGGCAGATGGTAATGCTTACCTCCTAGGAAAAGGATAGCTGCACAAAGTAGCGATTGGTAACCTGTTATGGTCAAGTCTATAATGGCTTACTTGGTGGTGAGCTTTGAATAACTGTACAATACAGTAGTGATTACCAAATGTGGTATGAGGTAGCTGTACTCAGTCAGTGACAGTGCACTCATAGGCCATACTAGTAGGGCCTGTATTTTGCAGTGAAGCATATCAGATAACGCCAGATATGATTGTACTAGTTGAGTATCCATTTTGGAATTCAATAAAATAATTTGAAATCCAGAATGGCTAAACCAATGATAGATACTCGTAGGTACCCCACTAAGTGAAGTTTGCTCTGTGAAAGGAGAACGAAGACATTTGATAAATAGGCAAAGAAACTGTTAAAGTACTATTTGGACACCCTGAGTGTCCCAGGATGTTTTGTGTGTTAAGTATCATACAGTATCAAATGATATCTGGCTCAAGACCTGATGATGTGTGACATTGGATAGCTATGCATGTACATGTACTTGGCAATGAGGAGTACCGCATATATTATAACCTGAAAATGGCAGTACACCGCGGAGTGAACCAACCCTTATGGCCTGGTATGGACATGCAACGCTGTGGTATCTATTCCCAAGGGTCGGGGTATCTGTATCCTGTAGTCATGTCCATCTATTAGGAATTGGAAGGGTTCTACTTTGTATTAATGGGTATCCTGTAGAACCAGGTATGGCTGAATTATGTGGTGGTGCGTACAGCGTATGATGCCGTCATAAAAATATCATGTCGTAGTTGATACATGTACGCTATTAGGCCTGAGATGGTTATACACAGTGCTGGTACTACTTTGTCTGGGGTGCCTATATTCCGTTGTGTTAAATGCAAATATCTGTGACATTATTTACTTATTGCAGTGCTTAATCACTCTGGTCATTGCAGTGGTGACTACACTATAGGGGTTATGTTGTACTAGTATTTCCATAGGACCAGAACTGTCTGCCGTTAATGGTTATGAGTACCACATAAGAATCTAGTGTGGTTCCTGATATTTAACTACCACTGGATACACCTCAAGACCGTACGTAAAGCTGTATTAAGTTTTGTTGGTATGTCATATTGTCCTTGTGAATGTGAACAACAGTTATTGTGCCCATGAGAGCTACAAAAAGTAGCTCATAATGGGTCTCCAAAGAGACTGGAAATCCTGATGGATTTAATGATATGCATTTACTAGTGCATGAGAACACTTCCAACCAGTGCCCCTGTGAAACAACGGCGTATATAAATAGTCCGAGACTGGCATAAAAACATACAGGCATAGTGATTGTGCAAGCAGTTATAAGTAGTCTTGCATACTTGCTTGAACTTAAACAAAATGAATGGCCATTTAAGCAATATCGTGTACAGTCCATTTTAAAAACAGTGAGACAAATCAAATTTGCAGTTTCCTAATAAAGTTGAATTCAAGCATACATGAGAATTACAAATACAGAGAGGACAAATCAATTTTTAGCTATTTCCTCACTTTGATCCAGAAACGACCTTAACCCCAGAGTGGTTTAGATGCTTGTCCATAATATAATGAATAGTATTCGTGAACATATGACTCACTTCATAAATTAACACATAAATCACATTAGATCATAAAATCCCAGGGGTTGTCGTAAAAGTTTTCGTAAACTGTCGCATGCACAAAATGGATATTTGAACAATGAAAATGAACATTTTCATTAAGCAAATGAGTTATAATGAAGGTATATGAACTAACCAACACATCTATCATTTAAATAAGCAAATTAAATTCATATCATATGATATACGAAAAAAACAACAAAGTGGAAATGTCCATTTTTGCTATTTTTATCGATTTGACCTTGAACTGACCTTGACCCAGAAAGTCAATTATGTTTGTCCATTTGATGTCCATAATCAAATGAATAATATCCGTGCAAATGTGTACTAATATATACATGAACATTTAAATTATATTAGACCATAGAATACCAGGGGTGTTGGAAAGAATGCCTTTTCGGCCAGCATGCATAGGTATTAAATGGCTATTTTGACAAAGAAATGATTGTTTCATTAAACAAATGGCTTATAATGAAAAAATTTGAACTAACTAACCAACACAGCTATCATTTTAATAAGCAACTAACATTCATATCAAATGCTATTCGAAGAAAAACAGAATAGAAATGGCCAGTTTTTGTTTTGTTCTCGATTTGACCTTGAACTGACCTTGACCTTGACCCAATAAAGGTCAATTATGTTTGTCCATTTAATGTCCATAATAAAATGAATAATATTCATGCAAATAGGTAGCAATATATACATGAACAATTTAATCATATAATATCATAGAATACTAGGGGTGGTCGAAAGAATGCCTTCTCGGCCAGCATGCATATGTATGAAATGGCTATTTTGACAAAGAAATGATTATTTTCATTAATTAAATGGCTTATAATGAAAGGATATGTACTTACCAACACGGCTATCGTTTAAATAACGAAATTTGATTCCAAACATATGCTATACGAAGAAAGAACTGAGGTGAAATATCAATTTTTAGCTATTTTTCTCATTTTGATCTTGAAATGACCTTGACCTTGACCTCAAACTGGTCAGTTTTGTATGTCCATTTGATGCATAACATTAATTGAATAATATCCACCCAAATATATGGCAATATATACATAAACAAAAAATTCACACGAGAATTAAGAATGTCATGTGTATTCGTAAATTAGCTCGAAAGCAAGAGTTGTTGCCCCTGTTAAAAAAATCTGCACCACTTTCAGATCTGGCATCCACCTTTTTCTGAAGCCTGCATGCATGTATTATTTGAAAATACCAATGGACTTTTTCTACCAGATGGGGTAAATAGATTTTGAATTTCTTGCACCAGCTCCTAGACTATATAATGTTGCTGAATTCCAATGGTCAACCATTCTTGTTTGGTACCAACAGCTACGTCAACTACATCCTTTAAACAAACAAACCAACATGGCCTGTGTCACTATTTGTTGATCCTAAAGGAAGCATATAAGCATCAAGGAAGTGGCCCTTTACTCCTTAGATACATCAGATCCAGTGATTATAAAGCTTTTCTTCAGACTTGCCTCACCTTAAGCATGGGAATCTGCTCCTGATGGGTTTAACAATTAAATCATCTTTACTTGATCGGGACATTACAATCGGGTTTCAGTAGAACACTGAACATTTTTTTGTTTGAATTAATTGGAGCAAGGAATTGGGTAGAGCACCCATAATACAATATTTTCCAATAATGATAGAAGAGGGGAGACGATCTAATTTCAAATTTTATTTTATAAGTCATAAAACTATAACAATATGGCATTAAACAAACAATAAATGAAGAATAACACATAGACAACAAAACGCGAGTGCACTAAGGAAATGGCCTTGACAAAACAGCTTCAAGGGAGATAATTATAGATATTTGTCTGAAACATCTGCACACTAGAAATGCTTGTTCTTTCTGATTAAAATATAATGCTTTTTCTCAGCAAATTTAGTTAATATATACAGCGGCCAAATCATTAAAGTGGCTTATTTATGCCCGGGTTCCTGGCATCTACTTTCATTTCACTAATTTATATTTTAAAAATATTGATAGGTGCAAAACTTCATTATATACCTGCCAAGCTACCGGTAGTTAAATCCAAAATAGGAGTGATAAAGCAAAACAAGTCACAAGATGCACTTAAAAATGTGATTTAAAAGGGATTTAGATGCATAAACAAGGAATTTGTTAATTCTAGTGGTTATAAATATGTGACAGAAGATCATAAAATGAACCAAGTGTACCTTTGTTCAAAGTAAGGTGAACTGGGAAAACCAAATATTAACAAAGAAAATAGGAGTTACTCCGACTTCAATAGGAGTACTTGGCAGGTATGTGCAGAACATGTACAAATCATAACAAACATATATCCTAACAACATATCCTTGTTGACCTATAAATTATAAAAGAGGAACGATGACAAATGCTGTACAAGTCATTATTTTAGCCTGTCTAAAAGCATTCTTAAAGTAAGTTTATGTACTCCAAGTCATTTTTCACTTTTAAAAGTAACATTGTTTTGTCATTTCCAAAAAGGGCTTAAGTTTTGTGTTGCTTTCTTCAAATATCATCATTTGATTATGATAAACATCACATGGGCACACAATTCTATTGATGCCTTAGTTTTCTTTTACGTTGTGCCTGACCTTTGTGAGGCCTTATACCTTTCCTTATCAGAAGGTCTTTCTGGTACAAATGTCTCTCTATAGACAATTGTCTTGGTCTGGTTTTATCTGCTGCAGATCTACATGTAGGTCGATTGTAACTGTTTCTGTGTTTGTCACTTTTGCTAGACCCTAAAGAATGAGTTTGAACAGTTGTACTCATATTCTCACTAGAAATAATACTTTGAACATCTTCATTGTTGGTACCCATTCCATTGTGACTGGTATCCATTCCAATGTGACTGGTTCTCATTTCATTGTGACTGGTTCCCTTTCCATTGTGACTTGTTCGCATATTATCACTGGTTCCCATTGCACTATGACTGGTTCCCATTGTACTATGACTGGTTCCTATTCCATTTTGACTGGTTCCCGTAGTACTATGACTGGCCCTCACCGCGCTTTGACTGGTTCCTCCCATATCATTAAGACTGGTTCGCATATTCTGTTGGACTGGAGCCGGGCCAACAATACATGTTTCAAGTTGATGCAATCTCTCATTCATGGATATTATAACACTCTGCATCTGTAACAAGAAATATTAAAACTATTGCTTGTCCAACGAACATTATAACAAAGGGGCCAAGATAGCCCTGAATTACTCACCCAAGTTATTATTCTAAGACCAATAAACAAAACGGGCCCTAAATGGCTCACCTGTGCACCATGTCCTATGCAAACATGTACAAAAAGGGAACTGTATGGCACAGTCAAGGATAAATCCCTTAATATTATCAAACCTTTCAAGGATGTTGGGAGGAGAATAAAGATCTACCGATCAAAATAGCCAATCTCTGACCCTTTTAGCAACTAGAATTCATAATATAGTGAAATGGAAGTGTAAAGTTGAACATTTAATTAATATTATCCTTCAAAACAAATAGCAAAAATTAATGATTTGTTGCCCACTACCAAATAACATAAGTCCAGTTATAGAAAGTGAAAGTAATTTAAGAATACTGAACAACTGTGACAACCGAACAAGTAACGTGGTTCTAGCAGAGTTTGGATTTCTCAGATTTCACTCTACCTGATCCATCCTCTGAAGCATATACTGTGGTGACGGAACATCTTACCTGATCCATCCTCTGAAGTATATACTGTGGTGACGGAACATCTAACCTGATCCATCCTCTGAAGCATATACTGTGGTGACGGAACATCTAACCTGATCCATCCTCTGAAGCATATACTGAGGTGACGGAACAACTTACCTGATCCATCCTCTGAAGCATATACTGTGGTGACGGAACATCTTACCTGATCCATCCTCTGAAGCATATACTGTGGTGACGGAACATCTTACCTGATCCATCCTCTGAAGCATATACTGTGGTGACGGAACATCTAACCTGATCCATCCTCTGAAGCATAAACTCTGGTGACGGAACATCTTACCTGATCCATCCTCTGAAGCATATACTGTGGTGACGGAACATCTTACCTGATCCATCCTCTGAAGCATATACTGTGGTGACGGAACATCTAACCTGATCCATCCTCTGAAGCATATACTGTGGTGACGGAACATCTTACCTGATCCATCCTCTGAAGCATATACTGTGGTGACGGAACATCTTACCTGATCCATCCTCTGAAGCATATACTGTGGTGACGGAACATCTTACCTGATCCATCCTCTGAAGCATATACTGTGGTGACGGAACATCTTACCTGATCCATCCTCTGAAGCATATACTGTGGTGACGGAACATCTTACCTGATCCATCCTCTGAAGTATATACTGTGGTGACGGAACATCTTACCTGATCCATCCTCTGAAGTATATACTGTGGTGACGGAACATCTTACCTGATCCATCCTCTGAAGTATATACTGTGATGACGGAACATCTCACCTGATCCATCCTCTGAAGTATATACTGCGGTGACGGACCATCTCACCTGATCCATCCTCTGAAGTATATACTGCGGAGACGGAACATCTCACCTGATCCATCCTCTGAAGTATATACTGCGGTGACGGAACATCTCACCAGATCCATCCTCTGAAGTATATACTGCGGTGACGGAACATCTTACCTGATCCATCCTCTGAAGTATATACTGTGGTGACGGAACATCTTACCTGATCTATCTTCTGAAGTATATACTGTAGTGACGGAACATCTTACCTGATCCATCCTCTGGAGCATATACTGTGGTGACGGAACATCTTACCTGATCCATCCTCTGAAGTATAAACTCTGGTGACGGAACATCTTACCTGATCCATCCTTTGGAGCATATACTGTGGTGACAGAACATCTTAACTGATCCATCCTCTGGAGCATATACTGTGGTGACGGAACATCCAACATGTCTTCCATCCCAGACGTATTTGAACCACTACTACCAACTTCATAACTGAAATAGATTGCCAATGTTTTCTCACAATTATTGTCAGCATGATTTCCACATGCAGCTGAATCTGGTTTGCCAATTTGGGAAATTATACACATCATACATTTTTTTTAACAAAATATTGATTATTGTACATTTGATTAACTGTACAATCATTTAATTTCGATGGGACAAAATTTTGTGGTTTTGGTTTTGATGGGATTTTAATTCATGGATGTTGCATTTCAGGTACCAGGGTCAAAATGATTGTTCAATGGGATTAGATTTTGTGGAAGAAGGTGAACCATGAAATCCACGAAATTTTGTCCCCCATGAAAATTAATGATTTTACAGTATAAAAGTGATACAAATTGATACAGCTTATATCAATCGATTTCAACTCCTCATTCCTGATGGTTGGCACCACTACTAGGGTATGAGAGAGAAGCGAGCTTTCCCTTTCATGCTAAGCATCTTATAGAAATAACTGGTATCATTTTTATTTCGCCTGAGACAAAACCCGTGACATCCTGCACTTGCAATGGGCGTTCTTTTTTTACTGCACATTGAATACAACCTTGGACCTCCATCACTTGTAGCAGGCACTCTACCCCTAGTCTATAGAGGTGATTCTAGTGGGTTAAAGGGTAACTTAACTAGAGGGGTAAAGGAAAGCTGTGATCAATGGAAGCTATTTATGACAAATTTATTTCTTGTGCTGTAATTCAAATGATTTTAAGCATATCCTCCATGCAGATACATTTTGTAACATCTAAAACATTCCATTCCATATTTTAATTAAGTAAGCCTATCTCCGTGGATAGGTTATATGTAATACTGTAAAATCATTTAATTTCGATGGGACAAAATTTCGTGGTTTGGGTAAAAAAAGAACATTTCGATGGGACGTTAATTCGTGGATTTTGCATTCCAGGTAATAAATACAAGGGTAAAAATTATTGTAAGATGGGATTTGATTTTGTGGTTGAAGATGAATCACGAAAATTAATCCCCCACAAAAATTAATGATGTTACAGAATGTAATAACTATAACATTCCGTGGAGATGAATTTTGTAACAGCTATCATATATTAACGGAGATATTTTGAAACATCTACCATGCTATTAATGTATTGAGATTATTGAATTGGGATTATTACTACCTGTTAAGTTTCTCCACACTTAAAGTAAAACAACCTCGAATGTAGTCAAACCCAGGCGGAGATGCCAAGTATTGCTGACCAAGATTTTCATCACAAGAAAGACAGTAGACCAATTGGTAAGTACTGGAAATACAAAACAGAAACTATGTTACCGTCTTACTGACACAGCACAATATTTCCAATGCCTAAAATTAACATGGAGGCATACTATGGACACTGAGTGACAACCAAGAATTAAGCATTCCTTTGTATGACTGAAAGCATTTTATATTTGACAAAGTTATTCCATTTGAATTCACATCAATTTTAAATGGTAAATAATGACAACTGGAACGATATGAAATCATGA
Source organism: Spisula subtruncata (assembly GCA_963678985.1). Lineage (NCBI taxonomy): Eukaryota > Metazoa > Mollusca > Bivalvia > Venerida > Mactridae > Spisula > Spisula subtruncata. The sequence continues at coordinate 22,513,840 of OY787664.1, read as the reverse complement.
TCAATGAACAAAACATTACCATCATAGGAGGCCAAGAATTCGTATTTATACCATGGTCACACAAATCTGACGAATGGATATGGATGGCGTAATTTTGTCCGATACGGTCGAAGACTGGACAGACCAAATTTGCAAATAATTGGCAGCTGTCCACATGATGCCTATTTACATTGTGTACGTTAGATTGACAACATCTGGGGTCCAGCCTGTGATACGTGACCCAGGTATTGGATAAGCACATGTTATCAAGTCAATCAATATTTAAATCAACAAAACGTAACAGTGAATACCTTCCTTTATCAAAACCACTAGATGATAATTGTACTTCTGGTCGTACTTCAACTTTGCTTGAAACTCCTGAAAAAACAATGTACATATCATCCCCATTGGTTCCATGCATGCTAAATAAAAAGCTGTTTATAATTCAAACAAATTGTCGCCTCCAAACAGAAAAAGTATATATTACTTAGTGTCGCATCAGACAGGAAATTTCTATTTTAGTAATGATATCAATTAACTAGGCGAAAGAGTATGTATTAAGCAGCTGAAAAGTTAGTTACGGATGCCGTAACTTAATGGTCTTTTGATTACACAGACCTTTTATGAAATGGAATGATAAGCGTCAAATAGCTTAGACTACCGGATAGACCCGTGGCCACCGTGGCTGACTGCTAGGAGATTTCTTTTAATTTCTGACTTTTATCTCCTCAGTCGAGATTGTTTTACTAAACGGATAGTCAAACCAGCTTGACTTACTGTACATGCCAGTACATAGGATGGAGCTAAAAGTCAGAAATTTAAAAGAAGCTTCTAGAAGACATCCCCTCATCTATGCAGCTGGATAACTCTGTCAGCAGCCGAGCAGAAGAGCATCCACAATGACAATGAAAGTGAAGGGTTCCAGGTTCTAGCCCAAGTTAGGCAGCACATTTTTTCACCCTGTGACATTTGCATTACCATACTAGATAGAGCCTCATAAAATATTGAAATGTTTGTGAAAATCTCTTACTTCCAAGTGTGATTGTCCTCCTTGATTTATTGGATGTCACCCAAGATGTGGAATCACCAACAATGCATTCACATTGACAACATTGAAAGATGACAGGTCTGGAATCAGCTACCAAAGATTCATCACAAAGTTGGACCGAACTTGCATCCTTATCACAAGCCTCATCCGTTGACATTGCACCGTTCGCGTGGTAGATTACAAAACAGAAACCAAAAATAAACAAAAATAGTGTTATAAAATTGCGGGAAATTCATACAGAGCTATCTTCAGTAAAATAATAAAATATTCGTATGATATTTTATAAAAAAAATTCATTTTAAACTCGACATTATTGGATTATTGTTATATATATATTGAATATCGTATGTTAAAAAAATATTATTTGTGTTTATGATAGTTTGTTTATAAAGACGAAAAATAATAGATAAATTCGAGTATTCGGTTTAGACAAATTTCTACTTTCACTTTGACTCAGCTCGGCGGCAGACGAATGTGAATTTGACGTTCTTGGACATGAGTTTCATTAATCGTTTTCACAAATTGTGCTGGATGGGACTCAATCTTAATGGAATTTGTCAGAAACAATTCATTTCATTATGTTGTCGAAGAAATGCTTTAGTCTGTAGCAAATCGCCATTGTCGTCACATGGCACAGGTTTTCGAACTAAGAAACTGAGGTCAGGTGTCAGTTATGGATTCAGTAACTTGCTGATTCGTGAGAAAAGTGATCATAGAAAAAATTCAAGAACTGTAGCTAATACTGATGAGGTAAGAACTGCATTAGATTTAGTGTTGAAAACTGTATCTTTGGTTCAGTTTGTTTAAAGTGTAAGTCTGTCGACTGAAGTCTACTGTATGGCATTATGATACAACTGCTAGTTCTGGGTACAGTACCATAACTAAATGATCTTTTTATTGACTCACGATCGATGAATTGGAATAATCATCGTCTAAGAAGCTTGACTACAACTGCAGGCCTGCCATTTCTCATGCATTGCACCGGCAATTCGGTTAAATTTACCGGCAATTTCACAAACTGATAGGAGAATTTTATTAACGAAGATCGATTGTTGATAAAGTCTATTTTATTTTGTATAAATTACATTTTATATGGATTTTATCAATTTCTTGTGTACTGTAATTATTTTCATTAATTGACTAATTGCATATTTTATGTGTTTCGGCCTTATTTAGAAAATTTCAAATTCAAATAACTTTTTTTTAAGCGCATAGACATATTGTTTTTAATGCATTTCTAAAATGACCATAGATGTGTGCACAACATGGCAAAGACTTGGAAAATCCTTGTTATATTAAATATATTTTTACAAGGTATTTGTTTTCAGAAAAATGTCTATTTTTCATGATTTTTGGTACTTTATTCATTACATGTTGTAAATGTGATAATTTTCGAAAAAAATACAAAAACACCAACAACTTGATTTTTTTCGGTGTGGTACTTATATGACTAAAGGTTACATTACTTTTCGTTATACACATCGCCATATTTTAGGCAACATGAATTGATATTCTACCCCTACCCCATTTTTAAATGACATAAAACGACTCCCCTGTATTTTACACAGTGTCACTTCAAGTGCAATTTGCCAAAAAATTAAGTCATAGACCCCCCATTTCTTTTACTTTATTCAACGTATATAAGGTTACTCCGCATGAAAAATGAATTTTCGAACAATCCTTGTTATAGGAAAATTTCTCGATATGATGAGTCCCATACCTTAACAGGAAGTAGGTGTCATAAAATGTTATCACCTCCTGCTGTTACGTCAGTTGAGTTGGCTCTGATCAGTGACCCTAGATATTTATAGAGAAGGTCTTGTCCTGATCAAGTGACACTGTTTGTGTCTGCATTTCTTATTATGGGTTTGCATTTCGTTATCATTATATAGTTTAAAGGAGCATATTTGTTATTGAAAACTATTTTAGTACTAGTTTATATTTGTTCTACATAAGTGAAATATAAGACCAGTTTGGACTTCTTTGATTATGCTTAAGTGATAAGTTTTGAGGAAATTGCATTTTTTTAATTTCTTTTTTGCCTAAACTAGACAAGGCTACCAACTCTCAACAATGTTCAAGATACTTTAATTGATGTAGAACTCTTCTAATAAAACCTCAATATCTCATAACACATTTCATGAATTCATAAAAATAAATGAAGTAATATTAATTGTGTTTTACATGCTTGAATTAAGGCGGCTCGCATGTCAAGGGACTTGATTAAGGCGGTTTGCGCGGTATGCGCGCTTAGCGCAAAATATTGAATTTTCTAAAATCAGCGCAAAATATTGAATTTTCTAAAATCGCGCACTTTAATTAGAGTATGGCCAGAATCTCAGGCATTCGCATAATTTTATTATGTCTGCTCTGCAACTGGTCATAATACAGTTGGATTACCGTCGTTACGACTCCTGACCATTCACGGGAAGAAGATGATACAATGCTATATAGCCTCATCTCATATTTCCCAGGTACCCCTATTTCCACGGTATTTGATATAAACAGTTGTGTGTGCCATATTTATAGAATAATTGGGAATTTTTTCAACAACAACACGTATTCTGTAGAATTATTATTATTATAGTAACGTTTCGGCCGAGGCCTTCTTCAGAATAACAATACAACGGATGTGACGTCATGACGTTAACGTAACATGACGTCGCACAATTGCGGGAAAAACAAACAATGTAACAAATCAATAAAGTTCGAGTTCAATAATATACGGATCAGAATACATGAATTCCTATAGAAGTATATATATAAAAAAACATTGATAGGAATAAACGTATAGTATTGAACATAAAATTCACTGATTATACATTAAATAATGCTTTCGAATTCAGTCCGTTTGGATGTAGTGTTTGTAATTTATGAATCCAAAATGTTTCTTTACACAATCGGTCAATTTGATTATTAACTACATCAATTGGCATGAATGAGAAATCACTAATACTATGGTTACGCAAATTAAAGTGACCGGCAACCAAAGTGGAAAATGCAGGGTTAGAAAAGTTGGATATATCAAATTTATGGCTATTCATACGGCGTGATACTGGCTGCATCGTTTGTCCAACATATTGCATGCTGCATTGTTTGCACGTAATTAGATAAATAACATCTTTCGATTGACAGTTTGTATCATAACGTAAAGAAAATGTTTCTCCCGTTATAGCACTGCTAAATGTCGACCCAGGGCTTATTCGCAGACAGTGAGAACAGCGTTTTCTATTACATTTTTCTGTGTTAAATATCTCAAAGTTGCGCTGGTTAAAATTGGAACTTACTAAATAGTCACTTAAATTTTTAGTACGTCTATACGCCACTATGGGTTTATACTTGTCATGTACTATTTTCACGTTCTCATTTTTTGCGATGTTCAAAAGGTCCCAATATTTGTGAATTGTGTGACCAATGTTGGGTAATGATGGGTTGTATTCAACTGTAAATGGAATTACATTTTTATTATTTATAGCAGGGGGTTCGAGGGCTTCGGTTTGTGATAATTGTGAGACTTTTTCGAAAGCACGGTCTATAACTGATGCTGGGTATTTCCTATCTAGGAAGTAGGCCCGTAAATCATTTAGGGAGGAGTTGAATGTTTCATCGCTTGAGGTTATTCTCCTATATCTCTTTGCCTGACTGTAGGGAATACCGTCTTTGCAGTTTTTAGGGTGACAGGACGTGTAATCAAGGTATTGGTGGTTGTTGGTTTCTTTAACATAAATATCGGTCTCAATATTCAAATACTTATTCTTAGTTACTTGGACATCCAAGAAAGACACAGTATCTTCAGATATTGTTCTAGTAAATTTGATACTGGGATGAAATTCATTAAGATCGGAGAGGAAACAATTTAACTCTGCCAACGAATGATTCCAAACCATGAATACGTCATCTAAGAACCTCAACCATATCGTCGGTTTGATACTTCTACTTTGTAGGAAATCGTGCTCAAGTTTCCCCATGAATAACGAGGCGTAAGCTGGTGCCATGGAACTTCCCATAGCTGTACCCATTTTTTGTACGTAGAAATCATCGCCGAATTTAAAATAATTGTTTTCAAGAACAAGTCTTATAAGGCGAGCAATCTCATTTGAAGAAAGGTTACTATAATGTAAATTGTGTTCTTGTAAAAACGACTTACATGCGTTTACACCGTCGTCATGAGGGATGTTTGTATAAAGTGAGGATACGTCTAGTGTAACTAAGTAGGAATTATTTTCCAATTTAATCCCCTTTACTTTATTAATAAAATCAGTGGTATCTTTCACATACGAGGGCAAACTCGACATATATGGCTTTAATATATAGTCAATATATTTAGAAATATTCTCCGTAGGGGAATTGCAAGCTGAGACAATGGGTCTACCGGGATATTGCACAGGTAAGTTACTATCTGCCGTTTTATGCGTTTTTGGCAGAACATAGAAACATGGCGTACGAATGCTAGCGGGAAATGTGTCAAACTCGTCTGTTGTGTCCATTTCATCGACACATAAAGATATATTACGTTTTATAACCTCCGTAGGATCATTTGTGCATTTGTCATAATATTTGTCATTATCTAATTGTCTAATAACTTCGTTTTTATAGTCGACTGCGCTCATAATTACAATTGTATTGGATTTATCAGCCTTTTTAATAACAATAGTTTTATCTTGCGAAAGTTTTCGCAAAGACTGAAGTTCTGGTTTAGTAATATTACTGAACCGTTTCCGTTTATTTTCCGACTGCATTATTTCTTCCGTGACAGCATTTATATAGAAATCTAAATACACATCTCTACCGGCGGATGGGGTAAATGTTGATCCTTTCTTATTGAAAAAGGGAATATTACGATAAGTGTCATTATTGTAAAGTTCAGGTTCATCACTCTCGGTGCATGCTTCACTTTGGAAATATTCTTTTAGTCTTAGTCTCCGAGTAAATTTAAATATATCTTCAGCAAGTTTGATTTTATCATGTGACTTAGTTTTTGGGCAAAATTTCAAACCCTTACCTAACAGAATATAGTCATCGTCACTAAGCTGTATTGTAGATAGGTTTAACACCGTTCTCTTCCCACTCTGAATTTTCCGTTCCCTCTTTTTGTATTTCTTCCAAGTCTTTTTGTCAGCGAATCTGATGAATCTCCTCTGGCGACGTCTACTTCCGGTGACGTTGCTGTTAGAAGGTCTGTTATAACCCTCGTCAGGGTCTCCAGGGTTTTCTGGAGGGTTGGAATCACTGGTACCTGTTTCACCCCGTTTCTTGTGGCATCTGCGTAGGATTTCCTCCTGCCCGGGGCTGTCTCGTTTTTTGGATTAGGGTCTTTAGGTTGCTGGAAAGATGGTCGCACTGGCTGTCTAACCGTACCATTATTTATCCGACCACTTCCGGTTACGTTGTCCTTATTGAATTGCTGGTTGGATGGCTGTTTGTTTTGGTCGCGTATTATTGGTGGTCTACCTTTCCTTTCTTTAGCACGTTTGTTTTGTCTGGCGTTCACTTTATCACACGTTTTTGCGTTCTTGGAGGTGGGTAGTTTGTCGTTAGTGTCAGTAATTATGATCACTTCCTCAGCATTGGGAGTAGATTTTTTCAGAAATTCTAACTTCTTTTCGTGTTTAACTAAGAGCATTTCTTTCTTCCGTTCTGTCTTCTCATGAATATCCATATCAACATTAAACATGGCGTCATTGTTCAAATCCTTATTGATCTCACGTCTTTTCTGTTCGAGAAGATGTCCATATTCTGTCGAGCGTCTCAGTTGGTCGTCGCGGATACGATCACAAATATCAACACTTACTTTCCGAAGAAGATTTTTTTTTTTTTTTTTTTTTTTTTTTTTTTTTTTTTTCCATATTTATAGAATAATACATAATACATGGCTGAGCAGTGCCTTTGAGTGATAATCGCCCCGGTAGGCTGATAATTGCCCGAGGGCAATTATCACAGACCTACTGGGGCGATTATCACTCAAAGGCACTGCTAAGCCATCTATTGTTCTGTATAATATTTATGTTGCAGCCTTTTCATTTGAACAACACATTTAAAAAAACGTAACGTGTTCAGTAATTTGTAGATCATTATTGCTATTGTAGAGAGGTATCGTCTAGGCGCGCAATGCACATCTACAAGAGCTGTAGATCTAACACTAAAATGTTAACTTTTTTAATATTGAACGGAAACCTGTCATGTGGGTATTCATTTTCTTAATTAGATAATTTGCTACACGCTGATGTTAAGTTTAATGCAAAATTCTGAAAAACAGTGTTTTTCACATTTTCGGAGGAATATAAAAATATTGATCTCGTCTAGGAAACTCGTTGTTTTGATCATCAGTTAAAGGTCTAGTGAATAGGTCATGTATATTTCATCGAAGGATGATACAAAACATATTTTAAATGTGATATTCTGCTTCTCCGAAGCCATCAACTGTGTTTGTAAGTGATTCTGGTAGAAATATGCCTACGCTCAGCGGCCGACGTTAAAATGACGTAACGTTGCACGTGAACGTTTTCCGAGGGCAATAATCGCCCTGGTGGGTGCGTGGCGGGGCAAAAAGCTGATAATACTTTTGAAAGGCCGATAATGCTATTTTTCGAAGGCAAATTTGTTACTATATATAGTAACATAAGTATTATTGGTATATATAGCCTCGTATTTCCCAGGTACCCCTATTTCCGCTGTATTGAATATAAACAGCTGTGTGTGCCATATACACAAAATATACCTGTAAATAAGTGCACAAATTCATCAAAAAGTAGCGAAAACTTTCTTTTGGCTTGAATTAAGTTTTCCTCCTAGAAACACTTAACAGCTTATTGGTGCCTCATATTTCCAAGGCACTTAACTATGAACTTAAGTAAAATGTTAAAAACGGCAATACTGGTTACAGCCTGCTACTGAATAATAAAGTGTACCTTTGGTTTATGATTCATTCTAATTAAATGTTTTTATCGGGCAAAACAAAAACAAAGTTAAGTTTTTCCATAACCTACTCCTTTCTACACTTGTAGAGCGGATACCCCTATTTCCAAGGTATCCGATGAAAACAGTTCTTAGTGTTGCCTACAGGACATGCACCGGTCAGAAACCAAGCAAAAATGTTCAGACAAATGTTGACAAGTTAACATTAGCTGTATCAATCATTTATCACATGTTTGTTTCATTCATCACACCTTTGTATCATACATCACACCTCTGTATCATTCATCACACCTTTGTATGAGTATACTCAAATGTTTCAGGAAGGTGAATCATACTATGAATCAAATGATGTGGTTGAAGATTCGTATGACATTGAAGAAGACTATGATGCACCTACAGTTTATAAAGACGTAAAACTTCATTCCCTTAGAGCTGACCATATAGTTGCAAAAGGATTAGGTTTATCACAAAGGTACTAAATGAAGCTTAATTCTCTTAGAGCTGATATAAATTGCAAAAGGATTTGACTTATCAAAGGCTGCTGAGAGTGAAAGCTCAAATTACCTCCCTTATATAGTAGGGGAACATATACATATACAGGGTGTCTCAAAATACATATCCGCTTGTTGAAGGGTCATAACTTTGCCAAATGAGTTAGTAAATTGATAACCATAGTATCATATGAAAGGTAAATTTAAAACTTGAGGGGTGAATTATATCATGTGTCAATACTCGAGCAGTTGATGACGTCATATACGTTATACTAACGTCATTAGCAACGGACGTTCTAAAATGTCCGAAGAGGCAGACAACATAGTTTGTACGGTAACATGGGCAAATTTTATATAAAATGTGGGCAAAGTAATAACCAGTAATACTCAGTCGTACCCTACTATGCACACACTGGCTGAGAAACGGCTCAGGGGTCATTAGAAAATGAAATCGGACATATTTAAGGGAGGAACACATTTTAAAAACAATTAGGACTGAAAATTTGATATTCACACATTTCTAGGCATATCGTTTTCATAAAAGATGCACAAAGCGCCTCGAATGAACATACTGAATTGAATGTATAGCGGTATGTCTAGTTTATCTCCAACAGTCCAAACATAGTCATATAATGTAACTTGAAAGTATAAAATAGTATTTAATGAAGTATCAATCACCAAAAACTGCCTTGGTAGGAGAATGAATTTGGTTATGCTACTTTTATTGGAATCAGGAAAAAGTAACCAAAACATCCTAAATATTTATTTCTTCGTATACTGTTTGAAAGTTAGATTATACAGTTCAAGATATGTAACTGCCTCGAAACTCAAAATATCAATGTGTGGAGAAAATGGAAACATCACATCCGACTCAAAGGTGTGTGAACGTCATTAAAATCGTCAAACGACGTCAAACACAGGTTTTTACCGGAAAGGGGTTAACTACTCAAAATGCATTCTATAGATTTTGTATGCATTGTTTTGGATAATTGTTACGTAATTTCTACATTGATTTGAATGCCCTTTGATCATTCATATTACATTACGGAGTGATAAGTCCTCAACAAGCGGACATGTATTTTGAGACACCCTGTACATTGTGCTGGATGTCTGTCTGTCTGGATTGATGCCCCAATGTTTGCTCTCCTTAACTACTGGTCAGAATTTAATGAAACTTCATATGAATAGTTGGTACCAAGCATAGTTGTGTATATTGTCAACTTTTTGTAAAGCAGCAACTTGTAATGTTCATTTTGTTCCAGAAGTAACCATTTGTTATACATGTTACCCCTTCAGAGTACCACCCTCTATACAAACCAATGGATGTTGCTCTACAGGGGTTTTAATGTACATCCAGTTAGGTATGCACCAGATAATTGAAGCAACTTTCCCCAATCCTTGGAAAAAAATGGTGTGATTGATACTTTTGCACTTTTGAAACCCCAAATAAAATCTCAGCCCCTGGGCTATAAAGATGGTATCCACTCTATTACAACAACAGCACTTTCTAATGTTTCAAAAGCTGATATTTACTATGGATTTTGAAAACCTCTAGTCTATAGAACTAGGGCCTCTGTACAATGACCAATAGTTTCAGCCCCCTATATGGTGTTGCTATACAGAAGTTGTACTGTACATATATGTATTTATTTTCTGATTATCTTTCTAGTTCGATAGATGCCAAATTCTACAAAAGCCAGCTACTGTTGAATGGACAAAAATTATTGAAAAAAGCTAAGCAGGTATAGCCTAACCTGTTTAATTATTTCAACATAATTATGATATTAAGGTCAAAACAAATAATATTGAAGGTCTGTTACCCTTAGGTCTTCCCTATTTATTTGCATTTTGCTGGAAGTTCCTGTGAATCGTCTACTATCATCTTCATAGAATAATTTCTTCTTTTATGCCCCCGAATCGATACATTGTGAGGCATATTGTGATTCACCTGTTCGTTACTATGGCGTGTCAGACGTTGCAAAATTCAATAACTGTCTATGTTTGTGGTATATTCGTATATATATGTTATATAAACTCATATATACATTGTAAAATGTTATATATATATGGTATTTTATCATATATATGTTCCATAAAGTTATATATATTTGGCAAAAACCATATGTATGTGGTATATTTCTATATATATGTTGTATAAAGTTATTTATATTGTAAATTAGCGTATGTATATTCTATAAAGGCGTATTTATTGTAAAAGTTTTCATATATATATTTTTATTCATATATATATAAAAATTGTTCATATATAATTTTTTTGGTCGTATATATATGTTCTATAATTGCATATATAATTTTTTTTGATCGTATATATATGTTCTATAATTGCATCTTGGGAAGTGTTTACATAATGATTTGAAACGAAGGATTTCATTGGACAGCGTTAGCGGGAAGCGGGAGTTAAGGGTCTGTGGCGAATCGGTCGGTCCTCCACCCGACCCGTCTTGAAACACGGACCAAGGAGTCCAACATGTGCGCGAGTCATGGGGTCTTACGAAACCCAAAGGTGCAATGAAAGTGAAGGCAGTCTCCGATTGCCCAGGCAGGATCCCGTCGTCCTCGTGGCGGCGGGCGCACTGCCGGCCCGTCTCAGCCGCATCGTCGGCGAGGCGGAGCAAGAGCGCACACGCTGGGACCCGAAAGATGGTGAACTATGTCTGAGCAGGACGAAGTCAGAGGAAACTCTGATGGAGGTCCGCAGCGATTCTGACGTGCAAATCGATCGTCAAACTTGGATATAGGGGCGAAAGACTAATCGAACCATCTAGTAGCTGGTTCCCTCCGAAGTTTCCCTCAGGATAGCTGGCACTGATTCGCTGCAGTTTTATCCGGTAAAGCGAATGATTAGAGGCCTTGGGGACTAAATGACCTCAACCTATTCTCAAACTTTAAATGGGTAAGAAGCGCGACTTGCTCAATTGGAGCCGCGCCTCGAATGCCTAGTGCCAAGTGGGCCACTTTTGGTAAGCAGAACTGGCGCTGTGGGATGAACCAAACGCCCGGTTAAGGCGCCCGATGTTGACGCTCATCAGATACCATAAAAGGTGTTGGTTGATATAGACAGCAGGACGGTGGCCATGGAAGTCGGAATCCGCTAAGGAGTGTGTAACAACTCACCTGCCGAATCAACTAGCCCTGAAAATGGATGGCGCTGAAGCGTCGAGCCTATACCGGGCTTTCTATATGAATTATTGAACATATATACGCAAAAATATCATATATATATTCTATTAGGCAATATGTATAACTTTTTTGAAAATATATATACAAAAATACCATATATATATGTTTTTATAAATACATATATGACTTTATAGAACATACATATGGAAAATACCATACAAATATGATATTTTACAATACATATATGACTTTATACAACATATATATGATAAAATACCATATACATATGATATGTTACAATACATATATGAGTTTATAGAACATATATATGCAAATATACCACATAAATATATAGTTATTGAATTTTGCAACGTCTGACACGCCATACGTTACAAACAGTTAAAACTGAAATATTTTTTAACTCCATCAGTGCATTGCTTTCAAACTTGGCATACTTGGCTTCACCGCTTGGCATACACATAAACACATTATATTTTCAAAACCATGTAATACTATCAATCTGAATTATGGCCCCTGAATGTCTTAGCTATTTGTTATAAACAAGGCTTCCACCAGGCATAAGCCTTTACTGAACGCAGTCTTGCTAAAGAAATATAATACTTTTCCTCCCTTTGATTTTAAATACTGACAGTACCTACCCTTTTTGTCTCACAGTATGTTACCAGTACTGCAGTATCAGTTTGTAACTATCTATTAATTAAATGTTACACTATAATATAATGCTTAAAATTCAGCTGCATTGATTTAAAATTTGAAATGTCTATCATAATTAATATAAGTAGTTTTACAATGTAGGCCTTAAATATAAGAACACATGTTTATGAATGTTGTTAAAATGACACATTAGCTGCAAAAATGATGAAAAAAACACAGTTTGTCTTGCAAGTTAATTATAGCATGATAATGTATGGTTGCGAGAGAAAAACATGATAAGTTGTGTAGTAGTAGTAGTCGTGATAATCATTATTGTCATGATTATCAAGAACAAAGAGTCGAAATTGAACAACTTCACCTTGATAATTGTTCTGAAAAAGTCCTTGAAAATGCAAATTCTACCTTGAAAAAGTCCTTGAATTTAGGTCTGAGAATAGTGTATGAACCATGTAGTTGTACATCTTTAATTTTTCTTTCAGCTTACTATTGGAGACCGAATTGACTTAATTGTGGAAAAGAACGGAAACAAACTTATTGTACAACGAGTTAAAATTAAAGAAATATCGGATGACCCAACAAGGAAGGGAAAACCAGCTGCAGTCGTCAGAGTTTGGAGGAAGCCATTTGAGATTGACCATCCACAATTCCATCATAACTTGGAATCATAACTTTATGCTTATTGTTTTGTTATTTGTTCTGGAAAATACATTGTTCATAACTGCATTTCATATGTTCCTGGCTTTAAGTTTGGCCTTAACTAGAAATTACTGGCTTAGAATGAGAAGTACAAAATCAATATTTTGAGAAAACAAGAAGAAATTGTCTGCAAATTACTCTTGTAACCTATGCAAAATCAAGCTTTTAAACTTCAGTTTGGTCAACATGACAAGTTCCATTTTCTTGAAAACAGGCTCATAAGAAGCGCCTTATGGTGCAGATGTCCAATATGTATCATTCTAATAAGGTAAAGGTTATAAGTAGCATTCTCATTCTAAGCCAGAGAAATGTGTCCAATTTTAGCACATAGATGCCCCACTTGCCATTCGACCATATCAAGGGCCATAACATAAATATTTATGAATAAGGGGCGTCAAAATAGAAATTTCATGTGTAAAATATGTACCATATAGCTGGTCAATTCTGAGGTTTGGAAATTTCTGCCATTCTGCGGTCCAAGATCAATTCGCAGAGTTAAATATACACAGAATTTTATCATCCGTAGAAAATTTTCACGCAGAACATTATCCTCACTAGATAAAAAAATAATCAAGGGGTAGGTATTCACAAGTTAACTTGGTTATTGTTTAGTTTATTGCAGTTTGTCTAGTGTTACAAAGATTTTTATAATTTAAGCGAGCATTGTTTGTACATGTATAGTGATAATTATGTTATAGTGCAATCTACAGGTTGGACTGTAATAATTAATTACAATGTACATGGATCAGACTGCTAATGAAACTGGTGTATGTCAACTCTTACCATTTAGCAAACCGCGGAAATTTACTCTTGCAATTTTGTGAATCAGCAGAAATTAAAACCAGCAGAAATAAAAACACCCATTTTTGGGACAAAAACGCGAAATATTACACCGGCAGAAATAACCAGCTATACGGTATGCCCCAATAGTCGCAAATAGGAAAGGTCATAGTGACATTGACATAATGACCCCAAAATCTTCTGTTGCTGACCAACCTCCAGGTAGTGTTTGAAGATCCTAGGGCGAAGCGTTCTTGGGTTAATGAACGAAACCATTTGGACGACACACATGAGCAAAGCAATATACCCCTCATCATAGAATGGGGGCATATATATGCACAATATGATGGACCACAGCTGTAGATTAAATCCACATGAAACCAAATAGGCACAGCCTGACGGAAACCTGAACAACTACAAAACATGACATCAGACTCAGACAGCCTGCCACCTCAGTAGGCAAACAAATCCTGAGAAGGATAAGAAGACAAGAACATTATACAACAGATATTACAACTGATACAATGTGCATATTCTCATTATTCTATCTATATATTACACAGGACCTGCAGGCTTTCAGTTGTTCGTTTAGGTTTTGGTTCGAATGCGCCAGCAATGCACGAGTTGAATGTACAATGACCTGTGATGGATTAATGTCCCATGACAAATATGAAAATTGTCACTGGCTTTGCAATTTCTTTGACAATTGTAGGAAGCATTATAAATTATAACATTTTATTACTTATGTACTGGCTTGTTCACATGTACTGGCTTGTTCACAGGTTATGTAGGTGAAAAGAAAATGACCGCATGAGTGTTTTGTACTTAGATAAATGGATCAATTAATAAAGAAGTCTTTTCAGATAGTGTGTACTAGTCAAATGAAACCCTGGACCCCCATAACCCTAAAGAAGGACATGATTTTTACCTTTTCAAACCCTGTGTAAAATCCCTGCCTCAAGGACCATACAGAAGATAAAACCCTCCGCCAACTGTACCCTTCCCAAAGCAGTGAAATAGTCACAGCTATCTTTCCTTGCTATTTAGGTTATTACTAATGCAACTGTTTATTGAAGTCCTGCCCTCAACCCTTTGGAAGGGCGGGGGAATTGCAGGCAAATACAGCCCAAACTATAAATCACTGGTTTAGGGTGGGGTAATTGGCATGGGTCTTTACCTTCTGCATTGCCCTGTGTGCAGGGATTTTCCAACGAGTTGGGGGGGGGCAGGGTTTCCATTGACTGGTGTATAAAAGTCACATGATCAATGACTGTGTTATCTCTAATTCTGTCTACTAGTTATTAATTGGTAATCCTTTGGGAAGCCTTATTGTTGCACATTGGGGAAGTAACTCATACAAGTAAGGAAACGACAGATTTTAGTTAATCCATTAAACCTGTAAACCAATCGGAACACCTCTGCCATACACTTAGCGGCACTTCTAACACTACCATTAATATATTTCTGTTTTCTTTAAAACTCCTTAATGATTATTTATGAAATTTGACATATGTATACAGCAATGTTAGGCACAAGTTCTAGCAAAGTTTCCGCTCTATCTGACAATAGACTATCGCACGAAACGTCTTCAACTGACTGTATACTTATGTTGAAAGTCGCACTTTTATCAAGCAATACCGGTCACGTGATTGTTATGTATGCATGTAGATGTCCCTTTTTCCTATAATGGTTGTGCATATCAACATTTTATTCGCTCATGGTTTTAAATTGTTATTAGCAACATTTACTAAAATGTAAGTAAACGAAAATTGTTGGTTTTGCTGCAAATTATAGTGTTTTCTGTCACGAGTTAAAAATATTTATATACAGTAAAACTCGCTTATAACGAAATGCCAGGGGGTATAAAAATTATTTCGCTGTAACCGAGTTTTCATTGTAACCGAGCACACACTTATATATAGTGAAATTTCACTGTTAAGTCGCTCACATATAACGAACTTCCTTATAACCTGTATCGGAGGTATAATTCTTCTAGATCTATGTTAATATATAATATGGACAGTATCAGCATTTCCAGATCGATGACGTTTTGCTATGGTGATGAAGTTGATGAATGAAAAGACTGAATAATCATGTCTTTCATTTTTCATTATTCCAGTGATCGTGCTCGGTGCTACTTCAAATTTCTTTGCAACACTAGTTTTAGATTCACACACCTTAATAATCTCATATTTGGTATTTTTAAATGTCAGTTGCTTTCGTTTTCGAGATGGCGACCCTTCCATATTTTAACATAAATATTTCCTGACTGACTAACGCAAACAAAATGAGACTTTTAAAATGTATGCAATTTTATTTTGTAAATTCTTTTCACTCAATAAACATGAAATAATTGACCGGGAAAACAATGAGAACTTACTCAAACAAAAGAATTTAAATTGATACACTCGGGTAATCGGTATTTATCACCCATGAAAATGCTATTGAATTTCATAGCAATTGAAAGCTACGGGTCAAACTAATATCCAATATGTAATTATCACGGTCAAAAATAGTTTTTGCTTTGATGTTTGAAAAAATTTAGTTTCATCGTAACTGAGCATATTTCCTCTAAAACATGATTCTGGGGCCAAAAAAATAATTTCACTGTAACCGAGTTTTCACTGTAACCGAGTTCACTGTAACCATACATTTTTATATACATTTGTAGAATAAAGAAGGCCTCAGCCTAGCCAAAACAATCGTTTCACTGTAACCGAGTTTTCACTGTAACTGAGTTCGCTGTAAGTGAGTTTTACTGTAGCGCTTTATATAACAAGTCTCTAAAGCGCTTAACACGCGAAAGTCAGCTAGTTGACAGTTCATTAAAAGTCTAAAACAATTTCACTTGATTCACTGACATGCACTTTTAAACAGATGTGTTTTTAAAGTCTTGTTGAAGACAGTCAGAGAGTCAATGCGCCGGATTTCCATAGGAAGACCGTTCCATAAGGTGGCAGCACATTTGTCGAACGGTCTAAGCTTACCAACTGCTATTTCGTTACCTAGGAAATTATAACTTAGATGAATTTTATGAATATTTTTATTGTGTACACTTATTACATAACACTTGAAGCTGTCAAGAAATAAGATATTGAAAATACTCCATTGACCCTTAATAATACGCTGTTTAATTTTGTGACTTTGTATTTCCCGGTGACGTAAATTACGCTTTCACCACAAATTTTCACACACCCCAATTTCTGAATTAACACATGCAGCAATAGGCACGTGCCTTAAACTAAAACTGGTAAACATTTGATAAAGTTATCTCAAACAGTTTTCGAGATTTCAAGAATAATCAAGTGGCAGCGTTAGAAGTGCCGCCGAGTGCAGGCCCGGATCCAGAAATTTCTGGGGGGGGGGCATTGCTTAGTATGTGTGTTAAAATGCACAGGAAGGGGTTCATTTGTCGATGTGGAGGAATCCATAGTAACCTTTATTATGTTATCAGCGTCAACATGTACATTGTGTATGTTCGTGCATATTAGTAAGTGTTTATATACAGTATTTGTATATACCAGCTTTCATCCTTTTGGCCATTGAAATATGATAACATAATTATGGGGGGTCCGGGGATTTTTTATATACTTATGTTTTCCGCTGGTTTAGGTTTAGTAAATTACTTTAATATAATTAAATATTTAAACGGAGCATACATACATTTAGTTAAACATTGATTCATGATAAATACAGACGATGGTTTTTTACCAATTTGTTCATTCGCTCTCTCATACACAACACAACTTGCTCTCTATATCTACGCACTATATCATCCCTCTTATTCACATAGACAATAACACAATCAATACATACAGTTTGTAAGCAGGTTAATTGTATATCAATAATCAAATCTGACAAGTTTTGAAATTGACTTGAGTTTTTCTTTGGGTTTTCCGAATTCTTATTTTATTCCTGTCAGAAAAGAACACGTGACATATGACGTACTTTGAAATAAACATAAAACCTTGTCAATTTCAAGAAAATTACCACGAAAAGCATGTATTTTAAAAAGAATGTGTGTAAAGTGGATGGCCTTTTCGGCATATTTATGTGAAAATAATAGATAACTCCTTCAATTGTAAGTGTTAAATTATAGGCAGGAATACTTGTTATATGATTGTGCAGTTATTATTCAATTGCGAATGGAACTTAACTTCTAATACTTGGAATAATCTTCAGATGGTGAGAGAAACCATTACAATCAATGATGAAATGTCACTGGGGGCTATGATATAAGATATTCACTATGCAGACTACATAAATACTCCCCTGCTTAGTATAGTTTACAGTCTGTTCAAAGTTAAATGATAATGGTTGTAAACATCAGCTTGTTAGTCAGATAAACTATGTTTATCTAGGTTTAACTAAACTTGGTATACCTGAGTTAACATTAACTACATGTATTTTGATTAGAACATTGATATCATTATTGAATGGTATAATCACATCTTCTTTATTTCTACAACTCAGACCATAACATTCTCCATTTGCTGCTGCACATTAGAGTCCGTGTTTTTAACATGTACATTGTTTAGAATTGCAGTTTTGTTCACAACTACACCAGCTTATTTTAAGGAGTCGTTCAGCAGCAGCAGGCCGATAGTTTTAATTGGAGTGAGTTTGTGATTGACATGGTTCCAACCAGGCACCATACCTGACATGTGGGGAGCGGTGGCCTAGAGGTAGGACATGCGCTTCGGGATCGAGAGGTCCCTCTGGACAACTGGTTAATTTCTCGGAGCAAGACCCACATGCTCCACTCCTCCATGGTGTAAAATGGTACCTGTGAGGGCAGTGTCTATTCCTGGGCGCCGCAGATCGATGTTGGCTGCCACACCACAGGAGAGAAATAGTCTCCCAGGGAGACACGAGTGTAGGTTTCCATAGGTAGCCCAATGACCAGGGGAAGTTGAAATGTCAAAGGGTGCCTGAGCAGCCTAACAGCTGAAAAGAGCACTAGAAAATAGGTAACTAAACTTGCTTTTTAACTTTTTATGTGTGACCCAGGTATGATGTCTGGCATACAGGTTATGTTTGACACAGGTATAATGTCTAGCATACAGGTGATGTGTGACCCAGGAATAAGGTCTGGCATACAGTTGATGTATGACCCAGGTATGATGTCTGGCATACAGGTGATGTGTGACCCTGGTATAATGTCTGGCATACAGGTGATGTGTGACCCAGGAATAAGGTCTGGCATACAGTTGATGTATGACCCAGCCAGGTATGATGTCTGGCATACAGGTGATGTGTGACCCAGGTATAATGTCTGGCATACAGGTGATGTGTGACCCTGGTATAATGTCTAGCATACAGGTGATGTGTGACCCAGGAATAAGGTCTGGCATACAGTTGATACATGTATGACCCAGGTATGATGTGTGACAAATGGGTGATGTGTGACACAGGTATAATGTCTGGCATATAGGTGATGTGTAACCCAAGTATGATGTCTGCCATACGGGTGATGTGTGACCAGGGTATAATGTCAGGCATACAGGTGATGTGTGACCCAGGTATGAAGTCTGGCATATAGGTGATGTGTGACCCAGATATGAGACCTGGCGTACAGGTGATGTGTGACCCAGGTATGATGCTGGCATAAAGGTTATGTGTGACCCAGGTGTAATGCCTGGCAAACAGTCGATGTGTGACCCAGGTATGAAGTCTGGCATACAGGTGATGTGTGACCCAGGTATAATGTCTGGCATACAGGTGATGTGTGACCCTGGTATGATGTCTGGCATACAGGTGATGTGTGACCCTGGTATGATCTCTGGCATACAGGTGATGTGTGACCCTGGTATGATGTCTGGCATACAGGTGATGTGTGACCCAGGTATAATGTCTGGCATACAGGTGATGTGTGACCCTGGTATGATCTCTGGCATACAGGTGATGTGTGACCCTGGTATGATGTCTGGCATACAGGTGATGTGTGACCCTGGTATGATGTCTGGCATACAGGTGATGTGTGACCCTGGTATGATGCCTGGCATACAGGTGATGTGTGACCCAGGTATGATGTCTGGCATAGTGGTGATGTGTGACCCTGGTATGATGTCTGGCATAGTGGTGATGTGTGACCCTGGTATGATGTCTGGCATACAGGTGATGTGTGACCCAGGTATAATGTCTGGCATACAGGTGATGTGTGACCCTGGTATGATGTCTGGCATACAGGTGATGTGTGACCCTGGTATGATGCCTGGCATACAGGTGATGTGTGACCCAGGTATGATGTCTGGCATAGTGGTGATGTGTGACCCAGGTATTATGCCAGGCATACAGGTGATGTGTGACCCAGGTATGATGCCAGGCATACAGGTGATGTGTGACCCAGGTATGCAGCCAGGCATACAGGTGATGTGTGACCAAGGTATGGGGCCTGGCATGCAGGTGATGTGTGGCCCAGGTATGATGTCTGGCATACAGGTGATGTGTGACCCAGGTATGATGCCCGGCATACAGGTGATGTGTGACCAAGGTATGAGGCCTGGCATACAGGTGATGTGTCACCCAGGCATGAGGTCTGGCATACTGGTGATGTGTGACCCAGGTATGATGCCTGGAATAGTGGTGATGTGTGACCTAGGTATGATGCCTGGCATACAGGTGATGTGTGACCCAGGTATGATGTCTGGCATAGTGGTGATGTGTGACCCAGGTATGATGTCTGGCATAGTGGTGATGTGTGACCCAGGTATGATGTCAGGCATACAGGTGATGTTAGACCAGACAAAGAAATTGAATAAAAGGTATACTTTCGTATATTCAACATAAATTATCATTCAAATACATGGAAAGATACATTTTTAGGCTGGCGATTTAGCGCCAGACTATTACAATCCTAAAAAATGAAATCCACTAAGATGAATTTACTCCCGAAACTGACAACACAGAATCTATACACTGAATGCAAATAGTTCCTCCTCGTTAATCAGTTTTGCAAGATAAGAACATTCAACTTTCCTTGTTTCATTTATTCTGTTCGATTGTAAACTGTTTGAGCTAGAGTACAGACAAGGCCAATTTCACATTTTTTGGTAAAAGAAGGACCATAACCAAAGAAGGCCTGCACCAATTTGGTCTATAATCGAACTTGGCCTAGATATTACACCCTTAAGCATTGTCAGCAGGTTTAAAGACGATCGAATGAAAACTGAATGAGCTAGAGTACAGACAAGGCCAATTTCACATTTTTTTGGTAAAAGAAGGACCACAACCCAAGAAGGCCTGCACCGGTTTGGCCTATAATCGAACTTGGCCTAGATATTACACCCATAAGCATTGTCAGCAAGTTTGAAGACGATTGGACAAAAACTGTTTGAGTTAGAGTACAGACAAATATTAGCCGCCGCCGCCCGCACGCGTTTTAGGAAATCAAGCAGTGACATACCGTTTCATATTAATCATGTGGACTTGGAATACAGCATTTAATTAAGGGAGACAATTCATGGAAGATTCATTTAACTCACGACAGGAGTAAGTTCCCTTACACGTAATATATTCCAGAGAATTTTCACACTTTCCTAACTATTTTTAAAATTAGCATACCGTAATTTAATAGATGATATTTTTTCATTAGGGTGGAGTGTTTACAAAGACATTTGAGCTGTAATAATATACATTTTGTACTTAAATTTGAAAAAAGTTCAACAAATTGTCCATAGAATTTAGGGGTGTAACGATACGGTCACTTAACGATACGATACGTATCCCGATATAAGGGTGACGATACGATACATATCGCGATACAGACATACCTTATTTCTCCTATAAAGTATTGATACTTTTCGGAATATAGTTGACATTTTACTTATATAATATGAACTATTTTACTTGATCATTTTAATTCAACACGAAGAAATTGTACACTGAGCTTAAGCTATTCAACAACAATGAACAATATTTTGCATTAGTGTTTTAATTTTTCTTTTAATTGTCAGACATTTACAATAATATTCTGATATCACTTTAGGTACAAATCGTATTGTGATCTGCTTTATGTCACGATACGTATTGTATCGTGGGCTACGTAATGCGATACGATATGATACGATATATCGTTGCACCCTTAATAGAATTATTTTTCAAACTGAATAAATTAGATTGATGGAACAAGATTAATTAGAAATACATCTTGATAGGACTGGTAAAAGTAGAAAAGTGGAATACAAGGAAAAGACGGGCGGGTCAAGTTAATATCTTTAATGAAGAAATGTATCTTTTACAACAAGAAATGTAATTTTTTATTGAACTAGAAGTATCAAAACTGTCTGTGCTTTCTGGTCCCCCTCCATGTATTGTTTGTTGTCATGGTTAAAAAACACAAAAGGAAAACACAACAGTGGTTTTTAAATACATGTGTATACGTTACTACTGAGCGACTTTGCATACTGAATTTTTTAACCAACATAAAAATAAAATAGGAGGCACTGTCTAACATTTAAAGTATTAGAACTTATGTATTCAACAAGTAAAATAACTTCAATGTTGAAAGTCTCAAATATCGTAATGCTGGTTGATTTACATGATAGTTTGTATGCACGCTACTTTCATTAACTTCTAGTAAAGCTTGCCCACATTGACATGAACCTGACCTATTGATTAGCATAATTTTACAGTCGATATATTGTCTACGTTTACAACACCGAGTGTATGTTTTCATAATCAGGGAGTATCACGAAGACGCTCGACTTGTAATACAAACACAAATCTGAAATACCGATATTGCACGATTTGCTTGCAGAAATTGATGTATTCAGCGCAAGAACCTTGTAATATATTCTTGCATATTAAAGGTCAGACTTAGGTCAAAATAGCCAAGCTATATCATAAATATATTCCAATTCAAAGAATATTTAATATACATGATTACTTTTCAAAATTTTGTCAAACTTGTAATGCCTTTACTTCACTATTGTAACAGAAAACGTGAAATGAAACCAACTTTATTGAATAAAATCTTCTTCTAGTAACAATTTAAATAAAATATCAGAGACAAACTAAAAATAATGTCAGTTTTCGATTAATTGACAAACATCTTATACATGGAGTATTATCTGCCTCATGGAGCAGGGGTATCATTGGATAGCATCCAACTCATTGTAGCCAGATTTCTGACATTTGTGTTTTTACATGACTTGTTGTATGTATAAACTTGCTTAAACTCAGTTAATTAAATACTTCTTTATTGAGACTTTTTGAGAACTTAACTACAAACTGATTATTAATTTACAGGAATGTAGTGATGATATTCAGCATACTGTTTAGCAGGTATTATTTGCGGGTGTTTAATTTTCGCTACATTGTCAGTTTAGATCAAATGCCCAAAATCTAAACCCCATGAAATAATAAATGACTTTACAATGGGGAGACAATTCATCATTAAAACCAGTTAAGGAGCTACAAGAAATAACCTAACGATGACCCTATTGCTTTGCAAAATGTACAAATTAAAACATTGTATCGGTTCAATTAAAGACAATTAATAGGCTTCGACAAGTATAAAAAGATATATGATATTTTGCAAAATTGTTATTCATTACACTTTATTTAGCAAGTGAAGTAAGGACCCTGTTAATCGAGAAATATTCGAAACAGAATGTCCGGTCATTTATTCTGCACATGGTTGAAAAAAGCGCCAAAAGTGCACATGTTTCGGCCCTGAATTTGGCAACTCATGTGACGTCATGTTTGAGGTGATCTATTTTTAGCAAAGACATTGAACCCAGGTTATAATGTGTCAACACAAAAAAATGAGGAAAAGTCAATTTTAAGTTCATACAAATTATTTTATGTAGGGATGTAACTATTTGGTCAAATTGCTAACCGGTTAACCGTTTAATCTTCCGAACGGTTAACAGGTTAACCAAATAACGCATCGTACGTAGGGCGTTCCAAAAGTTCCAGGAAAAGTGCTCTATATTATTTATCTTTTGATCAATATACTTCAAACTTTGCATTTACATAGAACAATTCATATTACATACTTTGCTATTAATTAATTGCATGAGGGCGTGCCGTACAAAACGACACGGCTGCCATAGTAACGTCACTTATGGCTACCCGGGGCAATGTTATATCTGACCGTACGTTATTAACATGTTTTGACTTAATCTACCCAAGTCAGTCAAAGAACACGCAAAATACACTTGCTACAATAACAACAATGCTTTATATTCTTAAAGAATGCCTTGCTAGAAGGTATGCACTTCCATGGTCTGTTTGCAAAGTATTCAAACGTGTCAAAAAATCAAGCAGAAACGTCCAACGTGACGTTTAGCGTATGATTCACAACATGCCGTACCTTCCTATTATCATCAGCAGCAGTACCACTGGCAGTCAAGAAGCGTTCATACTATGCATACACCCTATCGAATGACAAACAACGTTCTTAACAGGCAGTGTTTATCAATTTTATTTGTTTAAGTATTAATTTTCCTGCCAAAAGACAAAAACTGGTCAAATTTCAATGATTTACTGACATTTGACGGGTGATTCTAATATGGCGACAAATAAACCTGAACACAACAGTGGGACTATTTAAATTATGGCATAAATTGACCGAAATGATGTTATACCGCCCTTTGTAAATGTTCCATGCATTAATTTTAGGTCATTGTTAATTGGTTGCGATTTTGTTGGGAGCAATGTGTAGGTGAGTTTGACGATTTCTACGACGTGACGTCAAAATTGCCCCGGGTAGCCATTACTGACGTTACTATGGCAGCAGTGCCATTTTATACAGCACACCCTCATGTGTTGGATTCATGGTATAATTTGTATCATGAATTGTTCTATTTAAATGCAAAGTTTGAAGTCATTTGAACAAACGATAAACATTATAGAGCACTTTTCCTGGAACTTTTGAAACGCCCCTCGTATATTTGCTAGAGACGCTATTTTGACGAGCAACATTTACCCCTGACACCGGTAATATAGTGTAATGACGCAGAAGTTGAATGTATTATTACGTTGAGATCGTATTAAATTGCATTATAAAATGATAAAAACTTAGTTTTTTCAAAGCTCTTGCATAAAATTCATGGGAGTTCGAAGTTACTTGTTCACAAAACTTGTCCGACAAAGAGTTTATATTTTGCGATTTGTTTTGAATAAAAGTTCAAAATAAACTTTTTTAAAAATCAACTGGTAAGCGATTTTTGCTAACCAATAACCCAACGTTCGAACGGTTAACCGTTGACATCCGGTCATCACTCGCATGCCAGTAGTTGTATTTTAGACAGTATTGTTCTGATATTGGGAATTGTTACAGTGGAATTAAGAGTTTGTTACCACATTAAATGGTACAGTCTGATATTTATGCTTTGTGTTCATTTTACTTTTATTTTTTTAAGTCCATTTGAGAGTCCATTTTATTTTATTGTACTTGTATTGTCCGTGCTGACATGACACGCTACCACATATCATATGTAGACAACGCTGATAGATCCAGGTAGCCGCTAGCACGCGACAATATATTACCAGAGAAGTTCTCTTCTTGTCCGACTGGCCAGACATGTGTGTAAGCACTTGGATTAATAGACTGCAATCGCGAAATGGGCATAAGACGAGAATATGTGCTGTACACATGTTATAGCTTCCTCTTTTCAAGTTCAATGTCCCATGGTATGGTAGCTGTTTCAGTGCATTTATCTGCAATAGCTGCAGTACTCCTACAACCTTTAATAATAATGTCGATGTAAATCGATGCCCTTATATGTATCCTTTTCAAAAGCATCGTCCCACCA
The DNA here is from genome assembly GCA_963678985.1 of Spisula subtruncata. NCBI lineage: Eukaryota > Metazoa > Mollusca > Bivalvia > Venerida > Mactridae > Spisula > Spisula subtruncata. Next base: position 22,488,353 of record OY787664.1, on the reverse strand, counting down.
GCACTGTCAGTGTTTTGATTGTTCTCTGTAAGCTCGACCATGGACCACAATTTAATAAAACTTTGTACACTTATCATTACCATTGTTAGTTGTGCATTTCACATTTGTACAGTGGTGGTCAGATCTGTTTGAGGAACCAAATTATTTTTCTAACATGATATGCTGCCCACTCCTTTTTCATATCCTTGAAACTGTAAGCTAATTCTATTGAATTTTTTTATAGGTCCTTCTGGGAAAGAATGTCATTTTTTAGTCCGCTATATTGACTTAATTTACATTATTTGAGTTAAAGGGACTGTGTCACGTTTCAGCATATAGCAAAAATCAAATAAAATTGTTTAATATTCACTAAATTTTGGCATAGATGCCTGTATATTCCATGAACAAGCACACTGATATAAATATAACTTGTGAATCATTAGGATTTTGTAATAATTTGAGTATTTTACCCCCAAAATTCTATACCGTATTAATACAGCATAGAATTTTATACTTCTCTCATTTGAATTGCCTGAAATTTACTCGCATGTGATGAAAACGAATTTAAAACAAACCAAATACTTCATCAATGTTTAGACTGAATTTTTTATATGTTACAGACGGATCTTAGTGAACTAAAAAATCATGCTGAAAGGAAAAATTACGATGTGTTTAGAAGCAAAATTACACTGGTGTGCGCAATGTTGAAAGTGGTTAAAATCGATTATTTGCAATACATATTTCTTAAAGCAATGTTTGAAATATAGTGGGTCATATTGTATGATCACTATGTAGAGGTTGAATTGTATGAAATAGCTGTTTGAAATATGGGAGCCTGGATGTCAAGTAAAGCATAATTGTATCATTCCCATCACCAGTGCCAACATCTGTCCAGTCGGATCCACCACTAACACTTTGCTCATCTTGTAATTATGATCTAGAAAACAAAAGAAAACACACATATAACTTCTGTGAATTTCAAATGTAGTGTAAAGCTTTTAACATTTTGCCTCTGGGGTATATGAATGTCCAAGCTGATCAGTCGTCCTATCAGGTTTGCAACTTTTTCAAAATATGAAAGTGTACACCAACTCTGGCTGACTAATATTCCTGTATGGTCACTAAGAAGAGGTTGTATTATATGGTAGGTCCGTAACTCTAAAGTGGTTGTACTAAATGGCCACTAAATAGAAGTTGTGTGACATGGTCACTGAATAGAGGTTGGATTGTACAGTCAATTCATACAACTTGTACTGTAAGGTCAATACATAAAGGTTGTATAATATGGTCACAAACAAGAGGTTGGATTGAATGGTCACTATATATAGGTTGTACAGTGTGGTCACTGAATAAAGGTTGGACTGCAATGTCCCAATGTATAAGTGGTGTTGTATGGTCACTATATAGAGGTTTCTTAGTATGGTCAATTTAAAGAGGTTGTTATAAGCGGTCACCATGTAGAGTTTAAGCTGCACAGTCCCTGTTTACAGATTGTACCGCATGGTCACTATATAGAGGTTATGTTGTGTGGTCACTAAATAGAGGTTGTTTTGCATGGTCACTATATAGAGGTTGCTATAAGCGGTCGCTATATAGACTTTAAATTGCACAGTCCTTATCTACAGATTGTACTGTATGGTCACTATATAGAGGTTATGCAGTGTTGTCACTAAATAGAGGTTGTACACTATGGTCACTTTGTAGAGGTTGTAAAATATGGCCAGTACATAGAGGTTGGGTTGCACTGTCACTTTATTGTGTTCGGCCTGCGTGGTCACTCTGTACAGGGTGTACTGTATGGTCACTATATAGAGGTTGAACCAAACAGTACCCACATAGAGGTTTTTCCGTGTTGTCACTCAATAGAGGTTGAAATGTATGGTCACTATGAAGTGGTTGTTTTGTATTGTCGCTATAAAGAGGTTAAACTGGACAGTCACTATAAAGAGATTGCACATTTCATAACGTAACTGCACAAATTTTGTACTGTATGGTTTTTACAGCGTTGCTGTATGTATACTGCATGGTCACCTTGTCAAGGTTTTAACGTATGGATAGGCAAAGGAGGTTACTGTAGCCATTTTGTTGCGTTTGTATTGCATGGTCAGTAAACAGAGGTCGTTCTGTATGATTCAAGATTTCACCGTATTTCAAGAACTAGTTGTTGTACTGCATGGTCGCTATATATAACAGTTTTACTGCATGCTCACTATATAGAGGTTGTACAGTATGGTCACTATATAGAGGTAGTAAAGTATAGTCACTATATGAAAGTTGTATGGAGGTACTGTTGTTTGGTCATTTTAAAGAAGTCTAGCATTATTCAAGCTTTGCATATCCAGAAAAAAACTATCATTGGAATTTTCAACCATATACTGTTAAATCATAAATTTTCATGGGGATTAAATTTCAAGGATTTGGTGGTATCAAATCCCATCAAACAATGATTTTGATTATAGTATTTATTTCCTGAAATGCAAAGTCCACGAATTAATGTCCCATCGAAATGGTATTTTTTACCAAAACCACAAAATTTTGTCGCATCGAAATTAAATGATTTTACAGTAGTTGGTAATAAGAAATAAAACTGGCTTACCCTTGCTATATTCTCAGAGTAGTATCTAAATGTCTCTCTAGTTTTTCTCGATCTGGATGATGCCTGTAGAAATCTGCAAGTAAATTGAGTCCTCATGTCACCATCTAGAAGAAGACAGAAGGGTTTTAATTAATTAAATGCATTTGACTTTAAATGAATTAGTAACTACCAACAATCTCTCAGACGACTGTAGCGAGAAACGAGGGGTAAGATGGAACATGTCGATATGCAGTGCTGACGTGCATCTCCGATCTAACGATGATTGCGACCATTGTGTTGTCAGGGCCTCTCATTCACTAGACGTTGTAGCTCCATCTTTCCTTGCCGGTAACGCTGATGACGACCATGAGAAGTTGATAATACTGGTTTCACACATCCTGTAAGCTGTTTGAAGTTGATATGAAGAGCTGACTTTGCATAGCCAAACTAACGATGCTAATGTCTATAGTGGGTCAGGGCCTCTCACTAGACGTTGACACTTCAACTTGCCTTGCCTTAATGCTGATGACGACCATAAGCAGTTAGTAATACTGGTTGCTAATATGCAGTAAGTTTGGGGCACTCAAGCACAAAGACTTTAAAGTGTTCAATAAATGCTACTTACATGGAAAACTCTTTCTTCATGAAAATGACCGAACGGCTGCACTTGCTAAGATAGCGAATATGTTTTGAAAAATAACCGAAAATTAAGCTGTTATGCTCAGATGACAAAACAAATAGAAAATTCACGAAAAAAAAACACGACTCATATAGCTTTAGTGTCAGGCTGTATTATTTTGGCCTAACACAGCCTTGTACCAAAGCCTCTGATTTAGTGGCCTCTTACAGCATGCAAGTGAGTAAGGCAGAGGTCCAATGAACCAAACGCCGAAAACCTCATATCCCACCCACCAGACTAATCAGCTGCCTCTAGCGTCAAGCTAAAATCAATATTATATTTCTCATTCCCTCTTTCTAATTTGCCTATTATACATCACACGTTTATTAATAAACTACCTCGCTTTTAAGACCATTGCACTCTATAACTTGACGAAGTTATACGGCCAGACTTACAATTGAGGGTTTACAGTTATTTAGTGACTTATTGACATCTACTGGCTATTGAATGAGTAGAAACCGGGGACCTCTAGATCCCGCAGTCTGTGCCCAACTTCTAGACGACTGATCCCCCGAAACAGTTAGGCTTATAGGAAGGGCACAGACTTTAGAATTGAGAGGTCCTTGGTTCAATCCATATGCCAGTGCCACTGCTTAATTTCTTAGTTCAAGAATAACTCCAATTGTCCACTTGGCTTCGTTTTTTAAGACCAGCTCTATAACGTGATTGAGTTATAAGGGCGGCCTTAAAAATGTCGCAGATGTCATCACAATATACAAAGAATGTCAAATGACATCATTTCCATATTGAAAACATCATGGCTATTTTAACCTTAGTACCGGATTGTTATACGCCAAAATAAAACAATCAAGTACCAAAGTTAAAATAGTCTCCCATTTAGTCGCCTCTTACGTTACATGCAAGGGAGAAAGACAGAGGTCCTTAATTCTACTTCCCAGGAACCACACGGGGAAAGCCTCACATCAATTTATTATAACAACCATTCCAAACAACTCCCTCTTAACTAATACCAATATTGATTTTGCCTGTAGTTGCTTACATAGAGGCTGTACTTTATTGTCACCACATAGCGACTGTATTGCGTCACGGGTCACAATATTAAGGTTGTAACACTCAGTATAATGGTGATAATAGATAGGGTGTAGGTTACTTATCACCAAATGCCTACACAGACGAAAGTCAGATACACTCAAGTAGTCTGATAAAAAAACTGTTGGTTTGATTGGAAATGGTGGTATGTCTTGACAAATCTGCATTATAATCATGACTTTTGGTTTAAATGCCTTGTAAACATGTATTTGGTGAAATGAAACGGTTCTATTTACAATGTTTGACATTTAAGCTTAAATATGAAAGTGAAAGTAAGGTTGCGGCTAAAAGCCATATAATCCATCTGTGTATATTCACCGCTTTGAGGAACCAAATTATTTTCGCAACCCACAACTTTTTCATATCCTTGAAGCTGTAAGCTAATTCTATTGAATTTTGTTTTTCTGATATAAAAATTGCCATTTTTTGCACCGCTATTTTAACTCAATTTACATTAATTGACTTAAAGAAAAATTATTGTGTGGTTTTGAACCAGCACTATAAACCATTATGTCAATATAAAGTAGTAAATTAGTACTGACTGGTCACTGTGCAGAGGATGTATTGTATTGTATTGTTGCTATGTAGAGGTAATATTGTATTATAATTTTGCCTGCACTGTGTGCTTTAACCATTGGTCCGATTTAAAACCAGTTTAACCTTAGTGATCAAGGCAGCAGCTGTTTGAAATATGGGAGCCTGAATGTGAAGTTAAGCATAATTGTATCATTCCCATCACCAGTGCCAACATCTGTCCAGTCGGATCCACCACTAACACTTTGCTCATCTTGTAATTAGGATCTAGAAAACAAAAGAATACAAACGGTCATTACATAGAGTTTAAACTCCACAGTCCTTATATACAGATTGAACTGTATGGTAACTATATAGAGGTTATGCTATGTGGTCACTAAATAGAGGTTGTTTGTATGGTCACTATATGGAGGTTGTTATAAGCAGTCACCATATAGAGTTTAAGCAGCACAGTCCCTGTCTACAGATTGTACTGTATAGTCACTATATAGAGGTTATGTTGTAAGGTCACTAAATAGAGATTGTTTTGTATGCTCACTATATAGAGGTTGCTCTTAACGATCGCTATACAGAGCTTAAATTGCAGAGTCCTTATATACTGATCGTACTGTACAGTCACCATATAGAGGTTATGCTGTATGGTCACTTAATAGAGGTTATTTTGTATGGGCACTATATGGAGGTTGTTATAAGTGGTCACCATATAGAGTTTAAGCTGCACAGTCCCTGTCTACAGATTGAACTGTATGGTCATTTATAGAGGTTATGCTGTGTGGTCACTAAATAGAGGTTGTATTGTATGGTCACTATATAGAGGCTGTTATAAGCGGTCACCATATAGAGTTTAAGCTGCTTAGTCCCTGTCAACAAATTGTACCGTATGGTCACTATATAGAGGTTGTTGCGTGGTCACTAAATAGAGGTTGTTTTGCATGGTCCCTATATAGAGGTTGCTATAAGTGGTCGCTATATAGACTTTAAATTGCACAGTCCTTATATACAGATTGTACTGTATGGTCACAATATAAAAGTTATGCAGTGTGGTCATTAAATAGAGGTTGTACAGTATGGTCACTTTGTAGGGGTTGTAAACTATGGCCAGTATACAGCGGTTTGAATGCACACTGTCACTTTATTGTGTTTGGCCTGTGTGGTCACTCTCTACAGGGTGTACTGTATGGTCACTATATAGAGGTTGAACCAAACAGTACCCACATAGAGGTTTTGCCGTGTTGTCACTAAATAGAGGTTGAAATGTATGGTCACTATGAAGTGCTTGTTTTGTATCGTCGCTATATAGAGGTTAAACTGCACAGTCACTATAAAGAGATTGCACATTTCATAACGTAATTACACAAATTTTGCACTGTATGGTTTCTACAGCGTTGCTGTATGTATACTGCATGGTCACCTTGTCAAGGTTTTAACGTATGGATAGGCAAAAGTGGTTGTACTGTAGTCATTTTGTAGCGTTTGTATTGCATGGTCAGTAAACAGAGGTCGTTCTGTATAATTCCAGATTTCACCGTATTTCAATAACTAGTAGTTGTACTGCATGGTCGCTATATATAACAGTTGTACTGCATGGTAACTATATAGAGGTTGTACACTATGGTCACTATACAGAGGTGGTACAGTATAGTCACTTTATGAAAGTTGTATGGAGGTACTGTTGTTTGGTCATTTTAAAGAGGTCCAGCATTATTCAAGCTTTGCATATCCAGAAAAAATCTATCATTGGAATTTTCAACCAAATACTGTAAAATCATAAATTTTCATGGGGATTAAATTTCGTGGATTTGGTGGTATCAAATCCACCGAACAATGATTTTGATTCTAGTATTTATTTCCTGAAATGCAAAGTCCACAAATTAACGTCCCATCGAAATGGTATTTTTTACCAAAACCACAAAATTTTGTCGCATTGAAATTAAATGATTTTACAGTAGTTGGTAATAAGAAATAAAACTGGCTTACCCTTGCTATATTCTCAGAGTAGTATCTAAATGTCTCTCTAGTTTTTCTCGATCTGGATGATGTCTGTAGAAATCTGCATGTAAATTGAGTCCTCATGGCTACATCTAGAACAAGACAGAAGGGTTTTAATTAATAAAATGCATTTGACTTTAAATGAATTAGTAACAACCAACAATCTCTCAGACGACTGTAGCGAGAAACGAGGGGTAAGATGGAACATGTCGATATGCAGTGCTGACGTGCATCTCCGATCTAACGATGATTGCGACCATTGTGTTGTCAGGGCCTCTCATTCACTAGACGTTGTAGCTCCATCTTTCCTTGCCGGTAACGCTGATGACGACCATGAGAAGTTGATAATACTGGTTTCACACATCCTGTAAGCTGTTTGAAGTTGATATGAAGAGCTGACTTTGCATAGCCAAACTAACGATGCTAATGTCTATAGTGGGTCAGGGCCTCTCACTAGATGTTGACACTTCAACTTGCCTTGCCTTAATGCTGATGACGACCATAAGCAGTTAGTAATACTGGTTGCTAATATGCAGTAAGTTTGGGGCACTCAAGCACAAAGACTTTAAAGTGTTCAATAAATGCTACTTACATGGAAAACTCTTTCTTCATGGAAATGACCGAACGGCTGCACTTGATAAGATAGCGAATACGTTTTGAAAAATAACCGAAGATTAAGCTGTTATGCTCAGATGACAAAACAAATAGAAAATTCACGAAAAAAAACCACGACTCATATAGCTTTAGTGTCAGGCTGTATTATTTTGGCCTAACACAGCCTTGTACCAAAGCCTCTGATTTAGTGGCCTCTTACAGCATGCAAGTGAGTAAGGCAGAGGTCCAATGAACCAAACGCCGAAAACCTCATATCCCACCCACCAGACTAATCAGCTGCCTCTAAGCTAAAATCAATATTCTATTTCTCATTCCCTCTTTCTAATTTGCCTATTATACATCACACGATTATTTTTTACTCATTCATTAACTGTCTTGTACACATTTCTACTTTGTATTCCACCTTGTTTTTAAGACCAGCTGTATAACTTGAGTAAGTTATAAGGGTGGTATTAAAACTTTTCACTAAATAAACTACCTCGCTTTTAAGACCATTGCACTCTATAACTTGACGAAGTTATACGGCCAGACTTACAATTGAGGGTTTACAGTTATTTAGTGACTTATTGACATCTACTGGCTATTGAATGAGTAGAAACCGGGGACCTCTAGATCCCGCAGTCTGTGCCCAACTTCTAGACGACTGATCCCCCGAAACAGTTAGGCTTATAGGAAGGGCACAGACTTTAGAATTGAGAGGTCCTTGGTTCAATCCATATGCCAGTGCCACTGCTTAATTTCTTAGTTCAAGAATAACTCCAATTGTCCACTTGGCTTCGTTTTTTAAGACCAGCTCTATAATGTGATTGAGTTATAAGGGCGGCCTTAAAAATGTCGCAGATGTCATCACAATATACAAAGAATGTCAAATGACATCATTTCCATATTGAAAACATCATGGCTATTTTAACCTTAGTACCGGATTGTTATACGCCAAAATAAAACAATCAAGTACCAAAGTTAAAATAGTCTCCCATTTAGTCGCCTCTTACGTTACATGCAAGGGAGAAAGACAGAGGTCCTTAATTCTACTTCCCAGGAACCACACGGGGAAAGCCTCACATCAATTTATTATAACAACCATTCCAAACAACTCCCTCTTAACTAATACCAATATTGATTTTGCCTGTAGTTGCTTACATAGAGGCTGTACTTTATTGTCACCACATAGCGACTGTATTGCGTCACGGGTCACAATATTAAGGTTGTAACACTCAGTATAATGGTGATAATAGATAGGGTGTAGGTTACTTATCACCAAATGCCTACACAGACGAAAGTCAGATACACTCAAGTAGTCTGATAAAAAAACTGTTGGTTTGATTGGAAATGGTGGTATGTCTTGACAAATCTGCATTATAATCATGACTTTTGGTTTAAATGCCTTGTAAACATGTATTTGGTGAAATGAAACGGTTCTATTTACAATGTTTGACATTTAAGCTTAAATATGAAAGTGAAAGTAAGGTTGTGGCTAAAAGCCATATAATCCATCTGTGTATATTCACCGCTTTGAGGAACCAAATTATTTTCGCAACCCACAACTTTTTCATATCCTTGAAGCTGTAAGCTAATTCTATTGAATTTTGTTTTTCTGATATAAAAATTGCCATTTTTTGCACCGCTATTTTAACTCAATTTACATTAATTGACTTAAAGAAAAATTATTGTGTGGTTTTGAACCAGCACTATAAACCATTATGTCAATATATAGTAGTAAATTAGTACTGACTGGTCACTGTGCAGAGGATGTATTGTATTGTATTGTTGCTATGTAGAGGTAATATTGTATTATAATTTTGCCTGCACTGTGTGCTTTAACCATTGGTCCGATTTAAAACCAGTTTAACCTTAGTGATCAAGGCAGCAGCTGTTTAAAATATGGGAGCCTGAATGTGAAGTTAAGCATAATTGTATCATTCCCATCACCAGTGCCAACATCTGTCCAGTCGGATCCACCACTAACACTTTGCTCATCTTGTAATTAGGATCTAGAAAACAAAAGAATACAGACGGTCATTACATAGAGTTTAAACTCCACAGTCCTTATATACAGATTGAACTGTATGGTAACTATATAGAGGTTATGCTATGTGGTCACTAAATAGAGGTTGTTTGTATGGTCACTATATGGAGGTTGTTATAAGCAGTCACCATATAGTTTAAGCAGCACAGTCCCTGTCTACAGATTGTACTGTATGGTCACTATATAGAGGTTATGTTGTAAGGTCACTAAATAGAGATTGTTTTGTATGCTCACTATATAGAGGTTGCTCTTAACGATCGCTATACAGAGCTTAAATTGCAGAGTCCTTATATACTGATCGTACTGTACAGTCACCATATAGAGGTTATGCTGTATGGTCACTTAATAGAGGTTATTTTGTATGGGCACTATATGGAGGTTGTTATAAGTGGTCACCATATAGAGTTTAAGCTGCACAGTCCCTGTCTACAGATTGAACTGTATGGTCATTTATAGAGGTTATGCTGTGTGGTCACTAAATAGAGGTTGTATTGTATGGTCACTATATAGAGGCTGTTATAAGCGGTCACCATATAGAGTTTAAGCTGCTTAGTCCCTGTCAACAAATTGTACCGTATGGTCACTATATAGAGGTTGTTGCGTGGTCACTAAATAGAGGTTGTTTTGCATGGTCCCTATATAGAGGTTGCTATAAGTGGTCGCTTTATAGACTTTAAATTGCACAGTCCTTATATACAGATTGTACTGTATGGTCACAATATAAAAGTTATGCAGTGTGGTCATTAAATAGAGGATGTACAGTATGGTCACTTTGTAGGGGTTGTAAACTATGGCCAGTATACAGCGGTTTGAATGCACACTGTCACTTTATTGTGTTTGGCCTGTGTGGTCACTCTCTACAGGGTGTACTGTATGGTCACTATATAGAGGTTGAACCAAACAGTACCCACATAGAGGTTTTGCCGTGTTGTCACTAAATAGAGGTTGAAATGTATGGTCACTATGAAGTGCTTGTTTTGTATCGTCGCTATATAGAGGTTAAACTGCACAGTCACTATAAAGAGATTGCACATTTCATAACGTAATTACACAAATTTCGCACTGTATGGTTTCTACAGCGTTGCTGTATGTATACTGCATGGTCACCTTGTCAAGGTTTTAACGTATGGATAGGCAAAAGTGGTTGTACTGTAGTCATTTTGTAGCGTTTGTATTGCATGGTCAGTAAACAGAGGTCGTTCTGTATCATTCCAGATTTCACCGTATTTCAAGAACTAGTAGTTGTACTGCATGGTCGCTATATATAACAGTTGTACTGCATGGTAACTATATAGAGGTTGTACACTATGGTCACTATACAGAGGTGGTACAGTATAGTCACTTTATGAAAGTTGTATGGAGGTACTGTTGTTTGGTCATTTTAAAGAGGTCCAGCATTATTCAAGCTTTGCATATCCAGAAAAAAACTATCATTGGAATTTTCAACCAAATACTGTAAAATCATAAATTTTCATGGGGATTAAATTTCGTGGATTTGGTGGTATCAAATCCACCGAACAATGATTTTGATTCTAGTATTTATTTCCTGAAATGCAAAGTCCACAAATTAACGTCCCATCGAAATGGTATTTTTTACCAAAACCACAAAATTTTGTCGCATTGAAATTAAATGATTTTACAGTAGTTGGTAATAAGAAATAAAACTGGCTTACCCTTGCTATATTCTCAGAGTAGTATCTAAATGTCTCTCTAGTTTTTCTCGATCTGGATGATGTCTGTAGAAATCTGCATGTAAATTGAGTCCTCATGGCTACATCTAGAACAAGACAGAAGGGTTTTAATTAATAAAATGCATTTGACTTTAAATGAATTAGTAACAACCAACAATCTCTCAGACGACTGTAGCGAGAAACGAGGGGTAAAATGGAACATGTCGATATGCAGTGCTGACGTGCATCTCCGATCTAACGATGATTGCGACCATTGTGTTGTCAGGGCCTCTCATTCACTAGACGTTGTAGCTCCATCTTTCCTTGCTGGTAACGCTGATGACGACCATGAGAAGTTGATAATACTGGTTTCACACATCCTGTAAGCTGTTTGAAGTTGATATGAAGAGCTGACTTTGCATAGCCAAACTAACGATGCTAATGTCTATAGTGGGTCAGGGCCTCTCACTAGACGTTGACACTTCAACTTGCCTTGCCTTAATGCTGATGACGACCATAAGCAGTTAGTAATACTGGTTGCTAATATGCAGTAAGTTTGGGGCACTCAAGCACAAAGACTTTAAAGTGTTCAATAAATGCTACTTACATGGAAAACTCTTTCTTCATGGAAATGACCGAACGGCTGCACTTGATAAGATAGCGAATACGTTTTGAAAAATAACCGAAGATTAAGCTGTTATGCTCAGATGACAAAACAAATAGAAAATTCACGAAAAAAAACCACGACTCATATAGCTTTAGTGTCAGGCTGTATTATTTTGGCCTAACACAGCCTTGTACCAAAGCCTCTGATTTAGTGGCCTCTTACAGCATGCAAGTGAGTAAGGCAGAGGTCCAATGAACCAAACGCCGAAAACCTCATATCCCACCCACCAGACTAATCAGCTGCCTCTAAGCTAAAATCAATATTCTATTTCTCATTCCCTCTTTCTAATTTGCCTATTATACATCACACGATTATTTTTTACTCATTCATTAACTGTCTTGTACACATTTCTACTTTGTATTCCACCTTGTTTTTAAGACCAGCTGTATAACTTGAGTAAGTTATAAGGGTGGTATTAAAACTTTTCACTAAATAAACTACCTCGCTTTTAAGACCATTGCACTCTATAACTTGACGAAGTTATACGGCCAGACTTACAATTGAGGGTTTACAGTTATTTAGTGACTTATTGACATCTACTGGCTATTGAATGAGTAGAAACCGGGGACCTCTAGATCCCGCAGTCTGTGCCCAACTTCTAGACGACTGATCCCCCGAAACAGTTAGGCTTATAGGAAGGGCACAGACTTTAGAATTGAGAGGTCCTTGGTTCAATCCATATGCCAGTGCCACTGCTTAATTTCTTAGTTCAAGAATAACTCCAATTGTCCACTTGGCTTCGTTTTTTAAGACCAGCTCTATAACGTGATTGAGTTATAAGGGCGGCCTTAAAAATGTCGCAGATGTCATCACAATATACAAAGAATGTCAAATGACATCATTTCCATATTGAAAACATCATGGCTATTTTAACCTTTGTACCCGATTGTTATACGCCAAAATAAAACAATCAAGTACCAAAGTTAAAATAGTCTCCCATTTAGTCGCCTCTTACGTTACATGCAAGGGAGAAAGACAGAGGTCCTTAATTCTACTTCCCGGGAACCACACGGGGAAAGCCTCACATCAATTTATTATAACAACCATTCCAAACAACTCCCTCTTAACTAATACCAATATTGATTTTGCCTGTAGTTGCTTACATAGAGGCTGTACTTTATTGTCACCACATAGCGACTGTATTGCGTCACGGGTCACCATATTAAGGTTGTAACACTCAGTATAATGGTGATAATAGATAGGGTGTAGGTTACTTATCACCAAATGCCTACACAGACGAAAGTCAGATACACTCAAGTAGTCTGATAAAAAAACTGTTGGTTTGATTGGAAATGGTGGTATGTCTTGACAAATCTGCATTATAATCATGACTTTTGGTTTAAATGCCTTGTAAACATGTATTTGGTGAAATGAAACTGTTCTATTTACAATGTTTGACATTTAAGCTTAAATATGAAAGTGAAAGTAAGGTTGCGGCTAAAAGCCATATAATCCATCTGTGTATATTCACCGCTTTGAGGAACCAAATTATTTTCGCAACCCACAACTTTTTCATATCCTTGAAGCTGTAAGCTAATTCTATTGAATTTTGTTTTTCTGATATAAAAATTGCCATTTTTTGCACCGCTATTTTAACTCAATTTACATTAATTGACTTAAAGAAAAATTATTGTGTGGTTTTGAACCAGCACTATAAACCATTATGTCAATATATAGTAGTAAATTAGTACTGACTGGTCACTGTGCAGAGGATGTATTGTATTGTATTGTTGCTATGTAGAGGTAATATTGTATTATAATTTTGCCTGCACTGTGTGCTTTAACCATTGGTCCGATTTAAAACCAGTTTAACCTTAGTGATCAAGGCAGCAGCTGTTTGAAATATGGGAGCCTGAATGTGAAGTTAAGCATAATTGTATCATTCCCATCACCAGTGCCAACATCTGTCCAGTCGGATCCACCACTAACACTTTGCTCATCTTGTAATTAGGATCTAGAAAACAAAAGAATACAGACGGTCATTACATAGAGTTTAAACTCCACAGTCCTTATATACAGATTGAACTGTATGGTAACTATATAGAGGTTATGCTATGTGGTCACTAAATAGAGGTTGTTTGTATGGTCACTATATGGAGGTTGTTATAAGCAGTCACCATATAGAGTTTAAGCAGCACAGTCCCTGTCTACAGATTGTACTGTATGGTCACTATATAGAGGTTATGTTGTAAGGTCACTAAATAGAGATTGTTTTGTATGCTCACTATATAGAGGTTGCTCTTAACGATCGCTATACAGAGCTTAAATTGCAGAGTCCTTATATACTGATCGTACTGTACAGTCACCATATAGAGGTTATGCTGTATGGTCACTTAATAGAGGTTATTTTGTATGGGCACTATATGGAGGTTGTTATAAGTGGTCACCATATAGAGTTTAAGCTGCACAGTCCCTGTCTACAGATTGAACTGTATGGTCATTTATAGAGGTTATGCTGTGTGGTCACTAAATAGAGGTTGTATTGTATGGTCACTATATAGAGGCTGTTATAAGCGGTCACCATATAGAGTTTAAGCTGCTTAGTCCCTGTCAACAAATTGTACCGTATGGTCACTATATAGAGGTTGTTGCGTGGTCACTAAATAGAGGTTGTTTTGCATGGTCCCTATATAGAGGTTGCTATAAGTGGTCGCTTTATAGACTTTAAATTGCACAGTCCTTATATACAGATTGTACTGTATGGTCACAATATAAAAGTTATGCAGTGTGGTCATTAAATAGAGGATGTACAGTATGGTCACTTTGTAGGGGTTGTAAACTATGGCCAGTATACAGCAGTTTGAATGCACACTGTCACTTTATTGTGTTTGGCCTGTGTGGTCACTCTCTACAGGGTGTACTGTATGGTCACTATATAGAGGTTGAACCAAACAGTACCCACATAGAGGTTTTGCCGTGTTGTCACTAAATAGAGGTTGAAATGTATGGTCACTATGAAGTGCTTGTTTTGTATCGTCGCTATATAGAGGTTAAACTGCACAGTCACTATAAAGAGATTGCACATTTCATAACGTAATTACACAAATTTCGCACTGTATGGTTTCTACAGCGTTGCTGTATGTATACTGCATGGTCACCTTGTCAAGGTTTTAACGTATGGATAGGCAAAAGTGGTTGTACTGTAGTCATTTTGTAGCGTTTGTATTGCATGGTCAGTAAACAGAGGTCGTTCTGTATAATTCCAGATTTCACCGTATTTCAAGAACTAGTAGTTGTACTGCATGGTCGCTATATATAACAGTTGTACTGCATGGTAACTATATAGAGGTTGTACACTATGGTCACTATACAGAGGTGGTACAGTATAGTCACTTTATGAAAGTTGTATGGAGGTACTGTTGTTTGGTCATTTTAAAGAGGTCCAGCATTATTCAAGCTTTGCATATCCAGAAAAAAACTATCATTGGAATTTTCAACCAAATACTGTAAAATCATAAATTTTCATGGGGATTAAATTTCGTGGATTTGGTGGTATCAAATCCACCGAACAATGATTTTGATTCTAGTATTTATTTCCTGAAATGCAAAGTCCACAAATTAACGTCCCATCGAAATGGTATTTTTTACCAAAACCACAAAATTTTGTCGCATTGAAATTAAATGATTTTACAGTAGTTGGTAATAAGAAATAAAACTGGCTTACCCTTGCTATATTCTCAGAGTAGTATCTAAATGTCTCTCTAGTTTTTCTCGATCTGGATGATGTCTGTAGAAATCTGCATGTAAATTGAGTCCTCATGGCTACATCTAGAACAAGACAGAAGGGTTTTAATTAATAAAATGCATTTGACTTTAAATGAATTAGTAACAACCAACAATCTCTCAGACGACTGTAGCGAGAAACGAGGGGTAAGATGGAACATGTCGATATGCAGTGCTGACGTGCATCTCCGATCTAACGATGATTGCGACCATTGTGTTGTCAGGGCCTCTCATTCACTAGACGTTGTAGCTCCATCTTTCCTTGCCGGTAACGCTGATGATGACCATGAGAAGTTGATAATACTGGTTTCACACATCCTGTAAGCTGTTTGAAGTTGATATGAAGAGCTGACTTTGCATAGCCAAACTAACGATGCTAATGTCTATAGTGGGTCAGGGCCTCTCACTAGACGTTGACACTTCAACTTGCCTTGCCTTAATGCTGATGACGACCATAAGCAGTTAGTAATACTGGTTGCTAATATGCAGTAAGTTTGGGGCACTCAAGCACAAAGACTTTAAAGTGTTCAATAAATGCTACTTACATGGAAAACTCTTTCTTCATGGAAATGACCGAACGGCTGCACTTGATAAGATAGCGAATACGTTTTGAAAAATAACCGAAGATTAAGCTGTTATGCTCAGATGACAAAACAAATAGAAAATTCACGAAAAAAAACCACGACTCATATAGCTTTAGTGTCAGGCTGTATTATTTTGGCCTAACACAGCCTTGTACCAAAGCCTCTGATTTAGTGGCCTCTTACAGCATGCAAGTGAGTAAGGCAGAGGTCCAATGAACCAAACGCCGAAAACCTCATATCCCACCCACCAGACTAATCAGCTGCCTCTAAGCTAAAATCAATATTCTATTTCTCATTCCCTCTTTCTAATTTGCCTATTATACATCACACGATTATTTTTTACTCATTCATTAACTGTCTTGTACACATTTCTACTTTGTATTCCACCTTGTTTTTAAGACCAGCTGTATAACTTGAGTAAGTTATAAGGGTGGTATTAAAACTTTTCACTAAATAAACTACCTCGCTTTTAAGACCATTGCACTCTATAACTTGACGAAGTTATACGGCCAGACTTACAATTGAGGGTTTACAGTTATTTAGTGACTTATTGACATCTACTGGCTATTGAATGAGTAGAAACCGGGGACCTCTAGATCCCGCAGTCTGTGCCCAACTTCTAGACGACTGATCCCCCGAAACAGTTAGGCTTATAGGAAGGGCACAGACTTTAGAATTGAGAGGTCCTTGGTTCAATCCATATGCCAGTGCCACTGCTTAATTTCTTAGTTCAAGAATAACTCCAATTGTCCACTTGGCTTCGTTTTTTAAGACCAGCTCTATAACGTGATTGAGTTATAAGGGCGGCCTTAAAAATGTCGCAGATGTCATCACAATATACAAAGAATGTCAAATGACATCATTTCCATATTGAAAACATCATGGCTATTTTAACCTTTGTACCTGATTGTTATACGCCAAAATAAAACAATCAAGTACCAAAGTTAAAATAGTCTCCCATTTAGTCGCCTCTTACGTTACATGCAAGGGAGAAAGACAGAGGTCCTTAATTCTACTTCCCGGGAACCACACGGGGAAAGCCTCACATCAATTTATTATAACAACCATTCCAAACAACTCCCTCTTAACTAATACCAATATTGATTTTGCCTGTAGTTGCTTACATAGAGGCTGTACTTTATTGTCACCACATAGCGACTGTATTGCGTCACGGGTCACCATATTAAGGTTGTAACACTCAGTATAATGGTGATAATAGATAGGGTGTAGGTTACTTATCACCAAATGCCTACACAGACGAAAGTCAGATACACTCAAGTAGTCTGATAAAAAAACTGTTGGTTTGATTGGAAATGGTGGTATGTCTTGACAAATCTGCATTATAATCATGACTTTTGGTTTAAATGCCTTGTAAACATGTATTTGGTGAAATGAAACTGTTCTATTTACAATGTTTGACATTTAAGCTTAAATATGAAAGTGAAAGTAAGGTTGCGGCTAAAAGCCATATAATCCATCTGTGTATATTCACCGCTTTGAGGAACCAAATTATTTTCGCAACCCACAACTTTTTCATATCCTTGAAGCTGTAAGCTAATTCTATTGAATTTTGTTTTTCTGATATAAAAATTGCCATTTTTTGCACCGCTATTTTAACTCAATTTACATTAATTGACTTAAAGAAAAATTATTGTGTGGTTTTGAACCAGCACTATAAACCATTATGTCAATATATAGTAGTAAATTAGTACTGACTGGTCACTGTGCAGAGGATGTATTGTATTGTATTGTTGCTATGTAGAGGTAATATTGTATTATAATTTTGCCTGCACTGTGTGCTTTAACCATTGGTCCGATTTAAAACCAGTTTAACCTTAGTGATCAAGGCAGCAGCTGTTTGAAATATGGGAGCCTGAATGTGAAGTTAAGCATAATTGTATCATTCCCATCACCAGTGCCAACATCTGTCCAGTCGGATCCACCACTAACACTTTGCTCATCTTGTAATTAGGATCTAGAAAACAAAAGAATACAGACGGTCATTACATAGAGTTTAAACTCCACAGTCCTTATATACAGATTGAACTGTATGGTAACTATATAGAGGTTATGCTATGTGGTCACTAAATAGAGGTTGTTTGTATGGTCACTATATGGAGGTTGTTATAAGCAGTCACCATATAGAGTTTAAGCAGCACAGTCCCTGTCTACAGATTGTACTGTATGGTCACTATATAGAGGTTATGTTGTAAGGTCACTAAATAGAGATTGTATTGTATGCTCACTATATAGAGGTTGCTCTTAACGATCGCTATACAGAGCTTAAATTGCAGAGTCCTTATATACTGATCGTACTGTACAGTCACCATATAGAGGTTATGCTGTATGGTCACTTAATAGAGGTTATTTTGTATGGGCACTATATGGAGGTTGTTATAAGTGGTCACCATATAGAGTTTAAGCTGCACAGTCCCTGTCTACAGATTGAACTGTATGGTCATTTATAGAGGTTATGCTGTGTGGTCACTAAATAGAGGTTGTATTGTATGGTCACTATATAGAGGCTGTTATAAGCGGTCACCATATAGAGTTTAAGCTGCTTAGTCCCTGTCAACAAATTGTACCGTATGGTCACTATATAGAGGTTGTTGCGTGGTCACTAAATAGAGGTTGTTTTGCATGGTCCCTATATAGAGGTTGCTATAAGTGGTCGCTTTATAGACTTTAAATTGCACAGTCCTTATATACAGATTGTACTGTATGGTCACAATATAAAAGTTATGCAGTGTGGTCATTAAATAGAGGATGTACAGTATGGTCACTTTGTAGGGGTTGTAAACTATGGCCAGTATACAGCGGTTTGAATGCACACTGTCACTTTATTGTGTTTGGCCTGTGTGGTCACTCTCTACAGGGTGTACTGTATGGTCACTATATAGAGGTTGAACCAAACAGTACCCACATAGAGGTTTTGCCGTGTTGTCACTAAATAGAGGTTGAAATGTATGGTCACTATGAAGTGCTTGTTTTGTATCGTCGCTATATAGAGGTTAAACTGCACAGTCACTATAAAGAGATTGCACATTTCATAACGTAATTACACAAATTTCGCACTGTATGGTTTCTACAGCGTTGCTGTATGTATACTGCATGGTCACCTTGTCAAGGTTTTAACGTATGGATAGGCAAAAGTGGTTGTACTGTAGTCATTTTGTAGCGTTTGTATTGCATGGTCAGTAAACAGAGGTCGTTCTGTATAATTCCAGATTTCACCGTATTTCAAGAACTAGTAGTTGTACTGCATGGTCGCTATATATAACAGTTGTACTGCATGGTAACTATATAGAGGTTGTACACTATGGTCACTATACAGAGGTGGTACAGTATAGTCACTTTATGAAAGTTGTATGGAGGTACTGTTGTTTGGTCATTTTAAAGAGGTCCAGCATTATTCAAGCTTTGCATATCCAGAAAAAAACTATCATTGGAATTTTCAACCAAATACTGTAAAATCATAAATTTTCATGGGGATTAAATTTCGTGGATTTGGTGGTATCAAATCCACCGAACAATGATTTTGATTCTAGTATTTATTTCCTGAAATGCAAAGTCCACAAATTAACGTCCCATCGAAATGGTATTTTTTACCAAAACCACAAAATTTTGTCGCATTGAAATTAAATGATTTTACAGTAGTTGGTAATAAGAAATAAAATTGGCTTACCCTTGCTATATTCTCAGAGTAGTATCTAAATGTCTCTCTAGTTTTTCTCGATCTGGATGATGTCTGTAGAAATCTGCATGTAAATTGAGTCCTCATGGCTACATCTAGAACAAGACAGAAGGGTTTTAATTAATAAAATGCATTTGACTTTAAATGAATTAGTAACAACCAACAATCTCTCAGACGACTGTAGCGAGAAACGAGGGGTAAGATGGAACATGTCGATATGCAGTGCTGACGTGCATCTCCGATCTAACGATGATTGCGACCATTGTGTTGTCAGGGCCTCTCATTCACTAGACGTTGTAGCTCCATCTTTCCTTGCCGGTAACGCTGATGACGACCATGAGAAGTTGATAATACTGGTTTCACACATCCTGTAAGCTGTTTGAAGTTGATATGAAGAGCTGACTTTGCATAGCCAAACTAACGATGCTAATGTCTATAGTGGGTCAGGGCCTCTCACTAGACGTTGACACTTCAACTTGCCTTGCCTTAATGCTGATGACGACCATAAGCAGTTAGTAATACTGGTTGCTAATATGCAGTAAGTTTGGGGCACTCAAGCACAAAGACTTTAAAGTGTTCAATAAATGCTACTTACATGGAAAACTCTTTCTTCATGGAAATGACCGAACGGCTGCACTTGATAAGATAGCGAATACGTTTTGAAAAATAACCGAAGATTAAGCTGTTATGCTCAGATGACAAAACAAATAGAAAATTCACGAAAAAAAACCACGACTCATATAGCTTTAGTGTCAGGCTGTATTATTTTGGCCTAACACAGCCTTGTACCAAAGCCTCTGATTTAGTGGCCTCTTACAGCATGCAAGTGAGTAAGGCAGAGGTCCAATGAACCAAACGCCGAAAACCTCATATCCCATCCACCAGACTAATCAGCTGCCTCTAAGCTAAAATCAATATTCTATTTCTCATTCCCTCTTTCTAATTTGCCTATTATACATCACACGATTATTTTTTACTCATTCATTAACCGTCTTGTACACATTTCTACTTTGTATTCCACCTTGTTTTTAAGACCAGCTGTATAACTTGAGTAAGTTATAAGGGTGGTCTTAAAACTTTTCACTAAATAAACTACCTCGCTTTTAAGACCATTGCACTCTATAACTTGACGAAGTTATACGGCCAGACTTACAATTGAGGGTTTACAGTTATTTAGTGACTTATTGACATCTACTGGCTATTGAATGAGTAGAAACCGGGGACCTCTAGATCCCGCAGTCTGTGCCCAACTTCTAGACGACTGATCCCCCGAAACAGTTAGGCTTATAGGAAGGGCACAGACTTTAGAATTGAGAGGTCCTTGGTTCAATCCATATGCCAGTGCCACTGCTTAATTTCTTAGTTCAAGAATAACTCCAATTGTCCACTTGGCTTCGTTTTTTAAGACCAGCTCTATAACGTGATTGAGTTATAAGGGCGGCCTTAAAAATGTCGCAGATGTCATCACAATATACAAAGAATGTCAAATGACATCATTTCCATATTGAAAACATCATGGCTATTTTAACCTTTGTACCGGATTGTTATACGCCAAAATAAAACAATCAAGTACCAAAGTTAAAATAGTCTCCCATTTAGTCGCGTCTTACGTAACATGCAAGGGAGAAAGACAGAGGTCCTTAATTCTACTTCCCGGGAACCACACGGGGAAAGCCTCACATCAATTTATCATAACAACCATTCCAAACAACTCCCTCTTAACTAATACCAATATTGATTTTGCCTGTAGTTGCTTACATAGAGGCTGTACTTTATTGTCACCACATAGCGACTGTATTGCGTCACGGGTCACCATATTAAGGTTGTAACACTCAGTATAATGGTGATAATAGATAGGGTGTAGGTTACTTATCACCAAATGCCTACACAGACGAAAGTCAGATACACTCAAGTAGTCTGATAAAAAAACTGTTGGTTTGATTGGAAATGGTGGTATGTCTTGACAAATCTGCATTATAATCATGACTTTTGGTTTAAATGCCTTGTAAACATGTATTTGGTGAAATGAAACTGTTCTATTTACAATGTTTGACATTTAAGCTTAAATATGAAAGTGAAAGTAAGGTTGCGGCTAAAAGCCATATAATCCATCTGTGTATATTCACCGCTTTGAGGAACCAAATTATTTTCGCAACCCACAACTTTTTCATATCCTTGAAGCTGTAAGCTAATTCTATTGAATTTTGTTTTTCTGATATAAAAATTGCCATTTTTTGCACCGCTATTTTAACTCAATTTACATTAATTGACTTAAAGAAAAATTATTGTGTGGTTTTGAACCAGCACTATAAACCATTATATCAATATATAGTAGTAAATTAGTACTGACTGGTCACTGTGCAGAGGATGTATTGTATTGTATTGTTACTATGTGGAGGTAATATTGTATTATAATTTTGCCTGCACTGTGTGCTTTAACCATTGGTCCGATTTAAAACCAGTTTAACCTTAGTGATCAAGGCAGCAGCTGTTTGAAATATGGGAGCCTGAATGTGAAGTTAAGCATAATTGTATCATTCCCATCACCAGTGCCAACATCTGTCCAGTCGGATCCACCACTAACACTTTGCTCATCTTGTAATTAGGATCTAGAAAACAAAAGAATACAAACGGTCATTACATAGAGTTTAAACTCCACAGTCCTTATATACAGATTGAACTGTATGGTAACTATATAGAGGTTATGCTATGTGGTCACTAAATAGAGGTTGTTTGTATGGTCACTATATGGAGGTTGTTATAAGCAGTCACCATATAGAGTTTAAGCAGCACAGTCCCTGTCTACAGATTGTACTGTATGGTCACTATATAGAGGTTATGTTGTAAGGTCACTAAATAGAGATTGTTTTGTATGCTCACTATATAGAGGTTGCTCTTAACGATCGCTATACAGAGCTTAAATTGCAGAGTCCTTATATACTGATCGTACTGTACAGTCACCATATAGAGGTTATGCTGTATGGTCACTTAATAGAGGTTATTTTGTATGGGCACTATATGGAGGTTGTTATAAGTGGTCACCATATAGAGTTTAAGCTGCACAGTCCCTGTCTACAGATTGAACTGTATGGTCATTTATAGAGGTTATGCTGTGTGGTCACTAAATAGAGGTTGTATTGTATGGTCACTATATAGAGGCTGTTATAAGCGGTCACCATATAAAGTTTAAGCTGCTTAGTCCCTGTCAACAAATTGTACCGTATGGTCACTATATAGAGGTTGTTGCGTGGTCACTAAATAGAGGTTGTTTTGCATGGTCCCTATATAGAGGTTGCTATAAGTGGTCGCTATATAGACTTTAAATTGCACAGTCCTTATATACAGATTGTACTGTATGGTCACAATATAAAAGTTATGCAGTGTGGTCATTAAATAGAGGTTGTACAGTATGGTCACTTTGTAGGGGTTGTAAACTATGGCCAGTATACAGCGGTTTGAATGCACACTGTCACTTTATTGTGTTTGGCCTGTGTGGTCACTCTCTACAGGGTGTACTGTATGGTCACTATATAGAGGTTGAAACAAACAGTACCCACATAGAGGTTTTGCCGTGTTGTCACTAAATAGAGGTTGAAATGTATGGTCACTATGAAGTGCTTGTTTTGTATCGTCGCTATATAGAGGTTAAACTGCACAGTCACTATAAAGAGATTGCACATTTCATAACGTAATTACACAAATTTTGCACTGTATGGTTTCTACAGCGTTGCTGTATGTATACTGCATGGTCACCTTGTCAAGGTTTTAACGTATGGATAGGCAAAAGTGGTTGTACTGTAGTCATTTTGTAGCGTTTGTATTGCATGGTCAGTAAACAGAGGTCGTTCTGTATCATTCCAGATTTCACCGTATTTCAAGAACTAGTAGTTGTACTGCATGGTCTCTATATATAACAGTTGTACTGCATGGTAACTATATAGAGGTTGTACACTATGGTCACTATACAGAGGTGGTACAGTATAGTCACTTTATGAAAGTTGTATGGAGGTACTGTTGTTTGGTCATTTTAAAGAGGTCCAGCATTATTCAAGCTTTGCATATCCAGAAAAAAACTATCATTGGAATTTTCAACCAAATACTGTAAAATCATAAATTTTCATGGGGATTAAATTTCGTGGATTTGGTGGTATCAAATCCACCGAACAATGATTTTGATTCTAGTATTTATTTCCTGAAATGCAAAGTCCACAAATTAACGTCCCATCGAAATGGTATTTTTTACCAAAACCACAAAATTTTGTCGCATTGAAATTAAATAATTTTACAGTAGTTGGTAATAAGAAATAAAACTGGCTTACCCTTGCTATATTCTCAGAGTAGTATCTAAATGTCTCTCTAGTTTTTCTTGATCTGGATGATGTCTGTAGAAATCTGCATGTAAATTGAGTCCTCATGGCTACATCTAGAACAAGACAGAAGGGTTTTAATTAATAAAATGCATTTGACTTTAAATGAATTAGTAACTAATAACAATCTCTCAGACGACTGTAGCGAGAAACGAGGGGTAAGATGGAACATGTCGATATGCAGTGCTGACGTGCATCTCCGATCTAACGATGATTGCGACCATTGTGTTGTCAGGGCCTCTCATTCACTAGACGTTGTAGCTCCATCTTTCCTTGCCGGTAACGCTGATGACGACCATGAGAAGTTGATAATACTGGTTTCACACATCCTGTAAGCTGTTTGAAGTTGATATGAAGAGCTGACTTTGCATAGCCAAACTAACGATGCTAATGTCTATAGTGGGTCAGGGCCTCTCACTAGACGTTGACACTTCAACTTGCCTTGCCTTAATGCTGATGACGACCATAAGCAGTTAGTAATACTGGTTGCTAATATGCAGTAAGTTTGGGGCACTCAAGCACAAAGACTTTAAAGTGTTCAATAAATGCTACTTACATGGAAAACTCTTTCTTCATGGAAATGACCGAACGGCTGCACTTGATAAGATAGCGAATACGTTTTGAAAAATAACCGAAGATTAAGCTGTTATGCTCGGATGACAAAACAAATAGAAAATTCACGAAAAAAAAACACGACTCATATAGCTTTAGTGTCAGGCTGTATTATTTTGGCCTAACACAGCCTTGTACCAAAGCCTCTGATTTAGTGGCCTCTTACAGCATGCAAGTGAGTAAGGCAGAGGTCCAATGAACCAAACGCCGAAAACCTCATATCCCACCCACCAGACTAATCAGCTGCCTCTAAGCTAAAATCAATATTCTATTTCTCATTCCCTCTTTCTAATTTGCCTATTATACATCACACGATTATTTTTTACTCATTCATTAACCGTCTTGTACACATTTCTACTTTGTATTCCACCTTGTTTTTAAGACCAGCTGTATAACTTGAGTAAGTTATAAGGGTGGTCTTAAAACTTTTCACTAAATAAACTACCTCGCTTTTAAGACCATTGCACTCTATAACTTGACGAAGTTATACGGCCAGACTTACAATTGAGGGTTTACAGTTATTTAGTGACTTATTGACATCTACTGGCTATTGAATGAGTAGAAACCGGGGACCTCTAGATCCCGCAGTCTGTGCCCAACTTCTAGACGACTGATCCCCCGAAACAGTTAGGCTTATAGGAAGGGCACAGACTTTAGAATTGAGAGGTCCTTGGTTCAATCCATATGCCAGTGCCACTGCTTAATTTCTTAGTTCAAGAATAACTCCAATTGTCCACTTGGCTTCGTTTTTTAAGACCAGCTCTATAACGTGATTGAGTTATAAGGGCGGCCTTAAAAATGTCGCAGATGTCATCACAATATACAAAGAATGTCAAATGACATCATTTCCATATTGAAAACATCATGGCTATTTTAACCTTAGTACCGGATTGTTATACGCCAAAATAAAACAATCAAGTACCAAAGTTAAAATAGTCTCCCATTTAGTCGCCTCTTACGTTACATGCAAGGGAGAAAGACAGAGGTCCTTAATTCTACTTCCCGGGAACCACACGGGGAAAGCCTCACATCAATTTATTATAACAACCATTCCAAACAACTCCCTCTTAACTAATACCAATATTGATTTTGCCTGTAGTTGCTTACATAGAGGCTGTACTTTATTGTCACCACATAGCGACTGTATTGCGTCACGGGTCACCATATTAAGGTTGTAACACTCAGTATAATGGTGATAATAGATAGGGTGTAGGTTACTTATCACCAAATGCCTACACAGACGAAAGTCAGATACACTCAAGTAGTCTGATAAAAAAACTGTTGGTTTGATTGGAAATGGTGGTATGTCTTGACAAATCTGCATTATAATCATGACTTTTGGTTTCAATGCCTTGTAAACATGTATTTGGTGAAATGAAACTGTTCTATTTACAATGTTTGACATTTAAGCTTAAATATGAAAGTGAAAGTAAGG
Source organism: Spisula subtruncata (assembly GCA_963678985.1). Lineage (NCBI taxonomy): Eukaryota > Metazoa > Mollusca > Bivalvia > Venerida > Mactridae > Spisula > Spisula subtruncata. The sequence continues at coordinate 22,462,154 of OY787664.1, read as the reverse complement.
TTGCGGCTAAAAGCCATATAATCCATCTGTGTATATTCACCGCTTTGAGGAACCAAATTATTTTCGCAACCCACAACTTTTTCATATCCTTGAAGCTGTAAGCTAATTCTATTGAATTTTGTTTTTCTGATATAAAAATTGCCATTTTTTGCACCGCTATTTTAACTCAATTTACATTAATTGACTTAAAGAAAAATTATTGTGTGGTTTTGAACCAGCACTATAAACCATTATGTCAATATATAGTAGTAAATTAGTACTGACTGGTCACTGTGCAGAGGATGTATTGTATTGTATTGTTACTATGTAGAGGTAATATTGTATTATAATTTTGCCTGCACTGTGTGCTTTAACCATTGGTCCGATTTAAAACCAGTTTAACCTTAGTGATCAAGGCAGCAGCTGTTTGAAATATGGGAGCCTGAATGTGAAGTTAAGCATAATTGTATCATTCCCATCACCAGTGCCAACATCTGTCCAGTCGGATCCACCACTAACACTTTGCTCATCTTGTAATTAGGATCTAGAAAACAAAAGAATACAAACGGTCATTACATAGAGTTTAAACTCCACAGTCCTTATATACAGATTGAACTGTATGGTAACTATATAGAGGTTATGCTATGTGGTCACTAAATAGAGGTTGTTTGTATGGTCACTATATGGAGGTTGTTATAAGCAGTCACCATATAGAGTTTAAGCAGCACAGTCCCTGTCTACAGATTGTACTGTATGGTCACTATATAGAGGTTATGTTGTAAGGTCACTAAATAGAGATTGTTTTGTATGCTCACTATATAGAGGATGCTCTTAACGATCGCTATACAGAGCTTAAATTGCAGAGTCCTTATATACTGATCGTACTGTACAGTCACCATATAGAGGTTATGCTGTATGGTCACTTAATAGAGGTTATTTTGTATGGGCACTATATGGAGGTTGTTATAAGTGGTCACCATATAGAGTTTAAGCTGCACAGTCCCTGTCTACAGATTGAACTGTATGGTCATTTATAGAGGTTATGCTGTGTGGTCACTAAATAGAGGTTGTATTGTATGGTCACTATATAGAGGCTGTTATAAGCGGTCACCATATAAAGTTTAAGCTGCTTAGTCCCTGTCAACAAATTGTACCGTATGGTCACTATATAGAGGTTGTTGCGTGGTCACTAAATAGAGGTTGTTTTGCATGGTCCCTATATAGAGGTTGCTATAAGTGGTCGCTATATAGACTTTAAATTGCACAGTCCTAATATACAGATTGTACTGTATGGTCACAATATAAAAGTTATGCAGTGTGGTCATTAAATAGAGGTTGTACAGTATGGTCACTTTGTAGGGGTTGTAAACTATGGCCAGTATACAGCGGTTTGAATGCACACTGTCACTTTATTGTGTTTGGCCTGTGTGGTCACTCTCTACAGGGTGTACTGTATGGTCACTATATAGAGGTTGAAACAAACAGTACCCACATAGAGGTTTTGCCGTGTTGTCACTAAATAGAGGTTGAAATGTATGGTCACTATGAAGTGCTTGTTTTGTATCGTCGCTATATAGAGGTTAAACTGCACAGTCACTATAAAGAGATTGCACATTTCATAACGTAATTACACAAATTTTGCACTGTATGGTTTCTACAGCGTTGCTGTATGTATACTGCATGGTCACCTTGTCAAGGTTTTAACGTATGGATAGGCAAAAGTGGTTGTACTGTAGTCATTTTGTAGCGTTTGTATTGCATGGTCAGTAAACAGAGGTCGTTCTGTATCATTCCAGATTTCACCGTATTTCAAGAACTAGTAGTTGTACTGCATGGTCTCTATATATAACAGTTGTACTGCATGGTAACTATATAGAGGTTGTACACTATGGTCACTATACAGAGGTGGTACAGTATAGTCACTTTATGAAAGTTGTATGGAGGTACTGTTGTTTGGTCATTTTAAAGAGGTCCAGCATTATTCAAGCTTTGCATATCCAGAAAAAAACTATCATTGGAATTTTCAACCAAATACTGTAAAATCATAAATTTTCATGGGGATTAAATTTCGTGGATTTGGTGGTATCAAATCCACCGAACAATGATTTTGATTCTAGTATTTATTTCCTGAAATGCAAAGTCCACAAATTAACGTCCCATCGAAATGGTATTTTTTACCAAAACCACAAAATTTTGTCGCATTGAAATTAAATGATTTTACAGTAGTTGGTAATAAGAAATAAAACTGGCTTACCCTTGCTATATTCTCAGAGTAGTATCTAAATGTCTCTCTAGTTTTTCTCGATCTGGATGATGTCTGTAGAAATCTGCATGTAAATTGAGTCCTCATGGCTACATCTAGAACAAGACAGAAGGGTTTTAATTAATAAAATGCATTTGACTTTAAATGAATTAGTAACTACTAACAATCTCTCAGACGACTGTAGCGAGAAACGAGGGGTAAGATGGAACATGTCGATATGCAGTGCTGACGTGCATCTCCGATCTAACGATGATTGCGACCATTGTGTTGTCAGGGCCTCTCATTCACTAGACGTTGTAGCTCCATCTTTCCTTGCCGGTAACGCTGATGACGACCATGAGAAGTTGATAATACTGGTTTCACACATCCTGTAAGCTGTTTGAAGTTGATATGAAGAGCTGACTTTGCATAGCCAAACTAACGATGCTAATGTCTATAGTGGGTCAGGGCCTCTCACTAGACGTTGACACTTCAACTTGCCTTGCCTTAATGCTGATGACGACCATAAGCAGTTAGTAATACTGGTTGCTAATATGCAGTAAGTTTGGGGCACTCAAGCACAAAGACTTTAAAGTGTTCAATAAATGCTACTTACATGGAAAACTCTTTCTTCATGGAAATGACCGAACGGCTGCACTTGATAAGATAGCGAATACGTTTTGAAAAATAACCGAAGATTAAGCTGTTATGCTCGGATGACAAAACAAATAGAAAATTCACGAAAAAAAAACACGACTCATATAGCTTTAGTGTCAGGCTGTATTATTTTGGCCTAACACAGCCTTGTACCAAAGCCTCTGATTTAGTGGCCTCTTACAGCATGCAAGTGAGTAAGGCAGAGGTCCAATGAACCAAACGCCGAAAACCTCATATCCCACCCACCAGACTAATCAGCTGCCTCTAAGCTAAAATCAATATTCTATTTCTCATTCCCTCTTTCTAATTTGCCTATTATACATCACACGATTATTTTTTACTCATTCATTAACCGTCTTGTACACATTTCTACTTTGTATTCCACCTTGTTTTTAAGACCAGCTGTATAACTTGAGTAAGTTATAAGGGTGGTCTTAAAACTTTTCACTAAATAAACTACCTCGCTTTTAAGACCATTGCACTCTATAACTTGACGAAGTTATACGGCCAGACTTACAATTGAGGGTTTACAGTTATTTAGTGACTTATTGACATCTACTGGCTATTGAATGAGTAGAAACCGGGGACCTCTAGATCCCGCAGTCTGTGCCCAACTTCTAGACGACTGATCCCCCGAAACAGTTAGGCTTATAGGAAGGGCACAGACTTTAGAATTGAGAGGTCCTTGGTTCAATCCATATGCCAGTGCCACTGCTTAATTTCTTAGTTCAAGAATAACTCCAATTGTCCACTTGGCTTCGTTTTTTAAGACCAGCTCTATAACGTGATTGAGTTATAAGGGCGGCCTTAAAAATGTCGCAGATGTCATCACAATATACAAAGAATGTCAAATGACATCATTTCCATATTGAAAACATCATGGCTATTTTAACCTTAGTACCGGATTGTTATACGCCAAAATAAAACAATCAAGTACCAAAGTTAAAATAGTCTCCCATTTAGTCGCCTCTTACGTTACATGCAAGGGAGAAAGACAGAGGTCCTTAATTCTACTTCCCGGGAACCACACGGGGAAAGCCTCACATCAATTTATTATAACAACCATTCCAAACAACTCCCTCTTAACTAATACCAATATTGATTTTGCCTGTAGTTGCTTACATAGAGGCTGTACTTTATTGTCACCACATAGCGACTGTATTGCGTCACGGGTCACCATATTAAGGTTGTAACACTCAGTATAATGGTGATAATAGATAGGGTGTAGGTTACTTATCACCAAATGCCTACACAGACGAAAGTCAGATACACTCAAGTAGTCTGATAAAAAAACTGTTGGTTTGATTGGAAATGGTGGTATGTCTTGACAAATCTGCATTATAATCATGACTTTTGGTTTCAATGCCTTGTAAACATGTATTTGGTGAAATGAAACTGTTCTATTTACAATGTTTGACATTTAAGCTTAAATATGAAAGTGAAAGTAAGGTTGCGGCTAAAAGCCATATAATCCATCTGTGTATATTCACCGCTTTGAGGAACCAAATTATTTTCGCAACCCACAACTTGTTCATATCCTTGAAGCTGTAAGCTAATTCTATTGAATTTTGTTTTTTCTGATATAAAAATTGCCATTTTTTGCACCGCTATTTTAACTCAATTTACATTAATTGACTTAAAGAAAAATTATTGTGTGGTTTTGAACCAGCACTATAAACCATTATGTCAATATATAGTAGTAAATTAGTACTGACTGGTCACTGTGCAGAGGATGTATTGTATTGTATTGTTACTATGTAGAGGTAATATTGTATTATAATTTTGCCTGCACTGTGTGCTTTAACCATTGGTCCGATTTAAAACCAGTTTAACCTTAGTGATCAAGGCAGCAGCTGTTTGAAATATGGGAGCCTGAATGTGAAGTTAAGCATAATTGTATCATTCCCATCACCAGTGCCAACATCTGTCCAGTCGGATCCACCACTAACACTTTGCTCATCTTGTAATTAGGATCTAGAAAACAAAAGAATACAAACGGTCATTACATAGAGTTTAAACTCCACAGTCCTTATATACAGATTGAACTGTATGGTAACTATATAGAGGTTATGCTATGTGGTCACTAAATAGAGGTTGTTTGTATGGTCACTATATGGAGGTTGTTATAAGCAGTCACCATATAGAGTTTAAGCAGCACAGTCCCTGTCTACAGATTGTACTGTATGGTCACTATATAGAGGTTATGTTGTAAGGTCACTAAATAGAGATTGTTTTGTATGCTCACTATATAGAGGATGCTCTTAACGATCGCTATACAGAGCTTAAATTGCAGAGTCCTTATATACTGATCGTACTGTACAGTCACCATATAGAGGTTATGCTGTATGGTCACTTAATAGAGGTTATTTTGTATGGGCACTATATGGAGGTTGTTATAAGTGGTCACCATATAGAGTTTAAGCTGCACAGTCCCTGTCTACAGATTGAACTGTATGGTCATTTATAGAGGTTATGCTGTGTGGTCACTAAATAGAGGTTGTATTGTATGGTCACTATATAGAGGCTGTTATAAGCGGTCACCATATAGAGTTTAAGCTGCTTAGTCCCTGTCAACAAATTGTACCGTATGGTCACTATATAGAGGTTGTTGCGTGGTCACTAAATAGAGGTTGTTTTGCATGGTCCCTATATAGAGGTTGCTATAAGTGGTCGCTATATAGACTTTAAATTGCACAGTCCTTATATACAGATTGTACTGTATGGTCACAATATAAAAGTTATGCAGTGTGGTCATTAAATAGAGGTTGTACAGTATGGTCACTTTGTAGGGGTTGTAAACTATGGCCAGTATACAGCGGTTTGAATGCACACTGTCACTTTATTGTGTTTGGCCTGTGTGGTCACTCTCTACAGGGTGTACTGTACGGTCACTATATAGAGGTTGAACCAAACAGTACCCACATAGAGGTTTTGCCGTGTTGTCACTAAATAGAGGTTGAAATGTATGGTCACTATGAAGTGCTTGTTTTGTATCGTCGCTATATAGAGGTTAAACTGCACAGTCACTATAAAGAGATTGCACATTTCATAACGTAATTACACAAATTTTGCACTGTATGGTTTCTACAGCGTTGCTGTATGTATACTGCATGGTCACCTTGTCAAGGTTTTAACGTATGGATAGGCAAAAGTGGTTGTACTGTAGTCATTTTGTAGCGTTTGTATTGCATGGTCAGTAAACAGAGGTCGTTCTGTATCATTCCAGATTTCACCGTATTTCAAGAACTAGTAGTTGTACTGCATGGTCGCTATATATAACAGTTGTACTGCATGGTAACTATATAGAGGTTGTACACTATGGTCACTATACAGAGGTGGTACAGTATAGTCACTTTATGAAAGTTGTATGGAGGTACTGTTGTTTGGTCATTTTAAAGAGGTCCAGCATTATTCAAGCTTTGCATATCCAGAAAAAAACTATCATTGGAATTTTCAACCAAATACTGTAAAATCATAAATTTTCATGGGGATTAAATTTCGTGGATTTGGTGGTATCAAATCCACCGAACAATGATTTTGATTCTAGTATTTATTTCCTGAAATGCAAAGTCCACAAATTAACGTCCCATCGAAATGGTATTTTTTACCAAAACCACAAAATTTTGTCGCATTGAAATTAAATGATTTTACAGTAGTTGGTAATAAGAAATAAAACTGGCTTACCCTTGCTATATTCTCAGAGTAGTATCTAAATGTCTCTCTAGTTTTTCTCGATCTGGATGATGTCTGTAGAAATCTGCATGTAAATTGAGTCCTCATGGCTACATCTAGAACAAGACAGAAGGGTTTTAATTAATAAAATGCATTTGACTTTAAATGAATTAGTAACTACCAACAATCTCTCAGACGACTGTAGCGAGAAACGAGGGGTAAGATGGAACATGTCGATATGCAGTGCTGACGTGCATCTCCGATCTAACGATGATTGCGACCATTGTGTTGTCAGGGCCTCTCATTCACTAAACGTTGTAGCTCCATCTTTCCTTGCCGGTAACGCTGATGACGACCATGAGAAGTTGATAATACTGGTTTCACACATCCTGTAAGCTGTTTGAAGTTGATATGAAGAGCTGACTTTGCATAGCCAAACTAACGATGCTAATGTCTATAGTGGGTCAGGGCCTCTCACTAGACGTTGACACTTCAACTTGCCTTGCCTTAATGCTGATGACGACCATAAGCAGTTAGTAATACTGGTTGCTAATATGCAGTAAGTTTGGGGCACTCAAGCACAAAGACTTTAAAGTGTTCAATAAATGCTACTTACATGGAAAACTCTTTCTTCATGGAAATGACCGAACGGCTGCACTTGATAAGATAGCGAATACGTTTTGAAAAATAACCGAAGATTAAGCTGTTATGCTCAGATGACAAAACAAATAGAAAATTCACGAAAAAAAACCACGACTCATATAGCTTTAGTGTCAGGCTGTATTATTTTGGCCTAACACAGCCTTGTACCAAAGCCTCTGATTTAGTGGCCTCTTACAGCATGCAAGTGAGTAAGGCAGAGGTCCAATGAACCAAACGCCGAAAACCTCATATCCCACCCACCAGACTAATCAGCTGCCTCTAGCCTCAAGCTAAAATCAATATTATATTTCTCATTCCCTCTTTCTAATTTGCCTATTATACATCACACGTTTATTTTTTACTCATTCATTAACCGTCTTGTACACATTTCTACTTTGTATTCCACCTTGTTTTTAAGACCAGCTGTATAACTTGAGTAAGTTATAAGGGTGGTCTTAAAACTTTTCACTAAATAAACTACCTCGCTTTTAAGACCATTGCACTCTATAACTTGACGAAGTTGTACGGCCAGTCTTACAATTGAGGGTTTACAGTTATTAAGTGACTCAACATCAACAACTTATTGACATCTACTGGCTATTGAATGAGTAGAAACCTGGGACCTCTAGATCCCGCAGTCTGTGCCCAACTCTAGACGACTGATCCCCCGAAACAGTTAGGCTTATAGGAAGGGCACAGACTTTAGAATTGAGAGGTCCTTGGTTCAATCCATATGCCAGTGCCACTGCTTAATTTCTTAGTTCAAGAATAACTCCAATTGTCCACTTGGCTTCGTTTTTTAAGACCAGCTCTATAACGTGATTGAGTTATAAGGGTGGCCTTAAAAATGTCGCAGATGTCATCACAATATACAAAGAATGTCAAATGACATCATTTCCATATTGAAAACATCATGGCTATTTTAACCTTAGTACCGGATTGTTATACGCCAAAATAAAACAATCAAGTACCAAAGTTAAAATAGTCTCCCATTTAGTCGCCTCTTACGCTACATGCAAGGGAAAAAGACAGAGGTCCTTAATTCTACTTCCCGGGAACCACACGGGGAAAGCCTCACATCAATTTATTATAACAACCATTCCAAACAACTCCCTCTTATCTAATACCAATATTGATTTTGCCTATAGTTGCTAACAGAGAGGTTGTACTTTATTGTCACCACATAGCAACTGTATTGTGTCAAGGGTCACCATGTTGAGGTTGTTCAGTATGGTCATAATAAATAGGGTGTAGGTTACTAATCACCAAATGCCCACGCAGACGAAAGTCAGATACACTCAAGTAATCACCAAATGACTACGCAGACGAAAGTCAGATACACTCAAGTAATCACCAAATGACTACGCAGACGAAAGTCAGATACACTCAAGTAGTCTATGTAAAGAGTTGTTTCTTTTTTTAGAAGAATGTTGATTATTGAAGTATGTAGATAATTTATCTATAATTTAAACATGTACATATTTACATTGTTGCTATGTCATTTAATCATCATCACAAACAAGTCAGTCCATTAAAATTATATATTAATCGCCCATACATTTACCATATACTCAATACTAAGTTAGTTTCATGAAACCAGATTAGATTCATGGTTAAAGGTTAACCACGAAATCCACGAAATTAAATCGCCCACGAAAATTAATGATTTTATATCATTGGGTTTCAATAGCAAAAAATGGACTCTTATGACCGTTGCTTAGTCCTGGCCCGGGCATAGCATTCAATTATTAGGTTTCAAGAGCTAAAGATGGAATCTTATGACAGTCATGTAGTCATGACCCTGGCATAGTGTTTATACACAGACTTATGATAGGCAGTTTTACTGGCAAAATACAACATCACTAATCAAACAGTCAAAAACTGAATTGAAGTAGTGAAAATGAATCATGTAGCCATGTTGTTACAATTTTGTAGTTGTTTAGGACGCAATATAAGATATACAAGACAACAACCTACTGCTACATTCACAACTAGACAACCAGTAGATTTTCCCCTGTGCAAATGTACAGTTTGCTGGGTCGTGAATGTTTAATAGTGTTTGTTACTTAACTTCAAGAGCAAAAGATGGAATCTTATGACAGTCACATAGTAATGACCCTGGCATAGTGTATATACACAGACTTATGATAAGTTCCTGGATTTTGTAGTTGACCTGAACAACGAATCAAATCCCAACAAACAATAATAACATTCAACAGGTAAGTCAATGTTTCCCCTGGCCACCATTTGGTTTTTTGTTAGGACATTCCTAAAATAATTACGAAATGTGCAATCGGGCTAATTATTGTAATTCGACGCCGATTTTTTTTCTGAAATGCAAATTCAATGAATTTAAGTCCCAATGAAATGGTCATTTTAGCCAAAACCACAAGATTTCGTCCCAACGAAACTAAATGATTTTAGAGTACAATTCATTAACAATTTCAACCTCACAAACAACCCCACTTTTAAAACCAGCCATGTCACTGATTTTAAGTTATAAGGTTGGTCTTAAAAATTTGCACTAAATATACAACCTCGCTTGTAAGACCATTACACTCTAAAACTTGAAGAAGTTAACTGTTTTAAATCATGGCCTCCGACCTCCCCTTATAGCCATACCTTCACCACCATTTTAAAATCTAAGTGCTTAAATAAAAATTCAAACTTTAGAAATTTATCAATTCATATTAATGAAGGAACATTAAATCATGATTGCAATTAAAAATAAGATAATCCAATATATCGCTTTACATGTGTAATGTATAATTTGATTTTAGTTATAGACCTTAGTCAAACATTATTATCAAAAGTCTTAAAATGTTATTTGTTTAAGTTGCTTTATAATAGGTTATAGGAAAATAAGTTATAGTTTATACAAAATCAACAGTTTTCACCCTGATGAAGGCTTAGTGATAAGCCGAAACGTTGGTAAAAATAAAATAGATAAAAATACACCGATTGTCAGTTGTTAGCACTACATACTTTTTTATTGGTTTCAAAATCAACAGTTATTTAATATTTACAACATAAGTAAGACAATTCAGACATTTTTACTTGATTTTGCTAATAACCAGCACTTCATATAGGTATTAAATGTCTGTGACATCAACACAATATACAAAGAATGTCAAATGACATCATTTACATATCTAAATAAAAAGTCATGGCTATTTTAACTTTAGTACCTGACTGGTACAAGATAGTTTTATGCCAAAATAAAACACTTGGTGCTAAAGTTAAAATAGTCTCCCGTTTAGTTGCCTCTTACAACATGCAAGGGAGAATACAGAGGTCTAATTCAGGTGTTTAAATTTTGGATTGGTCTTAAAATTTTGCGCTAAATACAACTTAGTAATTATATGTCTATTAACAGTTAGAATTCTATATGCAACCTTGCTTTAAAGACCAACTCTATTACTTCATTTTCTTGATTTAAGCATCAATTGCATTCTTTATAAAATGAGCATTATTTGTTTAAACTGTTTTAAATTATGGCCTCCAACCTCCCCTTTATAGCCATTCCTTCACCACCATTTCAAAACCTCAGTGCTTAAAATTAACATTTTAAACTTTAGAAATTTATTAATTCATATTCATGACTGAAAATTAAATCAATTATAAAACTAATTACTCATATATTATGCTTGATACATAATTTTATTTTAGTAATAGTTCTAAGTCATACATAATTATTCAAAGTCCTACAGAATAATCTGTTTAAGCAGCCTTTAAAATATGTTACAGGAAAAGTCCTCAACGTAAAAACATGGCTCTTTTGATTTTAGTACCTGACTGTTTTATTTTGGCCTAATACAGACTGGTACCAAGGTTAAAAAAGTCTCCCAAGAAAAAAATGCCTCTTTTAACATTAGTACCCGACTGTTTTATTTTGGCCTTATACAGTCTCCTGAAAAATGGCTCTTTTAACGTTAGTACCAGATTGTTTTATTTTGGCCTAATACATACTGGTACCAAGGTTAAAAAAGTCTCCTGAAAAAAAGGCTCTTTTAACGTTAGTACCCGACTGTTTTATTTTGGCCTAATACAGACTGGTACCAAGGTTAAAAAAGTCTCCTGAAAAAAAGGCTCTTTTAACGTTAGTATGTGACTGTTTTATTTTGGCCTGATACAGACTGGTTCCAAGGTTAAAAAAGTCTCCTGAAAAAAGGCTCTTTTAACGTTAGTACCCGACTGTTTTATTTTGGCCTAATACAGACTGGTTCCAAGGTTAAAAAAGTCTCCTGAAAAAAGGCTCTTTTAACGTTAGTACCCGACTGTTTTATTTTGGCCTAATACAGACTGGTACCAAGGTTAAAAAAGGCTCCTAAAAAAAGGCTCTTTTAACGTTAGTACCCGACTGTTTTATTTTGGCCTAGTACAGACTGGTACCAAGGTTAAAAAAGTCTCCTGAAAAAAAGGCTCTTTTAACGTTAGTATGTGACTGTTTTATTTTGGCCTGATACAGACTGGTACCAAGGTTAAAAGTCTCCTGAAAAAAAGGCTCTTTTAACGTTAGTAGCCCACAGTTTTTATTTTGGCCTAATACAGAATGGTACAAAGATTAAAATAGTATCTCGAGAAAAAAAACATGGCTCTTTGAACGTTAGTACCCGACTTTTGTTTTTGCCTAATACAGACTGGTACCAAGGTGAAAAAGTCTCCCGAGAAAAAAAATGGCTACTTTAATGTTAGTACCAGAATGTTTTATTTACGCCTAATACAGACTGGTACCAAGGTTAAAAAAGTCTCCCGAGAAAAAAATGGCTACTTTAATGTTAGTACCCTACTGTTTTAGTTTGGCTTAAGGCAGTCTTGTACCAAAGCCTCCAATTTAGTCTCCCAAAAAAATCACGGCTCATATAGCTTTAGTGTCAGGCTGGATTATTTTGGCCTAAGACAGCCTTATACCAAAGCCTCAGATTTAGTCCCTTAAAAACATTACTGCTCATATAGCTTTAGTGCCAGGCTGTATTATTTTGGCCTAAGACAGCCTTTTACCAAAGCCTCAGATTTAGTCTCTCTTACAACACAGGGAAACCACATATCAACCCACCATTCTAAACAACTCATTTTAACTTTTTAAAACCTCGCTTTTAAGACCAGCCATATGAGACGTGTGAGTTGTATGGTGGTCTTAAAATTTTGCACTGAATGCTACTTAGTTATTATATGTCTATTAATAATTTGAATTTTATATGCAACCTCGCTTTTAAGACCAACTCTATTACTTCATTTTCTGGATTTAAGCATCACTTTCATTGTGTATAAAATTTGCATTATTTATAGAAAATGATTTAAAATATGGCCTCCATTCTCCCCCTTATGACTATTCCTTCACTACCATCTCAAAAGCTAAGTGCTTAAAATTAACAAATCAAATTTTAGACATTCATTAATTCATATTCATGACTGAAAATTAAATCAATTATAAAATAAGATAATCCTATATTATGCTTGATATGTATATCATAGAATTATTACTTTTTAGTTATAGTACTAAGTCAAACATAATTATTAAAAGTCCAACAGAATTATCTGTTTAAGCAGCTTTTAAAATATGTTACAGGAAAAGTCCTCGGAGAAAAAAACATGGCCCTTTTAACGTTAGAACCCGACTGTTTTATTTTGGCCTATTACAGACTGGTACCAAGGTTAAAAAGTCTCCTGAGAAAAAAACATGGCTCTTTTAATGTTAGTACCCAACTGTTTTATTTTTGCCTAATACAGACTGGTACCAAGGTAAAAAGTCTCCCAAGAAAAAAATTGCTCTTTTAACGTTAGTACCCGACTGTTTTATTTTGGCCTAATACAGACTGGTACCAAGGTTAAAAAAGTCTCCTAAAAAATGGCTCTTTTAACGTTAGTACCTGACTGTTTTATTTTGGCCTAATACAGACTGGTACCAAGGTTAAAAAAGTCTCCCGAGAAAAAAATGGCTACTTTAATGTTAGTACCCTACTGATTTATTTTGGCCTAAGGCAGTCTTGTACCAAAGCCTCCAATTTTGTCCCCCAAAAAAATCACGGCTCATATAGCTTTAGTGTCAGGCTGTATTATTTTGGCCTAAGACAGCCTTGTACCAATGCCTCAGATTTAGTCCCCTAAAAACATTACTGCTCATATAGCTTTAGTGCCAGGCTGTATTATTTTGGCCTAAGACAGCCTTTTACCAAAGCCTCAGATTTAGTCTCTCTTACAACACAGGGAAACCACATATCAACCCACCATTCTAAACAACTCATTTTAACTTTTAAAACCTCGCTTTTAAGACTAGCCATATGAGACGTGTGAGTTGTATGGTGGTCTTAAAATTTTGCACTGAATGCTACTTAGTTATTATATGTCTATTAACAATTTGAATTTTATATGCAACCTCGCTTTTAAGACCAACTCTATTACTTCATTTTCTGGATTTAAGCATCACTTTCATTGTGTATAAAATTTGCATTATTTATAGAAAATGTTTTAAAATATGGCCTCCATTCTCCCCCTTATAGCCATTCCTTCACTACCATCTCAAAAGCTAAGTGCTTAAAATTAACAAATCAAACTTTAGACATTCATTAATTCATATTCATGACTGAAAATTAAATCAATTATAAAATAAGATAATCCTATATTATGCTTGATATGTATATTATAGAATTATTATTTTTTAGTTATAGTACTAAGTCAAACATAATTATTAAAAGTCCAGCAGAATTATCTGTTTAAGCAGCTTTTAAAATATGTTACAGGAAAAGTCCTCGGAGAAAAAAACATGGCCCTTTTAATGTTAGAACCAGACTGTTTTATTTTGGCCTAATACAGACTGGTACCAAGGTTAAGAAGTCTCCCGAGAAAAAAACATGGCTCTTTTAATGTTAGTACCCAACTGTTTTATTTTGGCCTAATACAGACTGGTACCAAGGTTAAAAAAGTCTCCTAAAAAATGGCTCTTTTAATGTTAGTACCGGACTGTTTTATTTTGGCCTAATACAGACTGGTACCAAGGTTAAAAAAGTCTCCTGAAAAAAAGGCTCTTTTAACGTTAGTATGTGACTGTTTTATTTTGGCCTGATACAGACTGGTACCAAGGTTAAAAAAGTCTCTCGAGAAAAAAACATGACTCTTTGAACGTTAGTACCCGACTGTTCTATTTTTGCCTAATACAGACTGGTTCCAAGGTGAAAAAGTCTCCCGAGAAAAAAATTGCTCTTTTAACGTTAGTATTCGACTGTTTTATTTTGGCCTAATACATACTTGTACCAAGGTTAAAAAAGTCTCCTAAAAAAACATGGCTCTTTTAATGTTAGTACCCAACTGTTTTATTTTTGCCTAATACAGACTGGTACCAAGGTAAAAAGTCTCTCAAGAATTTTTTTTTCTCTTTTAACGTTAGTACTCGACTGTTTTATTTTGGCCTAATACATACTGGTACCAAGGTAAAAAAAGTCTCCTGAGAAAAAAACGGCTCTTAATGTTAGTACCCGACTATTTTATTTTGGCCTAATACAGACTGGTACCAAGATTAAAAGTCTCCAGAGATAAAATGGCTCTTTTAATGTTAGTACTCGACTGCATTATATTGGCCTAAGACAGCCTCGTACCAAGGTCTCTGATTTAGTCCCCTAAAAGAATCACAGCTCATATAGCTTTAGTGTCAGGCTGTATTATTTTGGCCTAAGACAGCCTTGTACCAAAGCCTCCGATTTAGTCCCCTAAAAGAATCACGGCTCATATAGCTTTAGTGTCAGGCTGTATTATTTTGGCCCACGACAGCCTTGTACCCAAGCCTCCGATGATTTAGTCCCATAAAAAAATCACAGCTAATATAGCTTTAGTGTCAGGCTGTATTATTTTGGCTTAACACAGCCTTGTACCAAAGTCTCAGGTTTAGTCCCTCTTACAATATGCGAGTGAGTAAGGCAGAGGTCCAATGAACCAAATGCCAAAAACCTAATATCCCACCCACCGAACTAATCAGCTGCCTCAAAGCTAAAATCAATATTGTATTTCTCATTCCCTCTTTCTAATTTGCATATTATACATCACACATTTATTTTTTACTCATTCATTAACCGTCTTGTACACATTTCTACTTTATATTTAACCTTGTTTTTAAGACCAGCTGTATAACTTGAGTAAGTTATAAGGGTGGTCTTAAAACTTTTCACTAAATAAACAACCTCGCTTTTAAGACCATTGCACTCTATAACTTGACGGAGTTATACGGCCAGTCTTACAATTGAGGGTTTACAGTTATTTAGTGACTCAACATCAACAACTTATTGACATCTACTGGCTTATAATTGAATGAGTGTTCGTTTCTTATTGAACTTAATAAATTCAATAAGAACTACTGTTTTGCTAAATTCTTGAAAACCTGGGACCTCTTGATCCCGCAGCCTGTACTTAACTTCTAGACAACTGATCCGCCAAACAGTTAGGCATATAGGAAGGGTGCAGGCTTTAGAATTAATGTCTTCATTCAAGACTAATTCCTAATGGTCCACTTAACTTTGTTTTTAAGACCAGCTCTATTAAGTGATTGAGTTATAAGGGTGGTCTTAAAAATGTTGCAGATGTCATCACAATATACAAAGAATGGCAAATGACATTATTTCCATATTGCAAAACATCATGGCTATTTTAACCTAAGTACCAGATTGTTATACGCCAAAATAAAACAATCAAGTACCAAAGTTAAAATAGTCTCCCATTTAGTCGCCTCTTACGTTACATGCATGGGAGAAAGACTGAGGTCCTGGATTCTACTTCCCGGGAACCACACGGGGAAAGGCTCAAATAAACAACCATTTTAAACAACTCCCTTTTAACTAATACCAATATTGATTTTGCCTAAAGTTGCTAACAGAGAGGTTGTTCAGTATGGTCATAATAAATAGGGTGTAGGTTACTAATCACCAAATGCCTACGCAGACGAAAGTCAGATACACTCAAGTAGTCTATGTAAAGAGTTGTTTCTTTTTTAAAAAGTATGTTGATTATTTCAGTAATTAGATAATTTAACTATAATTTAAACATTTACATTCGTTGCAACATCATTTAATCATCATCATTATAAACCATCCATACATTTACCATATACTCAATACTTAATAAGTTAGTTTCATGAAACAAGATAAGATACATGGTTAAAGGTTAACCACGAAATCCACGAAATGAAATCCCCCACGAAAATTAATTATTTATTATCATTGGGTTTCAATAGCAAAAAATGGACTCTTATGACCGTTGCCTAGTAATGGCCCGGGCATAGCATTCAAGTATTAGGTTTCAAGAGCTAAAGATGGAATCTTATGACAGTCATGTAGTCATGACCCTGGCATAGTGTTTATACACATTCTTATGATAGGCAGTTTTGCTGGCAAAATACAACATCACTAATCAAACAGTCAAAAACTGGATTAAAGTAGTGAAAATGAATCCTATAGCGGTGTTGTTACAATTTTGTGATTGTTTAGGACGCAATATAAGATATACAAGACAACAACCTACTGCTACATTCACAACTAGACAACCTGTATATTTTCCCCTGTGCAAATGTACAGTTTGCTGGGTCGTGAATGTTTAATAGTGTTTGTTACTTAACTTCAAGAGCAAAAGATGGAATCTTATGACAGTCACATAGTAATGACCCTGGCATAATGTTTATACACAGACTTATGGTAAGTTCCTGGATTTTGTGGTTGACCTGAACAACGAATCAAATCCCAACAAACAATAATAACATTCAACAGGTAAGTCAATGTTTCCCCTGGCCGCCATTTGGTTTTTTGTTAGGACATTTCTAAAATAATTACAAAATGTGTGATCAGGCTAATTATTGTAATTTGACCCTGATATTTTTTCTGAAATGCAAATTCCACGAATTTAAGTCCCAATGAAATTATCATTTTAGCCAAAACCACGAAATTTTGTCCAAACGAAATAGTATGAGTCATTTAACAATTTCCACTTCAAAATCAACCCCACTTTTAGGACCAGCCATATCATATTATTTTAAGTTATAAGGTTGGTCTTAAAATTTGCACTAAATATAAAACCACGCTTGTAAGACCATTGCACCCTTAAGCTTGAAGAAGCTAACTGTTTTAAATTATGGCCTCCAACCTCCCCTTATAGCCATTCCTTCACCACCATTTAAAAATCTAAGTGCTTAAATAAAATTCAAACTTTAGAAACTTATCAATTCATATTAATGACAGAACATTAAATCGATCAAAAACAAGATAATCCTATATAATGCTTTACATGTGTAATACATATAGTTGATTCAAAGATCTCTGTCACAACCGCGTAAACAAACATTCTCCCCGGTCGATTGTTACATGTATGTCAGGATTAAATTTTACCATCAATAATACACTTAAATGATTAAAAAGCTAATAGTCGTATAGCGTAGTGGTTATACTTGCTGCAATTAGCTATTCAGAAATGGAACAGTATGGCGGTTTTGACAGACATCTTTGAATCGACAATAATTTGATTTTAGTTATAGGCCTTAGTCAAACATTATTATTAAAATTCTTTATACAGTAATAGGTTTTAGTTTATACTAAATCAACAGCTATTTAATATTTGCAACATAAGTAAGAAAATTTAGACATTTATACTTGATTTTGCAAATATACAGCAGTTTATATAGGTATTAAATGTCTGTGACATCAACACAATATACAAAGAATGTCAAATGACATCATTTACATATTTTAATAAAAAGTCAGGGCTATTTTAACTTAAGTTCCTGACTGGTACAAGATAGTTTTATGCCAAAATAAAACACTCCGGTAATAAAGTTGAAATAGTCTCCCATTTAGTCTCCTCTTACAATACGCAAGGGAGTAAGACAAGTGTACTTCTTTGGATCCACAAAGGTTAAAACCTCAAATTCACCACTATTCTTATCAACTCTCTCTAAAGTAATATGAGTATTTACTTCTCATATAGTTTTTTATATCAATTTGCATATCATGCATCAATCTTTTATGACCAATTTTACTCAGGAATTATAAGTCATTTACCAATTTCAACTTCACAAACAACCCCACTTTTAAGACCAGCCATATTACTGATTTTAAGTTATAAGGGTGGTCTTAAAAATTTGCACTAAATAAACAACCTCGCTTTTAAGACCATTGCACTCTCTAACTATACGGAGTTATAAGGCTTGTCATACAATTGAGGGTTTACTGTTATTTAGTGACTCGATTACCATCAAAATCATGATGACGTCTGTTGGGTATTGAATGAGTGTTGGTTTCTTATTGATTTTTAATAAATGCAATAATAAATCAACATGAATTTAATATTCACAACAAAAGACTATCACACAATTATATAGGCATGTAACATCACTTGCATATCTAAATAAAACGTCACAGTAATTTTAACATTAGTACCTGACTGGTACAAGATAGTTTTATGCCAAAATAAAACACTCAGTGCTAAAATTAAAATAGTCTCCCATTTAGTTGCCTCATACAACATGTAAGGGAGAATACAGAGATCCAATTCTACTTCCCTAGAACCACACAGAGAAAAGCTCATTTCAACTACCATTCTAAATAACTCAAACTAATCTCATACCATTATTTTTTCAATTTGCATATCATACAATGACATTTGTATGACAAACTCAGTAATTATATGTCTTTAACCAATTTGAACTTTATATGGTCACTATCCAGATGTTGTATTGTATGGTCACCATGTAGAGGTCGTATTGTATTTTTAAAATATTCACAACAGAACTAAGACTATTCAGACATTTATACACAGCACTTTATATAGGTATGTAACATCACTTGCATATCTAAATAAAACGTCACAGTAATTTTAACTTTAGTACCTGACAGGTCTTGTGATTTATGTTAGTTTTATGCCAAAATAAAACACTCAGGTACTAAAGTTAAAATAGTCTCCCATTAGTCGCCTCTTACGACATGCCACACAGGGAGTAAGACAGAGGTCCAATTCTACTTCCCGGGAACCACGCGGGGAAACCACATATCAACCAGTATTCTAAATAAACAACTCCTTTCAACGTTAAAAACCTTGCTTTTAAGACCAGCCATATCAGATGTTTGAGTTGTAGGGTGGTCTTAAAATTTTGCACTTATTCAACTTAGTAATTATATGTCTATTAACAGTTTGAACTTAATATGCAACCTCACTTTTAAGACCAACAATATTACTTCATTTTCCAGGATTTAAGCATGGCTTTCATTCTGTATAACATTTGCATTATTTGCAAAACATGTTTTAATTATGGCCTCCAACCTCCCCTTATAGCCATCCCTTCTCCACCATTTGAAAAATCTCAGTGCATAAACTTTTAAATTTTTATTTTATTAATTTAGATAATTCAATTACAAAAAAAAGATAATCCTACATTTTGCTTTACATGAATATCACATAATTTGATTTTAGTCATAGTATCTAGTTAAACATAATTATTAAAAGTCTTAAAGTGTTATCTGTTTTTATAATAAGCAGCTTTTAAAATATGTTATAGATATGTTAAAATATCTTAAAATATGCCTGTCTCACTTGATGTGTGCCTGAAATAATGCCTGTCTCACTTGATGTGTGCCTGAAATAATGCCTGTCTCACTTGATGTGTGCCTGAAATAATGCCTGCCCAATTGATATGTCCTCATATAATGTGTGCCTCTCTTGATATGTCCTCATATAATGCCTGAATCGCTTGATATGTCCTCATATAATGCATGCCTCACTTGATATGTCCTCATAAAATGTGTGCATCTCTTGAAATCTCATCATAAAATGTGTGCATCTCTTGATATGTCCTCATATAATGCATGCCTCTCATGATATGTCCTCATTTAATGTGTGCCTCTCTTGATATGTCCTCATATTATGTGTGCCTCTCTTTATATGTCATCATATAATGCCTGCCTCTCTTGATATGTCCTCATATAATGTGTGCATCTCTTGATATGTCATCATAAAATGTGTGCCATGATATGTCCTCATATAATTCATGCCTCACTTGATATGTCCTCATCAAATGTGTGCATCTCTTGACATGTCATCATAAAATGTGTGCATCTCTTGATATGTCCTCATATAATGCATGCCTCACTTGATAAGTCCTCATTAAATGTGTGCATCTCTTGATATGTCCTCATAAAATGTGTGCATCTCTTGATATGTCATCATAAAATGTGTGCATCTCTTGATATGTCCTCATATAATGCATGCCCCACTTGATATGTCATCATAAAATGTGTGCATCTCTTGATATGACCTCATAAAATGTGTGCATCTCTTGATATGTCATCTTAAAATGTGTGCATGTCTTGAAATGTCCTCATATAATGCATGCCTCACTTGATATGTCCTCATAAAATGTGTGCATCTCTTGATATGTCATCACATAATGCATGCCTCTCTTGATACATCCTAATATAATGTGTGCATCTCTTGATATGTCATCATATAATGTGTGCATCTCTTGATATGTCATCATAAAATGTGTGCATCTCTTGATATGTCATCATAAAATGTGTGCATCTCTTGATATGTCATCATATAATGTGTGCATCTCTTGATATGTCATCATAAAATGTGTGCATCTCTTGATATGTCATCATAAAATGTGTGCATCTCTTGATATGTCATCATATAATGTGTGCATCTCTTGATATGTCCTCATATAATGCATGCATCTCTTGATATATCCTAATATAATGTGTGCATCTCTTGATATGTCCTCATATAATGTGTGCATCTCTTGATATGTCCTCATATAATGTGTGCATCTCTTGATATGTCATCATAAAATGTGTGCATCTCTTGATATGTCATCATATAATGTGTGCCTCTCTTGATATATCCTAATATAATGTGTACATTTCTTGATATGTCCTCATATAATGTGTGCATCTCTGGATATGTCCTCATATAATGTGTGCATCTCTTGATATGTCCTCATATAATGCCTGCCTCTCTTGATATGTCCTCTTATCATGTGTGCATCTCTTGATATGTCCTCATAAAATGCCTGCCTCTCTTGACATCTGCATAAAAAGCAAAATACAATTAATTAAATTGCGCAGACTATATAGAGTATGTAATTCATGTATGTTCACTATATATAGTATGTAATTCATGGTCACTATGTAGAGGTTGTACTGTATGGTCACTATGTAGAGTATGTAATTCATGGTCACTTAATGGAGGTTGTATTGTATGGTCACTATATAGAGCATGTAATTCACGGTCACTATATGGAGGTTGTACTGTATGGTCACTATATGGAGGTTCCAGTGTATGGTCACTATATAGAGGTTCCAGTGTATGGTCACTATATAGAGGTTCTAGTGTATGGCCACTATAGAGAGGTTCCAGTGTATGGTCACTATATGGAGGTTCCAGTGTATGGTCACTATATAGAGGTTCCAGTGTATGGTCACTATATAGAGGTTGTATTGTATGGTCACTATATAGAGGTTCCAGTGTATGGTCACTATATAGAGGTTCCAGTGTATGGTCACTATATAGAGGTTCCAGTGTATGGTCACTATATTGCAGTATTATAAGTAGAATTATATGTATACGCATTTTATAGAGGTCCTTAATTATTCAAATCCAGAAAACCTTGACTATCCTAAAAAAATTGTTTATTTGCCCTAAAGCTACCAACACATCAAATTCGCCCCTTGGTACTTAATTGTTTTCAGCTTATTCCCTTATACTGCAAAATCATTTCATTTCGATGGGACAAAATTAGGACCGGGACAATTACTCAATTAATCGGACACGATTTGATTACAAGGTGTAATTGGTTTCAATTTTGCAAAACCGTGCATTGTTCTAAACAATGAACATCCTTGAATGTCAATAAAACGTGTACCACTGAATGTATAAATTATACTTTAGACACTTCATACTAGAATGAAGTTATTGACACACAACAGGTACAACAGCTGGATGTGCAATACATCAATCTGCTTGTGATCTTATTTAACATAGTAATTTAAAAACTATACTTTTTACATCAGATAATAAAATAAAGTAAAAATGTTAAGCTGTCGAAAGTACTTTGATATGGTCGCCAAAAAGAAAACACCATTTTCAAAATGGCAGCCAGTTAACCGATTCGATTTGAAATTTTGAAATTGTTCCAGTCCTAGACAAAATTTCGAGGTTTTGGTAAAAAAGACCGCTTCGATGGGACCTTTGTGGATTTTGCATTTCAGATAACAAATACAAGTGCCAAAATTAGTGTTCTTTGGGATTTGATTCTGTGGTTAAAGATGAACCACAAACGAACGAAATTTAATCCCTAACGAAAATTAATGATTTTACAGTACAATTACACTTGCCGAATGTTTTAAGTACACACTTTTAGGCCTAGAATAAATCAGTGACAACTGGTTCAAACTTTTTATATATTGACAGAAGAATCAAAGTGCTGAAAGCACTGAATTTGTTTGGGTTGGAAATATTGAAAATGTGAATAATTTGCAGTTCTCAATCAAATGCTCTTTACTTGGATACTAAGAAGAGTACATTTGTTACTATGGAAACATCACACTTCAAAAAAATGAGATATTGTATGTTTTACAGGAGTTACAAAAATAATAATGCAGCTTAATTGTTTTAGTTTGTCTGACCAGGAAATACTAATATTGTGTGATTCCAATATACTAATTGAAAATTCCATTCTACACCGAGCGGCTTTGAAAACGCATCACTTTGGTCAGGTTAGGGCAAACAAACAATATTCTTAGGATTAACTTTTCATTTGAATTTTTGACCGATTGAGTAACTTCACTATAAGGAATAAAATTGTCTTACCCATGCTAAATTACAATAGTCTTCATGTGTCCATCAAAGTGAGGCTCATCACCTAAAACAACAAGATATAAGGGTATAAATTAAATGCATTTCATTTTAAATCAATTATTAAGTACTTCTACAACCAGATGTTAAGATCAAGAGCTGACTTTACATAAAGTTGTTATTATTACTATTACCTATTATTATTACTATTACCTATTATTATTATTATTATTATTATTATTATTATTATTATAAACAATCCAACAATGATAGCAGTGGGCCAGGGTCTCTCACTAGACAATGTAACTCAATCTTTTCTTGCTTTTAATGCTGATGACAACGGTAATCAGTTAGTAAAACTGGTTTGCACACCCTGTAAGAGGTTTGAAGTTTAGGCCACTCAAATACAGAGAATTAAATGCGTATTATTAAATGTACTTACACAGCAAACTTTATCTCCGTGGAAATGACTGTAGTGCTGCACTTGATGAATAGTTGGTAAATTTCCATATCACAGAAGCTCCGACAAAAGAACACATAAATCCCGACCAAAAGAACACGAAAATCCCGAAAAAATCCCGATAAAAAATCCCGATAAAAATCCCGGCTATTTTAACTTCTTGTACCAGACTGTTTCATTTTGGCCTAAAACATTCAAGTACCAAAGTTAAAATAGCCTCTTTTAAGTCGCATCTTACGGCATGCGGACAAAGAATGATCACAAAATCTCACCATTTCAGATCAGATGTCATTACGGTGGAAGTTAGAAGATACTTGAGACCATGGGTCACAGAGTGTGACTCTTACTAGGGGAGTATGGAGCCCATTGGATGTTTCCACAGGTGTGTCTCTTATACATAATGTAGCTCACAGGTTGTGTCACTATCACAGGTTAAATCTAAAAGGTGAATCTCTTACAGGGGATGTATCACACAGTCTGACGTCACATGATATTTCTCTGAATAAGTTGTAGCCTACACGATGGACCTAGAATGGGTGTCTCTGACATGAAATGCAGCACACATGATGTATCAGCAAGGTGAATCTCATCCCCTGTAAGAGATCCACCTTTTAAAAACATCCAATGTATTACATTCCATGTTAGGGACGCCCATTATAGGCACATGGTTTATGCTTCAACTTTAATTCAGAGAATATTATTCATGAAATTATGAACACTTCAACAAGTTCAAGAACCATTCATGAACATGGTTCATGGTTCATGAACTTTTGCACATGAACAGTGCATCAATTGGTTCATGAACAATTCTTACTGTAACATATTTATGACATCCCAAATTTTCAAAATACTGTAAAATCATTAATTTCGATGAGACAAAATTTCGTGGTTTGGGTAAAAAGATAATTTTGTGGATTTTGCGTTTCAGGTAATGGATACAATAGGCAAAATTAGTGTTTGATTTGAATTTGTGGTGAAAGGTGAACCAAGAAATCCTTGAAATTTAATCCCCCACAAAAATTAAAGATTTTACAGTAGCTGTCAGCATAACATGTGATACATAAGAGATACACCCAGTAAATTAAACCTTTGTGCTACACCTCCCTGGCTTAGAATGAGAAGGTTATAACTACAACTTAGAACTAATAAGACTGATATATATTTAAAATCTGCACCATAAGGCGCTTCTTATGAGCTTATTGTGATGAAAATTGGAACTTGTCATATGACGCTAACCAAAATGAAGTTGTAAAAGCTTGTTTTCCAAAAGTAAAGAGTAAATTACAGACAGTTTTTTCTTGTTTTTTCAAAATATTGATTTTGTACTTAAGACCTTCTCATTCTAAGCCAGCGAGATCACAGTGATATAGTTCGATTTCGAGCATTGAGCCGTGACTGCACTTTTAAAGTTTAATAAATTCGCCGTTAAAGCTTGTTGCGGCATTGACTAACAGCGCTAAATTGCCAATTGATAAATTACACATATTAGTAAGTATCATATCTTTAAACCATAACTATTGAAATCAATAAATCATGGGTTACTCGCCCAAATAGACTCGTCTTTAGAAAAGGTCATGGCTCAGGGTTCAAAATTGAACTATACAACATGCATATTATACTGTAAAATCATTTAATTTTGATGGGAAGTTAATTTGTGGATTTTGAAATTCAGGTAATAAATACAAGGGCCAAAATTATTGTTTATGGGATTTAATTTCGTGGTGAACAACGAAATCCACAAAATTTATATCCCCAACAAAAATTAATGATTTTACAGTATTCCCTAGAAGAGACATCCCTATGGACACATCCTAAGAGCACCATACACACACTGTTAGAGGCACCCTGAGTGCATATGGTCTTTTGCCCAATAACATGGGCTCTCCCATTTAATCTACCACCCGGGAACCACACAGAAAATTGAAGCCGTCTGTGAATGAATTCTTGAAACTGAACATCTGCACTCCTCGTCTCTTCAAACCTGAAAATACAGAAGAAAAATAACACACTTAAAACAGCTGTACAGACAAGATGGATACATAACTAACTAACTAAGTTACTAACTAACTAACTAACTAACTAACTAACTACACATGAAAAACAAAACAACACCACCACCACCCCCACCCATACCCCCTTCCCCCCCTTCCCCACCCCCTCCCCCACTGCACAAGGGCAACCTGTGTGTTAGCAAGCCCTTCAAGTTGAATGTGTTAATACCCATATAATAGTCATCATGTAAATTGTGTTTAGTATGCACTAGCAAATATCATCAATTTGTAGGTCATCAATGGAATAATATTTCTTGTTGTGTCATCGAAGTGAATGTAGAGATCAGGTAAATTTTGATAGGTATTTAGCATTGCTATTTAAAATCTCTTTGTAGGATTGATAGAATTTGAATGCCAATCCATTGCTACAATAATAACAATTGTCATCTGGTTGTTTCCAAAATGTGCCAGTATTACTTTGTTTTAACTGGATAATGTATCGAACAATTTCCTGATTACATTCAAGTTCAAAGATCAAATACACCAACGATCATAACTCTAGCCAGTTTTCAAGCAAAGTTCTATTATGCTGGCCCTTTTAGTGCAGATTGAACGAGTACATGCATTTTAAGTAATTATGCGCAACATTGCACAAAAAATGGACATTAAAAATGCATTTATTTTCATCTTCATTTGTAAACAAAGCTTTATTACGGACAGACTATAGTTAATTCAGAAAGTAAAAACATAAAGAGTATTGGAAAATTATTGGCCAATTTGGGAAAAATGTTAAATAGATAAAACTAATTTCTGCTCTCCCTAAATTGATGTAATGGTTACTGATATCTGTTTATATTGACATTGCAGTTTATTGGGTTCGAGTTATAATACTAAGGAGGGAACATTCAGAAAGAATAGCCGGAACTACCGTAAACACAGGTATATACAGTTAAACCTAATATATAGATAAACATACGTAGTTCACCTGACAGACAATTCAAATTTTACTAACCATCCTCATTTAACTTTGAAAGGACTGTATGTATTCCAATTTCAATAATCTGACCCTTTGTTTATGTACTAAGACAATAACATAAACATGGAAAAGGTAATCCAGCTTTGATAACAGTATACACAATCTTTATTCTGTCTATTTATATAATACGAAACGCACAAAATTCTCTATTGCCTCTTAATAGCGCAGTTGTCAGAGCCGTTAATTGCAGACACCGAAGGAAAAACATTCATATTCATCCCCCACTTGTTCAATTAATTTGTTTCTATTTTTAAAAATCATGGGAAAGCCTAAAGTTTGATAATTGCTGTTTAGTTTAGTTTTGTTTTATGGTCTGTAATCAAGTAAATTTATGATAATTAGAAAGGGAAGTCAATAAAAGCATTGACTAAAAATTAAAATCCATGTATAGTCGATTCAAAAAGTAATACTTATGAGGGAACTATCCCATAAGAAAGAAAAGCGTTTAATATCATTAACTCAGGTTATATCCATTTAACCTAGATAAACATAGATTACCTGCCGGGCGATAGTGTATTTACAAACATTTCTCATTTGACTTTGAAAGGACTGTACAAACAGAAGACACACACATAAGGCAAGCAGTTTAAGCTTCAAACCAGATGCACCAATTTATGAATATTTTATAATACATGCGGTCAATTTACAAAATAGAATATTTCTATTCTATATTAAAGTATAGTGAGAAAAAATGGAAACTTCTGTAGGGCTTGAACGCAAAAATAAAACAGTTCAAATCAACGGGCATATCCACTGAGCCACATTAAGGCTACTGAATATAACATGTTGCTATACTTATTTAATACAATAAATTAATAGTAAATACATGTAGGTGCAATTTTTGCTCTCATCAGATAACAAAACATGTTCCTCTTTACAGTTTGAATGTAATGCTCCATGAAATCCATGTTATCAATATCAGTTTATACACCCTTATATGTTGTCACTATAGTTCGACTTCGAGCATTGAGCCGTGACTGCACTTTTAAAGTTTAATTCATTCGCCGATAAACTGTAAATCGATAAATTTCACACAGTAGTAAGAAGCATATCTTTAAATAATGACTGTTGAATAAATCACGGGTTACCCGCCCAAATAGACTCGTCTGAAAGTTCATGGCTCAGGGTTCAAAATTGAACTATATCTCCAAGATCACAAATTGGTTTCAAAGGGTAAAAAAATATAGGATTTATGAAAATTCCTTCCCAAACTACCACTGTGTATAAACCAAATCACGGTATGATTTATTGGGTTACTATAAAACTCAACTTGTATCATTTATTGCTATTTAATGCACAGGTCAAATCTGATCACTGTTCTCATTATTGCCATACTATATAATTCAATGTGTACTCATTATTGCAATTGCTGGAAATTGACTCATTTATACACAGTGAATATGAAAACAGTTATTTCACAACATCTGCAATAAAAAACAGTTTCACAAATAATGTGTTTAATAACATGATCTTTTGGCTGATCCTGTACTAATAGATTTAAACTTATGAAAGCATATCATATTTAAGGTGATTCACTAGTGTTGGATTTTTCTGTACAAGGTACATCAAACAATAATCATTTTCGAACATCCCAACAGTTTTGCTCGGGTAGTTTTTAAAATATTCTTCGATTCATCCATGGGAAGTCTTATCTGTCTGTCGATAGACCAAATCTATGGTTTCCATACAATAGCTAGCCCTAGGGTCTTCATACAAACAGTCCCTGACCAACATGAGCAAAGCAATATACCCTCTCAACAAAGATGGTGGCATAAATATTTTTGGTCAAAACTCAGCAATGAGCAAATAGATTAGGTCCTTGAGGTTTTAATTTTCAAATAAACAAGACTTCAATCAGTAAACACTTATGCCACAGTCGAACCCTTGTCCATCCAGGGGCCATAATTCTGTTTGAATGATTGATAATGTTACATGCTTTTGATACTATAATGGGTTTAAGTTGGTTAACAAGTATGCAAAATTTGAAATCAATGACTTAGTGGACTTCAATTGGTTTTTTTTTTCAACATTTTTGTAACAGATCAACAGACAGGCTGACAATTGCATCATTAAATGTCCTTGCATCTGTAGATTCTGGGGCCTAAAACCCCCAATTTGTGAGAACAGAATTCCCAATGGTTGTATAATTTATATGTCACACCTTGTGCTTTATGTCACAAGTACATAGAAACTTGAATGTGTTCTGCAAATTACAATACATAATTATAGAAACTTTTTATGTATCTATTTTGGATGTTTTATAGCCAAACGAAAATATTAAATGACGTATATTCAATATTCATCATTTTTTTAGTTGTGGTGCAAATATCATATCAATTGTTCTGAATGTGACATATTTTTTTACATGTATGTGGATGTAGAAAAAATTAATCCAGCAAAAGTTTCATCTTTTACAGTCAACAAAACATAAGGTTTGAAGAAAAGACACACCTGTTTAAAATGATAGATGGAAAGGATTTGCAAGTGTCAAATTCTATATCAACAGCCGACATACAAGATTTCCATCATTTAACTGTATAATAAAAATTTGAAAGGATCAATGTATTAGCTGTAACATAGCTATCGTCATGCAATGCAAGAAGGATTGGATTATTAGTGGTCAACAAAATACATCATCAGATCATAAATAGAAATTAAGAAACAGGAATTTTAGCAGATGTCAAATATTTGAAGATGATAGAGGAAGCATGGGAATTTAAAGAAATGAAATGTATGTCTGGTGATACAAAAGAAATGAGAAGTCCAAAAGGTCAACCTTACTTTAACGTAGAAGTGTTTTATTTAAAGTGTCAACTCAATTTAAACATTCAGCCAATTTAACTTAATACCAGTATGAGAGTTGAGACACCTTTATTTTCTGAACACATCCACCAGACTCCTAAACTTCAATGCCAGTCACCAGATGCAGGAATTAAGGCATACATCATAGAATTACCTTATTTATGTATCCAGTTAGTGGCTCAACATTGGCCATATCAGATAAAAGCCTAGCCGGCTCTGCCAGGGGTCAAACCTTAACCCTGTTGCTCTAAAGGTTATGAAGCCATAAAGCTGAGGGACATGGTATATCGTAAAGTTATCTAAAATTTAATTTTCATGTCTTAGTTTGGTATGCTTTTTTGTGCATTACTGTTGTCAGCTGCATGCTGTTGTCACATTCCAGTATTATTTATAAGTATTATCTTTTGAAATTTTGAAATAGTTCCAGAAGTTCCATATGATTAACAAATACCAATACATGTTCATCTAATACACATAAACAGAGTATGTACATGCACTCTATATTTAATCAGTATTGTCTTAAGACATTGTGCAGTATTGAGCTTGAGGTTCTAAAGACCTTAACATCTCCTTTTACTGTATTGCAAGTACATGTACCATACAGAATCAAAGTGCTGAAAGCACTGAATTTGTTTTAGGTTTGAAATATGGAAAATGTCAATAAACTGCATTTTCACCTATATGCGCTTTAATTTGATACTATAAGTAAAACACGTATGTGACCATGGAAACATCACACTTTGTAGAAATGAATATATTTATGGGTAAAAGGGAATTTAATTTGTGTAATCGACATGAAAGAATGTAAAGGTAAATGGCAAAAAAGATTTTGAAGCAATTATAAAGTTATGTACAACGTAAGCACATTCCATGGTTATTCAAATGCAGTGTCTTTCATATATTATGACTTCTTCCATATTTGTGTTATTAATCTTATTTAATTGAAGAATAAGGATATCAAATCTTATCGCTTTTGTACGTACAAATAGTTTGATATGGTGAGATAGGATTCAAATTTATTAGCAAATCAGCTAATAATTAACAATACTGGCCAGTAAACTGTCTCGCCAAAGAAAACTATTAGTTTAGTATGTACATAATCAAACATTTTAAAGTGAATCTAAAAAAAAATTTCAATCATATATTTATAGCAAAAAAAGGGTAAAGGTTGTTACCTAAAATTCATAAAGCTTCAACCTACACTTAAACCACAGTGGTGTACATACTTTTTTAATGCACACATGCTGGCCTGGTGTTGGGCATGGACAAGCAATTTCAGAAACTCATGTGAAGCACTTAAACCACAGTGGTGTACATTCTGTAATGCACACATGCTGGCCTGGTGTTGGCATGGACAAGCAATTTCAGAAACTCATGTGAAGCACTTAAACCACAGTGGTGTACATACTGAAATGCACACATGCTGGCCTGGTCTTGGACATGAACAAGCAATTTCAGAAACTCATGTGAAGCACTTAAACCACAGTGGTGTACATAATGAAATGCACACATGCTGGCCTGATGCTTGGTTGGACCAATAGTTCCAGAGTTAAGATTTTCAGAAACTATAAATGTGAATTACTTTAATCACAGTGGTGTATTTGATGTAATAATAGGCCTACATACTGGCCTGTGCTGGTACTTATAAAGCATCTTAAGTGAAAACTTAGAATTTTCTTAAAATATCAAATTTTCCTTTAGTGTATCAGCTAAACAGGAAAAGTAATATAAACAATTACTTACATTGATTAGAAGCATTATATAAAAAGCTACAATAGTCATATAGAAACCATGGGTTATTTTTCATTTCTTGTGAAATATGGGCAGCTCAATATTTTAACTTAAGTCAAAATATTTAAGTTTTTACCTAAGATGCTTTATAAATACCGGCCCAGGTGCATTGGACAAACTGTAACCTTTCTGAATATCATTGTGCTAATATTGAACTTAGGAATGATACATAGAGTATAATAATTTAATTTTAACTTTGATTACAATAGTCAAAAGTAATTATGATTTACCAACAAGACAAATGGTTTTCGAAGACAAGACACTTTACCAACAAGCATTCCTGATTACCAAATTATTTTTGTAAAAGCTAATAGCATGCTCATACATTTAAAACAGATCCCATCAAATTAAACTATTGGTCTGTAACAGGCAATATGATCGAATATCCCTGTCTTCCAAGTAAATAAGATCAATAAAACCAATATGGAAGAAGAAAATATTACACAAAAGATGATGCATTCTAGCAAATATTAACTTATGTATGCAATTACCATGAAAATCCTTGTTATTAGTCCTTTCCAGCTTGTACTCATTCTTTATTAAAACTATTGATTACATTTGGACATGTTTCTCAGCTGATCTTACTGAGTGTCCACTCAAGGTGACCTGACCTGACACAAGGTGACCTAGATTGTATGGAGATGATCATTGTGACCTGACACAAGGTGACCTAGATTGTATGGAGATGATCATTGTGACCTGACACAAGGTGACCTAGATTGTACGGAGATGATCATTGTGACCTGACACATGGTGACCTAGATTGTATTGCACTGAATGCAACTAACTGATGCATTTGTGGAGATAACTAGCTGTAATCATTGCACAACGTCTAAGTACACTAATTAAGACATGCAGTTTCACACTTTATTCATTCCATGACATCAAAACTTTCAAGAAGCAATTAATTCTCAAAAGATGTAAAATGATAGTCATATACAATACACTTAGCGGCACTTCTAATGCTGCCATTTATATATTTCAGTTTTCTTTGAAAGTCCTTGATGAAATGTTACGAAATTTTGCACACGTATATATATCAATATTTGACACAAGTTCTGGCGAAAGTTTCCGCTCGATTCGACGATAGACTATTGCATAATACGTCTTCAACAGACTGAATACTAAAATTGAAAGTCGCATTTTTATCGCACAATGTCGGTCATCTGGTCGTTATGTGTGCGTCTAGATGTCTGTTCTTCCTCTAATAGTCATGCGTATCTACATTTTATTTGCTCATGTCTTTAAATAATCATTAAGGATATTTACCAACTAGTTAGAAAAGGACAAATATTGGTTTTGTTGCAAAAAAGAGTGTTAACCGTAACCATAACGTGTCTGTTGAGAAAATACGATTCCAAAGAATAACGGGGGTTAGTCTCAACTTGAAATTTAAATCTAGGTTGACCAAAATTGCATTAAACTGAATAAATTTAACTCTACTGCATACTATAAATATTATTATTTAGAAGAAATTTTAATTTTATCATTCAAGTAGCCTTATTTGAGGTTAAACGATTATATTCATAATACGAGCAGATTTTGGGGCGGTCTAAGCGAACCTACTGCAATTTTGTTTCCTCGAAAATTGTAATGTTGGTGAATTTTATGAATATTATTTGTTATGAACACTTATGATATAACATATGCAGTATTAAAGAAATAAAATCTTAAAAATACTTGATTTACCCTTAATTTATACGCTATTTAATTCTGTGATTTTATAATTTCGGGTGACGTTATTTACGCATTTACCGCGAATTTTCATACACATCAATTTCTAAATTGACTATTGCAGATATTAGCACATGATTTAAACTAAAACTGGTGAAAATTTGATAAATTTATCTCAAACGTTTTTTTAGATATTACGAAAAATCAAGTGGCAGCGTTAGAAGTGCAGCTAAGTGAATAAGTGAATTATATCAGACATAGACAATGACATTCAAAGGAAACTGCTAAGCAGGCAAAAGCTATGTATATTTTTGTTTTTTATTTTATGACAAAAACAAAAGACAGACATAAATAAATACTGAAGTGCAAAAACAACCCAAAGCTACACAGTTACAGCGACATTGCTAACTGCATAGCTGCATGTAGCGAAGCTATAAACTATATTATTACAATTACTCTTCTTTACATCACAATTTGAGGAGGGATAAAAATTAGCAGATGGGATTCGAAGACAAAAGGATAAGTTCACAGCACCATAATAGGTTATTGCTGAAGTGAGGGTGACACTCTGGAGAGGTTATTGCTGAAGAGAGGGCCACCCTGGAGAGGTTATTGCTGAAGAGAGGTCACACTGCAGAGGTTGATGCTGAAGAGAGGGCCACCCTTGAGAGGTTTTTGCTGAAGAGAGGTCACACCGCAGAGGTTGATGCTGAAGAGAGGCCGGGTCGCTCTGCAGAGGTTGATGCTGAAGAGATGGTCACTTTGCAGAGGTTGATGCTGAAGAGAGGCCGGGTCGCTCTGCAGGTTGATGCTGAAGAGATGGTAACTTTGCAGAAATTGATGCTGAAGACCGGGTAACTTTGCAGAGGTTGATGCTAAAGAGAGGGTCACTCTGCAGAGGTTGATGCTGAAGAGAGGCCGGGTAACTTTGCAGAGGTTGATGCTAAAGAGAGGGTCACTCTGCAGAGGTTGGTGCTGAAGAGAGGGTCACTTTGCAGAGGTTATTACAGGAGAGAGGGTCACTCTGAAACAGTAACTGGCATGCAAGTAATAACCAGACAGCAACTCACTCAGAAGCGTGTTTAAAAGGATTCTTGTAGAAAAATATCACAGTCTTATACAGTAAAACATTATTAAGACAAGCATCGATAAGATGAGTATAAGGTTATGGCAAGCATGTTTTTTGCATTAACTTGAGGGACCTCCGACATAATGTCTATATAATCTGAGTAAGGTTTGACTGAGATGATGTTGGTTTCAGTCAAAGAAGTATTCACGCCATGTGTAAACACAAACACAAAACAAGGATTTTTTTAATTTTTTTTTTTTAATCATTTAATGGTAGTAAATAAACACAAATAGACTGAAACCACGTTTGTTTCAGTGAAAGTAATGTTCACGCCATGTGTAACTCACCGATCGCCGATATAAACGTTCACAAAGTCAGAGAAACAAACACAAAACAAGAATTTTTAAAAAAAATTTTTTTTAATCATTTAATGGTAGTAAATAAACACAAATAGACTGAAACCACGTTTGTTTCAGTGAAAGTAAGGTTCACGCCAAGTGTAACTCACCGATCGCCGATATAAACGTTCACAAAGTCAGAGAAACAAACACAAAACAAGGATTTTTTTAATTTATTTTTTAAATCATTTAATGGTAGTAAATAAACACAAAAAGACTGAAACCACATTTGTTTCAGTGAAAGTAATTAATGTTCACGCCATGTGTAACTCACCGATCCCCGATATAAACGTTCACAAAGTCAGAGAAACAAACACAAAACAAGGATTTTTTTAAATTTTTTTTTTAATCATTTAATGGTAGTAAATAAACACAAATAGACTGAAACCACGTTTGTTTCAGTGAAAGTAATGTTCACGCCATGTGTAACTCACCGATCGCCGATATAAACGTTCACAAAGTCAGAGAAACAAACACAAAACAAGGATTTTTTAAAATTTTTTTTTTTAATCATTTAATGGTAGTAAATAAACACAAATAGACTGAAACCACGTTTGTTTCAGTGAAAGTAATGTTCACGCCATGTGTAACTCGCCGATCGCCGATATAAATGTTCACAAAGTCAGAGAAACAAACACAAAACAAGGATTTTTTAAATTTTTTTTTTTAATCATTTAATGGTAGTAAATAAACACAAATAGACTGAAACCACGTTTGTTTCAGTGAAAGTAAGGTTCACGCCAAGTGTAACTCACCGATCGCCGATATAAACGTTCACAAAGTCAGAGAAACAAACACAAAACAAGGATTTTTTATTTTTTTAATCATTTCATGGTAGTTAATCAACACAAATAGACTGAAACCATAACGTTTCTTTGAGTAAAAGAAATGATCACGCCATGTGTTACTATGAACGTTCATAAAGTCAGAGAAACAAACACAAAACAACGACTTTTTTAATGTATTTAATGGTAATTAATCAACACAAATAGACTGAAACCACAACGTTTGTTTCAGTGAAAGTAAGGTTCACGCCATGTGAAACCACAGGTGGCAGTATCAGTGTTTAAAAAAGAAAAAGAACAAATCCGTCACTGAGCTAATATATAACATGGACCGTATATATATCGATTGTCTATCTAACTCCCTGTATACTATAAGGTATAAAGCGTAGTATATGTCTATGTCCAAAGATTGTGGAACATTGCATCTTACAATAGGCTTGGTTCCCAACAGTTATTACGATACCGTGAGCGCAGCGGGTAACCAGAGCATAAATAAAATGACATTGAGCGAAGTTGAATAACGAAAGTAACACTGTTTTGCTGTTTCGCAGTTATAAGATACAATTGAACGAGATTTTCGGTAAGAATTAATATCTTATAGTTTATTTGAATGACTTGTATAGCAATTTTTCTTCAGCGCCCGTATTTTATGTTGAAACAACGAGATGACATGTTCCACAATCTTTGGCATATAGACATATAGTACGCTTTATACCTTGATAATGTTAGTATATTAGTTCAGTACGGACATTTTTATATATTTTTTATTATTTTATTTAATCGTTTGCGGACCAAACACTGATACTGCCACCTGTGTGTTTAACTCACCGATCACATGTTTACAAATGAAACAATGTTTTACTTTGCACATTTTCTCTTCCATTTTTTGTCACTCATTTCAAAGAATTCTAAATAGTATCATTTGCACTCAATAGGAAGATCTGATGTTAAGGAGTAAGTGTCCTTTGATATTTTCACATATGATTGTGACTAAAAATAGGTTCACTCTGGAGAAGTTATTGCTGAAGAGAGGGTCACTCTGCAGAGGATGTTGTTGAAGAGAGGGTCACTCTGGAAAGACAATTGCTGAAGAGATGGTCATACTGTATGGGTTATTGCTGGAGAGAGGGTCACTCTGCAGAGGTTATTGCTGAAGAGAGGGTCACCACTCTGCAAAGGATGTTGTTGAAGAGAGGGTCACTCTGGAAAGACAATTGCTGAAGAGATGGTCATACTGTATGGGTTATTGCTGGAGAGAGGGTCACTCTGCAGAGGTTATTGCTGAAGAGAGGGTCACCACTCTGCAAAGGATGTTGTTGAAGAGAGGGTCACTCTGGAAAGACAATTGCTGAAGAGATGGTCATACTGTATGGGTTATTGCTGGAGAGAGGGTCACTCTGCAGAGGTTATTGCTGGAGAGAGGGTCACTCTACAGAGGTTATTGCAGAAGAGAGGGTCACCACTCTGCAAAGGATGTTGCTGAAGAGAGGGTCACTCTGGAAAGAAAATTGCTGAAAAAA
Source organism: Spisula subtruncata (assembly GCA_963678985.1). Taxonomy (NCBI): domain Eukaryota; kingdom Metazoa; phylum Mollusca; class Bivalvia; order Venerida; family Mactridae; genus Spisula; species Spisula subtruncata. The sequence goes on along the minus strand of OY787664.1, from coordinate 22,425,617 downwards.
GGATCTCTCTTGAGAGGTTATTGCTGGAGAGAGAGAGGGTCACTTTGCAGAGGTTATTGCTAAAGAGAGTGTCATTCTACAGAGGATATTGCAGAAGAGAGGGTCACTCTGCAGAAGATAATTGCTGAAGAGAGGGTTACTCTGGAGAGGTTATAAAAACTTTTGTTTCCGTAAAAGTAAAGTAAAAGTAAAGTTCATGACGTATGATTTTCTTTGCACAATTTCTCTGAAATTAATGGTCACTAATTTCAAAGAATTCTCATTAGTATTTAAATATCATTTGCACTCAATAGGCAGATCAGATTTAGGGAGTAAGTGTCCTGGCAGATATGAATATTATAATAATTTAGACATCTCAAGCAAGCACACTAAGTCAAGCAGTGTCTGTGGGTATTCATCTAATTCAGTGATATTTCTGTACCAAAGAAACAGTGAAAAATTAGCTGCTTCCACTGGGAATCGAACCCAGGTCACTGGATTGGCAAATCCAGTATGGTACCACTACACTATAGAGACAACAATATTCTTCACAACTCATTGGACTTAAAACAACAAGAAATATCACATGAATACCCCCCAAACACTGCTTGTCACAAAGTGGTAGTATCAGAAGCCTAAATTAGTGACATTCACATATTCCTAGTCAAGTGGCAATACTACTGTCACAATCATAAGTGAAAATATTTAAGAACAATTACTCTCTAAAAACCATTCTGACAATAGAGTGCAAATGATTTTCAAATACAATTGAGACTTCTATGAAATCTGACCAATAATTTCAGAGAAATAGCGCAGAAAATATCAGCTAATGTAAAATAATATCTGACAGACATCTGCTATAATACACACAAAATGACTTGGTACTGATCAGACTTGCAAAGTTTCTATGAAATACAATTAAGAGTTATTGAGAAATAGAGCAGACAAATTAGTGCGACAAAATCAAAGGGCCATAATTCGACCTATGTTGGGTGACAATATACACAGCTGAACTTACAATAACAGAAAATAATGAAGACAAAAAGGTATGAGGAAAGGGAAGGCAGCACTCAACCCAACCAGCTTAGCACAGAAATCAGAAACACCACAAAACAACTACACTGAGCAATGCCCAGACATAAGCCAAAGGAACACTTACAAGTTCAAGTCCCCGCTGAAAAATGAAGAATGACCTAATTTCACGAAGAAATTATAGAATAGCAGTGATTCCATGAGATTTATATGTGTAAAAAACAAAGGGCTTGTGTTCCAACCAGGCAGAGTATTTTTCAGTTGTATTAGGTGCACATGGCCACTAGACCACACTAACCAGGACAAGCTTACCCAAGCAGCAATTCCCTTGTTTTGCAAATTTCATGAAAGGGTCTAAAACCCTGATTGATGTGCAACAAATCTAGAAAACTAACCACTGGACTTTGGCTAACTTTTATTGTTGTTTTTTTACAAAAATTACCTCAATAAAGCTTAATACTAAAAATGAAATGTTACATGCAAGCAAAAAATAATATTACTGAATAATAGTTTGGTAAAATCATTTGAAACAAGAGAAGTCACTGTAAATGAAGTTCCAAAAGTACTTTCCCTCTTAAGGTCAGAAATGGTTGATAAAGTGATAAACTACTTATAAGTTCTTTATTATAGTTAGTGATTAAAATTCCAAACTCAATTTGTCATCAATGCGGATGATTGACATTTTTTATGACAGACAAGTGGAGATCAAGAAATGTCAATGACATGTATTATTATTGTTCAATTCAATTATTAATATTTGCAGCAGCAGCAGCAGCAGCAGCAGCAGCAGTAGTAGTAGCAGTAGCAGAAGAAGCAGTAGTAGTATATTCGCGGGAGCTTTTTTTGCGATTTTAAGTTTTCAAATTATTTCGCGAATTGATGAGTCCCCATCCAGGGTACCAAAATATTGAATTCGCGATAAAATTTATTACCGTACATCAATAAATTCTAGTATAACTACATTAACTATGTAACAAATGCGATGAAACATTAATAATTTCAAATTACTCGATATATCACAAGTTTTATGTTTTCAGTTTGAACTAAATGCATTTTACTCATTGTATCAGTATATAGTTTTTCACGAGTAAAAGTGAATAGGGCGTCGTATGATACTTGTTGACTATTTTTTTATCGTTTCCAAACATATGTGTCAACAGTTTCAAGTTTATAAAGAAGATAATAGTCCTTTAAGACAAGTTCAGTATACCAACATACTATAACACAATAATATCAATGTGCAACAATGTCTTGTTCATGTGCTTACTCACTTATTCACGTTTGATTTTGTTTTTCAGATAACATTAATTATGTTGTGAAAGTTATTTTTCGCGAAATGATGTTTTCCCGATGAGTGCCAATCGCAAAAATTAGCAAAAATTAAACCACCAAGAATAATACCGGATTTACGGTAGTAGTAGTGTTTTTTATTGATTTGTATAGTTGATTCAATAAATAATACTAATGAGGGAACTATCCCATTCAAAATAATAGCAGGGACTACCATTAACTCAAAGGTATACAAAGTAAAACCTAGATACACATAGTTTACCTGATGGACGAGCTTATGTTTACAAACCCTTAACAATTAACTTTGAATCGACTGTATATTTGATACTCAGTAACATTTGTACTTATATTTTTATGTCTTTGCCGTATGTTTTTGTGTTTGTAATTGGTCAATAAAATTAAATTGTATTGTATCATTATTATTTTTATTTGCTGGCCAACCTCTTTGTAAAGTTTGACTATCCTAGGGCACAGCCTTCTTACGTTATTGAATGGGAACCCTTTCTTCTAAAAAAAAGTGGTACAGGTCACAGTGACATTGACCTTTGACCTCAAAATGTTGCTAATCAATCTCCATGTAAAGTTTGAAGATCTGCCAACTTTCTAGGGCAAAGCCTTCATGTGTTATTGAAAAGAAACCATTTATCTAAAATAATGGTAAAGGTAACAATGACCTTGACCTTCTGACCTCAAAATCAACAGGGGTCATCTACTGTTGCTGACCAACCTCTATATAAAGTTCATAAGATCCTATGGCCAAGAGTTCTTGCCTTATTGAACAGAAGCTATTTGGTCTACTGACAGACAGACAGAGCAATATACCCTTCATCAAAGATGGGGGGGGGGGCATAAAACCCCCATGTTAAATGTCAACCGACTGTAAATAACATTTGTATCTTGTTTCTTGAAAAACACTGCAATTTAGTCGGCTGAAAAGTTATATAACTTATTACGTGTTCTTTTCAGTCCGTGACAATTTCTAACGCAGTTATCTCTTTTTGCTACGCCATTATATTTGTAAGATATTTAGGGACCCTATATTAAATTTTGTTTATTGATTAAACTTCATTGTTTTCAAAGTCCATGCCTTAATAAAAGTCCTAACTGAAAATCCAAATAAGGTTATCAAAGCGAGGTCAAAAATGGCGGCCATTTTAAGTTTTAACTTACTACATATAGAAGATAGGATGCTTAAAGAGGCATTCCCTATAACTAGCACATTTTATCTCTTCTATCACATTAAATGAGCTAAATGCACAAAGCACTATCAATTATTATAATTTGTCAGAAGAAAGTATGTCAAATATGTCTCTATAATGTCAAAAATATTTTTAATCACCAATTATTATTTATCGCTATTATTATCGCTTCCAGAAACTTTATCGTACAAATATTTGGAAAGGTAGGAAAATTAAATCATACACAATTCTATATGAACTCAAATTGGGATATTGACCATGGTGATATATAGATAAAAAAATTCACTGCATAAAAACAAGGAAATTTCCTGCAATTGCAATAAGGCATACACATTGGTTTATAAAGTATGGCAATAAGTCATACAGGAATCACATACTCTTAATTGCAATAAGTCATAAATACAAGTCAATTGTTATGGTATCCCAGTAAGCCACACAGTAATATTGTTTTTATGTTGTGCTTTAATGACCACTTATTCAAGAATCCCGCAAAAAACTAATAGTGCATACGAGGGCCATTTGGATTTAAGTGGCAACAGTACCGTAGTTTCACGCTTTGCACGTGAATCAGCAAGTGTCGCATACCAACGGAAAGCTCAGACATTTTTCTGTCGAGATAACCGGAAACGGCATGAAAAACCTGTGCATAAATGTTTTTAATCGTGAGTTGAAATACATGTACTCAGGCATACTGGCTGAAATCATGGCTGAAAATGGTAGCGATTTATGCGAAGAGCAAAGGGTGTACTGCAAAGTACGCGGATTGCTCGGTATCGGCGCAACAGAAGTTAAAGCCGATCTAGACAGTTCACGGTGAAAATGCACTTCCATATCGTACAGTTGCCCGATGGGTATCTTGATTCAAAGAGGGAAGAACAAGCGTCAAAAATGAGGACCATCCTCGACGGCCTTTGTCCGCAGTGTCCGACAGAGATATTGACACCGTGAAGGCAATTCTTGAAATAGACTCAAGGCGTACACTGGAGCAGATAGGGGATCTTTTGGGGCTAAATTCGTCAGCGGTTTTTCAAATCTTAAAGGAAAGGCTTAAGCTGCGCAAGGTTTGTGCGCGCTGGATACCGCATATGTTGACCCCGGAGCAAAAGGAGGTTAGGGTGGAGAAAGCATCAGCCTTGCTTGCAAGATTTAAGGAAACAGACCCCAGTCCCTGAACGTACTACTGTCACTGGTATGTTTTACAACGAAAATGTCCTCCCTGCAGTGGTCGAGCACTATACAGCGAAGCGCCCACGAACCGGACCCCGCGGTATCAAACTTCTCCACTACAAACCCCCCTGCCCACCGCCATACCACCGTATTAGAATACCTGCGAACGAATCATATCGAGGTTTTGTCTCATCCTGCATATAGTCCAGACCTGTCCCCTTGTGACTTTTGGTTGAACCCCTACATCAAATCACGTCTCAGAGGACGCCGCTTTGCGACGCGCAGTGCAGTGGGAAGCGCCCTATACCAGTGTATGAATGGTATACCACTGGAAGCGTTTAAAAATGCATTTCCGACTGGCTTGCACGCTTGGAAAAATGCGTGCAGACGGGAGGAGACTACTTTGAGGGACTCAAATAGTCAATTCTGTAAGAATTTACGTTGTTTGAATAAACTGCCCCTGTTGCCACTTAAATCCAAACGTCCCTCAGATAAACCAAAGTAATACTTAAATATATACTCAAACACCCATATGTGTCCTTTAATAAATAACAAAAATGCGGCTACATTGGAACTATTACTATATCAATTTATTTGTGCACAGGAGAGATGGTACAAAGTGTTGAATTATGTTTGACCATGAGAAAGTCAGGAAAGATCTCTTGTGTCTCTCAATGTTTTTTTTCTGTTGTGAGCTGTACTGTAGCGTTCACCGATTATCACTCAAACATAAGTAAGTTTTCAAATAAATGTGGTATCTCGTGTTAGGCCTCATGCACCTAGGAAAATCAGGAATGTGCCATATATTTTATTAAAAGATCTGCGTTTAATAAAACAAGAGGGCCAAGATGGCCCAATATCGCTCACCTGATTATAAACCCTGCACAATTTTCATCCAAAGGAATAATTTGAACATCTTGGTAGAAAACCACAAGATGATGCTACATACCAATTATCAAAACTCTAGGCAGTGTAGTTTTAGGCAAGAAGATATTAATATGTTTTCAATACAAAAAATCAATATTTTGAGAAAACAAGCAAAAACTGTCTGAAAATTGCTCTTTACTTCTGGTAAAATAAGCTGTTTCAACTTCAGTTTGGTCAACACGACAATTTCCAATTTTCATGAAAATAGGCTCATAAGAAGCCCCTCATGATGTTTATTTCAAATATGCATTAGTATAATAAGGTCGTAAGTAGTAGTTACGACCTTTGAATTCTAAGTCAGCAAATTATGATAATACACGGAAACCTCAAAGCTGTTTGTTACCTTTACTCTGAATTGAATGACGTAATTCCGACATTGATCAACATCAAGCCATGACCAATAATTTATCAACAGGACACCTCAAGACTACATACTGCTAGGATACAGCTTACAGCTATGATCCACGAGTGGAAAAAACATTCAAATGGTAGTGATCCACACTTTGATCAATTCTATGTGTTGCAGAGATGTCACAGTGATTCACACAAGGGGTTGTCATACCAGATATTGAAGGTGCCAATTTAAGTTTAGTGACCACATAATAAACTCTGATACTTTCCTATTGACATACTGAGCAATTCAGTGTTTATGCTGTCGGGCAATACAAATAAATGATAACATTAAACATATTGACTCATTTTGGAAATATAAAGTTTTCTTTATGAAACATAAAAATGGAATCAAACATAGTGTTGCATTAGAAGTGTTGATCTAAAAGTATACAACCAAGTTACAGTCTGATCCAAGTAAGTTATGGCTTTTATGATCTTTGAACTTTAAATGTGAACTTGAACTATGAGATACTGATACCATGGTGCATTTTTCACATGACACACACCTCAGTGTGGTCAGCATATACGCTTCAGTTTATTTTATGTCTTTATTTATACCATGCGTTATTGAAGGCAGTTATTTTATATTCAATACATTATGTTTTATCCATTGATTATATATGTCATATTGTATGACCTTTGGTTGGCTCAATAAAATTATTCTATTCTATGATGTGCCAAACAAAATTCACAGTCCTAACAAAATTCACAGTAGCATTAGGCATTCAAATTCTTATCAATCACAACAAGAGCGCAGGTAGTTGATTCATTGATAAAAAGTAAAATTAAATATAAAAATGGAAAAGACATATTTGCCGACTAATGTATAAATCTTTGACACAAACATTGCTCAATCATACTAGGCGACGCCATTTTTTTATAATGAACACTTATAAGGCTGTTGGAATATTGATATGACATCATTAATTGTGACATCATCAATCACTATTGGACCATGCAAAATATCAATAAGCTATCACAAAGCATAACGAAACAGTGGAATTAGTCCACAAAATTATTGAAGTGCCCTCAAAATTAAAACGCTATGCTATGAAAGTGGTGCATTCAACACAAACCAACATGACTATCCTAGTTTTACACCATTGAAAGTTATATCAAAAGTTTCAACAATGGTTTACATAATTCGAAGTTAAATTTAAGCTTCAATGCATTCATTGCATAACATCGTTTGTGTAAACCCAAAAACTAATATAGATGATTGGCAAACATACTGTTTAATTTATGAAAAACAAAATGCACTTTAGTGTCAAAGTTAACACACTTTCACTTAATTATGTCGAAGAGCAACTATCTTATCAAGTTCAAACTGTAAGTTGTAAACAATAAAAAATGTGTACTTATTATACAGTCAGCCCTCGTTATGACAGTTTGTTCCCAAGCAAAATGTTGGTTTACATTTAAAAACATTTGTCAGTATACTGAACTTTGCTAGGTTATTCACTCACAGGAAGACTAGAATTTTGGCAGGGAGATTGTTTCATAAAATTCAATTATAATGGTGCAGAAATCTTTTTATATTATATGAAATTGACTTAATCAGCACAATTAGCAATATAAAATCATCAGAATTGCATCAAAACGATATTTAAATGATATGAATTGTATTGGGAGAGCTTTAAGCAAGTCTGTTCAAATTTAAAGGTGACCAGATTCTTTTATAATGTATAATATATACACAATGTAGAACACTTTTTCAATAAAATGGTAATTAAATGCATTTAGTTATAAAGGTTACCCTATTGTCATTAAGCAATGATGAATTAATGAATCAAACCCAAAATATCGTTTGACACAGAATATTTTGCAAACCTTCTATTTAGAAATAGGAATATAAATTATAAGTGAAGCTTAGACAATTTCTTTTCGAAAAGACGACAAATATGTCAAGTGTGAAAAACAGCACCTTGTCAGTGCCAGTATAAGGAGCATTTTAAAAATTAATTACTGGGTAAACTATAAATCAGTTATTTTTGTCAGTATACAAATATGAAAATGTTGATTAGAATTTGTCCCTACCAATTTATGTTAAAAAGAAATTGTCTCGTAAGTATCGTTATTACAAGGGCTGACTGTATGTTCAAGAGATGGTGAATAGCAATGCGTAATACCCTATCAAGGTTCACCTAAACTCTGCCATCGCTTTGATGACAAAACAAGAAAATCTTATTCCATTGTTCACCTACCAAGTGATGATATTAGCATGTACACACTAAACACAATTCACGTGATGACAATTATATGGGTCGTAACACATCCAACTTAAAGGCCTTGCCCACAGGCTGCTTCCTTGTGCAGCGATTTTTTTTTTCAGCTTAACCAATATTGTTTGGTATGTTATTCATGACACTCGGGCATCCACCATGTATAATAATAATAATAATCATAATAATAATAAATATAAAAATAATAATAATATTCAGCACCAACTACCAATTGAAAACATTACCAAAAATTTATTAAGTTAAGTACTTATCTTTCATGCTGTTGATTTCCATCCATATAAGAAAATATAGATGTTCATCACTCGTCCATACTTACATACTGGTATAGTGATTCATCTCATCATTCTGTATCCAAACGTCCACCATCATCTGCGAAGCATGAAAACAATTAATTTCTTGAAACCAAAATGTTTTAATAACTACAGTCTGTTCAAAGTTAAAATATAACGATTGTAAACATAAGCTCGTGTTTCAGGTCAACTATGTTTATATAGGTTTAACAGTGTAAACCTGAGTTAACAGTTATCCCCACTATTCTTTCGAGTCGGATACTTTCCTGAACTTCCCTCATTAGTATTACTTATTGAATGGACCGTAGAAATTTATGTCCTCGGTCGAATAATGTTGAGCTTTGACTAAGGTTGAAATAAGACTGCATGCAATAAACCCACCTACAACTTAGCTACAATGGCTTATAATAGAAATCATAATTTTAAGTTTCATCAATTTTATAAACTTGTAAGAAAAAACATTCCAATGTTACACATAACTGATTATTATAAGAGTGTAAGTATATGTTTTTTAACATATGACCATGAAAATTCAATAGATTTGACCATGACTAATTGTTTTAATAGCATTTAATCCAATGAAAAGAAGAATTCTACACAAATATGTCATATGTTTCAAATGTTTAATAGATTTTTGCAGGTTCATAAGTTTTAAATGGTTAAATACATTCAGTGATTTATGGATAAAATATAATTAATATAAAAATTTAAAAATAATTCTAAAGTCTATCGACTCCATAATAAGATTGGAGAATATAGCATGATACTTTGATAGCAAAGTGATTTATATTGAATTTAAGTGAGCACCTTTTTCAGGATTTTGACACAAAAATTGACAATTAAAATGAATTTTCAATGTGTAATAAAACACTGTTTTACAAATTGCATTTTTATTTCTTGATACACAAATATTCATCATAGATATTTTAATGCAGAATAATGATTTCAGCAGATAATGCAGGCTAGAAAAATTAAATTGTTTTCAGACTAATTACACTCCGGTGACCATCGATTTAATAAACTTGCATGAAAAAAAGAAACTAGAATCTATTGTCCTTTTAGATAAATAATAATAATAAGAAGGTCGCTCAGCTTCCATAATCTCAACCAACGGGAGTGATGCAATCCTTATATCGATTTACCAGTACCCTGACTGCGTGCTCCAATACGCTTACACTCTGGGAACCAAATACTTGGAATAATAGGAATTAAATCGTGATCGGTTTACTTTAAACAATATTTAAATCAAGAACAGTTCCCCGCGTGTAACCGCATTTTTTTATGCAAGTTTATTAAATCGATGAGACCGTGTGCCTGTGCTGGTGACCCCATTTACTGTAAATCCACAAAAAATTCTAACAAGTTGTAGTTTATAAAGTCGTGTTGCTTTTCTGTGATTCAGGCTCCTAAAACTATTTTAACAAACACACTATAAATATCAATTTCTAAATGTTTGTTGAGTTATGACTAAAACAATCTTTATCAGGTCTAAGAAAGTGTTATATTTACACAATATCTATAAATTTACACAATATCTGTAAATTTACAGAAAATCCAATCTGTAAATTTACAGAATAGAGGCCTCAAATTTCAAGAAAACATGTTTAAGTCAAAAATCGCAGTTTTATTTGGTTTTATATTGAAAGTAAATCATAATTAAAGACAGAAAATGTGCTTCATTTTCCAAAATATTGACTTTGAAATATTGCATATTTTTCATTTTTGAAATTAATAAAAAGCACATTTTTTGACGAAATACATGATAATATGTCTAATAAATAACATCCCGATTGAAATAAACACGAATCAGTGCTTATATGCTAAAATATATAACTTTGATTTTCATAATCTGTAAATTTACAGAATACAAAATCTATGATTTTACCAGTGTGGGGAATCACGTGACTAAAATGGTACGCAGCACTATGAAATAGATCGCGAAAATCTGGATATTTGGATAGTTTTTCGATTCTTGGTAAGTACTCCTTGATTATGTTTACTAGTTATATAGTGCAGGCTATGCGAAATTTAACGCGCTTTCTAATGGTACACGTGTCATTCCTGTACTCTCTCTGGTTTCTGAGATACCTTCGAGGTTTTAATGCGAACCAGTGGAATATTTTGTCAACAAGTCTACATTTCTGTGTATAAACTACACAAAAAACTGTATTTAAAGGCAAATTATTATGCCACGGTCAGGTGCATGTGCTTTATTGTATTCGGAAAAGGCTTCTCGTTGAAATACAGTGCCTGATAACGTCCTTTATTGGTGATTTTAAGGGATTTCTTGTAAAAATGTCAAATTATTGAAATGATACTCTCCACGGAATAACATATTTGTGATACTAACCACGGATCAGTTTTAAACCAGTTCTGTACATTTTAGAACAAAATTTGGTCCGCATTTTGGAACCTTGGTTCAGAATACTGATTGATTACAATTGTTTTCAGTTGTTTAATTAGGTTTCCTTTATTCTTATACAGAAGTTACAGCAAGACGTTGTCGAGAAGCTAGGCTCAGACGAATGAAGGGAACACGTCACGGGCCAACTAAAATAAAAGAAAATTTAAACACACTATCACCAGAACAAATGTGGAATGAATCTTAAAACAGTGCAATGTACTATCTAATCAAGCAGAGACATAGCTTTTATTCCTGTAGTTTGAAGATTGTATAGTTGGACGGGAATGGAATCCAATATAATTTTACATTAATCCATGCAGGACGGTAATTCACATGTAATTTTAGTGTTATTTCATTGCAATTGTGTATTTTAATTTTTTTTCCACAATCACTGTGCTGTTTTGATTTTCATTATTAAATGCAACACCCATCTATAATAGTTTGTTGTCCATTTACTTCATTGACATGTTGTACTTATATAATCGACCATCGCTCTTCCTTATTAGATAGTTGATTTGATGTACTATTTAATTCGATAAGAAAAAAGAAAAAATGGCGATGTAATGTTTTTTTCTCTCTTCATTTGTGATTATGAGCGTACATAAAGGTATACAATGCCCATCTGAACAAGTATCAACGAACTAATAGTTAATGTATCTGCTGTGTAATCGCATTAAAATGGCAGCCGAAAATATAGTTCAATGTCGAAATACTCACAAAGATATTAACCAGAAAACAAACATTTATATTGACAAAATCAAAATGATTCTTCGATAGGATTTATTATATTAGTATACATGTAAAACAGTTGATAATGTAACATCACAAATAAATCTAGTCGAAGACAAATTTAATACTGAAGTAGAAGATTATGAACAACTCTTCAATGTATGACAGAGCAAATGGTGTCAGAAACAATGTACAACTCACGGGTCTCTGGCCTAACGATTTAAAAACTCGATAGTGGGCGTGGAGTTTATTTTTTAAAAGGAAGTCAAAATTAGTTTTTGAATTCATATGACACAGATAAAAATGAATTAATTGTTTTGGTAGCAAAAATGTCGAGCATTTGTCTGTTACCTTTCTGTTAAAATATGACATGCAAAAAGTCGACAAATACGTGTTTAAAAAAATACTGCGCAACAAAGACATGACTCCAGAAAATGAAAGTCACACATTAATTAGCATGAAACAGCATAATACGAAATTCGAAGAAGTCGCATCGCCTTGTTTTGTCGCAGTGGTGTTGCAGACCCTTGATATGCTACCTTTTTTACATAATTTAGAATTGAAAGTCCATTATATGTTTTAATTAACCGATACACCCTGTGGCATTCATTTAAAGAATTAATGACTTGGTATCGATATACAGGGTGTCCCAAAAAAACGGGGACCTGCCTTAAACACTTATTACGCACTCATATTTTGATGAAATATGCTGATACTTTGTGAAAGTGTATGTAAGGGATCCCCACTTCTAAAAAGGGTACTTGTTCAAATATCATGTTTCAAAACAGGAAGTGACGTCATCATTTTCACTATGGCAACATTTCACGTTATTTTTTGCTTAATCACCTGAACAGAGGCATTATGAGAAAAAGGCATTTGTGTCAGGGCACTAATTGTTAGATAACAACATTTAAAGTCAAAGGGGTGATCGAAATATTGTGAAAATAAAACAAATATGACAAGAAATAGCAAAAAAAATAGGAAAACGTGGCAAGTTTACTGACCAAAGGGGAAGTGGAAATACTTCTAAAATAGCATCAACAACCATTCAATGATTAAAAACAATGAATATTGTCAAGGGCTCTTACAAAAAGAAGCTCAGACTATAGAAAGAAGTAAAAAGAGAAGTTTTATTCAAACGAACATTCCATAGATATATTTTGGAGTAATTGTATACTAGTATGTCAGAAATTATAAAATAGCACCATTTGCTAGCAGAAAACACTTCTTGTAGTAAATCAGCAGCAAAATCAGGTTTTGTTTGCGAAATAGTACTGACATCTTACCTCATATCACAGGCCATATAACCTAAAAATTACTCAAACTTGATCCCAATAATTAACCTGTTTGCTATACATAATGAACTTATGTATCAAACGCCAATAAACAAAGATTTGGAGCACATGAGAAGAAGTTTGAAGTCAGCATGGAAAAGTATCTCATTGAATTCTGGAAGTTCTGCTTCACTTTATGGTATTTTACTGAAACTTGCGGTTGTAAACATGGGAGGTAACTCTGGGTATTGAACTAAGTAATCATGACAGTGATGCTAGTATTCTGACCTGTGTTCTTCTCTTATTACTTTGACATATTAATAGTGTGATATCTATGATAGAGAAAAAAGTTACAACTGTTTATCCTAGGTCCCCGTTTTTTTGGGACACCCTGTAAGTTCATTAATACTTGCCCGATCTTAGACATTTTTACCCAAAATGTCGACATTATGTTGATATTCAAGACCATATACATTGTATACAAATGAAATATTATCCTGGTAAAGGACAACTTATATCAGTGTCGCATTTAAAAAAAGATTAAAAAGCTCAAATTAGGTTTATCTGTTCTGATCGAAATGACAACGTTTACATTTTTGGAAAAATCCTTTAATTTGATGTAATGGTCAATACAGAATACAAAATCGTAACATTTTTTATATTTTGTACTATAACACGACTCATTCTAGTTCCTTCAATTGATTCAGATCAGTTTCGATTCCAATTCTCTCTGCACCATGTTTCTTTGATCCTGTTATTTCTGTAAAAGAATAGATGAAAACTATTATTAGGCAACTAAAAATAAGCATAATAAAATATACTAAACAAAAAACGATGATGGAGAAAAAAAGTTACTTGCTCTAAAATACAAGTTTAAAATGATCCGTGGTTTGTATCACAACATTGTTGTTCCGTGGAGTGTACCATTTCAATAAATTGTCATTTTTAGCAAAATAACGCATTAAAATACCAATAAAGTATGAAAGAGCAACTGGTTTTCAACAAAAACTCTTTTCCGAATACAATAAAGTACTGACACCTGAACATGGTCTAATAAATTCCCATTAAACACGGTTTTTGTGTAATTTATCTAAAAATATTGGCAAAATATGTCCCTGGTTCGCCTTAAAACCTCGAAGGTATCTCAGAAACCAGAGAGAGTACAGGAATGACACGTGTACCATTAGAAAGCGCGTTAAATTTCGCATAGCCTGCACTATACTAGTAAACATAATCAAGGAGTACTTACCAAGAATCGAAAAACTATCCAAATATCCAGATTTTCGCGATCTATTTCATAGTGCTGCGTACCATTTTAGTCACGTGATTCCCCACACTGTTTACAGGTCACAAACCACTAAATAAATTTGTTCTTTAGCTCAATGTAAAGTTACAATAGTCAGTCCCAGGTTGATACATGTTAAAGTCTATGGCCAGGTGGCAGACATATATCAATGAAAAGAAGGGGCTACCAGCTTTAAGAAAATACAAAAAAAACAGGGGGTCACGTATCATGTAAGAAAAATTTTGTCCGTCCAACGCGGTGAACATATTTTTACAGGCGCGCGGACCGACCAAATCCGGGTTTTACCCTACCCTACTTTCGCTTTGGTATTTTGGCCAAAATCTCAAAATATGTAAAATAAAACAGTTTCAATACATCACATACATGTATACAAAGCCTGTAAACCCAATTAGATGATTCCAGTTCCACCTTGTCAAAGCATACTACCATTTAAACACAATCACAAGTTTATTTAGGGACTATTTGAGTGTATCCTATTTTGGTTCGCGGAGGCATTTAGTGGTTTGTAACCTTAAGACAACCCTTTTCCACCATTTTAATTGATGTAAACACTTATTTGACAACTACTATGTATATACAACTCCAAATGATGACTTTCCAGACTGAAATGACTTGATTTCTCAAAATTTTGACAAAAGAGAGTAAGCGCCTTTAACGCAATTTCTTGGATTCTGCTGGCCATATTGTATGAATACTGGCAAATTAAACAGTTGCAGTTTTGTATAAACCTTACATTGGGCAATTATTTTAGGTTGGGTGCTTAATTATGTGACTATTCCTCATATATATACACAATTACCCAGGTCTGATACCTAAATAAGGTCAAAATTGGTATGAAAATGTCATTTTGTGGAGGAAAAATCTTCATTTTTTTCTTAAATTTTCACCCCAAAACACAATTTTTTCACATTTGGAGACAAATTTCACTGAAAAATGGAATAAAACCCACAGAAAAATGTATTTCTAAACATTTAAAGTAAAAATATTGAAAATATACATTTTAATTTTTTGGGTCATTTCTTCAGGTCACAAACCACTAAATAAATTTGTTCTTTAGCTCAATGTAAAGTTACAATAGTCAGTCCCAGGTTGATACATGTTAAAGTCTATGGCCAGGTGGCAGACATATATCAATGAAAAGAAGGGGCTACCAGCTTTAAGAAAATACAAAAAAAACAGGGGGTCACGTATCATGTAAGAAAAATTTTGTCCGTCCAACGCGGTGAACATATTTTTACAGGCGCGCGGACCGACCAAATCCGGGTTTTACCCTACCCTACTTTCGCTTTGGTATTTTGGCCAAAATCTCAAAATATGTAAAATAAAACAGTTTCAATACATCACATACATGTATACAAAGCCTGTAAACCCAATTAGATGATTCCAGTTCCACCTTGTCAAAGCATACTACCATTTAAACACAATCACAAGTTTATTTAGGGACTATTTGAGTGTATCCTATTTTGGTTCGCGGAGGCATTTAGTGGTTTGTAACCTTAAGACAACCCTTTTCCACCATTTTAATTGATGTAAACACTTATTTGACAACTACTATGTATATACAACTCCAAATGATGACTTTCCAGACTGAAATGACTTGATTTCTCAAAATTTTGACAAAAGAGAGTAAGCGCCTTTAACGCAATTTCTTGGATTCTGCTGGCCATATTGTATGAATACTGGCAAATTAAACAGTTGCAGTTTTGTATAAACCTTACATTGGGCAATTATTTTAGGTTGGGTGCTTAATTATGTGACTATTCCTCATATATATACACAATTACCCAGGTCTGATACCTAAATAAGGTCAAAATTGGTATGAAAATGTCATTTTGTGGAGGAAAAATCTTCATTTTTTTCTTAAATTTTCACCCCAAAACACAATTTTTTCACATTTGGAGACAAATTTCACTGAAAAATGGAATAAAACCCACAGAAAAATGTATTTCTAAACATTTAAAGTAAAAATATTGAAAATATACATTTTAATTTTTTGGGTCATTTCTTCAGGTCACAAACCACTAAATAAATTTGTTCTTTAGCTCAATGTAAAGTTACAATAGTCAGTCCCAGGTTGATACATGTTAAAGTCTATGGCCAGGTGGCAGACATATATCAATGAAAAGAAGGGGCTACCAGCTTTAAGAAAATACAAAAAAAACAGGGGGTCACGTATCATGTAAGAAAAATTTTGTCCGTCCAACGCGGTGAACATATTTTTACAGGCGCGCGGACCGACCAAATCCGGGTTTTACCCTACCCTACTTTCGCTTTGGTATTTTGGCCAAAATCTCAAAATATGTAAAATAAAACAGTTTCAATACATCACATACATGTATACAAAGCCTGTAAACCCAATTAGATGATTCCAGTTCCACCTTGTCAAAGCATACTACCATTTAAACACAATCACAAGTTTATTTAGGGACTATTTGAGTGTATCCTATTTTGGTTCGCGGAGGCATTTAGTGGTTTGTAACCTTAAGACAACCCTTTTCCACCATTTTAATTGATGTAAACACTTATTTGACAACTACTATGTATATACAACTCCAAATGATGACTTTCCAGACTGAAATGACTTGATTTCTCAAAATTTTGACAAAAGAGAGTAAGCGCCTTTAACGCAATTTCTTGGATTCTGCTGGCCATATTGTATGAATACTGGCAAATTAAACAGTTGCAGTTTTGTATAAACCTTACATTGGGCAATTATTTTAGGTTGGGTGCTTAATTATGTGACTATTCCTCATATATATACACAATTACCCAGGTCTGATACCTAAATAAGGTCAAAATTGGTATGAAAATGTCATTTTGTGGAGGAAAAATCTTCATTTTTTTCTTAAATTTTCACCCCAAAACACAATTTTTTCACATTTGGAGACAAATTTCACTGAAAAATGGAATAAAACCCACAGAAAAATGTATTTCTAAACATTTAAAGTAAAAATATTGAAAATATACATTTTAATTTTTTGGGTCATTTCTTCAGGTCACAAACCACTAAATAAATTTGTTCTTTAGCTCAATGTAAAGTTACAATAGTCAGTCCCAGGTTGATACATGTTAAAGTCTATGGCCAGGTGGCAGACATATATCAATGAAAAGAAGGGGCTACCAGCTTTAAGAAAATACAAAAAAAACAGGGGGTCACGTATCATGTAAGAAAAATTTTGTCCGTCCAACGCGGTGAACATATTTTTACAGGCGCGCGGACCGACCAAATCCGGGTTTTACCCTACCCTACTTTCGCTTTGGTATTTTGGCCAAAATCTCAAAATATGTAAAATAAAACAGTTTCAATACATCACATACATGTATAC
Source organism: Spisula subtruncata (assembly GCA_963678985.1). Taxonomy (NCBI): domain Eukaryota; kingdom Metazoa; phylum Mollusca; class Bivalvia; order Venerida; family Mactridae; genus Spisula; species Spisula subtruncata. The sequence continues at coordinate 22,408,058 of OY787664.1, read as the reverse complement.
AAAGCCTGTAAACCCAATTAGATGATTCCAGTTCCACCTTGTCAAAGCATACTACCATTTAAACACAATCACAAGTTTATTTAGGGACTATTTGAGTGTATCCTATTTTGGTTCGCGGAGGCATTTAGTGGTTTGTAACCTTAAGACAACCCTTTTCCACCATTTTAATTGATGTAAACACTTATTTGACAACTACTATGTATATACAACTCCAAATGATGACTTTCCAGACTGAAATGACTTGATTTCTCAAAATTTTGACAAAAGAGAGTAAGCGCCTTTAACGCAATTTCTTGGATTCTGCTGGCCATATTGTATGAATACTGGCAAATTAAACAGTTGCAGTTTTGTATAAACCTTACATTGGGCAATTATTTTAGGTTGGGTGCTTAATTATGTGACTATTCCTCATATATATACACAATTACCCAGGTCTGATACCTAAATAAGGTCAAAATTGGTATGAAAATGTCATTTTGTGGAGGAAAAATCTTCATTTTTTTCTTAAATTTTCACCCCAAAACACAATTTTTTCACATTTGGAGACAAATTTCACTGAAAAATGGAATAAAACCCACAGAAAAATGTATTTCTAAACATTTAAAGTAAAAATATTGAAAATATACATTTTAATTTTTTGGGTCATTTCTTCAGGTCACAAACCACTAAATAAATTTGTTCTTTAGCTCAATGTAAAGTTACAATAGTCAGTCCCAGGTTGATACATGTTAAAGTCTATGGCCAGGTGGCAGACATATATCAATGAAAAGAAGGGGCTACCAGCTTTAAGAAAATACAAAAAAAACAGGGGGTCACGTATCATGTAAGAAAAATTTTGTCCGTCCAACGCGGTGAACATATTTTTACAGGCGCGCGGACCGACCAAATCCGGGTTTTACCCTACCCTACTTTCGCTTTGGTATTTTGGCCAAAATCTCAAAATATGTAAAATAAAACAGTTTCAATACATCACATACATGTATACAAAGCCTGTAAACCCAATTAGATGATTCCAGTTCCACCTTGTCAAAGCATACTACCATTTAAACACAATCACAAGTTTATTTAGGGACTATTTGAGTGTATCCTATTTTGGTTCGCGGAGGCATTTAGTGGTTTGTAACCTTAAGACAACCCTTTTCCACCATTTTAATTGATGTAAACACTTATTTGACAACTACTATGTATATACAACTCCAAATGATGACTTTCCAGACTGAAATGACTTGATTTCTCAAAATTTTGACAAAAGAGAGTAAGCGCCTTTAACGCAATTTCTTGGATTCTGCTGGCCATATTGTATGAATACTGGCAAATTAAACAGTTGCAGTTTTGTATAAACCTTACATTGGGCAATTATTTTAGGTTGGGTGCTTAATTATGTGACTATTCCTCATATATATACACAATTACCCAGGTCTGATACCTAAATAAGGTCAAAATTGGTATGAAAATGTCATTTTGTGGAGGAAAAATCTTCATTTTTTTCTTAAATTTTCACCCCAAAACACAATTTTTTCACATTTGGAGACAAATTTCACTGAAAAATGGAATAAAACCCACAGAAAAATGTATTTCTAAACATTTAAAGTAAAAATATTGAAAATATACATTTTAATTTTTTGGGTCATTTCTTCAGGTCACAAACCACTAAATAAATTTGTTCTTTAGCTCAATGTAAAGTTACAATAGTCAGTCCCAGGTTGATACATGTTAAAGTCTATGGCCAGGTGGCAGACATATATCAATGAAAAGAAGGGGCTACCAGCTTTAAGAAAATACAAAAAAAACAGGGGGTCACGTATCATGTAAGAAAAATTTTGTCCGTCCAACGCGGTGAACATATTTTTACAGGCGCGCGGACCGACCAAATCCGGGTTTTACCCTACCCTACTTTCGCTTTGGTATTTTGGCCAAAATCTCAAAATATGTAAAATAAAACAGTTTCAATACATCACATACATGTATACAAAGCCTGTAAACCCAATTAGATGATTCCAGTTCCACCTTGTCAAAGCATACTACCATTTAAACACAATCACAAGTTTATTTAGGGACTATTTGAGTGTATCCTATTTTGGTTCGCGGAGGCATTTAGTGGTTTGTAACCTTAAGACAACCCTTTTCCACCATTTTAATTGATGTAAACACTTATTTGACAACTACTATGTATATACAACTCCAAATGATGACTTTCCAGACTGAAATGACTTGATTTCTCAAAATTTTGACAAAAGAGAGTAAGCGCCTTTAACGCAATTTCTTGGATTCTGCTGGCCATATTGTATGAATACTGGCAAATTAAACAGTTGCAGTTTTGTATAAACCTTACATTGGGCAATTATTTTAGGTTGGGTGCTTAATTATGTGACTATTCCTCATATATATACACAATTACCCAGGTCTGATACCTAAATAAGGTCAAAATTGGTATGAAAATGTCATTTTGTGGAGGAAAAATCTTCATTTTTTTCTTAAATTTTCACCCCAAAACACAATTTTTTCACATTTGGAGACAAATTTCACTGAAAAATGGAATAAAACCCACAGAAAAATGTATTTCTAAACATTTAAAGTAAAAATATTGAAAATATACATTTTAATTTTTTGGGTCATTTCTTCAGGTCACAAACCACTAAATAAATTTGTTCTTTAGCTCAATGTAAAGTTACAATAGTCAGTCCCAGGTTGATACATGTTAAAGTCTATGGCCAGGTGGCAGACATATATCAATGAAAAGAAGGGGCTACCAGCTTTAAGAAAATACAAAAAAAACAGGGGGTCACGTATCATGTAAGAAAAATTTTGTCCGTCCAACGCGGTGAACATATTTTTACAGGCGCGCGGACCGACCAAATCCGGGTTTTACCCTACCCTACTTTCGCTTTGGTATTTTGGCCAAAATCTCAAAATATGTAAAATAAAACAGTTTCAATACATCACATACATGTATACAAAGCCTGTAAACCCAATTAGATGATTCCAGTTCCACCTTGTCAAAGCATACTACCATTTAAACACAATCACAAGTTTATTTAGGGACTATTTGAGTGTATCCTATTTTGGTTCGCGGAGGCATTTAGTGGTTTGTAACCTTAAGACAACCCTTTTCCACCATTTTAATTGATGTAAACACTTATTTGACAACTACTATGTATATACAACTCCAAATGATGACTTTCCAGACTGAAATGACTTGATTTCTCAAAATTTTGACAAAAGAGAGTAAGCGCCTTTAACGCAATTTCTTGGATTCTGCTGGCCATATTGTATGAATACTGGCAAATTAAACAGTTGCAGTTTTGTATAAACCTTACATTGGGCAATTATTTTAGGTTGGGTGCTTAATTATGTGACTATTCCTCATATATATACACAATTACCCAGGTCTGATACCTAAATAAGGTCAAAATTGGTATGAAAATGTCATTTTGTGGAGGAAAAATCTTCATTTTTTTCTTAAATTTTCACCCCAAAACACAATTTTTTCACATTTGGAGACAAATTTCACTGAAAAATGGAATAAAACCCACAGAAAAATGTATTTCTAAACATTTAAAGTAAAAATATTGAAAATATACATTTTAATTTTTTGGGTCATTTCTTCAGGTCACAAACCACTAAATAAATTTGTTCTTTAGCTCAATGTAAAGTTACAATAGTCAGTCCCAGGTTGATACATGTTAAAGTCTATGGCCAGGTGGCAGACATATATCAATGAAAAGAAGGGGCTACCAGCTTTAAGAAAATACAAAAAAAACAGGGGGTCACGTATCATGTAAGAAAAATTTTGTCCGTCCAACGCGGTGAACATATTTTTACAGGCGCGCGGACCGACCAAATCCGGGTTTTACCCTACCCTACTTTCGCTTTGGTATTTTGGCCAAAATCTCAAAATATGTAAAATAAAACAGTTTCAATACATCACATACATGTATACAAAGCCTGTAAACCCAATTAGATGATTCCAGTTCCACCTTGTCAAAGCATACTACCATTTAAACACAATCACAAGTTTATTTAGGGACTATTTGAGTGTATCCTATTTTGGTTCGCGGAGGCATTTAGTGGTTTGTAACCTTAAGACAACCCTTTTCCACCATTTTAATTGATGTAAACACTTATTTGACAACTACTATGTATATACAACTCCAAATGATGACTTTCCAGACTGAAATGACTTGATTTCTCAAAATTTTGACAAAAGAGAGTAAGCGCCTTTAACGCAATTTCTTGGATTCTGCTGGCCATATTGTATGAATACTGGCAAATTAAACAGTTGCAGTTTTGTATAAACCTTACATTGGGCAATTATTTTAGGTTGGGTGCTTAATTATGTGACTATTCCTCATATATATACACAATTACCCAGGTCTGATACCTAAATAAGGTCAAAATTGGTATGAAAATGTCATTTTGTGGAGGAAAAATCTTCATTTTTTTCTTAAATTTTCACCCCAAAACACAATTTTTTCACATTTGGAGACAAATTTCACTGAAAAATGGAATAAAACCCACAGAAAAATGTATTTCTAAACATTTAAAGTAAAAATATTGAAAATATACATTTTAATTTTTTGGGTCATTTCTTCAGGTCACAAACCACTAAATAAATTTGTTCTTTAGCTCAATGTAAAGTTACAATAGTCAGTCCCAGGTTGATACATGTTAAAGTCTATGGCCAGGTGGCAGACATATATCAATGAAAAGAAGGGGCTACCAGCTTTAAGAAAATACAAACAAAACAGGGGGTCACGTATCATGTAAGAAAAATTTTGTCCGTCCAACGCGGTGAACATATTTTTACAGGCGCGCGGACCGACCAAATCCGGGTTTTACCCTACCCTACTTTCGCTTTGGTATTTTGGCCAAAATCTCAAAATATGTAAAATAAAACAGTTTCAATACATCACATACATGTATACAAAGCCTGTAAACCCAATTAGATGATTCCAGTTCCACCTTGTCAAAGCATACTACCATTTAAACACAATCACAAGTTTATTTAGGGACTATTTGAGTGTATCCTATTTTGGTTCGCGGAGGCATTTAGTGGTTTGTAACCTTAAGACAACCCTTTTCCACCATTTTAATTGATGTAAACACTTATTTGACAACTACTATGTATATACAACTCCAAATGATGACTTTCCAGACTGAAATGACTTGATTTCTCAAAATTTTGACAAAAGAGAGTAAGCGCCTTTAACGCAATTTCTTGGATTCTGCTGGCCATATTGTATGAATACTGGCAAATTAAACAGTTGCAGTTTTGTATAAACCTTACATTGGGCAATTATTTTAGGTTGGGTGCTTAATTATGTGACTATTCCTCATATATATACACAATTACCCAGGTCTGATACCTAAATAAGGTCAAAATTGGTATGAAAATGTCATTTTGTGGAGGAAAAATCTTCATTTTTTTCTTAAATTTTCACCCCAAAACACAATTTTTTCACATTTGGAGACAAATTTCACTGAAAAATGGAATAAAACCCACAGAAAAATGTATTTCTAAACATTTAAAGTAAAAATATTGAAAATATACATTTTAATTTTTTGGGTCATTTCTTCAGGTCACAAACCACTAAATAAATTTGTTCTTTAGCTCAATGTAAAGTTACAATAGTCAGTCCCAGGTTGATACATGTTAAAGTCTATGGCCAGGTGGCAGACATATATCAATGAAAAGAAGGGGCTACCAGCTTTAAGAAAATACAAAAAAAACAGGGGGTCACGTATCATGTAAGAAAAATTTTGTCCGTCCAACGCGGTGAACATATTTTTACAGGCGCGCGGACCGACCAAATCCGGGTTTTACCCTACCCTACTTTCGCTTTGGTATTTTGGCCAAAATCTCAAAATATGTAAAATAAAACAGTTTCAATACATCACATACATGTATACAAAGCCTGTAAACCCAATTAGATGATTCCAGTTCCACCTTGTCAAAGCATACTACCATTTAAACACAATCACAAGTTTATTTAGGGACTATTTGAGTGTATCCTATTTTGGTTCGCGGAGGCATTTAGTGGTTTGTAACCTACAGACATTGTGTAAATTTATAGATAATCTGTAAATATAACACTTTCTTAGACCTGTTTATGAATAAATAAACATGATCCTCACATGGTCTTGTAGGATGCAGACCCTATGGTGACCCAAGAAATACATATTTAACAAATTCTGACAGAATTTTAACACTTACACCAATACAACTGACCGGCATATTGAAACTCTACATGGATTCAACACTGTTCAACCACAAGGTGTCTGTCTCTAAAATTTGCACCAGAGTGGGACCTGCAAATTACATCGAAGAAAGAAAGAAATCAAAAAGCTGCCGAACATATCTTTGGCTGCCACACTGACTGGGAGAACAAGCTTGTACCTAGTTTCCCATAGGCGGATCCAAGGGGGGGGCGGACCCGGCGTACGCCCCCCCTAAAATCGTCAAAGTAACGATTTTTATTTGACTGAAATAGTCTAGTTATATTTAATTTTCCTAAAATTCTTTGTGAAAAAGTATTCAAATGTGAAAATTTAGTGCTCGCTGCGCTCGCAAAATTAGCGTAATCTATGAAAGAACGGGTGCATCCACAAAAATGATGCTGCAAGTACGCCTATATACTGGATCACTCTACTCTGTAATAAATGAAACACTGTATACTTTAGAGACTTAAATTAGTCTGGTTTTGTAATAAAGCATGTCCTATTGACTAGCCAATAAGGTATCTCAGACCACCAATATGCAACTGATTGATCCCTCGTTTTGAAAAATTTCCCGTCAGAGCATGCCTCCCCGGACCTCTACTTTTGCAGTTAGGTTCTAAATATCATTAATTTTGTAAAGCGAGTTTTTGTTAAACTATGATTCAGTGCAGATAACAAACGTGAACATATTTATATTACTTTTTACTGAAAATTTTTTTTTGCTCGCTGCGCTCGCAAAGTAACTTTAATCTATGAAAAGTGTCAACACATGTTCTTTGCGAAAACGTTCCTATACACTCCATCAATGTATTTTACATTTATAAACAGTCCCACCTCCTATATTACTTTTAGAGGTTGTCAATTAGATAAAAGCCCTTAAAGGTTAACATAAACATCTTCACATTAAGCATTGATCTCAAAATTGGGCACTTAAATGTGCAAACACTTCATTACGATTAATCTAAGTACTGTTCTGTATTTAATAATAAAACGTGTCCTGTTTCACAACAAATAAGGTATATTTGAATCCGTACAATGCATCAGATTGATCCATTGTTTAGAAAATTTTCCCGGGGGAGCATGCCCCCGGTCCCCCCTACTTAAAATTATCAACTTTCAGTTACCATGCAATAACAAAATAACCAGAGAATCATTAACTCAGTTGGTATATATCAGTATATAGATATTACCAAAATACGCTTCCATGAATGAAGTGTAGCAATGTTAAAGACGCTCCTACGCCCATGCACGACTATGCCCTGGACCCCGGCAAATTTCTTACGCCCCCCCTAACCGGAAATCCTGGATCCGCCCATGTTTCCGGACCCTCAACCCCAGACTGAGAACCTGTTAGATGTGGGGCAATCTGCTAGGAGATTTTTTAATTTCTGACCTTTATCTCCATCGCAGAAGAAGTGGATACTCTAAGTCGAGATTGTTTGACTAAGAACCTGTGGTTTCATGGGCGGGCGGGCTGACTGGAACGTGTAGTCTTGATTTTGCAACAAATTATACACCTAATGCAGTAAGAAATATCGTTATTGTATGTAATATACTTTACTTACACCAATAATCCGCATCAAGGGTCCGAAATTTAACAAATTCCAACAAAGAACACAGAATTTCATCATATTCGACTTGTTTCAAAACTTTTCTCCTGCATAGTGACGTCACGTGATTTCTCAACACATACTATTCTGATCACCTCGGTCATTATGGTTAGCAGCACGTGATTGTGTTTTGTACACAATGTTAAGCCTTTTTCACGACTATATTCGAGTAAATACAATCATGACTTGTGATTATTTACACAAAACAAGTTCGCACAATTTCATTAGCCTTTAGAAAATAGACGAGTGTTTATATAAAAAATATATGTATTCAAGTTTCGCCCTGTAGCAATATAGAAGTATGTATTTGATAGAACAGTCACACTTAAGTTAATTCAGGGACTCCAGACATTTATAGACAAGGTCCTGGTTAATTATAATAATAATATTCTTCCTCAGCATGGATAGACCACCAACATATGTTGTGAGGCCGCCGGTAACATAACGATAGTCTTCATGGACGTAGGAGCCGGGCCAGGGTAGGGGGCAGGCCTTCCAATGCCAGGACAGGGGGCCCAATATATCGTTTGATCCCACCTATAATTCAGACAAAATTCATAATTTTCGGCCCAGATTATTCTTGTTATAGGTGATTTGTCTTTAGTTCTTGGTGAAAATATACAAAATGAAAAATAAAATAGATTTCCGACGTCCACGGGCTCTTTTGTGCAATATTGTTAGGCATTTTATAGATCTAGTACATTTGTATATAACGTCTAATTTTGTGCATAACTACTTGCAATCCATGTCAGGACAGAGTGGTTTTCTAGAGGTAGTGGTCTTGGCCCGGGATAGAGAGATTCGGGTTCAATCCCGTCTGGACCACTGAGCAAGTCTTACCAACATGTTTCATGGTGTAAATTGGTATCAGTGAGGGTGGTGTCTGTATTGATTGATCGAAAATATTTATAAAGCGCTTTATATAACAAGCCTCTAAACCGCTTAACACACAAAAGTCTAAACAATTTTACTTGATTATCACTGATATGCAATTTTAAACAGATGTGTTTCCAAAGTATTTTTGAAGACCGAGTCAAAGGGTCTCATAATTATGGACAGGAAGACCCTTCCATAAGCAGCACATTTGTCGAACCGCCTTTCACCGTATTGCTTGGTTCTTACTCAGGGAATAGGCGTACTTGTAGCATCATTTTTTGTGGATGCGCCCCTTCATTCATAGATTAAAGGTAATTTTGCGAGCGTAGCGAGAACGAAATTTTCACCTTTTAATACTTTTTCACAAAGAATTAAAGGCAAATTACAAATAACTAGACTAATTCAGTCAAATAAAAAATATTACTTAGCGATTTGGGGGGGGGGCGTACCCCGGGTCCGCCCCCCCCCTTGGATCCGCCTATGGTTACGACCTTCTTGTTCTAAGCCAGCGATATAGTTATACTATAAACTCGTTTGCAACAGATGTACATATAGTTAAATGTATACATTTGTGTTACTTACTGATTGTAGAAGGAAACATTGAGGTATTTGGACCATGTAATGAAGTACAACTTACAACCATATAAGACGGATACACATTTAATATCAGCATCACAAGGCGCTTCTTATGAGTACATCTTCATGAAAATCTTCATGAAAATCGGAGCTTGTCTTGTTGACCAAACTTTAGTTGAAACAGCTTGTTTTACAATAAGTAAAGAGTAATTTTAAGAGTAACTGTATTTTTCCTGTTTTGTCAAAATAACGATTTTGTTCTTACGACCTTCTCATTCTAAGCCAGCGATCAATGATCAGTGACAATCTAACACGTAGATTCTCAATTTCTGATTTGTGTCTGGCATGCTACTCAGCCAAACAGAATACATTGTTGTCCACCAAATACTGTTTGAAGGGGACGGGTCGGGTACAGTTTTGCATTGCCCGTCCGCTCCACATGTTGTCGTCTGCAACTTGAAAATTGTCGTATTATTCAAACTTCATCTATATGCATAGTCCAGCAGTATCAAATGTTCTCACATAATAAGTATTTTTGGAGAAAGTCACCAAACATAGTATCTACTTTAATGAAACATATCTGAGCATATACAACACGAGATGGGTCTCATGAAAAAAAAACAATGTATTACTCTTTTTATCAGACCTATCTCGTGTCGGCCGTAATGATTAACATGGCAGTCATTTTAAATGATGGTCTAAAAATCTTTTTTTTTTAAAAGGGAGAAAAATAACCTAGATCTACCAATTCACGTTGCACATATCATTTTAATTTCGTGACGACATGGCTAGTGAACCAATATTTTTTATGATTGTGCACAGTGTAATAGTTCTTTTAAAAAGGCTGAAATTGAGCATGAATAATAAAAACAAACGAGCAAAACTTTTGTCATAAAACATATATCTGAGAAATCGACATTGCACTTTTTTTTGCGAAAATTGACATTAATCACATTAATGTTAATGTCTAGTCTAGAGGTAACAAGATGCAAGTCATAAGTCAAAACACGTAACGTCAAAAGGTGAGGCACACGCGAAAACGCCACCAACAGCAAACAATTTCCAACGATAATTATTGCTTTACTCGGCCTAGCAAACTGTAAATTATATCATTAAACGCGGAAATAAATTGTGCATTTAATAATGTATTCATATAAATGGAAATAATAAACGTAAAATTCACCAAACGTTATTTTGTTTGATTATTTCGCGAAAAACATAGCGAGCATTGTAACAAAAACACAGGGTCAATTAGGTAAAAGTTATAATAAAGTATTAGCTACTAAACAGATTCGCAGGGAAACACATGCTTGAAACATGTTGCCATGTTATTTTCGTGCGTTTCCGTAGAAATAATTAAAAAATAAGCGAAAAAGGGACAACGGCACAAAAGCGAGACTTTTGTATTTTCGTGACGTAATTTTAAATTGTCTGTCTTTTAAGGTGAATAACTTTAATATTTGTGTGTGCACGTGAGTAATATTATACTAAACAAATACTTTTTATCCGTAGATGTGTTATTTAAAAAATTGTTTTGATACCATAAAATACGAATGTTTTCTTGAAGATGAGGTTGCGTCTACAAAATGTCCAATATTAGTTAAAATGTACAAAAAAGTGAATTTTATAAAAAGTTCAATTTTTAAACGTTTGCAAATTTGGTCGATTCAAAGTTATTTCAATGACAAATTAACAAAAAAAAAATACTTTTTTTCCGTAGAACAAACAAAGCGATTTTCAAGTGGATTGAATGATAAATAATTTTTTTTTTCTTGCGTCTACAAAATGTCCAACGACGTCAAATTAGTCCAAATTATGACGTAGACGGGAATTCAGACAAAATATGCCTTTTACCTTTACTCGTATTATGGCTTGAGTAAGACCGCTGAAAAAGCCCTTAAGATCTTTTGTGTATGTAGTATCTAGATATTTGCAACTTAAAATTTAATAATTTAATTTTGTGCGGCATCGTGTCCGTTGTACTTATTACTGACGTTTTAACAAAATGCTGTTCGACGTCAAAAACGTTACACTTGCGTGCCTCGCCTTTTGACGTTCAAAAAAGTGACCTACAAGGCTCCCATGGTTTTGAGTTGGTGACTTTGCGTACAGTTAAGCCTTTTTAAGGTGCGTACACATATTAAGTTTTGGTGTATAAGTCGAGGATGTACATTTAACAATATGTACACAATGTTCATACATTTCCCTCATATCACTTGGTAACAATGAAGGTGTACATCTTAAAGGGCCTGCCTCACAGATGGAGCGATTTTTTTAAAGTATAATTTTTTTAAAATTAAGTATTTATATAAAAGAACATAGTTGACTGTTGCTTTAAGAAATATTTATTGCAAATAATCGATTTTACCCATTTTCAACATCGCTCACACCAGTGTGATTTTCTTTTTAAACGCAGCGTATTTTTTCTTTCAGCATGATTTTGAGTAATATTATTCACTAGATCGGTCTGTAACATATTAGCAACATATAATCATTCAGCACAATGGAGTGCAGGTCTAGATCAAGGAATACCTCGGCTGGTCTTGGAGGAATTGAATAATATCAGTTATGGAAAATGATTTTAGAGGACGAGCTGATTATGGTCCAGTCAATGTTTTGCCCACACGGGAGAGGGTGGAGGCGGGAATACAGTCGGAATTAGACAGATGTGTCTTCCTGGCCGGCGGGAATTTTACAACCTCATCAACTCCTAGGAGAATAGGGGAATGGACACTATTCGGTTCCAAGACCCGGGAATTACTATCTGATTATGCAGGCCCGGATCCAGAAATTTCTGAGTGGGGAGGGCACGAGGTATGTACGGGATTCGGGGGGGGGGGGGAATTGCTTAATATGTGTGTGAAAATGCACATGAAGGGGTACATTTGTAGATGTGGGGGAACCCATAGTACTTTTTTATGTTATAAGCGCGAACATGTACATTGTGTATGTTCGTGCATATTAGTAAGTGTTCACATACAGTATTTGTATATAACAGCTTTCATCCTTTTGGCCATTGGAATATTATAACATAAGTAGGGGGGTCCGGGGGCATACTCCCCCGGGAAAAATTTCAAAGCAATGGATGAATCTAGTGCATTCTAAGCCTATCTTGGAGCCCTGAAATACCTTTTTTTCTTTATTCTGAGGGTTAACCTTAATAGTTTAGTTATGATTATTTAACAGTCAAAAGGTAATATAATGAGCTAGGGCAAAAATTCTCTTGTAATTGATTTCTGTGATGCAACAGCTACGTATAAATATATACATGTGTATTAAAATATTCTGCGAGCGAAGCGAGCACGAAAAATGCCCATCTTACAAATACTTTTTCATCTAGAACATAAGAAAAAATACCCATATTATTTAGAGATGTCTATTCAATACCTGTTTTACTATTTATTCAAAGTTTAAAAAAAAAATCTCAGCCAACTGGGGGGGGGGGCACGGCCCTCGTGCCCACTGCCTGGATCCGTGCCTTGAGTGTATGACTACTAAATGTAGTAATGATGTTAACTAAATGTAGAAATCCACATCGAGAGATTTTGGATTTGTTATAATGTGACCGTTATGACTAATATTTATTTCGGATGTGTTCTTCGTTGCATGTCCAGTGTGTATAGGGGCCTGTAGGGGGCCGTCATCGTGGTCGTGGCTTCCCATGGTTGGCACTGTGGATATCTACAACTGTATGGTCAGTGGGGCCTGTCCTAGGCGTTCGCTGTACATTACTACTTGCTTATGGTCAGTTATTATAACTTATAAGTCAATATAGGGGCCTTAAGCGACTGTGACTAGGGATAACTACCATTCTATGGTCAATTATCAGCAATTTTAGGGGTTAGCGGTTGTCCCCGGGGTATTGGTTCCGAGGAAAAATTTCCATCATTTCCCACCGACAGGCCTTGAATGTAAAATCACGGTCGTTTCTACGGCTATCCATCACCCATCCCCGGGGTAAGGGCGCGGATGCAACTGTCTGGTGCACTATATTTGGCTCACATTTTCTCTTGGTTTTATATTACTGCCAAATATGGCTCTGTGCAGTCGATGTAGAGCCACATCATTTACGGGATATATATAGGGCCACTCTAGACTGGGAGTGGCTGCACTGTGCGATGTACTGTTATTAAAAAATGTGCAGCTAAAGGGAGGTAATTCCACCATGGCAACCTCAATGAACACTGACACTTATTCCCCTTTTTTATAATCAAAAACGCACACCACATACATGTATTATTTTACTATAAACTCATTTGCGTCAGATGTACATGTCTACATTTCGAGGGTTGCCTGCAAGCCTGCAGCATATCCTTCTTTAATGTAGTTACTACAGATTTTCGGGAAACCGTCGATTTGTGTTACCTAGTGATTGTATAAGGAACCATTGTACTATGGGTTGTAAGAACCAAAACTGGTTATTTTGTTCACAAGGTCTATAAAGCACCAAATGTTCACAAAATAACAATTAATATATTGGCTTCCAGAAAAGTGAAAGATACAACCTGTTTGGCGCCTTATTTTGCAAATATGAGACCCCAAATAGGGTCCATCAGGGATACTTTATTTACCAGATTGAGTGCTCTGGGTCCATCAAGTTAAATTGATTTGTTCACTAAAAATATGAAAACACTCATTTTTTTAAAACTTTATTGAAATTCACCAAAATTTGAATAGGAATGTCCAAATCAAGTACATAACTGAGATATGATATTATAAATTCCACTATTAAACATGTACGTATTATAGCTAATATGAGGTGATTTCTCCCTGAATAACATCTGCTCATAGGTACACACGTTCTTGCTCAGAATTATTTGTACTGATACTTCTTTCTTTTGCGGTTAAGAGTGTACAGTTTGTTTTGTTCGAACCCTGCATAAAGAATATAAGTCAAGCATTTCTAACGTCCGCTCGAATTTTGTACATGTATACAAACAACTGTATGCTAAGTACCATCTGCATGCTAATTATCGGGTTGAACGGTGTGATTACTGCATTTAGCACTAACCCGTTCCAATTGCGGGTAAAGTCCGAAACGTTCGAATGAAAAGTTACCGAAACGCTTGGTTAGGAAAGTTTGTTGATTTTACAAGCGCTTTGTCACTGAGATGAAAATGCAAGTTTGAATCCGACGAGCGGTAACAAAATACGATATAAATCCTTACTTTGTGAGTTTGTAGAAATAAAACATCCACAATCATGTAGACTTCAACTTCAGGAACCCGTGTGCTATCAAACTTTTAATGCCTTCGCCCCAGAAATCTCGTCATAAGTGAAATATTTTTGGAAAATAAACTCACTTTCTATTAATTCTAAAATTAACGATTTCGAAGACATTTAAATGACTTTATCATCATTGTGTGTTATATACAAAGACACATATTAAGATGATTCGGCTTTGATTGTCAAAGCAACCCATTTCATACTTATGCACTGGTCAATCATTTGCATCCGCGTCCCCCCACTCCAGGTGGGCTGCGGGATAAAGAGCTGTATTTTTACATTCCTGCTTTTCCGTTGTGTGAGTGCATGAATTTTATTGCTATCAAAACAATAGGGACATATAGCCATGGACAAGGATAGGGAATGGTCGGGATTTTACCTGACCAAACATTCAATTTAGTCAATTCATAGAACTTTTAAAAGAATTTTGCATGCAATGACAACAACATATCCCCAAATGACACACCGGCCACTATTGTGATAAACAGGGTTTTGGTTAATGTTCAGTATTGTGGTCGGTTGATTATTAACAGTTAAACTGAAGTGGAGTGTAGACAAACTTAGGTTTAGTTTACTCATTACCAATCATAGACTGGTTTGATATTTACTATCTATAATATAAACTATCAAAAGGAACAGAGAGCACTAGCTTTATCAACTTGGTTCTGTATGAATTATTTTGAATCAAAATGATCTGACAATGGCTCTATCAAATCCGAAATTGTGTTTTAACTTTGCCTTTAATGCTTTAGTTTTAATGGTTTTATGTTATTTTGATACTGTATATGCTTGATTGTACGCACACATTTAAATTTAATTTTTTTTTCGGTTTTCTGAAAATTAATTATGGAAATATGCAGGTTATTTTTAGCTCTACAGGTAAAAATGTCAGATGATCGACATCAAGCACACAATGAAATGATCGATGATTGATTCCTTGATTTCCCTGATCATGGACCCGATGCAGATGTAGTTATGTCCCGGATGTGATTTTTTAGCACTGAACCAACATTTGCAAAATTGAAATGCAATAATCTGTTTTAACTGGTTCACTTGTTCATGCGATTGTATTCAACATTAATTGACGCTACTCATATTTTCCACTGCTACAACTTTATGTTAATTATAACCAACAGTCATTTATTGTTTAGGAATATTGATCGATGATCAAATACATTTGATGAGTTTACAATGGAGACAGCTACTCTTCTAAAGAGTGTCATATCTGCTGAACAACAATACAGGAACCATAAGATTGAACGGAACCTGGTCTTTCTACAAAGACAGGTGGATGTAAGTAATATACATGAGTTATTGGGTAAAGCTTTACTACATTACAACTTCTGTAGAGCAACACCCTTTGGAAGCTGCAAATATTGTCCATTGTTTAGAGATTGTAGCTTTATGAAGCTTAACTTACACTAGTAAATGTTGGTTTTGTAAAGTGTTCACTGTTGTTGCTCTAGAGAGGTACAACCCAGTGATGTGTAATGATCCGGTGCAACCCTGATCATGAACGGTGCTGTTCTATTTAATAATATGAACTATAAATCTGTCCTCAATTTGAAGGGAAATTCATCTTAAATACCAGTTTTTATCGTCCCTAGAGTGGCCTGTTTATTAAGATTATTATAAAAATATCTAAATATTGTACAGATTACTGATCAATGTGTTTAATGAAAAGTAATTAAAATTTATGTAAATTCAGTTGTTGTAATGTTATTTACAGGTGTTAATAAGCAAGACAAATCGTGGATGTTCACTGCGTTTCTTCAATCCATCGGATGTTCTGGCTGCTGAGTGTGTAGCATGTCTCGTCAACCTGATATCTGATCCTGCTACCAAACCCTCCCTGATTCTCAAATGTATACTACTCTTCACAAATCTAGGTAAGTTTTAGAAGGGGCAGGGCCAGACTTGAATTAATGTCTGCACACACAAGCCTTGAAGTTGATGGTTATGTTGAAATTTGGGTATATGATGCCAAACATTATTTAAAATTTTAATTTTTCAACTTTACCGTATGTCACACAGGTGTTTATGTGTCTGTATCACTGGCTAAGCCCCTGAGGATTCCTACAATTCCGGAATAATTGGGAAGTCTGAATTTGCTGCAGTCTGCACTAGTCTTAGTAGAAAGAATTATTTTTCCACAGAAAATGAAAGGCTTTTTGGTGAAAATATTCGAAGAATTGACACAGTCATGGTAATTTGAAATTTCAGATCTGTTACATTTTACAATAGAACTAGTTTTGGTTACTGTGTAGCTGCCATGGTTCTTAACGAGGATTACTGTGTATATATTGTATAATATTATTGTTTCAGTGCATGACGGTCACATACGAGAATGTCTACATGAGAAGTTTGAACTAACCCCTGCTTTGGTTCGGGTAGTTGTGAGTCATGGGGCGTCTACCAGTGATACGTTGACTGCTGAGGTAACTTTCAATCTCATCCAAATCAGGTCCTTCTGATTTGCTCAATTACTCTGGCCTGGTAATCAGCCATCATTCTTAGGTCTGAAAATCCCAGTTTCAAGACCAGAAAACTCATTTTTCAATGTTAACAGAGAAAGAATATTCAAGATATAAAAACCTGAAATTAGACACAAGCATCAAAAATACCACGCTTGAAATTGTGTAAACCCTTTTTACCACCCTTGTTTGTGGACACAAAGCAGATTCCTCTAACCTCTTTTCCTGGACTTTTTCTAACCAGTATTAACTTTCCTTTCTACAAGAAGTCAGAAACTTTACCATGGCTATGGCAACTTCAGTTTGGACATTGTTTTGATAAGTAAAAAAGTTTAATTATCACACATACTGCTTAAGTTATGACTGCATATTGAATGTCTTTGTCTGTTTCAGGCCATGCAACTGTTGCAGAAATTGACATATGGTAGAAGAATTAGCTTTCAGGAGTCCTACATGGAAGAACTTGTTAGATTTCTTCTTAGTAATGTGTAAGTAACATTGGTCATATTGTTTGTATTAAGTAATGACTGGAGACATGTTGCTTGTTTCACTTTGGCTCTTGTTTGCAATTGGCATTAAGTTAGCTGTCATTCAAGTACTAATAAATACTGTTTGACATGGAATGTTAGTGCAATTCATTGTTATGTGCAGGCATCTTCTGATGAGGAGGCATATAGTGATTCACCTGTCTGTTCGTCCGTTTGTTACAAAACTTTCAAGTTGATTGACTTAGCTAGCAGTTATTATGGACAAGGCTACTACAGGGGCATAAACGTTTACTGAACACAGTCTTGTTTTTTGAAAACTTTTGACAAAAATAAGGTGAGCTGTGGTCTACGCATTAGTATAATATCCAAGTGTAATTAGTTTGAAAACTAGGAAAGTGTTTGAGTTGTTACAATCCAAAACATTCAGTCTCTGCTTAACTATGATGGGATTTGTACAAACTACTTGAAACTTAATTTCAAATGGACATAAAATTTTAGAATATACTAGCAAAATTGAAAAAAGGTTAAGATTCTTAATCCTTCTACTTGAATCAATCATTTATAAAACCTCTTCATAGTATTACTCGCATGTTTATTATTGTATTTTCAGGGTATCTCCTGCAACCGGTCTTACACAGCCAGCTATGGGAATTCTGGTGAATTTAACGAGAGACAATTTCTCTGTACAGTCATACATAAAAAACAATGTAGGTCATTAAGATCACATTTCTCCTGCACTTTATAACTTAAAAAATGGTTCATAAATTTTTTAAACTTAAAATTATTTTAAAAATTAAAAAATATACTATGCTTATTTGAATATTAAAATTAATAAATCTCAATTTAAATAAATCCCATTTTGTGTGATCACACCTGCTAAAACATATGTTACAATTAAATAGTCATCATTATATTTGTAGA
Source organism: Spisula subtruncata (assembly GCA_963678985.1). Classification (NCBI taxonomy): domain Eukaryota; kingdom Metazoa; phylum Mollusca; class Bivalvia; order Venerida; family Mactridae; genus Spisula; species Spisula subtruncata. Next base: position 22,389,668 of record OY787664.1, on the reverse strand, counting down.
TAAGAAACATGGGAAGGAAGTTCTTTGTTATGCATTTTGAAAAAAGGGAAAATTTCTATAATTGAATTTTATGATATTAAATGTGAAAATTCTTCCAAAAATCAAACAAAATTAATGAGTCAAAACTTGACTAGCGTTAAATTCACTATTCCCTTTATAATCCGAGTAAAAAATAATAATGAGAGAACATTAAGGATTTTGCAGTAAATTCAGTTACTTAAATTCTTCCTTATTTGCTATGAACGTTGACAGGGAGACAATTTCCAAGGTTAGATGATATATTTTCCAGGAGAACATGAAAGAACTGACTCGATGCTTTGTGAAGTTGCTAGGTGATAAAACACACACTGTGATGTTATTCTCTCTCACTCTCCTCTTGAATCTATGCTTACATGAGAAACTTACGTCAAAGGTTTGTACTGTTTATCATTGATCTAATTATTCAGTTATTTTGCAAACAATATTCTTATTCAAGTGATTGGTGGAAAGCGCTTTGGTCTACAAAAATGAAGAAGGGTGTTAAGGCATTTGGCATGCAAACTAACTCTATAGATTTTAAGGCCAAGTGGTCAGTGACCTGTAATGGGAAATGACAAATTGTATGTATTACACATCTTTGAAGGTCTACCTCTGTAGCCGAGTGGTTGAGTGTCTTCTTTATGTGCAAGAGGTCTTGGTTCAATCCCAGGTCACAACATACCCAAGTTGTTTAAAATGGTTCTGATATATCTTTCTTGCTTACCACAAAACATATAGTTCCAGGTAACGGTTGTTTCGCATGGTGGTCAGGATAATGTGACTGGGTAATGTTCAAATACTGTAAACCTGGTTAAACCTGTGGGACTTTAAAAAATATTAGAAATTATATATTTACAATGTACATGTTGGTATTTCAGTTTTACAATGATTCCAATGCTTCACAAACGTTTCAAATGGTGTTTAACATACTGATAGATGGCGAGTCTGGAGATGCTAGACGATATGCTGTAGATCTGTTCAAGGATATCCTCAAAGTGGACAGGTTACAGAAAAGTCTGGCTGGGTAAGTGCATTTGTGTTAGTCTGGTTGGGTTTTACGGTACATTGTTTTCATACAGTCTCGTCTCCATACACCCAGTATACTGTCAATCATAATCATTAAACATATACTGACATAATTTTCATGGAGACAAATTTTTATTTAAGGGACAAGTAACAGTTGAAGTTAGTATAGATTGTGATAATTAAGTCTAGGATAACTGATTATATTTGGCAAACTTACTGTTATGTTTTAAATAATTTTTTTTCATAATTCCAACTCTAAACACACAAAAAACAACAAGAAAGATGTCAAGTGTCAATCTTTGAATATTTTATCAAGTTTATGAAATTAAATGTTGTGATATTTGAACAGGTTTACCCTATGTTCATGTTACTTCATTATCTTCTCAGGTACGAGTATTTGGGAACATGTATTGAACAGACCCTGAATTTATTCAGTTCCAGCTCTGCAGAGTCAGTGGTTAAGGTATAATACAACTTACAAGTATTTTATCACGGAAAATATTTATGATCACTTTGTGTACTTTGTTGAATCTGCTTTTTGAATGTTACTATAGATATGTTTATTGTTTCAAAGTAGAATGTTAGATCAGTGAAATGTGTGGCAGTTTGTACCCTGATCGGAGAAAGTAGCTTGACAGGTTCATAGAGCTTTTTATGTTCATTTAGGGAAGGGGCCTTAGCCTTTAGATTTTGGGGAAAATACGGGTGCATTTCCTGTTTTGGGAAACAAAAAGTAGGTATAACTTGGGATTTTTGGGAGAACAGCATGATTCTAAAGAAATTTCAAATAGGGAAGGGGCCTTTTACAGGCCTCTGTTATATATGTAGAAAAAACCCTGTACTAGATGTCTGCCTATGTCTATTTTCTGTGTGTATTTTATCATTTCGTCCAAGCCCATTATGCCCACATAGCTTCTGCTCTTGTGCTTAAGCTTGGAACTTCATACCTTTAGCAGCTACAAATGTATATTGTATATGAATTAACCTACTGTTTCAGTTTTATTGCATATCATGATGCTGTATTCAATTGTTCATTGACAATTATTTACTGATTTAAAACCAAATTTAAATACTTTGCTCTATTTTCAGGTTTTTGAGTTATTGAAGTCATTTTGTCACGTAGAGGGTGTTCGACGAGTCGTTTGTAAAGCCATGTTTGCCACCTTTCAAATACAGGATGCCAGTCAGTTTCCTGATTTAGTACAGACCCCTCTTAGTCGTATTGCTGACCCCCTTCTTGCCACAATTCATTGGGCTGGTCAGTCTACGGACACCCATGGGCTGGCCCCACTTGGTGCATACGACTTACTTGGTGAAATTTATGAGGAACTTATATTTGCACATAACAAGATACACTATGAGAAGCATGTCGCGGCTGTGTTACCCACCGCTCTACATACGTTACAGACTCCGTTAGACGGTGATAACCCTACTATACGCAAACGTTGCTCATCTATAGTGAAATGTGTGAAGTTATTGCTGAGTATCCTTGAGTTATTGCCTGTCGTTATTGTAAAACATATAGTATTGACTAAAGTTGTTCTTTGTACATATCGTAATATGTATAATCATTACGCCATCAACATATTATAGTGAGGAAGAACGTTTGGTTCTGTGCTGGATGGATGTCTCAAAGTTTGTCTGCACTTCTTCTTGTTTTAACCTGTAGTTGGATTTCATTGATTTTTTTCGTGGTAACTTGGTACTAAGCCTAGTTGTGTATATTGCTATAAATTACAGGTCAGATTTTTTTACAGTATAACGACTCCTTGTGGGAGACATACAGATTTTTAAAAACCTGTTATTGTTTTGTCAATTGCTGTATCAATGGTTAATTTGGCGAAAAATTGGCTATCCATGACATTTACAAAAAATTCATTCCCAACTCACAATTATGATTTTACAGTATATCTTATTGAATAGTGCAATATTTCCTTAACCATATATAAGCATTTTGTCAAGATGAGAATTTGTTGACTTGTATCTCAAAGCAGATGGATCCAAACTTGCTCGCCAAGTTACTGGAGTTCCAGTTTGATCATAACACAACATGTATAGCATCAGACATTACCCCACCCACTGATGATTGGAGGTAGGTTGAATCATCTAGTTAAGTTTCCCGATTTAATCTTGTTTCAGCCGAGTTAACTGCTACATGAAGTTTTAGAAATAATTGACATACCCAGTCAGCATAATTGATAATAATGAGGGCTCGCCCTGTCATAAGTAAAATCACAATCAAAGAATCATAAAGTTGACCTGAAAAATAAACAGTATGACTTCATGATTATAGAGAAATCCTGTATTGTAATGTGTAATCTTATTTTAACTCTGCACTTTATAACCCAGTACTGTTCTGATGATACTCACAGTCAGTTGACCCCCAACTACATTGAGTGCGATTACTATAAACCAAGAAATTATTTCGCACAATTTAGTTTTGCGGAGTTCTCAAGTGGTAGAAATTCATGAAATTAAGTAGCCAAGTGTTCAAAACATTTATATTGATATTGTGGGAGACTTAAAACGCAAAAATGTGTAGTCATGAATATCCTCCAAAATGGGAAAGTTAGTATTCGCAAAAGTAAATTGGTTTGAAGTATTATTAAATTGTAAATTAAGTCAACATGTTGCAAATTGAAATACGCTTTCACATCTTTCCTGTGTTCACTATGCATGCTATCTTTGATTTTGTTTCAGTGAGGAAGGTGTTGATCTGGTCTTGTATTTATTGGATCTGATTGCAAGAATAAAGAATGGAGTATTAGAAACATTATTTATCACAACCATGCAGGTATAGTATATAAACTTGTCATTCTGTTATCCAGACCAGTGACCTTCATGCTTGATTTTTGTGCATTGAACCTCACAGTCAAAGAGCTGTAGATGGTCCTTCTAAATGATCAACGAATATGCAAGTTTTTTCCCTTTCAAGTATTTTGTAAGAAATTTTGCCACATTAAGCAGTTATTCAGTTAGCAGATTGATACCTTTGGAATGTGTTCTGTTGTTTAACATTTTCGGAGTAAATGGTATGTGTAAAATTTTACTGGTGTATGTTTAATAAACGAAACTGTAGTGTATGTACATAATGCATTGATTTTATATCATTAACATTTCAGGAATCTCGAGTGGTACCATTCCTAGCGTGCGGTTTGTGCAGCACTAATCGTGAAAGAGTACAGGATACGTTAAGTCTAATACTGTTCTGTTCAAAACTGGAAGGCTTTCCATCTTGTATGTAAGTAGATAGTGTCTGGTTTCTTTCCATTCTTTTGGTATGTTTGCCTTATACCCATGTTGTACTATGTTCTTGGGATAAAATAAAGTTCTGTTCTTGTAGTTTCTTCATTTTTCAGAGGCATTACATTTTTAGCCAAGTTTAAAAAATAAAAAAACTCATTATTTTCCGCATTTTCTGTCTGTGTCATATATATCTACATACTGTCTTACAGAGGTCCTAACACCCCTATTACAACCTTAATTTAATGCACAATCCTGAAAACAAAAAACAAAATCAAGTCGATTTCAGGTTAAACAATCATTAGGTTGGGGTGGGGTATTTTGGAATGTTATTTTGTCCATCAGCCCTTTAGCCTAGGAAGCAGCTCTTTGTATCATCTCCTGCTGGTTTATTTCAGTCTTGGTGAAGCCCTTGCCCATCAGAATGACTGTAGATCGAAGAAACGTCAGACATCAGTACCTATGTCATATAATGTATATCCCAGTAAGAGATTGATGGTGGAGGATAAGGAGAATATTGTACCTATGTCCGGTAAAATGAACCGGAAAGATCCGGATATAGATATATCAACCGAGTCCATCCATTCGTTGGTGGATAAAATGAGCAGCACACTGCAGGTTAGTGTCTTTTACTTAGTATTATAAATGCCACTTTTAGCTAGACTTAACGAAGACAAAAATCTGGTTAGTGACGTCATTTTGGGAGTGTGCGTTGGTTAAGTTTGTCAGAGTCAAAGACTATCGAAGCTATCCACTTGAAACTCGAAGTAGTTATTCACAATCACAAGGGGAGTCCATACTGGCCTGGCTGATAACACTGTTACCTATATGTGTTGAGTTATCTGCCCTTGTTATTCTTAGAATTTTGACTCAAAGATGAGCAAGGGTACTATCAAGAAGGAGAAAGAAGAGTGTCCATCTCTTGTAGGTGGTGCTGTTGTTTTCTTGTGTGCTTTATTTCTGACTTCACAGTCAATTGGGGACAAATGCATGAATTAATTACATTATTTATGCTAGTGCTTAAATTCGTAGTGAATTCTCCATTAAAATTTTATTCCTGACAATACATGAATTTGCAACATTATCATTGGAATTTTCACTACTATTTGTTTTTTAGTGGACTATTATGAATGTGTGAGATTTATCCAATGGCTGATATGAAGCCTGAGGCTCGTTAGTTCGACTTACCGGTACTTTAAGGAGTTTTGTTTTCTTGTTTTCAGTTGAAGGAGGGAACTGCTACAGATATTATTGCTGTATATGAGCGATCACTGAGAGCGTTACAGGTAAAACTAGATTCTATGTGCTACGGTGAAATATCAAAACGGGAATAATTAAAATCTTTTTTGAGCATACTTGTAACAAACATTTCGACAACTCGACAGTCTTAATTGTCTTGTTAAAGGTCTTAAATTTGAAGGTGAGTTGGAAAATTTCGTAAGATAAAATAGTACCATTATGTTTAACCTAACTACATTATTATACTTGTTGTTGCAGACTAACAATGAACATCTACAGGATCTACTAGAAGCTAAGACATTAGCTCTAACACAAGCTGATAGAATGTTAGCTCAGTATCGTTCTAATAGAGGACAGGATGAAGCAGAGGTAATATTGTAGATAATTCAAGCTTAGTACAGTACAGTCAAACATGTGTTGAAGACAAGTCAAACTTATTATAAAGACCAGATGTCATTATAGATTACCAGATCACATCTGCAGTTTCAACCAGTTCAGATTTAGACGTACTAAAATTGTCTGGCGCTATAGAAATGACACACTGTTTTTTTATGATGCACAATGTATTCTATTTCACTCATGATCACAATACTGTGATCACTCATTCAAATAAAATTTGATATTACACCAAAACTTACTTATTGCATGATTTTGCCTTGACAAACTCAATTTTAGTCCTTGAAAAGGCAGAAATGTACTTTAAAAGACCTTGAAAAGTACTTGACTTTGTCTATGGAAGTTTTTGTATGAACCATGATATTTATTTGCCATGTTTCAGTGTAATCGTTTACGTAGTCTGTTGTTACAATCAGAGAAGAAAAGTCAGAATCTAGATGGAGATCTGTCTGACATGAGGAATGTGATGGAGAGATATACCAAGGAAATAGAGGATCTTCATACTGAAAATCAAAAGTAGGTTTGAATAATGATGCCCCCCCCCCATCTATTTACTTTGTGCTTCTATAAAGTTCACACATGTGTCCCTCCATACTTCCGTGGTTAGTGTGCTTATTCTCTAATCTAGCAACCCAGGTTCAAATACCGGTTAGGGCTCTCATTTGCATGCCACAATTCAGCAGAAAGCTGCCTCTCAAATAAAGGCTATGCTAAGCTCAGATCTTGAAAAGTGCTTGAATATGATGTCTAGTGCTTGAAAAGTTCTTGAAATTGCCAAAGCCTTTGAGAAAGGATAGAATTTGGTGCCTAGTACTTGAAAAGTGCTTGAATTTAAAGCATTGCTTGAAAAGTGTTTGAATTTGTCGCCTAATGCTTGAATTTGATGTCTAGTACTTGAAGAGTGCTTGAATTTGAAGCATTGTGCTTGAAAAGTGTTTGAATTTGTAATGGCCAAAAAGTCCTTGAAAAGTGCTTGAATTTGATGCATAGGACATAAAAAATGCTTGAATTTTGAAAATAGCTTAAGTTTTGGTAAATGGGTATAGAATGAGTTAGCTTATAAAAAAAGATATAAATAACGAAACAAATAAGAAGACAAAAAATGAGGGTCAACTAATATGAACTAAGGCACCGCCTAATACACATTGGATATCTGCTAAGCTATGTTTCAGATAGAAACTGACTAAATATGAGTCGAATTTAGATGTTATAAAATATACAAAGATAGTTATTGATCAGCAACTGATTACTTTTCCTCTTTAAATTTAAGACCAGAAAGAGTAATTATTCAAAATTTTAGATTGGCTATGTATCTGTGGTTTATGTTTGGAATAAGTGTAGGCATCCCTAATCTGGAGTTTTACCTACATTATACAGATTTGTTATATATTGCAACGTAACGTCATTGGTCTATTTGGCGTACTTTTGGTATGACGTCATTTCCTGTTATTTGTGACGTCATGACATCACGTCTTGTACTGGCGCCGTGTATCCAGTACAGTAGCGTATTTTATACTTCCCTTTGGTTTTTTTTAAATAGTTTGTTTTATTTATTGAATATTTTTAAAGATGGTTATAATTCGAAAGAAAATGATAGGGGGCAACCGTTTACAGATTACTATTTTTTTTATTTTCAAAGGACCATTCACCTCGGAAAACTGCCTGAAATTTTTGACCAGAAATAACTTTTTCTGAAAGCATTAGTACCTGCAGAGACTCGACGAAGATACGCACGTGGACATTATTAGTATGGGTATTTACAATAGCCAGCTTTGCTGGCTATTAAATCCCCTATTACTCTGTATATAATTATTTTGTGAGTACATTGATCACGGTCTTTGTTTGTTGTTTTATTAGGTTACAACAGGTTGCACAGATGCATCAACAGCTTACCACTGCTCATACAGAACTCACTGAAAGGTACGTGCTCATGTTTGTCTTACAATTAACTCTTGTTATCTCAATTCGCCTACTGTAAAATCATGCAATTTCAACGGGACAACTTTTTGTAGTATTGGTGAAAAAGACCATTTTTGTGAGCACTTATTGTAGTGTATGTTTTTGCACATTATATGCTGCTATATCTTTGAGAGAATCTTACATATAAGTAGCACCATTTTCAAAAAGGCAGTTAATTAACTGGTTTTTAACTAAAATTTTATTCAGAAAATTAACCTGTTTCAGAATTTTGAAATTGTCCCATCATTTTTAGCTCACCTGTCACAAAGTGACAGAGTGAGCTTTTGTGATCACTCTTCGTCCGTCGTCCGTCCGTCCGTCCGTCCGTCTGTCCGTCAACAATTGGGTTGTGTCCTCTCTAGCGGTCACAATTTTGGCCTAATCTTTATGAAACTTGGTCACAATGATCATCTTAACAAAATCTAGGTCAAGTTCGATATTGGGTCATCTGAGGTCAAAAATTAGGCTACTAGGTCAAGTAATAGAAAAACCTTGTTTTTCATTTTATCAAAGGGAGTGTACTCTGTAATTATACTGGTTGTGATCATGTAAGAGTTGTCTCTCTTACTATATTTTAGTTGTAGAACTACGAAATGTGTACTTGTTAGCAGCTTTGAGGCTTTAATTTAAATTAAATGCAGAATGTGGATATTAGGGTTATCATCGTTTACAGTGATTGTATGTTTACAAACTATTAAACAATTATTAAGCTGTAATTATAGTCTTATGCAACCTTACTAATCGTTTTACATAGACTTATATAGGGAAAACATATAAAAATCTTCTTCTCTAAAACTACAATGCCTAGAGCTTTGATATTTGGTATGTAGCATCATCTAGTGGTCCCCTACCAAGATTGTTCAAATTATGGCTCTGGGGTCAAAATTGGCCCCGCCCCAGGGGTCACCGTTTTACATAGACTTATATAGGGAAAACATATAAAAATCTTCTCCTCTAAAACAACAATGCCTACAGCTTTGATATTTGGTATGTAGCATCATCTAGTGGTCCCCTACCAAGATTGCTCAAATTATGGCCCTGGGGTCAAAATTGGCCCCGGCCCGGGGGTCACCGTTTTACATAGACTTATATAGGGAAAACATATAGAAATCTTCTTCTCTAAAACTACAATGCCTACAGCTTTGATATTTGGTATGTAGCATCATCTAGTGGTCCCCTACCAAGATTGTTCAAATTATGCCCCTGGGGTCACAATTGGCCCCGCCCCGGGGGTCACCGTTTTACATAGACTTATATAGGGAAAACATATAAAAATCTACTTCTCTAAAACTACAATGCCTAGAGCTTTGATATTTGATATGTAGCATCATCTAGTGGTCCCCTACCAAGATTGTTCATATTATGCCCCTGGGGTCAAAATTGGTCCCGCCCCGGGGGTCACCGTTTTACATAGACTTATATAGGGAAAACATATAAAAATCTTCTACTCTAAAACTACAATGCCTAGAGCTTTGATATTTGGTATGTAGCATCATCTAGTGGTCCCCTACCAAGATTGTTCATATTATGCCCCTGAGGTCAAAATTGGCCCCGCCCCGGGGGTTACCGTTTTACATAGACTTATATAGGGAAAACATATAAAAATCTTCTTCTCTAAAACTACAATGCCTAGAGCTTTGATATTTAATATGTAGCATCATCTAGTGGTCCCCTACAAAGATTGTTCATATTATGCCCCTGAGGTCAAAATTGGCCCCGCCCCGGGGGTCACCGTTTTACATAGACTTATATAGGGAAAACATATAAAAATCTTCTTCTCTAAAACTACTATGTCTAGAGCTTTGATATTTGGTATGTAGCATCATCTATTGTTCCCCTACCAAGATTGTTCAAATTATGCCCCTGGGGTCAAAATTGACCCCGCCCCGGGGGTCACCAGTTTCTATATTTACGCTCTACCTTTGTTAGTCTAAATTGTGCAGGGCTTCATTTATAATCAGGTGAGCGATATAGGGCCATCATGGCCCTCTTGTTTATGGGTTCAAGCATTGTCTCGTGTATTGATATTTCAAAATGTGAATTGAAAATAAATCAACTGAACGTATTGTTCTTACATGGATAGGGATTCTATTGATGACCTCTTGATTGTACATTTGTATTGTAAGAGCTAGCAAAAATGTCAAAAAATGAGTGTTTATAGAAATTTTGACTATTTTAGGAATGAGAGTGTGCAGAAATCTAATATTTTTTTATTATTTTAGATATGAAAGTGTGTCGAAATCTCATCTGACCATGAAACAGGAGCATAAGTCATTGACAGAGATGCATGAAATGTTACGTAAACATAATACAAGTCTCAAACAACAATATGATACGTAAGTATTCCTTAATATTACAGGGGTTCCACTAACTTCTAAATCAGACATGTCATTTTGCTACTTTTAACCATATTGTCGGCAAAAACATCAGCATTTGAAGAGAAAATGACCCTTCAAACCAAAATCTTGAGGGACAAAATTTGGCTTTTTGTAAATTTCAAGGGTCAAAACCCATACTCCCAAGTCAAAGGACCCCCTATATTTCAAAGTATTCACTGTTGTAAATGCTGGTTCAAATTCTCTTCAATAGTTGGCGGGGGCGACATATTATGTGCTGGTTGGTTTGATGTTATCAAGTTTGTCTGCTCTTAAGCCTAAACTATTTGTATGTTTCTCTTTCCCTACCTACCAAAGTCCCCAAACCAAAATAGTTTTTGATCCTCTGTAAAAATAAAAGTTATCACACACCTCATTTGATATGCAAATGACATCATCATATGTTCTTTATTATTGTGATTATGTACTATATACATGTATATTGTTAACTATGTATCACAGCGCTATGGAACAGTTAGCTACCTTACAAGATGAGAGAAGAAAAGTCTCAACACAACTAAAAGCTGTAAAACAAGAACATAAATCACTGAATGAGATGCACGAAATGTTACAGAAACATAACATTAGTCTTAAAGAACAATATGATTCGTAAGTATGACTCAAGTAACTTAGTAATGAATATCCTCAGGGCTTCTATTTTCCTGACTTATCCGGAACTCCAAAGTTGTCAATTCTGAAAGAGCAATGACTTCTGACCAAAATATAAGTTATTTGAGGAACATATCTCAAGAAATAGCAAAGTTATAGTAGATTTAATCTACTCTGTAGGACAATTTCTGATTTTCATAAAAAGGGCTCATAAGCCCCTTGTTATGCTCATTTCAATATGTATGGGTGTAATTAAGTAGTACAATTCTAAGCCTATGAATTTAGAATTTGAAACTACGTGCCCGAATCGGTACAATTAAATAGTTTCCCTATATACTCTATGTATAATTACAGCAATAGTAACTTGCCCGAATCAATTATTACTTGCTAATTTCCCAGACTGCAAACTTTCCTCTATATATTACAGATCCACAGAACAGTTAACCACGTTACAAGATGAGAAAAGGAAAGTAGGAAATCAACTAAAAACTGCAGAAACAAAACTTGAAGGTAAACATTGACGATTATCTATTATTAATTATGAGATCATAATGTATTTATGAGGCATATAGTGATTCACCTGTTTGTTCGTCCATTCGTTCATCCGTTCGTTCGTTACAAACTTTCAAATTAGCTAGCTATTATGGACAAGGATACGACTGGGGCATAAGCATTCAGTATAAGCATTTACTGAATGCAGACTTGTTCTGTATCAATTAACTATCAAATGTATAGCACATTTTCAAGTTTTGATACAGTCCCGTGAAATCAACTTATTTTCCGGAAATGTTTGTTTTGTGATATTCGGGATCATTCAATTAATGGATTTGGATGGAATCTACAAAATTTGTTTTTCTCAATGACTGGTTGGATTCATTGAAATTTCTCATAAATAGTTTGTAACAAGCCCAGCTGTGCATATTGTCAAGAATTTGAGGTTGGGTGATTTTTGCCAGAGTTATGGTCCTTTCTGGGATACAGACCCATGGCTCAGTGCAAAACTATGGTAACTACATCAATTTATGTACCATAGTTTTGTGCTAAGCCCTTGACTGACATTTTCAATTTTTCATGCAAAAAAACCCTCCAATATTTCCTATGCTATAGATATGAAGAAATCTGCGTTGAAGTGGGAGTATGATTACAAGAAGTCGGAGGAGGAGAGGGAATTGATGGACATGTCTTTAGAGAAACTACGCTGTGATATGGCCAAATCTGACGCCAAAAAGAAACAGTTACAGGACCAGGTAATTCCTTTGTTTATCTGTGTGTCTCCTTAGCTCAGTTGCTAGCATACTTGTCGTCTAATCTGACAACCTAGGTACAAATACATGTTGAATCTGGAGGTACTCATATGCATGCCATATTTCAGCAGAAAGCTGACTGTTAAATAAAGACTATGCTTTGCTTTGCATTTTTTTCTATGCTCAATCACTCTATGCTCTATAAAGAAGTAAAAAAATGCATGTATTTTTGTATGCCATTGTCTGAAATTCTAATTGTGTTTTACAAGCTTGCCTGAGCCACAGCCCTGTTGTCGATAATGGGGTTGTGTAATCCATTGGATCGTGAAGAATTAAATTTAAAAAGTCTCAGTAGCCTTAGCGAGTTTCGTCACACTTTTCAGATTTGTGAAAGAAGAAATTTGATAACTGAAAAATTGTTGAGAAACCGTGTTAAAACCTGAATTAACATAATACTATATGTTTATTTATTTACCAGGTATCTCAGCTGGAGTTTGCATGTAACCAACATGAGGAGAAGATCACAAGTTATGAGAGCGAGATAAAAGAGTTCCAGACAGAAATTGCCAAACATCGACAGATAACGGCACTCATCAATAGCTTAAGTAGCGGAAAACCAGATGCTAGTGTGTCCAGTGTAAACACTTCAAATGGTGAATAAATTACTAACGTGATGGCTGTTTTATTCTACAAGACTTTCCCAGAGACTAGCTATTATGTCTATGGTACTTTCCCAGGGACCAGCTGCTTTGTCTACATTACTTCCAGGGATCAATATTTATTTAACTGTTTTACTAGTAGCAACTTGACTTGCCTAGGGACCGGCTGTTATATCTACAGGGACCAGTATTTGTGTTTGTTGAGAAATTTGCAAAAATTATTTTGATATTGTGCTATAAAACTGTGGTCATATGTATAAACTCTGTATGTAATGTCTTTGGTTGCATAAAGCCCTTTTTTTGATGAAATGGGCTCATGTCGGATGGTCAGCTTTTCTGTCTGTATACACTGACTGTAACATTTCCAAATGGTTGGAGCACTTTAGCCTGCATTTGTCAAACTGGGAACTGGGGCATGTAGAAAATGTCTTTTGGCTCTAGAGGTCAATGCTACTTTGAGCCGTAAATTCTGTAATGACTTTGACTGCTTTGCCTTAATATTGCTGTTACTGATTATTAAGGTTTTAAGAATGGGGAAAATTGCCCCCTCTTTCCCTTGTGATAAAAACAGGGTTGGGAAAATGCCGGCATTTATGAGTAAAGTCCACGCCCATGGCATTTACTGGCATTTTCCGGAATTAACCGGCATTTACTGGAATTTACTGGCATTTTCCAAAATATACTTTGTTTTAAGTTAAAATAGACTTAACTCATAATTTGACCTACTTATAAAGATTCAATACACTTAAGTTCATTTACATGTAGGTATATCATGCATCACATCCAGTGTTGGCACATAAAACCCGCCCTTTAAATCTGGGTTTTATCCTTAAAACCAAATTTGGCATGTTTTTCCATATTTTGGGGGGGGGGGGGTGCAAAAAAATTATTTCTGAAAAAATCATATGTAAGTCTATAATAACCCTATTATTGGGTTAACTGATCTTGAAAGTAGCATGTAGGTTAACATTTAGACCATTTTAAAGTAGATAACTGCCTTTGAAATTCTTGCTAGGTGTGATATACAGTGTTAAACATTGTTTGACACCTTCAAAGGTGCCATTCAAGGCACTTATTATTGGAAAAAATTAAAACTCAAAATTATTTATATAAAACCCTTTATAACCCCTTATTGCCCTTTAAAACCTTTTAAAACCCATTTGGGTAGGGTTTTAAACAAGATAGTTGGTTTTCAGTAACTTCGTGACTTATTCCAGTGTCACTTTCAGCAAAATAAAGTAGATATTTTTTATTTTGTGTGTTTTTAACATTATTTTATTCATAAATGCCAGTATTTGCCACTTTTGCGATTTTGGGGGTATTTGTCATGCCGGCATTTACCGGCATTAACCACTGGAATTTACCGGCCGGACAATACTTGTCCCAACCCTGGATAAAAATACTGCTGAATGCATTGCATTGTATAAATTTACCATATGCCAAATAAGGGCGTTATTGATTGATACTGCTATTGATATATATATTTGATTCACTTAAAAGTGGTACCATTGGCAGTTTAGTTCTGGTCTTTTATACCTTCTCCAATAGTTGCAACAGATTAATAAAACATTGTAAACTTTCTGTAGTATTATTGTCACTTTTATGTAATCTTCATTTAATAAAATGGGATGGGCAAACTGATTATTTTGAAATAGGTTGTGTGTAACATTTGAATTTTGAAATTACTGGTGTTATGTATTGTGAAATCATAATGCAATTTCTAACATTTTGGTTTAGGGTCATGTGTTAGGGGTGTAATAAAGCTGTGTTATAAGACTACCTCAAGACTAAGAATACAATTTTTGGGTCCATTTTCAGTTCTTGCTTTTTTTCAACCTCAATATTCAAACTAATGGATTTGACGTGACTTGTTCCTTATCTCTCTATAGAGGATAGAGCCATGAATGAGCTCCTTTTATTTGTCTTATTTCAGTACCGTTCTTGCTACTATTACCCATACATCAAATCCTACCACTATCCTGTTCAACTGTCATTCTCAAGGTCTGTCTCTTTCTCTTCTTCCCCTCAGTGCAACTAAATAATCAGACCAATTCACCAAGGTATAAGTGGTCGTCATAATATTAAGCTTTTACTGCTGATGGAATAAAGGGCTTTCAACATTATTGAAATATTTTTCCCGAACATATTTTCTGAAAACTAAGTATTTAAATACAGTTATTGTTACCTTTGAGACAGAGTATGTTTTCATTCATTCGTTAGTATAAAATTTGTACTTTCACTGCTTAAAGGATGTGTCACAAATCAACTGGATGCCAGTGTTTGTAAATCCTGCCATTATAGTGCTATTACTTAACAGTTTTCAAGCTAGGTTTATGAAACTTGGTATGTGGATATGAAACATTACAGCGATTATGCTAAAGTTTTTTAGTTGGACCAAAAATTGTGGTTGAAGAATTGAAAATCAGGTAGGGGACTTCTGTATTGCTTGCAATTTCTAATTACTTATTCCTCAGGATTTGTGGAAGGATATGTAATGTGTGTATGTTTTGTATCTTACTGATAGACTTGATGCCTTTGTTAAGATACATAAAACTTCTGTGATTTAATAATTATTTGTGTGTATGCATTTATTTAACCTGATTGATATTTTTAAAACCAGTTATGTATTTGGTCGTGTGATTTAGCTATTTGTATATTTTCTGTATCCTCAATTTTCTGTCTTCTCTCCAGATCTAAAACAAAATAATGTTGGTTTTCTGTTTCGCTACCTAGCAACCAACCAAAAATGTTTTGGGCATTAGCGAAAGTCATTCAATACAAGGGTTCTACAATTTAGGATTTACTACACTGCACTTGCAAAAAACAAGTTATATGATGAAAAAAGTCAGATTATTGATCATTAAGTTTATGGTCATCTGAAATTTAATAAGCGGAATTTG
The DNA here is from genome assembly GCA_963678985.1 of Spisula subtruncata. NCBI lineage: Eukaryota > Metazoa > Mollusca > Bivalvia > Venerida > Mactridae > Spisula > Spisula subtruncata. The sequence goes on along the minus strand of OY787664.1, from coordinate 22,374,000 downwards.
ACATAAGAACAGTGTTTGAAACATTTTTGTTGTGACATATGTGCTAGTGGCATCTGACACAGGCTCGCATCTCATATATTCAGGATTGGGTGTATTGCCTTGGTAGAACAAACTCCTGTCAATAGTATTTCTGTAAAATAATATCTGTAAAAATATATTTTTCCTACCAACCTACCAGCCTGAATCTAAGTGACATGGGGAGGGATACGGGAAGCAAACAATATTTTATTTTCTGTCCTATCTGTACTTTCTTCTTGAACTAGATTTAATACTCGACTTTTCAACATGTTTTGAAAGATTAACCTTTTTATCATGTTTGTTATACAGTATGTGTGTCATAAGAATAATACGTTTTCTCTTAACAACAAAAATTAAAAACTTAAATAAAAATTATGATGTTTGTTCTTGTTCCTAATTTTTGAGAGAGAAAATTATCGAAGCTTGTGTAAAGTGTGCACCTACTCTGCTTGTTTCGTTGAGGTTTACATTGGTTTACGACAGATGACAGTTGCAGGAACCAGTTTTCTTGGAATTGATCATCAAAGAATATAGCAGACTCATTCACAAGTGGAGTACATTCCCCAGGTCTATATCATAGAACATTCCTAGTCTGACCTAGGTCAATTCAACAAACATGTATAACCTGCTAGACCCTGGAGCCCAGGGGTAAAAGTTTTCAGTCTAAATACTGATTAATACTGATTTCAGTATTTTTAGAAATAATTCCCCTATGTAATTTCTATGAAAATCATTTAGTTTAGTATATTGACAAGCAGATTTCAGCATTTTGAAAATCATGAACTTTTACCCATGCTGGAGCCTTGTATTCACACTTCAACCACTGTGACAGCCCTCAACAACTCATTGCAGAAGTCAGACTGGCAGTCAAGCCCCAATCTCTCGAAACATCTCGGGTAGAAATCTCTTCTCAAATTGAGATTTTTCTCAAATCAAGAGTCTGAATTTGAGAAACATCTGAGATTCAAGCTTTTTAAATTTACTGTAACCGCTTTGACAAACCTCACCAACTCATTGTAGAAGTGAGACTGGCAGTCGGGTCCCAATCTCGAGTAGAAATCTCATCTCAAATTGAGGATTTGCTCAAAACTTTGAGAAACATCTGAGGTTCATGCTCTTTAAATTTTCTGTAAAAAAACAAAGAAAAACACTTTATGTTTTGTGATGAAAATTTTGAGTTTAGTCTCTTATTGAAATTAACCTGAGGACACATGCCAATATTTGAGATGAGATCTTGCTCAGATTGAGTTGCTTCGGAGATCTGGTCCTGGCAGTCAGTCTACTTTATAAAGGCATGTATTGTGTCTACATGTACTTTGAAACATAGAAATTGTAATGAGGAAGATCTGTTGGGTAAGGAGAGTTTAACCTAATCCCCAACCTTCTCTTAGCATAATTTAACAGCTGATATCTGGTCTATATTTGTGACATCATTTGTTTGATAAGTAATCAGGGAGTTTCACGAAGACGATTGAGGTGCAATACAAACACAAATCTAAAGAACCAATATTATGTTATTCGCTCCTGTAGAATCATTTAATATATTCATGCAAAAAGGTCAGTGTCAAGTCACATTCTCCATACTTTAGTATAGTATCTAAATTACCAGGTGAGACTTTTAAATATTTTAGTTGATTTTTAACTTCTTTGAAAAAATCTTTGATACCCAAATTATTTTCATTCTTAAAGATTTCACAAACAACAGGTTACGTATGTCTTAATTTTATTAAGCATATAAAAAGTATACATAAAATAGCAACACATGAAATGCTCATCAACATAAATATTATAATAAACATTAATTTTACGAAGTCAATGAAGGGACATTTCTACATTTTTCTGCATTAACTCATCTTTCTAGACTTTTATAAGGGCTTTTAATCTTTCTAGAAAAATTAGTGAAATTAGAATTTTTTTTACTTGCCAAACTGCAAAATTATCACTCTGGTCCGCAGCCCACCAAATTGAAGTACAATTGAGTTCCTGTGCAACCACTCATTTCTTTTTCATTGACAAGCCCTAATAATTATTACTGTATATCTACAAAGCGTCTCTTGTGACAATTTAACAGATAATAAAGCACATACATGGGATAAACATATAAATTATAATAATACTCACAATGTATGAGTAACAAATATGTACAGTTTATTGAGGACTCGGTGCAACACTGTGTTAACTACATTATTATACATAAGCAGTAATCACAGTTGCACCGAGCCCTCGAAATGCAACTTCATAAGGGTCCTAAAATTAACCTGAAAATGTAAGTGATCTAATGCCTAAGTCCCATCGAACATTTTTGCATTGGGGACATACTCCAGATTTTACTAAATGGGCATCGGAAGGTATCGGGATAAGTGTCCTCATGGTCTAGAGGAAGTAATTAGAAAATTTGTGAAATTCCTGTTCCTGATGTCTCCAGAAGCTTATTTATTTAAATCGGGAATACATTGCCGAGGCCAAGAAATGTTCAGTGAGACCTAGGCTTACACATAGACTGGATTAAATCCTTGTGTATATCAAACTATGAGTATAAAACCTTCGCTAATCACAAATTATACATTAACATTTAGTATGAGTACTATCTCTAATAAACAAGGGAAGTAATTTGATTACTATTAATACTACTTTAAACTATTTTTTAAATGCCACACTTAATTATTTGTAATTTTTGGCAAATGGTTTCCAGAGAATACAATCGATTCAATGGTATAAATAGTGATTTCAGTATTTGGAGAAAAATTGCATTGTGCCAAAAAGTTAACACGAAAAGCACATAAAAAAATAAAATTATTTCAGTATTTTTAAAATGTTGGACTATCACCCATTACATGGGACTATGCAACAATATGCTTTGTTACTCTAGCTACTGGTATGAACAATTTATTGTATACAATGTATAAATAAGCAGCAAAGCGGCATAAACTATACGCTAGTCAACTAAATATGTACTGAACAAGTTTGGCAATGTTTTTGATACGTAAATAAGTTACTGTTGATTTAATTAGTAATACTAATGAGGGAACTAGCCCATTCGTAACTCAGTTACACCCAGTTAAATCTAGATTACCTGACGGAGAAGCTGATGTTTATAACCATTATCATTTAACTTTGAACAGACTGTATATGTAACTTAACCAGATTTAGCAGGCACTCCAGACATATTCCGTGCATATTTTCGGACAAAGTCGGTGCAAAAATAAACAAATATTTCCGATAAGTACCGACTACGCTTACGGAAAATAATACACGCTTCCGAAGTTTAATGAGTGCCTACTAAATCTGGTCAAGCTATACACTATGATGCATGTATTTTCTAAACAAACACATTGCCAAATTTAGCTCGGTACAAAATGAATACTGGCCTTTGGTTATAACTATAAACATATACAAAATATACAAAACACACATAATAACCATAACAGTATTCGATGTATAAGTTTAAGTATAAACAAACAGATCTATAACAGATTCATGATTGTATAATAAATGTCTACAACCGAACATTTTGTATAAAACAACTGGTTTTATGCAAATTATTAATAGCAAAAGATTGTTTAAAGAGGCCCAAAATAAAATATTATTAGCCCCCCCCTAACTACCTTTAAGGGAGTAAACTTCTACAGATATTTGGTTTCTCTTCTCGGTTACCCTAATAGACACTATCAGAGATGAAGGATTCAATAATTTAGAAACCAATTAAAGTTGTAGGCCACAAATTAAAATATATTCAAAATGTTAGTTAAAAACTAAAAACACAGTGAATATAAATGAATGAAAGTTTGTACAATGTGAAAAATGATCCAGTAACAGTCAAACCTGTGTTAAAAACACACCTGTGACAGAGATCTTACAAGTCCAGAGAAAGAATAACTTTTCTGCAGAAAATGAAAGTAATTTGGTTAAAACATTTACAGAATTTTATGAGCTGAGTTTGACAATAGGCCAGTGTTTGAACTAATATATTTTAGGGGGTAGGGACTTGCATTCATAGCACTGGAAACAGGATTACTACTACCAAACCTGTTAGATAACTAAAAGGACTTTAACAAAACTAGCAGCATATCAAGAGTTAACAAAATAGACCAACAATAACAAAACTTGTTGATAAGACCACCAGTTCTATCTCCAACAGATCAGTTTTTATCTTACAATTTATATGCTATTGAGAGAGACCACCTTCCAACAAAACAAAGATGAACACAACTGTCAGCACTATTTACAGTGTGCCTCAGTAGCTCAGTGGTTGTTGTGCTTGCCTCATAACATCGGTGTTCTGGGTTCAAATCCAGGCGGAGGCTCTCAAGTAGACATATGCCTACCATAACTGCCATATTTCAGCAGAACGCTGACTGGCAGATTTAAAAACTTTGCTTGGCATTTAGAAAATAAAAAAACTGTTCCCATCCCATAAAGGTGGTCTTTAAAGACTGGTTTGACTGTTGAATACAAAACATAAGTAAGTGAAACTTTATATCATGGCACACAGCTGAATACATGTACATTGTATAAAAACATTATATAACACAAACAAACAAACAGACAAACAGAAGCACTATCACAGCTGAGATCAAAGACTTCCGATATCATTGAACTTCTTCAACTCTATGGGGAAATTGTCTTTGTATAAAACCGGGTCAGCTCGGAATTCCACCGACTTTAGCGGCATGGATTGATAGACGCTCGTAAACTGATTAATACATTCAGATCTTTCCACCATGTGAGTGATATCGGCCGACAACATCTCAGTGTTCACACACTCTGGACATTTAAACTTCTTTCTCGGTGTGACCTTAATCGGAGCTTTGCCGGTAAAGTTTGATATGAGAAAGTTCATGGCAATGTCCTCACAGTTCATATGATCATCTACCCAGGTTTTGATATTTCCCGGCATGCTTGACGTGTACAGGTAACTATAATACTGAAAATGAAAGAAAACAAAAAATCATGTGATTTATGCTAAAACATGACTGTGTTCAGTAAATGCTTATGCGGCAAAGCCTTGTCTAAAACAAGTAGTTAAGTCAATCAGGGGCCATAATTCTGTTGAAATGGTGGATAGTGTTACATGATGTTGACAATGTAAGGTGTATTATGATGGTTAACATCCATGTGTGAATGCAATGCTTTGGTGAACTTGAAAATATTTGAGTATTGGGGGTATATAGTAAAAGTAACAAAGGGCCATAACTCAAAAAATTCCATCCTTTACGTTCAACTACACATCAAGGTTGTTGATCTGTAAAAGTTTGAAGAAATTCTGCCAAAAGGTTTGTGATTTTCATTATGTATGGCTGTACAGACGTACGGACAGCACCAATGCTATATGCCCCCGACTTATGAATAAGTGAGGGGCCACAAAAACTTGAAAGTTTTGGTTAACATTTTTTTATGTAACCAACATATGAATGACTGATAATATAAATGCATTATACCTTGTGATAAAATGCTGCACCAGTTAGCACCATGGATATAGAATTAGTCCACTCTGACTCGTATCTCCATTTACCAGTACTGTTATCCCACAGATGTACACGTGAAGGAAAGCCGACTAAACGATCAGGAAACTCACGCCATACCTGAAATCATAGTGTATAATACATTATGTTAGCATACGATACAGTAACATTTAAACTACAAGGGTTTCTAACACATAGGGCCACAAACACTGGCAATAGTGAATACTCATCCGACCTAAAATTTCTGACAATATCAACAATTCGGCTTGCTATTAACTATTCATGTGAAGTTTCATTGAAATCTGACGAGTAGTTAAGGAGATGAGGCACAGACAAACTTTGTGGCATCCATCCAGCACAACATAAAGGAATCTTCCATACTATTTTTGGGAGACATAATAATACAACCACTCTTCGATTCAAATTCATAAAGAGACTTCTGAGGTTTTTTATCGAATTGCTTCAATTTTGAGTTGAAAAAGGAACTAAATATGGTGAACAAGCTAGATAAGTTTGTCTGTAATCTGAGATGGTCTTCACATAATCCACATCCTAAGGAGCTCAAGAAGGTAAATTTGCACCCTGAATCCATGGGAATGCCTACGAAAATCAGATATTAAAATGTAATGTCGATGAAAATCAAAAGTTTCATTTAGATCATTTACCTCAAATCCAAACTGTAACTCATCAGCAGTTAACATAACAATATCATCATCCAGAGCTAGGATACATTCCGTCTCTATCTCCTTATATGGCTTGAACCTGAATAATACCAAGTACATTGTAAAGCAAAATTGACTTGTCTAAGAAAGGTCTTATATTGCAGGAGATGGAGTATTAAATACGCTATCTATGTTTCCGCAGTAAAAAAGAAAATTGGAAAAGAAAGGTTTTGACACAAAAAATATTGTCTCCAACAAAGGGACATAATTCTAACAAAACTCCTCTAACGTTATATTCTTGACAAGATGCACAGCTAAGCTTGGTACCAAGTATTCATGCAAATGTAAATGAAGGTTGTATTTACTGTTCTGAAAATTAAGTATTAGGGCTGGAAAAGTTCATTGAAAAATATAAATAAATAAAAATATTTTTTTAAGAACATAGCTTTTGTGGCTTTCTTTTGTTTAAGTCACATTTTCACTACCTTAAAGTATGTTCATTGCATAGAAAAGACAAAAAAACCCTGTTTAATTAGTTTTAAGTTGGTGTCTGTCTGCCAATCAATCAAATAAGACAAAAAAATATAAAATTGATAAATAATTGAACAAGCAAACTACTTACCTATTGCTGAGTTTATTTTCTGTAGTTGGTATAACAGCCAGAGGCTTACCAACATTTGGCCAGGCTGATTCTTAAATCAAGTAAGAAAATAATAAACATAAAATTCAAGGAGAAGAACATGAACTCGATAACTTTGAGTCATTTTCTAATGTGTCTATGAAAGTTCATATTATCATTAATTTACTTGGTCAGTTTTTTAATTTTAAATAAAAATAACTTGATAATTTTCTTTCTGCAGAAAAGTTCACTTGAATGGATTATTCCAGCATTGTAGGTCAATGTAGGACCCCAGCCAAGTAGCTTACTCACAAATCTTATTTAGTTCAATTTTGTGAAAGTACTTTTGAATACCCTGTACTTAGTGAAAACATGGGAGTTAAGTAACAATAAAATCGAGCATACCATGTGGAGGTGTTTTCTCCTGATTATTCCACACGACAATAATCTTAGCCAGACTGGGAACTTTGGCCACTTGTAGTATTACTTCAAACAATGATTCCAGTCTATCGTATGTCAGAATGACGGCAGTGAATCCCTGACTACTTGGTGGCATCAGTGGCAGGAACAGAGGATTGTGTGCAGCACCCTGTACATAACATATGCAAGACATAAAGTTCAAAACAACAGAATTTTTAAATACAGTATACTGTAAAATCATTTAATTGCGATGGGACAAAATTTCGAATTATTGTTCAATGTAATTTGATGAAATTTAATCCCCAACAAAAATGAATTCTGTTACAGTACAGTATGAATTTGAAGCCTCAAACAACCAAACAAAACAAAAGTTTGAGTGGTGTTATTTTATATCAGCACCATTTTACACAAGGTACATTCTGTTTGTATACTGCTACAGTGCAGTAAAGACAGCTCAATGTGAAGAATTTTGATGGCCAATTTAATATTTCACACTTTTGATATGTTTGATAATGTTTTTAAACTGTGCTTTATTCTCACTTTTAATGCTACAGGTATTTGATTTCCAACTGGCAAAATGATTCAGTATGTATGCAAGTAGTACAATATTACCTCTCTAGGAAAGTCGTTCCATTCCTCGTACTTTCTAGCAGCATATGGGAACACTCGGTCATTGATAATCTGTAATGTGGCCAGTGTGATATCCTTCATGGTTTTAAAGTATCTGTTAAAGTAGAACTGTATCTGTTGTCTCATTTCATAGATCTTCTCCATACTGAATCTCTGTAACACGGTAACCAGGTCCCCTAGATCATCTTCTCGTATCATCACACAGCCTCTGTAATACAATACAATACAATATAACTGAACCTCTGTAACACGGTAACCAGGTCCCCTAGGTCATCCTCTCGTATCATCACACAACCTCTGTAATACAATACAATACAATATAACTGAATCTCTGTAACACAGTAACCAGGTCCCCTAGGTCATCCTCTCGTATCATCACACAACCTCTGTAATACAATACAATACAATACAATATAACTGAATCTCTGTAACACGGTAACCAGATCCCCTAGGTCATCCTCTCGTATCATCACACAACCTCTGTAATACAATACAATACAATATAACTGAACCTCTGTAACACGGTAACCAGATCCCCTAGGTCATCCTCTCGTATCATCACACAACCTCTGTAATACAATACAATACAATATAACTGAACCTCTGTAACACGGTAACCAGGTCCCCTAGGTCATCCTCTCGTATCATCACACAACCTCTGTAATACAATACAATACAATACAATATAACTGAACCTCTGTAACACGGTAACCAGGTCCCCTAGGTCATCCTCTCGTATCATAACACAACCTCTGTAATACAAAACAATACAAGATAACTGAACCTCTGTAACACGGTAACCAGGTCCCCTAGATCATCCTCTCGTATCATCACACAGCCTCTGTAATACAATACAATACAATATAACTGAACCTCTGTAACACGGTAACCAGGTCCCCTAGGTCATCCTCTCGTATCATCACACAACCTCTGTAATACAATACAATACGAGATAACTGAATCTCTGAAACACGGTAACCAGGTCCCCTAGGTCATCCTCTCGTATCATAACACAACCTCTGTAATACAAAACAATACAAGATAACTGAATCTCTGTAACACGGTAACCAGGTCCCCTAGGTCATACTCTCGTATCATCACACAACCTCTGTAATACAATACAATACAAGATAACTGAACCTCTGTAACACGGTAACCAGGTCCCCTAGGTCATCCTCTCGTATCATCACACAGCCTCTGTAATACAATACAATACAATATAACTGAACAATGTAACACGGTAACCAGGTCCCCTAGGTCATCCTCTCGTATCATTACACAACCTCTGTAATACAAAACAATACAAGATAACTGAATCTCTGTAACACGGTAACCAGGTCCCCTAGGTCATCCTCTCGTATCATCACACAACCTCTGTAATACAATACAATACAAGATAACTGAATCTCTGTAACACGGTAACCAGGTCCCCTAGGTCATCCTCTCGTATCATCACACAACCTCTGTAATACAAAACAATACAAGATGACTGAATCTCTGTAACACGGTAACCAGGTCCCCTAGGTCATCCTCTCGTATCATCACACAACCTCTGTAATACAAAACAATACAAGATAACTGAATCTCTGTAACACAGTAACCAGGTCCCCTAGATCATCCTCTCGTATCATCACACAACCTCTGTAATACAATACAATACAAGATAACTGAACCTCTGTAACACGGTAACCAGGTCCCCTAGGTCATCCTCTCGTATCATCACACAACCTCTGTAATACAATACAATATAACTGAATCTCTGTAACACGGTAACCAGGTCCCCTAGATCATCTTCTCGTATCATCACACAGCCTCTATAATACAATACAATACAAGATAACTGAACCTCTGTAACACGGTAACCAGGTCCCCTAGATCATCCTCTCTTATCATCACACAACCTCTGTAATACAATACAATACCAGATAACTGAATCTCTGTAACACGGTACCAGTCCCCTAGATCATCCTCTCGTATCATCACACAGCCTCTGTAATACAATACAATACAATATAACTGAACCTCTGTAACACGGTAACCAGGTCCCCTAGATCATCCTCTCTTATCATCACACAACCTCTGTAATACAATACAATACAAGATAACTGAATCTCTGTAACACGGTAACCAGGTCCCCTAGATCATCCTCTCGTATCATCACACAACCTCTATAATACAAAACAATACAAGATAACTGAATCTCTGTAACACGGTAACCAGGTCCCCTAGGTCATCCTCTCGTATCATCACACAGCCTCTGTAATACAATACAATACAATATAACTGAACCTCTGTAACACGGTAACCAGGTCCCCTAGATCATCCTCTCTTATCATCACACAACCTCTGTAATACAATACAATACAAGATAACTGAATCTCTGTAACACGGTAACCAGGTCCCCTAGGTCATCCTCTCTTATCATCACACAACCTCTGTAATACAATACAATACAATATAACTGAACCTCTGTAACACGGTAACCAGGTCCCCTAGGTCATCCTCTCGTATCATCACACAACCTCTGTAATACAATACAATACAAGATAACTGAACCTCTGTAACACGGTAACCAGGTCCCCTAGATCATCCTCTCGTATCATCACACAACCTCTGTAATACAATACAAGATAACTGAACCTCTGTAACACGGTAACCAGGTCCCCTAGGTCATCCTCTCGTATCATCACACAACCTCTGTAATACAATACAATACAAGATAACTGAACCTCTGTAACACGGTAACCAGGTCCCCTAGATCATCCTCTCGTATCATCACACAACCTCTGTAATACAATACAAGATAACTGAACCTCTGTAACACAGTAACCAGGTCCCCTAGGTCATCCTCTCGTATCATCACACAACCTCTGTAATACAAAACAATACAAGATAACTGAATCTCTGTAACACGGTAACCAGGTCCCCTAGATCATCCTCTCGTATCATCACACAACCTCTGTAATACAATACAATACAAGATAACTGAATCTCTGTAACACGGTAACCAGGTCCCCTAGATCATCCTCTCGTATCATCACACAGCCTCTGTAATACAATACAATACAAGATAACTGAACCCCTGTAACATGGTAACCAGGTCCCCTAGGTCATCCTCTCGTATCATCACACAACCTCTGTAATACAATACAATACAAGATAACTGAATCTCTGTAACACGGTAACCAGATCCCCTAGGTCATCCTCTCGTATCATCACACAACCTCTGTAATACAATACAATACAAGATAACTGAACCTCTGTCACACGGTAACCAGGTCCCCTAGATCATCCTCTCGTATCATCACACAACCTCTGTAATACAATACAATACAAGATAACTGAATCTCTGTAACACGGTAACCAGGTCCCCTAGATCATCTCCTCGTATCATCACACAGCCTCTATAATACAGAAAGGTCAAGGACTAGGTAAATTTGTTCATATGAAACATGTATCACAGGTAATTCACTGAGCTAAATATCAAAGGTCATCTTAATAAATGTACAACATAGCTTGTAGTCCTGATACCTAAAATGACAAGAAAAATTTACCCATCACACAACATTCTGAAGATCAAATTGTGACTTTTAGGACATTTCAGGTCAAATGAAATCCCTAAAGGAATTTTAAAAAATCATTGAAAACCAGGCCATGATCTCCCGACGCATGACAAATTGAAATCTCTGGTCAAAATCAAGATTTTATTCAAATCAGTGTCAATTAAGCAATACTATTTCGTCTAAAACACATTGGTATAAAATGAGATAGTACTGTGCATGCACTAATCAGTGTACTGCAGATGCCGATATCAAAGAACATATGAAGTTCTGAAAATCTTTATTTTACAAAACAAATAAAGCAATCCTCATACCTTTTCCAATCTAAGACTTCTGAGAAAGGCATCACATAACCATCAGCTACAATGACAGGTATACATCCAGCTTTCATGGCATCATATAGTGTTGTCTGACCTAATCTTGAACCTCGTAGAACCAGGCAGAACGTAGCCTCCTGTGTAACAAACATACATTGTAGCACTTATCAGTTAGGGGATGGTCCTGTATCTTTCACGTCTTAAAAATTTAAAGCTGATAAACACAGAATTTTGTATGCCTTAAAAATTGCAATTAAACTTCTTTTTTGTGTTCGACTGAGACAAATGATTGACCCTTGAAATAAAATCATGAGGGCAAAATATGAGTTTTTGGAACTTTAAGTGGTCTCACCCCTACTCCCAGGGTTAAATGGAATCACTGGTAACCATATTTTTTCCAGGGTTTTCACTAGGCTCCAAAAATGAAGAGTCAAAATAAATCCTGACTCCATTTTCAAGAGTCATCAGAATTTTGCAAGAAAATTTGTATTATAAGTATAGTTAACTTATCTCTTGAGCTTAAATTTTCAAGAGGCAAAATAGACATTTTCGTCCAATTTAATAGTCAAAATGCAGTCTCAAGAGTCAAATGAAAGCCCTGTTTCCTAATGGAATTGATCAGCTTCATTATGAAATCTTACCTGAAGCATCTGTGGGTACGGATAAGATTGAGATTCCAGACATCTACGATTAAAGTCCCATTGTTTATCTGAACTACTGGTACATTTATCTACATATAATAGTTGACTATGATCTAACTGTGCCAGTACTTCCTTATACTCCTGATGTAAACCTGTCTGTGTAGATGCTACCAACCATGGACGTGCTATCCTGAAAACAGTAAATCATAATCTAGTTACTATGGTAACGCAACTAAGATTAACATTTATAATGCTGTTTTCTGTTTTTATACTTTAACTACTTACTGCATTATAAAGAATAATCTTTCAGCAGAAGAGAAGTTTCAAGTAATTTTAAAGAATATGGCTAAGAATATTCTGACCATCTGATCAGCAAGAACAAGGGCAAATGTGTAACAAAACCGGCAATCAAGATTGTCAAGCATTAGTAAGAGCACACGCTCAATTCAGTTAGAATCTGAAGGGTCATCTTGATAATTTTGACTAACTTTCACCATAATAACTCTGTTCAATATATTCACTTTGTTCTTAAATGTTTTTACCCTTTAAGAAGGCTTTACAAAAGCCGAAACGTCGGTCTTATAATAAAATTGAAAAATAACCTGCCTAGATTGTGTCGCTACATTTACACTTCGGTGTCAGAGTTGATATGTTTTTATTAAAATCAATAATTTAAAGAAAGAGTAAACTTGACCATTCAATAGACACGAAAGTGAAAATGACCCGTTACACCAAAATCTTGAGGGTGAACATTTTTTTTTTAATTTCAAGAAACAAAACCCCAACTACTGATTAAACTGGAACCCCTGAATTATGTTAAAAGAATTTTCGGCATTGAAAATGTAATTCTTACAGGTAAGATTTTTCTGGTAGTTGTACATCAGCAGTGAGAGGATTATAGACAGGTATAGATACATCATACGTGCGTCTGTATGTTAGAGATGAGAATCCACCTCCAGCGATCACAGCTTTCCCTACATCAACATCTATCACAGGATTATACTCTGGTACACTGCCAGGTAACATGTTGAATAATAGATGATTGGATCCATCTCTCCACCTGTATATAGAAATACAAACCAGACAGTGTCAGGAAGTCATATACTGATTACTGAGCCACACTCCTCAGATTAGTTTCCTCCCCTAGTAACACAGTACTCAAACTGATGCTTTCACAATTTGTTTGGCTGATTTATTTTACATTGCGCCTACTTTGAAGTTGATATAAATTTAAAAAAGAGAGGCATTTTCAATAATAACAATAATTCTATCACAGTGGTCCTAATGATGGATTTTTAGCCAGTGCGATCACAAAAAGATTTGATTTTGTTGTTGTTGTAACTTCTTCAGATAGGGTATAGTATTTATGTTTTTATAACCTTTGTGCCAACTTAGAACTCAACTGAACAGATATATAATACAAGATAAATTAATCATTCTCACCATTTCAGTGCAGCAAGAGCCTGACTGGTTTCCTTCAATCGAAGTTTGTTCTGATTGAGTAGATCAATAGAGGGAACATACAAGCAACATTTCTTTGGATCGTCTGTGTAGAACGGGCTCTCAATAATAGCTGACAGGACTTCATAGAATTCCTTTGATATAGACAGCAATAATGATGCTCCAGTATCATCTAGAAACTGGAAGTAAATAAATAATAAAATAAAGATACACTGAGTTGAAATGAATTAATGCTAGTCTCCCTTATTATAAGATACAATTCAATGAATATTAAAATTCTGCTCATGAAACTTCAAATGACCATAACTTTGTCAGTACTTTGAATAGTGAATAGTTTCATCAAATAACTTTTATTTTCTGCAAAAAATTCATTCATGGTTCATTTCAGCGCAGCAAATCCAGAACGTAGAACCCCTGTACAGTGTACATTATGATAACATAAATTTTCAATCATTATACAGTAAGTCAAGAATAACTGAACCACGACGACAATCAATTTAAGTTTCAACTATTTCAATCAAGCCTTTTTTATGGTAATAATGGACATGTAAGGCAACTGCAAACAGATACCAATATAATAGTCTAGATTTGAACCCCATCAGTTAGAAATGCATTATAATTTATACGCACACAGCTACTGTCACAGTCAAAATAGAAATACACAAAATTGAATAAATGTGTAATTACTACATTACTTACTTGCTGTATAGGATAGACATAAACACTGATTTTGGTTTGGTCATTATAGCCACATTCATACACATTGAAGCATTTATGAAAGGTGCACATTTCATCCCTCTGTTCAGCAAGTGGACTATCGTTCCTAATCTCGACGGGAAGTCCCGATGGAATCTTCACAGACTGATATTTTTCAGCATCGATCTCTTGAAGGGATTCCTGAGGCCATACTAGCACTATAAGAGCCAGTAAAATCAGTGCCAGCACTAACGTAAACAGGCATAGAAAGAACTTGCTATAGATTGATGACATGCGACTCTTAGCCATGTTTCTGAAAATTGCAAAACAATCATAACTTTTGTACAAGAGAAGTTTGTAAAACATGCATGGCCCCATGGCAGCCTAATTGACGAAAATGGTAACGGTACAGCCTTTGACCTACTGACCTCAATAGCACTATGCCTGGAAACAGGTTTCTTCAGAGAGTGCTTTGTAGTGGACAGAGCTAAAAATTAATTCGCTAGCTGTTTCTTCCTAGCATAGCGCTCACCATAACGATGTGAGTGTCACAAGTCTGTTGTTTGGTTACTTATGAACAAGTCAGTTGCATATAATATTATGCACCCCCCCCCCCCCAATCCCTAGGGATGGGCAGTGGATAGCTGGAAAAGTTGAAATTTCCATGACAACTAAATATTGCACCTGCCCGGGAAACAGCCGTATATTTACCTTCCAGCTTCACCCGCAGCGCCAACAAATGTTCAGATTTTTTCTACGAACCAATACCCTGCAGGTACAATATTATTATGTTTAGTTGTCAGGGAAATCCCCAGGGATTTTACCATAAACTGTCTCCCGCAGGGCCGTAGAAGGGCCTTCGACAACCCGAAAGCAAAAATCCTGGCCAATCCCTGCGGAAGGGGTCCATGGATGCAACCGACTGGTGCATTACAATTTACATGTACTGCAGACGTAGGCAACATATCGAGTGAACCACTCCAACAGTACATTTGTAAAACTGTTTGTACATTCGTAACATTACAAAACCCTTTCCTACAGTTCATAACATGTTTATATTAAAAAGTCGTAATAATAGAACTAATTAAACCCTGTGCTCTAAACACTGATTAACTAAACACCCTTTCTAAATCTTAAGACTTAATGAGAATTTAATTGGATTTTCAGGTAAAAAAGGAGACATTTACAGTCTCTCCAAGATGAGTCACCACAATATAAACCGTGTCTTACCTTATAGAATTATTCAGTTTCACTTGCTGTTCATGATTCAACTGTTAACATTTGATAAATAACGAGGAAATCAGTGAAATTCCTGAAATAATTTAATTTGACAACACACTTCCTCCATATTGAACGGTGGACCCTTGGTATAACGCAGACGCATATTGCAGACCAGTTAAATATAGAGGGAAAACGCAGACAAGTTAAACAAAGAAGGATTTTCACATAATGCAGACAAGTTGAACAAAGAGTAATCATTGGAGTCTGACGGATTATAGGGGTATACTTAGAAAGGTGCTAAAGGGGGTATTGTTGATTGATAATGACCAGGGTAATTAAGTGTTTATTAACTGTGTGTGTAGTGTGTTCCACATAATTGTGGGATTAATATATAAATGAGAAAATTAGAATTAAAGTATAAATATATTTTATCTATATAACATTTTAAAAATATATTTATATTATAAATTATGTATAGAGATCTATATTTTAAAAAGATACATGTACTTCATGTATATATTTTTTTATTTTATATATTTTAAAGTATCTGAATTCTGAGCAATTTGTAGTGCATGGTTTGACGTCTGCATTTTCAGTCTATATCTAGCGTGTCTGCATTTTCAGTCTATATCTATCGTGTCTGCATTTTCACTCTATATCTATAGTGTCTGCATTTAAAATTACTCTATTTGTATAGTGTCTGCATTTTCACTATTTTTTATATTGTGAATTTTCACTTTATTTGTTTAGTGTATGCATTTTCACTCTATTTATATAGTGTCTTCATTTTCACTCTATTTGTATAGTGTCTGCATTTTCACTCGATATTTAAAGTGCATTTTCACAATAAATCTAGAGTGTATGCAATTTAACTCTATTTGTATAATGTCTGCATTTTCACAATAAATCTAGAGTGTATGCAATTTAACTCGAACAATGCAGACCACATACATATAGAAGGAAAACGCAGACAACATACACAAAGAGTGATCACCGGAGTGTGAATTTATAAATTTATGCAGACCATATACATATAGAGGGAAAACGCAGACAACAAACATATAGAGTGATCACTGGAGTGTGAAGAATGTATTGAATGAAGACAGGTGTACTGTATAGTAAAATAGAATACTAATATACAAAGGAAAAATATAACTCATGCATAAGTGTACACATTATTTATCATTATACACATAAAATAAATACAAATACATGTCATTTGTATAGCGCAAAAATTATGAAATCATATTCTATTGCGCTTTACACTAATGTACATTCACTTAAAACATTCAATTTAAAACCTGGATTCTAGAAACTAGATATAGTCATATGATAAAGAGCACACTCATTGCCGAGTTTCATCATAAGTTTTCAAATGTGCTCTGAACCTGGTTTCACTTTTGATGTCTTTGAGATAGTTTGGCAGATCGTTCCACCATTTTGGACCAGTGACGGCTATAGATCTGTCTGCTAATTTTGTTCACCGTCTAGGGATGTGAAAGTTAGTGTCATTTTGTGCAAGTCGATAAAAGTTAATTAATAATGTGTAAATATAATATTATAAATTATGCAACAAAAATAACAGTAACAATTCTATAAAGCAATAGCCAGCAAATTACAATATTATGTCAGGCTGCACCAAAAAAGCAGCGGTCTAGAACTTTTTACCCGTTTTTTAAGTGTCTGCAGTTTAGTCAATTTATGAAAATACGGACAATATACGCATAGAAGGAAAACGATATTGTTTTCTGATTCATTCTTAATACTCCAGTGATCACTCTATATGTTTGTTGTCTGCGTTTTCCCACTATATGTATATGGTCTGCATAAATTTATAAATTCACACTCCAGTGATCACTCTTTGTGTATGTTGTCTGCGTTTTCCTTCTATATGTATGTGGTCTGCATTGTTCGAGTAAAATTGCATACACTCTAGATTTATTGTGAAAATGCAGACATCATACAAATAGAGTAAAATTGCATAGACTGAAGATGTATTGTGAAAATGCAGACACTATACAAATAGAGTGAAAATTCACAAATTATACAAAAACGAGTGAAAATGCAGACACTATAAATATAGAGTGAAAATGCAGACACTATACAAGTAGAGTGCAGACAATACTCACATGAATTAAAAAAAACCCAGACAATACTTAAATAAATACAGACACTAAACTTCAGTTAACATTATATATTAACATCAAAACATGCACTAGAAAGGGCCAGTATGCAGATACTTACCTTAAATATGTTAACGTTTTTTGTATACATGACTACCAGTACTTTTTTTAAAATAAGAGCACATTTTTATATAAATTCTACACATTATGTTATTCTAATTTATTTATTTAACAATAATTTCAATTCTATACATAATAATAATAATACATATACAAAGTTTAATTTTACTTATCAGACCATTACATGTTCTCATTTAATTGTTACAAAACATTTAACAACAGCCAACACTTAATTACCCTGGTCATTATCAATCAACAATGTCCCCTTTAGCACCTTTTTAAGTATACCCCTATAATCCTTCATACTCCAATGATTACTCTTTGTTCAACTTGTCTGCGTTATGAGAGAATCCTTCTTTGTTTAACTTGTCTGCGTTTTCCCTCTATATTTAACTGGTCTGCAATATGCGTCTGCGTTATACCAAGGGTCTGAACGGTGTCTAAGATAAATTTTCCTCTTACGAAATATCCTACGAGTGACAGCACACTTGGTCCAGTTATTATAGTCTTTAGATCGAGATCCTGGTAAGTTCAGTTTGTTTATGACTTTAAGGTGTTTTATTTATTGCTATTCGTAAACAACAAAATAAAGAAAATGATTATTAAACCAAGATACGAGTGTTGACATCAATGTTTATGTAAAAGTGTACTAGTGTTCGGATAGTGTTTATGATGCGGATAAAACAGTTACTATGACATTGTGTACGTTTTGTGTTATTAATTCCTGTGATGACAGTTTTATTTATATCTTCACAAACCTTCTAGGTAATATCCCCAATAGTTTAAATGAAGTGACTCAAGATTAATAGCACTTCAGCACTCCAATCCAGAGTTCCTTAGTGTATTCAAAAACACTTTTCAGTATTTTTGTACCAACAAGAAATGAACTGATAAGAATCAAATCTCACATTGTATCAGATAAAAACATCGGTCATTGGTTCATGTAAAAGAGCATAGTGGTTTATTTGTGACACATGCATTGGACATGTATGTGTCACATCTAGATGGCACGTGTAAGTTAAATTTGTTATCAAAACCTATTCTCAAATTAATAAATCAGCAAAATGAACAGACCTTGATTACTCTAAAACGTCTTATCATTTTCTTATACAGGTGTTGTACTTCTAGACATGGAGGGGTTAGATTTACATGCAGTTGAAGAGAAACTGAACGCAATCGCTGAGTTCTTGTCACCCTGTCTGCCACTAGCTAACGGACATGCTACAGACTTTATAACTAAGAAATACTGGGATACTTTCCTTCCAAAATGTATTCAGGATGAGCTGCTCAGCTTAACCAAGGAGCAGTTGAACTCTTTACCATGTGCTGGTAGATTGACCACTCTGAAAAAGTCGTCCACAAACTCTAGTATCTGCACAGACGGCCTAGAACTTGACTCACATCAGAAAGATAGAAAAGATGAAAATAATGCTGAAAATAACTCAAATAAATGCTGTGGTACAGCTAATGAGTTACAAGGTCAAGGCCTGTTTTCTTGTGATGTTCCTAAATTTGACACAGGTCCTCAAACTGATTGCACGGAAAATTCAAAATCATCCCCAAAAGATAATATAAAATCGTGTAGGGAAGGTAGCACTCAGCTTCCGTTTTCGAGTATTACAGACTATTGTGCTGCTGCAGAAGCTTGTACCATAGCAGGTCTCGGTCTAGCAGTAACCCCAGACATGTTGCTAGAGAAGTTTGATGTTACTCAGAATGATTTGTTTGTTGGGACATTTATGAGTGAGAAGAAAAGTCATGAGATTGAAGTGATGTCGAAAGTATGTTCCAGCATTGCGAAAAGATATCAATGTAAACTGGTAAGATCTAATTACAGTTTCTTCATACATATATGTACCTTGAGTCCTTGACCCATATCTTTGCATTTACTGTTCCAAAATTGCACAAAAACATTATTTTGCATTCAGAATACAGTTAACACGAACATAGCTGATTTACTTCATTGCTATGCCAAATCACATTCTTATATCCATTTTAAATAATAGGTATGTACAGAATTGTCAAGGGAGGTCATTACTGATATTTGTCACAAAAAGCTATGCATGAGAGGTGTACACATTTGGATCATATTGACAGTGCTAGCTTACCGTTCTACAAGCAACCAGCAACTTCTTCATATGTGTATTTGTAAATATAGAAATTTATGACCTGCTGCATTCAAGAATCAAAGTGACTTTTTTTAAGTCACATTAATTATTACTCACCAGTGACCTAATATATTAGTGTGTTATGTATTTATGTATAATTGTATTGTTTATGATGCTTCAGGTTATTGACTTTGGTAGTGGTAAAGGGTACCTGGGCAAACATCTGAGTTTGTTATATAATATACCAGTACTTGGAATAGATGCTATCGACACATATACACAGTCAGCTGAACAACGCAGTGCCGTGTTAGATAAACAATGGCGAGGTCTGACACGAAATGCTGAACATAAACTAGAGGGAAAGAAGTTAAGTAAGAAAGAAAAGAAACTATACAGAAATAAAGACAAGATTAAAAATGGCAATAAAGACAACATGATGAATACTGGTACACGCAATAAAGAAAGAACAAATTCAAAATCTCAAACAGTTGCTTGTATTGATAGTAGTAAAGACATCAGCGCTTCTAATGAAATGGACGGAGAAAAATCTAACCGTATAACAGACATTGGTGATTCTCATGAAGTAGGTAAAGGGGAATCTAACTCTAATACAAATATTGTTATGAGTTCTGAAATATCCTACAATAGTGTAGATACAACCAGCGGTGATATTTTTGAACAAACTACGAGTACAGCTCTGCAATCTAATTTTGTTCCTTGTACTTGCTATATAGACGAGAATACAGACTTTATGCAGTTAGCAGACAAAAGTTTTCCACATCTGTTCTCTTCCATTTGTATTGACAAGAAAAGTTCTATTCAACGCCATAATTTCAGTAAAAACTTAGCTGATGACTGCAATATTAACTGTTCTGATGTTAAAGATAAGAAGATAACACCAGTTAGGGAATGTGTTGATAAGTGTGATTGCTCACATGATTTGTGTAAGTCCTTCAGTATGAAATGTACCTCCAATGAAGAGTCAATGTGTATAAAATGTATCTCCAATAAAGAGCAATTGAGTATGAAATGTACCTCCAATAAAGAGCCAGTGTCAGAAAGACTGCAGCTTATGTTGGTAGGTCTACATACCTGTGGTAACTTGGCCAGCACATCAGTGGAACTATTTGTTAACAATGATCAGTTGAGTGTTCTATGCAATGTTGGATGTTGTTACCACTTGATTGACGAGATGTATGCTGGTGAAACAGCAAAAAAGGCAGAAGAAGGGCTCCATAAAAAGTCTGGATTTCCACTGAGTATGTGTTTAAACCAGAAGAAATTCTCTGTTGGAAATACAGCCAGAAATCTGGCTTCACAAGCCGTATACAGAGTGCCCGAATTTGACCAGGTATAAAGTTTTTTACTCCATACACTTTAGTGACCTTACACTATATCTTGCTTTAATTTGATTGTCTCCCCTTAATACTTATTGGGAAATAATTTAATGATTTTCTCAATGGATTATTTCAAGATTGTTATACTTTAATGGGACTTAAAAGAAAATTAAAAAAAATTATGCTTACCTTAACATTAAGATTGTGTCTCCACTCTCCAATGTGGAGGAAACATAATGACTTTGTGCAAGACTTCCGGACAGATGTCTGTTTATCTGTCTGGATGGACAGGTGTCATAAAAGTGTCTGCTCCAATTTCAGTGAAACTAGGTTTTATGCCTAGTTGCACACATTGTCAGCAATTAGAGGTTGGAGGATTCTTTTGGCCCTTTGTTGTACTTTTGTAGCAAAATCCCATCTAGTTACAATTATTTATTCAATATATGCTACTTCTTTCTTTTATGTAGTTACAAGGTGAGAGGTTTTATCCAAGAGCTTTATTAGAAGTAATCTTACAAGATGTAGAAGGTGAAACTAGGGAACCACCTAAAGGTCTTCGTGGATTGGAGAAGAAGAGTAAATCCACCAAAGATTACCTGAGACGTGCCTGTGATAAACTCAATATATCAGACAAGGTAATCAGACTACAGTCAGGTCTTGCCTTGGTACAACTCTCAATACTGTAAAATCATTGAGTTTCGCGAGGGATTCAATTTTGTGCATTTCCTGGTAATTATTACCTGAAATAGTTATTACCTGAAATGCAAAATCCATGATTTAATGTCCCATTGAAATGGTCTTTTTTACCAAAGACCTAAATTGTCATTTAGGTCTTTGTTTTTACCAAAACGACAAAATTTTGTCCCATTGAAATTAAATGATTTAACAGTATGCTATTATACAAAGACATAATATTATAGGCTAATAACCTTTTTTTCACACAGACAACTGTGTTATTATTATTACTTCATACTATAATATTTGCATCAATGTAGTATTCTCACATATTTTGCTTCTCTAATACCCCCATATATGTTTTTTGCCTTCATGAAAAGTAAAACCAGCAAATGTAAAAAGGGAAACAATTTCAATAACAATCAGTCTGTCCAACACCATATTTTGTACGAGTAAAGTGACATCCAACTAATCATATTCTTTCCATAATATGGTACTTAAGTTGTTGATAATTTTATGAACTTGCAAAATTTAACAGATACTTTTGAGTCAGGTGCTTCAGTATAAAGCTCGCTTGAATCCCATAGTGAAGCTTCCGAAGCAAACATTGGCTCAAGTTGTACCTGGGGTTCATGCCCAAGTGTACCTAGTCGCCTAATTTCCATCCATACTCTAATTTGCACCTGACAGAGTGACTGTATCCTTCAAGTATGACCACAACTTCTGTCTTATAATAAGCGTTTATGTTTTCAGATATCAGATGAAACGCTTGATGTGTACATGAGTCAGTATCAACACGAGATCCATCGCCTAGCTGCATTCTTTCAGCTGAAGACTGTACTTGCTCCTTGCATCGAGTCCCTTATCATATTGGATAGGGTTGTATTCCTTTTAGAACAGGCAAGTTTGTAAAACTGTATGTTTTTGTGCATGTCTTTTTATGTGAAATCAAATTTTTACATTGGCAAATTTCTGGCATTTGTGGGTCTTACATATTAATATTCACGAATTTCAAATTTCTTAAATAGAGATAAAAATCCCTCAACAATAGTATAATAATATGATCACAAAATTATGTGACATTGCTGACTCTTGAAAATAAACATTTGTGAAATGTTCTGATTATACTATGTTTGCTAAAAGGTGAAAATTGGGAAATTCAACCAAAACCCAAACCAATCCCTCACTGGAACTGCAGACAAGCATGCAGTATAAACACTAGATTCCAGTCACATGGTTAAAGTTGTGGTGAACCCGGACTTAGCGCCCAGGGTTCTTAGTTCGTTCGAGCCGGTTCTCTCGTCAGGATGACACCACTGGCTATCTAGGGTCAGCCAGAACCCAATAAGTACAAAACTATCCAAGAAGTACGACAAACGCCAAATTAACTGAACAGGTTTTGATTATATACAAGATCGAAATCGTACAAACGAAATAATGCAGTCGTAAACCAGGAAAAAGGATAACATTAAAGCAATAATTACAAAGATACAAAAATCAAAGTGTATTTACAAGATCAAAATACCAAAGTAAAATGAAATAAAATGTACAAGTATATACATATGCCAAGTATTCAGAATACACCTATCGATCAGCCTAGTTCAACAGCTATATTCTGCATACAACTCTGCAGGAACAAGTTTCTTGTGAAAAATATAAGTACAAGTATAGTCCAAAACTCATGATAATTGTAAAAAATATAACCCAGTTAGTTACGAAGTTAAAAACAAGTGCAAAGAGAAATAAAAACCACATGGTTTATAAGTGATGAAACTATCATTAAATATTCATAATTGCACAAACAACGAAATCTACTAGTATTTATCAAAAGTGTTATCAAAGTGTACAATTGTTCTAAACTTCTAAGTATAAACCCAAATTATGACAAAATACTTAAAGTCCAAAAATAATCTAAGTGTCTAAATATTTTCCTACTAAAATATCCTAAGTATAAATCTAATTTTACATCAAATTGTCAAAACTCCAGAAATTTCCTAAGTGTCTTAAAAATAATTAATTAAATAATTAATTACCAGTAGATAATCACAGATTTAGTCTTTTTCCAGTTTCCTTGGCAGCAGAGAATGACTAAAAAACAGCTGCAAGCTTATTTATAGTGATCTTACATAACCTCTATTTGGTCAGTGGACAATGTTTAATAAAAGATTTTGATTGGCTGATAAGCCTCTGGTCAACTGGTCAGTCAGTGTATTCTGAAGATTGACAGTTCTGAGACACTGATAAGCACCGCCTAATGTCTACCAGTGACTCATCACACTAAGCCAATTAAAACAACAACATTCAATACACTAATATTTTGTAGAGGCAATTACCATAAAACTAAACTTCCAATCAATAAACTAACAATGCCATCATATTCCTAACAAAATGCTGATTTAATAGACACCAAATATAACCACATTCTGATAAAAATAAAGATTTTGACCATTTAACACTTTTATGTAAAACATAGTGCACATGCACTGGAGTAAGTAAAACAAATAAAAGACAATTTCTATAAAACTAGACTTCAAATCTACATTTTAGCACTGCCATCTTATTACTTATGAAATACTGAATAAATCAACACTAAACATGACAATATTCTGTTGATAATAAAGAAATTAACTATTTAAGCATTTATTAAACACAATACACAATATAATCTAATTAAAGCTTGACATATCTATCTACATTTGTATATGCATATCTGTAAAAGAGTGTATTGGTATTTAAACTCCCTTAAACTTGATAATTATCTATGATGGCCAGTTAACACCTCCTGGGGTGCTAATTGATATGATCACCAACCTCTACAGAAGTATAGTAAAGGTATTTGTATAGACTGGCCACTGATTTATGCAGTGCAGAGAAAGGCCTGGGTACACTAAAATACCCAATATAAAATCTAATAATATAGTACTACTAATATAGTGCTATTATTATAGTGCTATTAATATATAGTGCTAATAATACATAGTGCTAGATCCCAGAAACTTCACAAAGTCTAAGACTGCTGCAGAATTTAGGTACTTTAAACTATCTAATTTCAATGGGACAAAATTTTCGTGCTTTTAGTAAAAAGGACCATTTCGATGGGACCGTTGAATTTGCATTTCAGGTAATAAATACTATGGTCAAATTATTGTTTGATGGAGTTTTATGCGCAAAATTTAATCCCCACAGAAATTAATTAGTATACAGTACAAATACATATGAAAATTGAATTGTTTGAAGATTAGGTCAAGCTATTTATGTTCTTTCGTGGCATTAGTTATAGTGATGACCCCTATATGTGGAGAAGTTTTCCGTTCCATGTGAAAGAGGTGGTGGAAAATTAATTCCATGTCCATAACTGGATGTTTCATAAGCAAAATTAATGGCCTTGGGGGTAAACAAGCCCTGATTAGTTATCAGTCATAAGCAATATTATTGGCCTTTGGGGTGAACCAAACCATATTAGGTAGATAGGTATCTGCAAATTTGCGAGGTCCTTTAAAGAAGGGTGATACTATAATAACTGAGCATCTTTGCATCTTTTGTATTACAGGATGATATTGACAAGGTATATTTGGTAAAGATGTTTGATCCTGTCATATCTCCGAGATGTTACGCCATTGTTGCCATCAAGAAATGACGTAAATTGTTACACGCAGTTATATGAAATAAACTTACCTGTTTGTGTCAATGAATTTCTTGTTGTCAATTATAAATGGCATGTGGGCCTGTAAATATTTTATCCAGGGAGACAGGAGCTGTGACTTGATGGTTGCTCTGTATGATGTAGCAAAGGAAGCTGGATCCCAGCTGTCATCAAGTCATAACTCTCAATTTTGCAGGTTTCTCAATTAGTTTTAACCTGTAGCCTGCCAAAATGCTTAACCAACAGGCCTGCTAACGTCCTTTAGTGCAACTATTTTCATTAAATTCGGTGTAGATTTCACATTTTCAGCGCGCTAAAATGAGTTTAAGCAGACAATTTGGCCTGTAGTCTGCTGTTATTGTGCTTTTGTGAGACCATCATTAAGAAATTGTTTGTTACCCCTCTACCTACCTACCTACCTACCTACCTACCTACCTACCTACCTACCTACCTACCTACCTACCTACCTACCTACCTACCTACCTACCTACCTACCTACCTACCTACCTACCTACCTACCTACCTACCTACCTACCTACCTACCTACCTACCTACCTACCTACCTACCTACCTACCTACCTACCTACCTACCTACCTACCTACCTACCTACCTACCTACCTACCTACCTACCTACCTACCTACCTACCTACCTACCTACCTACCTACCTACCTACCTACCTACCTACCTACCTACCTACCTACCTACCTACCTACCTACCTACCTACCTACCTACCTACCTACCTACCTACCTACCTACCTACCTACCTACCTACCTACCTACCTACCTACCTACCTACCTACCTACCTACCTACCTACCTACCTACCTACCTACCTACCTACCTACCTACCTACCTACCTACCTACCTACCTACCTACCTACCTACCTACCTACCTACCTACCTACCTACCTACCTACCTACCTACCTACCTACCTACCTACCTACCTACCTACCTACCTACCTACCTACCTACCTACCTACCTACCTACCTACCTACCTACCTACCTACCTACCTACCTACCTACCTACCTACCTACCTACCTACCTACCTCCCTCCCTCCCTCCCTCCCTCCCTCCCTCCCTCCCTCCCTCCCTCCCTCCCTCCCTCCCTCCCTCCCTCCCTCCCTCCCTCCCTCCCTCCCTCCCTCCCTCCCTCCCTCCCTCCCTCCCTCCCTCCTACCCAAACATTTTTGTAGAGAAACTTGGCAGACAATGGTATTTTAATGGGGTGTTAATTAACAACTGCATGAAATGAACTAAATTATTAATAAGTGAAGTAACCAGTTTTCGAGGGTAACTTTCAGCAATTCAGCTGTTCAGCAACTTTTTAGCTCACCTGTGAGCTTTTGTGATCACTCTTCGTCTGTCGTCCGTCCGTCAACAATTTTCTTGTGTTCACTCTAGAGGCAACAGTTTTGATCCAATCTTCATGACACTTGGTCAGAATGTTGTTCTCTATCAAATCTAGACAAAGTTCGAAACTGGGTCATGTGGGGTCAAAAACTAGGTCACTAGGTCAAATCTTAGAAAAACCTTATGTTCACTCCAGAGGTCACCGTTTTGATCCAATCTTCATGAAACTTGGTCAGAATGTTGTTCTCTATAAAATCTAGGCCAAGTTCGAAACTGGGTCAAGCAGAGTCAAAAACTAGGTCACTAGGTCAAATCTTAGAAAAAAATTGAGTTCACTCCTGGGGTCACTGTTTTGATCCAATTTTCATGAAATATGGTCAGATTGTAGGTTGTACTGATACCTAGACCAATGTGCAACAGGTGAGCGACCTAGGGCCTTTCAGGCCCTCTTGTTGACATTAAACTTCCCCTGGCCATTGGGCCACAGGTACACGGTGTCATCGATTTAATAAACTTGCATGAAAAAATAATAATACATAACGTATTATAAGTTCTAAGTTTTTTCATGCGAGTTTATTAAATCGATGACACTGTGTGCCAGTGCATTGGGCTAATATGCGTTCAAGTCTCCCTGAGAAGACTATTTCTCTCCTGGCTTATGTGCAGCCAACATTGAGAAACAGCAACCACGAATATTGAACATGTACAGAAACCGCCCTCACAGGTACCAATTCCACACAATGTTTTAATAGAGCGTTGTGGGTTATTCTTGCTCAGAGAAATTTTAAAGCCATGGTGCTGGCTTAAAAGGAACCGACCCATTCCAAATATATATATAGTCCCTGTCCTACCTCTAGGCCACCACTTTCAGCTAAAGACTACAAAGTAATTTCATGTAGACCAACAGTTTCTAATGTAGCCATGGATGTGTTTGAATGCAAAAATAAAACTATAACGTCTGTAACATTATTATTTTTATTGCACATATAACATATCGCAGTAAAACATCACGTAAAGAACAATTAAATAACACGACCAATAAGAAATAGGACCATAATTTCCAGATCCAATTTTTCCAATCTTTATTCATTCTCAACATAAAGACCAACTCAGTCATGATAGCAGTCTTCGAGAATCCCTCGGGAGTCTCTTTTGTAATTTTAAGTCACACAAACTTTTATAATTACACCTGGTAAACTAGAAGTGGTTAGAGAGCTGGATTTAAAACCCAGACATTGAACTTGTTTTGATTTACAAGCCGACATGACATACTCTTCATGTACAATTTCGTCAGTAAATTGCTAATATATTCCTGGTTATGTCAGTAACATTTTCGCCCGTAAGTTGCTAACATATTCCTGGTTTTGTCAGTAACATTTCCTCAGTAAGTTGCTAAGATATTCCTGGTTTTGTCATTTATCGTTCCAGCAGTAAATTGCTAAAATAGTCATGATTTTGTCAGTCATACATTCTAGCAGTATATTGCTTACTCAAAAATTGTTATTGTTTTGTCAGTTACATTTCAGCAATTAATTGCTAGGATAGTCCCGGTTTTTAACTAATATTTTCGTCAGTACATTGTTACGATAACCCAGGAAAAAGATCAATATAATGTTTATCAACGTTGTTTTTCTTTTTATTCCTCATTTTCTTCTTTTTCTTTTCTTTCTTCTTTCTCTTTTCTTCCTGCCTTTGTTTTTCGTCTTCGATCTCTTCGTCCATCGTCTTGGTATTACCAGCTTCTAAACTCTGAATATATATTTGATACGTTGCCAATAGTGTCATATAAGGAAGACACAATCATGTCTCAAAAGGACAATACCAAATTGGAACAGGAAATACATGAAACTAACACTAGAAAAAAAACAACTTCAGAGAACAAGTCACCAATCTAACTTATTTGTTAAAGTTAAAGCACAAAAATACTGTTTCCACTTTGTAAAATAAATTGCCTTTCTATGAACAGCAAATAAATTTTAGTAATTAAACAAGTTTGAGCTTGATCCTGCAACTAAATTATTTTGGGTCTGCATTTCATCAAATCAATTAATACCCGAAAAATGCTGTAAAATATAGGGACTGTGTTAAGAGTAGTATGAACCTTTTTATGTTTGAGTTCACTTCTGTATCGTATTTTCTGGAACAATGTGTAGCCTCCAAACAGTATCAATACTACAGTGACAAATACAGCCATCGCTATGGTTACTGGTATACATGCTAGGCAATCATCCTCTAAAATATAACAGTAAAATGGATTAGATATACGTATTGTATACACAAACAATAATGTGTTTTTTAATACACGCACATACAAAGAAATATTCATCTTATTCAGACACAGACAATAAACTGTTTATTTAATGTATACACAAACAAGCAACGGTTTCAATAATACACGCATATAAATGAACTGTTCATCTAATATAGACACTTATAATAAATTGGCTATTAAATACGCGTACATACAATGAAATGTTCATCTAATATAGGAACAAACAATAAACTGTTTATTTTAATACGCGTACATACAATGATATGTTCATCTAATATGGGCACAAACAATAAACTGTTTATTTAATGCACGTTCCTAGACATACAATGCAATGTTCATCAAATATAGACGTTTATGATATTATCTATTTTGTTTATTTATATACTAGGCTAGTTTTCATTGTTAAGATATACACGCAATTTAATTTTGTTCATTAATAAAGAACATGTTACAAGCTCATACCAGATAAGATGCAAGAAGTCAACTCCCAGAGTCCAGTTGCTTGACACGTGATAAAGTTCTTTGTAATAGTGTATCCATAGTTACACGTCACTGAAGCAGTTGCTCCGTAATATGTGTTTGATATATTAGTCAGTGTGATCACACCGTTTGATAAATCACCTGGCGATCCACAATCTACAAAATGCAAGATATAAGTATACTGCCCAGTTTGGATACTGAGGTCGAGTCCATTATTATGGTGTAAAATAAATTATAAAGGCTTATCTAGACAACACCCGTTGGTTGCCTTGGTTACATGCTTCTAACACAGACATTACGTACCAATAGTTAAAAATTGAGCGCTCTAATACATATTTGTTTAATTCCTGAGAGAGAGCACATTGTCCGTCACCAGCAACGACAGACAATACATATTTGTTTAATTCCTGAGAGAGAGCACATTGTCCGTCACCAGCAACGACAGACAATACATATTTGTTTAATTCCTGAGAGAAAGCACATTGTCCGTCACCCGCAACGACAGACTGAAGTATTTACAGTTCATTAATTATTAAGTCAGAACTGGTAATATACGTACCTGTATAAACACATGCTGTAGCCTCCCATACTCCAGTGTGCAAACAATAAATTGTGTACAGCAAATCAACTGTATGAAACCCTGAGTGACAGTTAACAGTGGCACTTGAAAGATATGTTGTATTGGTTGGCACGTCTAAAGTGATATTTCCAAAGTCTATACTTGGAACACTGCCACAGTCTGAAAGTTACACAAATACGTAAGTTTAATTAGATAAAGCTAAATCGACATTACGGTTGCATATCAACCGATGCATACATCATAGTTATCATTGTTCATGTTTGACCAAGATTTTCATTCCAAATGACATTACTGGTGCATACAGTTTGTTTATTATTTTTCATGTTTGATCAGTTCTCGTTTGACGAAAGAATTTTTCATGTGAATAGACTAAATACCGAGTATGGTTTGGCCTAGAATGTGATTGGCATTTCCGATGAATTCAGAATATATATTTATTAACGTTCATGTGTAGTTCCTAGATACCATGTAACTAATATCTGTCAAGATGTTGGTCGACCTTTGTAATCTCTCTTTAAAGTAGTTTTTATCCTTAATTACAGGGTTTACATAAAGCGTTTTAATAATAACATGTACGTATGTTTACAAAATGTATGGGTGACAAGGTAGTCCTGTGGATAATACGCTTGACTCCTGATCGATGGGTCCCTGGTTCGTTTTTCGGTCTTGGTATTTGTTCATTTCAGAAACGCTAAATATCTAATGTTTCCCACCCAACTAGAGATGAACTGGTAGGAAATCAAGAGATAGTTTCGCGTGTATCGGTGCTTTACACAGGGCACGTTAAAGAACTTAGGAATCTATTCGAAACGAGCTAGGGTATCGCAGCCGGATTCCTTGTATCTCATGTGCGATATTGCCACAGAGTGTGCCTTAAAAATTACATGGAAGAAAGAAAACCCCCAGGTATTTTGATGTTTGAAGACACGTAATCGTGAGGTGGCTGTTCACGCAGTGGACGGTTTTCTTTAACATTACGACAAAATTACCAATGGGCTTACCTTTCATAGTGCATACAGCTTCTCCCCATACACCAGCATCGAGGCAATAAATAGTAGTATTTTCAGCTGCATATCCCGTTTCACACGTCACCAATGCCGCGGAACCATAAGTTGAATTATGTTCGTCATTTAATGTGATGAATCCGTTGTCGATATTTGGAACCTTACCACACTCTACAATGTTAAATAATGTATCAAGTTAATTATAAATAGTACCATTGGTGTTCATATACTTATTAAGGAATACTTATTAAAACTAAAGACTCTTATCAGCACCCTTGCACAAAGATGTTAACTTGTTAATGGCATACAGCAGCTATTTATTGATTCGAAGGGACCATCGCTTGTCCTTTCCTTAGTCCTCTTCGTACTTTCCAGTCCATAAGACTTCTAGAGCTGCTGTCCATCAACAACAGTTTTGGGGCCTCCTCTCTGTAGTGATCCGGTTAGTTCCCATCATTTTAATCTTCACCTCAGATGTTCTTCTCCATGTTCCTTTTGGTCTCCCTCTTTTCTCTGTCCTTGTTGTGGCCATCTTATAGCTGTTTTTGTATGTCTTGTATTATCCATTGATTATCATGACATGTTCTAACAATCTACACTCTGCGTATATTATCTCTGAATTAATATCCCCATTTTCAGTTATTTCTGTTACTGCTTTGTTACATCGCTTATGCTCGCTCGACATAGACCGGGGCCTCGTTATACGTACATGCTCCTCATATAATCTTTATTGTATTTTATTCCTCTTTATTCAATTGTAAGTCTGTGAATCGATGTTGTTAAACTTGGTTTGTTGACCTTGATGTTGTTATAGATATTATCGAACAATTAAAAATGAAAACTTCAGAACTCGATTCTGTCTTGAAAAAAAACTGTATCTAGCGTTCTAATTGAAACTTGAATATTATAAGATATGAGTTTGTTTTTCTCAGTAACAAAACATTTTGAGACAGAAATGACTACTTGAATCGTCTACACCTTACATCCACAGGTAACTGTATCGAAATGTTTATTTGTTCTAGATGAACCAGACTTTCAATCAATCAAAAACAAAATTTGACTATCAATATCTCCATAAACTAATTATATTCATTTACAGCAATGTTTAAAATACTTATATGCCAGGTCTTATCAGAATTGATCAAATAGTTAAAAAGTTATACTATAAAATGTAGATACTGTTTCACAGCCGATTCATATGGTGCAATCAACACAAATCCATATGACCGTCACTAACAATGTGTTTCACCAGCGACAGTTAAAGTATACTTTTAAGCAATGGATTTTATGATATGAAGTTAATTTTTGGCTTACATTCATCCCATAACATTGTTTGTGTAAACACCCATCCTTTTATAGATAATTGGTATGCATAAAGCAGTTTTTTTTATTAAAAACAAACTGCACCTCTCGAACCGGCTCGTGGATTTCTGTACAAATTGACCTTGATAGAAAAATATAAATTTTCAAAAAATTGTTTTTTTTTCGTTGTTTTTTTTCAACGATACAGTAACCTGTGCTTACATCATTGTCTCACAAACAAATTCAAGCATACTGAAATCTTGAATCAATACTAGTACCTATTGGGTCGCATGTTGGATAATCATCCCAAGTGCTGTTCGCCTGACAAGTAATGTTCGCAGTACCCGTAATTTGGTACCCGTCAGCACATCCTATTCGTACTACGCTGCTATACGTGAAATCGACACCTTCTGCATATCCATGGGCAGGTGTAGGATCGTCGCATACTGGAAAAGGAAAGCAGATTGCCAAGCTTCATTTGTCAGCTGTATAGATGAAGACAAAGGCTAGAACAAAGGCTAGAACGTCATCACTTCTTGACCATGCAAGCTGGGTCTTAACCGCAATATGGTATGTCTCCTTAATGTGAGTATTGTACTACTAGTATGTAAAACAATAGTTTAACTCTCGATCACGAAGGCTCTGTTCTCACGGGATGCGGTGAGTAGTTTGTCGCCATGGATAAACACCCTACATCAATATTTTTCCACCAACATATTTTTGATCACTTAACATTGCAAGTTTTCTCATCAAGTCCTTTATTCATACATGTATGTGTTCGTGGAAGCAAAGTGGCTCAATCGGTTTCATCTGTTTCTTTATTCGATTACGATATTGAAATCAATACAAATGCTACGTTTCGATGTCATATTTTGTCATACGAGTGACAGGCCTAAATAAACAAACCGCATATGAACTGGACGTGAAGTACCAAGGTTTTTAACAATATCAAGATCTGAGGAAGCGGTTTTCACGAAGAAAAGAATTGCGGTAAAACATTCACCTATTTAACGCTTGCATTTATTAGATAATATTAATATTTCATGCACAGGCAGGGGTCGTTTTGGGGAAGCGTCACCATGTGCTTGCGGTATTCGTTCGATCAACATATAAACACTTGTATGTTTGACCATTTTCTCAGAATATAACATTTTGATTAAGAAGCTCAATTATTTTAATTGCCCGCCGGCATTCCATAAGTTGAACTAATGTACCTTTATTGGTGCAATAACTGTTTTCCCACAACCCGTTTTCCAAACATTGAATGGTTGTATTTTCAGTTTCATATCCTGGGTCACAAATAACGGAGGCCGTAGAACCAAACGTTGAAATGATTTGGTGGTCCATACAATGATCTGTATGTGGACTGGATGTGAAGTACAAATGTTTTCAACACCATCAAGACCAGTCGTTTGGTGAAAGCGTCGCTCTAGGATTGTAGTATATTCTATTGAAGCATTCGGTCGCGTAACATATGACGTTCCCTAAGAAGTATAGCTGTTTGATTAAGAAGCTCGAAGTTTCAATGGCTCGCCGCTTCATGAACATCCTATTTGTTAAAACATATACCTTTCATGGTGCATGAACTGTTTCCCCACAACCCGTTTTCCAAACATTCAATGGTTGTATTTTCAGCTTTATATCCTGGGTCACAAATAACGGAGGCCGTAGAACCATACGTTGAAATGTTTGCATCTGTCAAGCTGATGCTACCATCGGTTATGTTTGGAACACCACCACAGTCTGTAATAAGTGAAGTTTGTATTTGACGTACGAATAACTCAATCATTCAGGACAGTCGTCTGTATATATATCGTTGCGGACAAACCATTGCAAAATTTTCAATAGTTTCTTCATTTCGCAGAAACGCAACGTCATGTATGTGTTTACGGATAACTGGAAAATCTATTGGATTGATCTTCCTCTGTATTTGATTACAATGTGAAAACATAACAAAACTATGTTTTGGTAGTATATCGTTTGCAAACGAGTGACAGACCTAAATAAATTATCTGTATGTGGACAGGACGTGAAGTACAAAGGTGTTCTATACCATCAAGATCAGTCATTTGGTGAAAGCGTTGCTCTATGAGTGTAGCATTTATTTTAATGAAGCATTCGGTCGAGCAACATATGACCTTCCCTAAGAAACATAGCTGTTTGATTAAGAAGCTCGAAGTTTCAATGACTCGCTGCTTCATGAACATCCTATTTTTTAAAACATATACCTTTCATGGTGCATGAACTGTTTGCCCACAACCCGTTTTCCAAACATTCAATGGTTGTATTTTCAGCTTCATATCCCGGGTCACAAATAACGGAGGCCGTAGAACCAAACGTTGAAATGTTTGCATCTGCCAAGGTGATGCTACCATCGGGTATGTTTGGTACATCACCACAGTCTGTAATGAGTGAAGTTTGTATTTAACGTACGAATAACTCAATCATTCAGGACAGCCGTCTGTATATATGACGTTGCGGACATAAGCATTGCAATTTCTCTCAATAGTTTCTTCATTGCACAGAACATAAATGGCATGTATGTGTTTACGGATAACTGGAAAATGTATTTGATTTATCTTCCTTTGTATTCGATTACAATGTCGAAAACATTACAAAAACTTTTTTTGGTAGCATATGTTCATACAATGATAAATTTGTGGACTGGACGTGAAGTACAAATGTTTTTAACACCATCGAGACCAGTCGTTTGGTGAAAGCGTCGCTCTAGGATTGTAGTATATTCTATTGAAGCATTCGGTCGAACCACACATGACCTTCCCTAAGAAATATAGCTGTTTGATTAAGAAGCTCGTAGTTTCAATGACTCGCTGCTTCATGAACATCCTATTTTTTAAAACATATACCTTTCATGATGCATGAACTGTTTCCCCACAACCCGTTTTCCAAACATTCAATGGTTGTATTTTCAGCTTCATATCCTGGGATACAAATAACGGAGGCCGTAGAACCAAACGTTGAAATGTTTGTATCTGTCAAGGTGATGCTACCATCGGTTATGTTTGGAACACCACCACAGTCTGAAATAAGTGAAGTTTGTATTTAACGTACGAATACCTCAATCATTCAGGACAGTCGTCTGTATATATATCGTTGCGGACATAAACATTGCAAATTTTTCAATAGTTTCTTCATTTTACAGAAAAGAAACGGTATGTACTTGATTACGGATAATCGGAAAATGTATTGGATTTCTCTGCCTTTGTATTCGATTACAATGTTGAAAACATTACAAAAACATTCTTTTGGTAGTACATACAAAAATGTACAATGATATTAATTTGGACTGGAGGTGAAGTACAAATGTTTTCAACACCATTAAGATCAGTCATTTGGTGAAAGCGTCGCTCTAGGATTGTAGTATATTCTATTGAAGCATTCGGTGGAGTAACATATGACTTTCCCTAAGAAATATAGCTGTTTGATTAAGAAGCTTTAAGTTTCGATGGCTCGCTGCTTCATGAACATCCTATTTGTTAAAACATATACCTTTCATGTTGCATGAACTGTTTCCCCACATTCCGTTTTCCAAACATTCAATGGTTGTATTTTCAGCTTCATATCCTGGGTCACAAATAACGGAGGCCGTAGAACCAAACATTGAAATGTTTGCATCTGTCAAGGTGATGCTACCATCGGTTATGTTTGGAACACCACCACAGTCTGTAATAAGTGAAGTTTGTATTTGACGTACGAATAACTCAATCATTCAGGACAGTCGTCTGTATATATATCGTTGCGGACAAAACATTGCTATTTCTCTCAATTGTTTCTTCATTGCAGAGAAAAGACACAGAATGTATTTGCTTACGGATAACCGGATAATGTATTGGATTTCTCTACCTTTGTATTCGATAACAATCTTGAAAGCATTATAAAAAACATATTTTGGTAGTATACTGTTTGCATACGAGCAAAATACCTAAATAAATGATCTGTATGTGGACTGGACGTGAAATACAAAGGTTTTCAAAACCCGTCAGGATTATTCGTTTTGTGAAAGCGTTGCTCTATGATTGTAGCATGTATTCTAATGAAGCATTCGGTCGAACAACATATGACCTTCCCTAAGAGACCTTTTTATCACCATCACTATTTTAAATGAAGAATCACGTGATGTACTTTGTTAATGTTTTGTACCTGTGATTCGTTGAACGATATTATAAACCAAAACGCCGAAGGCACTCGATTTGTTTCGGTCTTGAAAAGCGAACTAAAACCTGTTTACAGTTTGTCTTACGCATAAGTAATAAATGCATGTACGTATATCTTTATTCCGGTATTGTTTGAATGTTTAATACGTTAACTCCTGTTCAGAGTCTTTATTTTTTAATTTGCTCTCGTATACGAGTTACGATGATTTTTAATTAATGCGCATAGCTATTTCATTTGTGCAGTGTAATGAAACTGATATTCTTTTATGAGTTGCTTCGCTTAATCGAATATGTAGGTCGTGACCCTGAATTAGTTACAAAATGACCTGCAGATAACTTTTTGCTTTTTTAATCGAAGTACTGAAAGTACTGACAGGCTGGCGAACTGCTAAGGAACAATAGCTTTTCAAGTAATATAACATCAAGTGGTTTTCTAAGTCGAAAGAGAGGTAAGTGCTGGACTTAACAAAAAAATAAAAAAATAAAAATTTAAAAATATAAAAAATTTGGAGCCGCCGTGATTCGATCGCTGGACCTTCGCATCAGAAAATTACTAGGCGAGTTGCTCAACCACTCGACCACGATCTCGTTGGAGATTATTGACCTAAATAATTTTAAATAATAAAATCATTGATGCGCCGCGCTATACATAATCGGGTTCCCTCGCCCGTATTAATATTAGCTGTGCTATAAATAGAACATGGAACACGTTCACGCTATACATCGCGTTCGTAACGCGTAGTAATAATTATCAACGCCTTTAAACACCTTTTCTTTTAATTTCATACAATTTCCTTCCATTTCAAGAAGAAACTAATATATTACAATTGAATAGAATAAATGAAACAAGGAAAGTTGAATGTTCTTATCTTGCAAACTGATTAATGAGGAGGAACTATTTGCATCGAGTGTATAGATTCTGTGTTGTCAGTTTCGGGAGTAAATTCATCTTAGTGGATTTCATTTTTTAGGATTGTAATAGTCTGGCGCGAAATCGCCAGCCTAAAAACGAAGTTTATATCCAAAATCTCTTGTAAAATTTATTGCATTTTTCTATTTTATAGTTTGCAATAACGTTGCTTTTGCATCAAAATTACCCAGGCGGCGATTGTAGGTAACTGATCGAATATTGGCGTTACGGGTATACTCTTTGTTTACCACCGGTTTAATCCATTGTGAGTTGATGATATTACCAATCAAAATACCATTTATGCGCGAATGTAAGTCTATCGAGTTTTTTATGCGGATACAGACTTGCGAATATAATCATTGACATTCTTGATTTATTTATTTTATTTGTTTAAATTGTATTACTTGAAACATTTCTTTTATACTTTTCATTTAAGGAGTCTATCCGTTATTTATTGATATCTGGAACTAAATTGTTACGTGGAGGATATCAATTGACGGACTGTTTGTCAGAAAATGTAGCTAAAGACGATAGACTTCGAAAAGTGGTACATGTATTTGTATTTGTTCGGTCTAACGACCGAAAAAATAAAAAACTGTGAACGACATTGGACTTGCCAGAGGTGTTGCGTATAATTTGGCGTAGTTTACCAAAATGGTGAAAATTTTAAATTACGATTATAAATAGTTCAGCCCCTGTATCCGTACAAATTTCGTAGTGAGAACGGAAAACGATTTTTAACGAATAAAGAATATTTTTATTAAAGTCATTTACCATAATTTTCTCTTTTATTAAAACAAATTTTTATCCCGCCATTATTTCTACATGATCATTGATCTAATTTGGGCTGTGAGTTTTACTAAATATCTTTTAATGATATTAATATTACCTCGTTCCTTGTCATTGCTGTCGTTTTATAACAAAATACTGCAAGAGGTTTTATTTTCATTTCACTCTTAACCAGGTCTACAGATCAGCAAACGCTTGGTTTTAAGATATAAGCTCCAAGCAGATAAAATATGGTATGGTAGATTTGAACAAATTCGTATTCACTACTAAGTGACATTAAATCACATTACATGATGATATTTGAAAGTCCACTTTAACATATATTTTTAGTCAACACTTATCATTTATTTGGTTACATTTGAGCCTTTTATCATTTTTGCATTGGCAATTGTCTTCTTCTATTGACACGGAACAATGCTAATTGTGAGTATGAAACATTACTGAATTCCGGTGAATAAAAACCAACATTCAACACGTCAATTTATTTCACGGACAATTACGAAGATAAAGACCAATTGCGTCGCTATTCATATCAAATAATGAATATTTTTTGTAGCTCATTCACTTGAAGTTTAAATTAAGAGGAAATACCTATTTCGGTACATGATACATTGTCCCAGATGCCCGTATGTAGACAGTAAATGATTGAATGGTCGGATTCATATCCAGTGATACACGTTACAGTAGCGCTTGAGCCATAAGTTGAATTGGCGGCGTCTGTCAATGTTAGTTCTCCAAAGGATATGGATGGAAGATCACCACAGTCTGTAATATAATAAATTCATTATAGCATATGTTTATGCATGATGTAATATAATATTGTCAAGGCATTAATTAGTACTATCTGGTCAGTTTCAAAAAGCACTTATATTGTATGCATCTATCACTACCAATATATTACCTTTCACAGTACATTGAGCGTCTCCCCATACCCCAGTGTCGAGACAATAAATGGTAGAATTTTTAGTTTCATATCCCGTGTCACATGTTACAGACGCCGTAGAACCATAAGTTGAATTGTTCTCATCATTCAAAGCGATGGTTCCAAATATCATACTTTGAACTATTCCACAGTCTGAAACGAAGTATTTATTTTTGATAAAATAACATATTCTTATAGGAGATCGAAATGTTATATTTTACTAAATAACTTTATGTAATTCACGATTTCGCCTAGCCGTTCGTTTTTAAAACATTCAAAGTGTTTTTCTGACATACCGACTTACCGACATACACATAGCTAGTTTGATCGACATGTGCGAAATAATAAATGAACATACTCCATAGATAGGTACATAATTAAAGCATTTTAAGTAACACAAGGGGCATACCTACAATGATAATTAACCTTAATGATACTACAAAATGTAAAAAAAACATAACAAAAGGAGTACATTACCGAGTTAACTGGTTAGAAATTTTTTCTTGTCATTTACATGATTCTGAGTTTCTAAATTTGCAAGGATGCCAATATTACTTACCTTTTGGAGAACATGCTGCATTTTCCCATTCTCCAAACTCTAAACAAACAATTTGTGTAACATCGGTTTGATAACCTATATCACAAGTAAGGTTTGCAACGGCAGCGTATGACATGTCGTTATCCGCCCCAAGTATGGCGTCGCCATGTGTTACTTCTGGGTTACTACAATCTACAACACAGTAAAAGATCATAACAACGGAACACCATGGCTTTTTAAGGATTAGAAACATCTCAGTAAGGAGCACCTTTAAATACCTTCAAAAAGTCATTTAAATGAACCACTGGCCACATTTCCAAAATAATTTACAGAATGAGTTATTGGTTGACTCTTTTGCAGCCATAACACAATTGCCTAAATATCCTAAATATCTACAGTAAAACATAAAGAACTTTATATATTTATATACGTAAATAACATATGTCATTGACTTGTCCATTCTAAAATAGCTAAATAATTGAAATCCATTCAGAACTGTGGTTTCCATGCCAACCGAAATCAAGGTCATGTTTTTTTCTTCATAAATTATGGTTATATTTCAACAGTGTACATAGGCCCTCTTGTTAAAAAGGTTTAGCGAATTTTCAACAATGATTCAGTCATAAATGGTGTCAACTAAGCGTACTAGTAAGTCTCCTGCTTGTAATGAACCAATTAAACAAAAACAAGTTACTGGCGATTTCTCCACGTTTGAACACATGACTTGAGCAAATGTCGCGGAAGAACATAACCTTTTAAAGTGCTTTATCACTGCGGAAGAAAGGAATATGAAGTGTGGAATTAGAATCTCGAAATTGAAACGCAAATCACATACCCATACACATCGTTTCTTCTGCGGAACTGCAACTCAGTGTGAAGGTCACTCCTGATTCTGCGGCTGGAACAATAAAATAAAATAAGCAATTTCAACTCTGTAGTCTTAATGTAGCCATAGGGCTTTCATAGCTTACGGGTTTACTGGTGTAATAAAGAATCTCCTCTTGATGAGTTCTCAAGTTCAGTATGATTTCAGGTCGTGGGATCAAACTCCACTAGAGTCAAACTATTTTTATACTTTTTTCTTTTTTTTCTTTTTTCTTCTTAGTTATTAGACAATGTTATTGCTCCAAAACATGACCTTATAGTGTTATTCGGAGAATATGTTTTCTTTATTTTTCTTCAAATTTATAGGAATTGATATGTGGTAAATTGATGAACATCCGGTTACTATGGATTTCTGAAATGTATTTTTTCATAACAGCTCGGTAAAATCTTTCCAAATTTTGTTAAAACATTACACACACATTGCGGTTAATTTTTAAAAATAATTCATTGGGGTCAATAGTTTTGTTCATATTTATTTGCATTTATCAATAGGGTACAATTGGCAATATTAAAAAAATGCCTAAATTTCAAGGAGGATAGGGTTACATTTTTATTTTTATCTAATTCATTATTAGACCAAACATCATTTTTACACTTTTGATTGAAAAAAAAATCATTATCATAAGATTTAAACACACTCTTGTATATATTGTGTCATCTGTTGGAGAGTTATTTTATTCATCATACAGTTGCCTCCATTTGTTTTTGCAGTCCGTTTTAACGCTGGATGTAGGGAACTAAAAGAAGTTATTACTCTCTTAAGTGAAATAGTGAAAATGATTTAAAAATCACATGCAGTTGTCTTAATGGATATACCATATAATACAAATGTTTAAAATGCATTCCTCAACACAGTTTATAAAAGTTTTTACACCCGGACATCGTTAACTTACATACAACAGGTCGCTTGGTTATATAAGGCTTTTGTCCATGCTCATCTTAATTCTGTGCTTTTAAACGTCAACGATTCAAACTGTAATAAGTATTGGGTTTTACTGAATCATTTATATGACAAAGGTAGCCTTTAACCAACACAGTAAAATATTTTCTGAGAAGGTAAAGATAATTTACACCGTAAAGGATTAAAACAAAGCTCATGCAGAATTTGAGATGCGAAGTTCTTAAACTTAGCCCAATATTCTTATAAATAAGACATTGTCCAATTCAAGTGTACTGGTATTTGTTTCGTACCTAACGAATTAATTAAGAACCAGTAAAATAGCCGCGTATATCGACCACGGAATCGTAAATTGACAATTGTATAAACCGAAAAATAATTAGATTTTTTTAAATTTCATGGTCGGGTGTTCGGGTCATCTTTCTTTTAGTACAAAATTTGGATGAATGCATTATTGTCAAAGGCAAGTAACTCATAAATAATTTCGATGATATATGATCAATTTTGTAAAAAAACCAATTATAGTATGATACTGTGTTTATCTAAACAGGGTTTGAACGATTCTTGTATTTGTCTATTTTGTCCCATTTCTCATTAAAGAAGTAAATTGTTGAATTACCATCCAGTCCGAAAAAGAAGTATCCCTCGTAGTTTGTATCTATTGTTGTATCAGAAAAGTTGACGGTGACGTAGTGGCTGTTTATGGTCTCCACGGTGATATTGTTGTGGTAAAAGCTGATACACCCGAACTCTTCCCTGGTTATATTTTCCCGGTCTTTGATCGTGATAGTATGATTACACATGTCTTCATCGAGATATAAGTCAATGTCGAGAATATATAACAAGACACTGGACGTGCAGGAAAGAACCTCAAACGAACAAGTACAGGTGTCACTTCCGGTTGGCTTGCTGGGATAGTTTGTGTTTGTTAGATACAGTGGAGAGCTGCTGGATTGTAACGATGCTCCTGAACAGACATCAACAATACTTGACTCTAAAATACGATAAACTTGCATTTATAACATAACACTTGCATATCTAACATTCTCTCTAATTTAAATCATGTTTAACCTACCCGATTGTCTATCAAAGTATAATATGTATGGAGCCTTCGTTTAGTGAACGGGTGCAAGTTCACAGCGTATAAACCAAATCACTGTATGAGTTATCGGATTACAACTTGTATCGTGTATTGCTATTGAAAGCCCTTGTCAAATATGATCACTGTACGCATTAGTCATTATTGTCGTACTCTTTTATTCAACGTGTACTCCTTATTGCAATTGCCGGAAATCGACTCGTTTTATACACAGTGTATTTTGCTCCATCCCAGTTTAGCGAATAGTTCGATGATAATTATACATGTGTACAAAATAACTACAAATGCTTGCTATTTATGGAAGGGAATATCCGCCAGTACATGCATGCTGTTTAAGAAATAAAAATCTGTTCACGTTTATTGTCGGTGAATAAAACACGGGCAGGAGTTCGGTTGCGGAAAAATTAAACCACGATTTAATTTTCCGCATCCGAACGAGTGCCCGTGTTTTATTCACCGACAATATACAAGAACAAAGTTTTTATTTCGATTCTAAATACGATAATATCCCGCACTATTTAACTGCGCGCATTCCATTTTCACCCATTTGACATTGAACATAATTCCACGATGAAATTGAGTGGCTTATTAGCTGGTACAATTACCTCCCTCGTTAATGAAAACGACCTTCGTAATTTTCTGAAGGAAATACCACAATTTAAACATTGAAACAATTTTAATACACGAGTATATGGTATCTATTTCATAAAATGAAAAATATAAATGGATTGATTATCAGAAGCTTTAATAAAACTTGGTTTCTAGAGTACATTGGAGTTTCTAAAAATAGATGCGTCATAGATGTAACACTGGATTCTCGTGCAACTCGCCTTGTCATCGTGACTCGTAGTAAATTTTACTATAAAGTTTACGTTAATTCATTCATAAATATGTCAAGTGATACTGGGCGTAAATAGAAACAGCCAATTTGATAGGTATGTTTTATGGGGGCAATAAAACATGGTTCGGTTCGTTCTTTGTCTATTGGATTAATCCGCGAATCGTGTTAGAATAAGTGACAATTTTGTGCTATCTACTTGCTCATGTGTTCTACTACTTGACAACTGCATTTTGGTTTCTTACAAGTGTTGTCAACGTTATTCATACTTCATGCTTCTTGATGCTAAGTGGACACTCCCTTCATGTATATCGTTTATTCTTGCATGTAATTGCCAACTGCGACATATCTTTTTGTTTTGACTTCTGTAATCTTGAATTATTCATTCTTACTATTTCTTACTGCATTCTATGTTTGACTACGTGCATTTGACTTTGTTGCTACTGAACGTAACGGACTACAAACAACACTTTGGATCGTTTGTATTTGTTGATACTTGATTAATTGTTACTGCTTTAAAGTTGTAATTTCGCGAACATTTAAGCATGTTAGTATATTTTATTAAGAACATTACAGGGAACCAATAGAAATTTTAGCTTCTAGCGCAAATTACTATACAAGGGAGATCACTCAGGACAGCAAATAAACGTTCGGTATTTTCCGTAGTTTAACGGTGAGTAAGTGAAAA
The DNA here is from genome assembly GCA_963678985.1 of Spisula subtruncata. Classification (NCBI taxonomy): domain Eukaryota; kingdom Metazoa; phylum Mollusca; class Bivalvia; order Venerida; family Mactridae; genus Spisula; species Spisula subtruncata. Next base: position 22,329,552 of record OY787664.1, on the reverse strand, counting down.
CTTGCCAGTCCGTTGTATCGTTTTTCGCGGAAGTCATGTCCAGGTAAGTTTTCTCTTCAAACGAATTATTTACAATGGACGGATAGACTCTTGGATTGAAACAACAAAACTGACACTTCTGACTGTCTAATGTATAGAGGCATTATATCTTATAGTTTAAGGGTATCCGGGTGTAATAAAGAATCTCCTCGTGAAGAGTTCTCAAGTTCGGTAATTTTATGACAATTTGACTGATTTCCTATAGGTCGTGGGTTCAACCCCCACTAGAGTCAAAATATTTTTATTCTTTTTTATTTTATTTTTAGTTATTAGACAATGTTTTGGCTTTGTGACATCAATATTTGAGTAACGGCATAAAACTGGTTCATTTTAACCTTTCTGTGAATATCTGATATACGATAGTGTGCTATAAAGTTACCGAAATGCCCGAAGAAGTTAAAACTCAATTGGGATATGCATAAGAAGTCAGTAATTTGGAAAATGTCGTCTCTAAACTCACCCTGGTCTCCATTTCATGTCCTTAAAATTGATAATGTTACTCACTTTACAAGCAATATCCGATGTACGTTATACCGCAGTGAAAATAAGGTATTGGACATTGGTTGATGACATAAGCATCATACATTCGAATAGGGCTTAAAAATAAATATTAACATAACATAACCTGCAATACAGTAGTAGTCGATGACGACATACGATGCTCTGGGTTGGAAGCCTGTTGTGCCATATACCGCTGCACCCTGCAGGTAGACCTTACATGAAAAATTTCCGGAGCATGCTCTTCGTATTGCGCGCATATCATTATTTGATTTTGCAGCATAGTCGGTTTCATTGTAATTATCACAGCACTCTAATTCGCATCCTGGTCTGTATCTGTAATCTAGTGACTGTATGACAAGCACTGTGTCAGTTACATCGCATGCAAATGATATTTGTTGGTTAAGTTCGCATGTTGTGAAATTTCTGAGTTCTTCTTTGCCTGATAGCTGACCTAGAATTAGAATATGTTCTAATACATACGTGCGAGTATAAAGTAATTATGAAACATGTATGCCCCAATGGCAGAAATTGCCGGACAGAATAAAGGTAACAGTGACCTTGACCTTTGACCAAATCATTAGGAGTTATCTATTGTTGCTGGCCAACCAACATGTAAAGTTTGGAGATCCTAGAACAAAACGTTCTTGAGTTATTGAACGGAAACAATTTGGACCGACCGACCGACATAAAAAAGTTAAAAGTTAAGTTAATAGGGTATTTAATTGCCTGCGCGTAGCGCAGGCTATTGAAAATACCCAGACCGGTAATGCGGGTGACATGCGTATTTTCGTTGAGTCTCAGCAGGTACAAATGCTTTCAAAAAAAGTTATTTCCGGTCAAAAATTTCAGGCAGTTTTCCGAGGTGAATGGTCCTTGGAATATAAAAAAAAATAGATAGAGGATATTTGTATTTTTCCGTGTATGATCGGCTGATAATTCACCGAGTGAGCAGCTGATGTAATATTTTCACGAGTGGCGTAGCCACGAGTGAAAATATAAGTCAGCTGCTCACCAGGTGAATTATCAAACAACCATACACGGTAAAATACTAATATTCTATTTATTTCATGCTTCAAATAGCTTAAATGATGGAAATACTCCACTATATACGTCAAATGTTTTGCGTGACGTCGTTTTCCCGCCATGCACGCGTCGAGTTGCAATCAAATAGTTCTTCTGCAATGGCTTCAATTTCGTCCATTTGTTTTACATTTATGTATATATAATGTAGTGTTATTTGTTAAAGATTAAGAGAGCAAGTGAAAATGCTTATTATTTTATTTTTGACGGCGAGGAAATTTGATTTTAAAAAATAGTCCGTTTGCCGTGAAATTATGAACAGTGAAATTATGAACAGTGAAATTATCGGGGAATAATCCACCGTTATTCCGCCGTAAACCACCGGTAAGCATGAAATAATAAGCTGTAAACGGTTGAGCCTATCGTTCTCTTTCAATTAATTATTATTTTTAAAAAAATGTGTAATAAATAAAACAAACTATTTTTTAAAAATCAAAGGGAAGTAAGAAATACCTCTACTCCCCATGACCGTGGACCGTGTCACTAGCCAATTCATTGCAAGCGTTTGCGAGATTCTTTCCATGCGCCCGTTTCACATGGAAGATGTTTTAAGAAACATCAATAATAAAGGTGAAATTTTCATTTAAATAGCCGATTTATCATGACAGTACTCGATCTCCGAGGAAATTGGTCTTTAATAGACATTTTTACGTAGCTTTACAATGATATCAACACTCAGATCATACCAGATGCTTGAACGTAAGTACTAAGTAGGCTACAATTCGTTCCATGTCAACAACTGAACAATGCAAATCAACAATTCTATGTCTCAATGTATAGCTTGTCAAAGCAATGTTTATGAGATTATTTTGTTACTGTCAGTGTGTATAAGACTTATGTACCAGTTAGTTTCATCCACAGCAGCCCAGCCACGGGGAAGGGCGCTCTGGAATTTTGAGTTGTCAAAAACAACAGCCCTTCTACGGCCAGCGGGGGAAGCTGATGGTAAAACCTCCCGCATTTCCCCTGACATCCACCGGTAAATATTGTCTTTAGGCTATAGGTTTTCGTAGAATAAATCCTAAATTTCCCCTGCCTTGCGGGGGAAGCTGGATGGTAAAAACATGGCCGTCTCCCTGGCTATCCGCCATGGATCCCTGTGGTCGGGGGAACTGGGGATGCAACTGACTGGTGCATTAATTATTTGTGGTGTACAAACTTGTGTACCAGGAGGGTCCATATGTTGTTGCTTATGTAATAACATCTTCGATTTTCCAAGCGGATAAGGAGGAAAGACAAACATCGGAGGCTGTAAATTATCTATATTCGGAATATAAATAAACCATCTTAAAGTAGGCCTACAATACTACAATACAGTACAACAAGGTACGTCTTTGATTTTATTGAATTGGAATCAAATTATGACAATTTGATTGATTGACTTGTGTGCTGTATAAAAATTACAATTCACAATGATTGCATGCATTTGTTATCTCCTTTGGATAATGCATAGCAACTGGGGCCCGTGTCTATATCTACAAACATAGCCTAGCGGTTATCTAATATTTATTAAATACCCATATAGGCAATGCCTTAGTTCATATTAATATTGTAGGGCTCTCTAGCTGTTAGGCTGCTCAAGCACCCTTTGACGTTTCAACTTCCCCTGGTCATTGGGCTACCTATGGAAACCTACACTCGTGTCTCCCTGGATAGACTATTTCTCTCTTGTGGTGTGGCAGCCAACATCGATCTGCGGCACCTAGGAATAGACACTGTCCTCACAGGTTCCATTTTCACCATGGTGGAGTGGAGCATGTGGGTCTTGCTCAGAGAAATTAACCAGTGGTCCAGAGGGGGGACGACCCCGGGACCTCTCGATCCCGAAGCGCGCGTCCTGCCTCTAGGCTACCGCTCCCCACAGCACAGATATGAGCAAAGCATATACCCTCATTGGTGCATAATTAATGAACATTATACATATTCATTTTTTTATTATTTGTGAATTTGCGTAGATTTATTTATTATCAAAGGTCGAATCACTGTGGGGGATCTGATTTCGTGATCGATGTCAATGAGTGAATGAAAATTAATCAAATACGCGGAACATCGATAATTTTGTATGTTTTTGTTGTTTTAATATCAAAGAGTTATTAACAACCGTTGATTAAGAACACAAATTGGCATCTATTTAATATAACAATATTGCTCTTTTTGTGATCTCAATTTAAAGAAAAGCTCGGTAAGGAGACAAGTTATCAAATTAAATGGTAGTCTTATTATTGGGGTTTCACTATACGCTTAAAGTATAAAGTTGACACTATTAGGAAGAATATTTCAACAATGAAAAGTGATCAGGTTACCCCATTTAAATGGGGGTATTTAAAGTATATTGTACCTGTAAAGCGTTAATTCAATTCAAGAATTTCATTACTTGAGTGGTTATATTGTTTTATATTGAATAATCTAATGACCTTTAATTGTGCAATTGAATGCGGAACAGATTTTCGCTTGCATGAAATCACATACACAAGTACAGTCGAACGTAGCTGTAATTTTCTTTTCTATTTTTTAACACTAAACTATCAGCTAAATTGCCCTAACAACGAGTGGTCCTGGTATTCGTCTCATTTGCTTAGCTTCAACCAATTAAATAGTTAGTATTCTGACGTACTGTCCCGTTCAAATCAAATTTAGACATGTGTCTTTGACGGTGTCATCGGATTGACCATTCTCATGTTGATGTAAAGGTCACCACAATCATAATACCACCGATAGTATTAGACCACATTTATAAAATAGCACAAGACCACTTTGATATTAATATCACTTTGATTATATCGTCATCTCTATTATACGTCCAATGCAAAGTTAAGACCATACACGTTAAATATCAAGACCTCTTCAAAAATCAAGATTTTCCATCTTTTTAATTCTGATAAATCCTACTATGAAGACCACCGTAAAGCAAATAACAATAAAACAATGGTCCTATCATTGCAGTTTGGTGCATACGAATATAAATATATGCAAATGCATCCAGTTCTTAGTTGCCTGCCAAAAACTAAGAACTATGCAAAGCAGTATTATGTAAACAAAACTATATTACCCAAAACGTGGCATTATTGTATGAACGCTACTTCTTCACAGTATTTATGCATGATGTTATACTGACTGTAACATGTTCACATTGTATATCGACATGCGGTTTGACTGCGTCTTTTTCAAGATTAAAAATAATAAAATTGTATACAAATATTAGGCTACTTACCTCGAACTGTTGTACCTAAAATTGCCACTAAGGTAATAAGTGGTAAAATTAGTCTCAGTTTAATCATTTTTCATCCACGTTGTGATTCATTACGTATTTTAACACCTTTCACTTTGCATTTGGTAAATTATACAGGGTATGTGCAAAACTATTTTCAGCACAGCAGCAAATGAAACTTGACGATTTATAAAATTATGTCGTTGGTGTTTGCTATTCAAACAGTCACTCCAAAATCAATATTTGCGTTTCTCATATCTTCTTGGGACGAATACCATCAAATGTGAAATGTACAACTTTTCTAAATCGTCAATAAACGCTCGTAGAACTGTTCTTGTCGGTGTTATAATTCAATAAACGACACGGCGAAGTATGTTCTTGTTAGTGAAAACCTCATGGACAGCAGCAGGTTAACGGCATTTGCGACTTAGCTGCCATACTGTGTATTTAAACATTTTTGCCATAAATATAATGTAATATAAAAAATTAAACGATTTTCGTCACCTGCAAGGGAAATAACTGTGGTGATAATTTTGATTCGTTAATATTTTTATTTAACGACAGCAAACTGCTTTACGTCACATGCAAATTTTCACTAAAATGAAAGAATCGTCATGATAAAAAGTGGATTTAATCCACTTTGTGTGCGAATAGAATCGGAGAATATTGTCATAGAATACGTGAGCAACTTATACATGGCCGGGTTAATCACCAAATGGAATAGAATAAGACAGTTTGTAACTGGATACTCGTTCGTTAACACATACATTATGTTTACTTACATCTATGTGCATTTCTTATTATGCTTGCCTTCTTAAAATAAAAGTTCAATAACGAAAAAAAGCTGCCGAATTCTCGTGGTAAGCGGATCAAACTTTTGAGACACCACTGTACGCATTGTTTTAATTCACTACATATATAAAGTAATCGGTGTTCCGCTAAAATATCTAGTGGTATCAAGTATCAACAGTCTTATAAACAGTTCAGACTATACAATACTAGTATAGATATAATAGATCTTTATCAACACACAGTTTTATTTTTAAATGAATAGAATAAATGTACATTTGTATTTAAGTGTTTTTAAAAAGTGAACACTTTACACGTACAGTCAAATATTCCGGTTACTAACGTGGATACACTGTGATTTGCGTGCAAAACTGAAGACATTTCAAACCAATTATAGTGTAGCATGACTGTCTTTAATAGACATTCGGCAAGACAGTTTGCTTTCGATGGTATTATGGTTCTATAAACAATAATGGTAATGTTATTTTACAGAGATCAAATCATGGTTTCCGATTTTTTAAAGAATCTTCAATACTTATAGTGAGTTTCCTTTACCTTGTGATCGAGTTTCTTTAACTAACTTAGCTTTAGTAATAAAAACTAAGATTGACCCCTGCAGTCGATGGTGTGTAAATGTGCTGGAAGGTGTGTCATAATTGACCATTGAGATCTCACTGTGCTTGTAGGTGTGTCATAATTGACCATTGAGGTCTCACTGTGCTGGAAGGTGTGCCATTTTTACCAATGACAATTTTCTGATAGAGAACTGAAATGCGAGAGTTTTCCTGTGCGTTTTATGTAATAATTAATCATCGACCAGTTTAAACTTGCTCTTAGTTGCCTGTGTGGAAGAACTTTATACATAAACCAGTATTCGAACCCAAAATAAAAAATCCCATTGACCTGCCATAAGCATGCAATGAGGCTCTGTCTTGAAGAATTTGGAGTATTTCACAAGTTTTCTTTATGACCAGAGAAAGTTTTCGATAACATTTTTGCACATGAATATTATAATTGATGATCGAGTCCACTGGACAACCTTACAGTTAGACCTAGCTTACTAGTGCATTTTTTCCACACTTCTTGACAATGATCAGAAACTCGAATTGTCTGAACGTCTGGCTGGATTGTAGTCAAATAGTTTCGTTGATTCCATCATACTTACCAAGTAGTATATACAGGAACATTGACCACGAATAATTTAGCTTATGCTCAGTATATGATGACTACTCCGAGGTTTCCGAATATTTTAAATACTCTTGGTTTTCATTTTAATATAACACATAGTTACGGGTTATTCTTTGGTGGGATACTTTTATTTACATTTTCTTATTCCATGTGGCTTTGATAATGTAATGCGTTTATAATGGTAAACAAGTATGCCAAGTTTGTAAGAAGTACATTGGCGGACTTCAAAAATATTTGAGTTTCAATATTTTGTAACGGACAAATGGACAGGACAATGACTATATACCCCCTGCATCAGTAGATGCTGGAGCATTAAATTTCAGGATGTTTGGCAACTGACTCGTTCACACTGCCCGTGTGCACGTATTATATCATTATTTTCTTACCCCTTTGTCGTGATGAACCCATACACCTTTTCCATTCACTTTTCGAAACAATGAAGTGAATTTTGCTGCATTGTTTTTCCAGAACTGTCATATCTGAAAAGCATTTTTCTGTTGGCATTTGGTGTTTCATTTTGGGTTGCCCTCAGTGGTCGGCGGAGTTTAATGAGCCTTTTAATGTCGCCGTTTTCAGAAAGTAAGAAACAATAATGACGATTGCACAGTGTGAAGAAATCAAACCCTCGGCATTAGAATAAATGCAGTTTTAAAGCATTTTATTCGTTTGACAGTCCTTTTCCATTTGATTTGTGTGTTTAGAAATACGATTGCTTTGCTGGATCAATAAAATAAAAGCAACCTCGTAATGTACATTTTACAATACATATATTTCAAGCTGTCATTAGTAGGTAACAGTTAAAGAAAACCCAATCATTTGTGTTTGTATGTATAACATTATAGTAGCATACGCATTGCATTAAATACGTCACAAATATGTGAAATTTTATATTACTCCCTAACACACTTGGTTTGTCAATTGCTGCAACAATCAGCATTTCCTGTTGACATGGTCGTACCAAACATAACAGTTGTGCATGAGTTCAGCTGGTCCTAACACGTGTCAATTGGGATCACCGTTTGTGTTGTTTCTTCGTGAAACTAGGCATTTCTGTATTTTACAACGAGGACTTTGGCTATTAATGATTTCGTCTGGTCAAGTGTGATCCGTTGAGTTGTGTTATGTTGTGTTGTTACTGTTGTCTGTGATCAACTGGTTAAGCTGAGTGCTGCCTTTCCTGTCAGATTTCCTCATATCTTTTATCACTATTCAGTACCCCTTTACACCGATCCTAATGAACACCAGTTGGCAAACAACTACTGTACGTTTGGCGATGTGTTAGGGTAACCAAACGGGATCAAGTCACTATTCTTGTCGACCGTCTCACAATACACATAATCCTTGGTTGAGTTCTCTGACTACTAGTATCCATCTGTTAACTGGGCAAGTCGAAGGTTTCGAATTCCGATATAATCACTTGATCAAACCGCCACATAGCTACCTAATGCTTATTGAATGCCCTCCTGTCATTGTTTGTGTATTGCCATTTAAGGATTTGAAAAAGAAGGTATTAGTGTGGTCAGGTAATTGGTGTCCTGAGAATTTATTAAAGTGGTTTTCATCAATGTAAGTATTTTCGATTTTTCCTCTCTCTTCTCCCTTTTTTCTTTTTTCTCTGTTCATTCTTTCTTCTTTCTTCCGCTTATGTCTATCTTCTATGTGTTCTTCCATGGTTTTTGGGTTACCAACTTCAATACCCTGCATATACAAGAATTGCACTCCGATATAAGTGGGAAGTAAGACTGTTACTTGCATATTCTGACATGAATCAAGTATACGTATAGTCAACATTTTTACACTACCTGCGTGTAGCTTAATACAGATGGGTGCTTCTTTTAGATGACCACTCTAAGCTCAGATATCCCCATACATAAGTAGTGAGTCAAGTGCACATAATTTGGTTGCAGGAGAATGGGCTCAAAGGAACTGTATAGCTATTTTTGAATTATTCAAATACTGGAAACTTAAAAAACCCACGAAAAGTTATAAACTAGTTACCGTCCCATTCATAGCTTCCCTTGTGTGACGTATCATCCAACAAGATGTATAGCCCGCAACGGTAACAACCACCAGAATACCAAATACAGCAATCACTATGGATACATAGGAGCACGCTGGACAATCATCAACTTGAAACAATACGATTAAAATGTAATGACATAGATTGATGAAAATGTAGTCGATTATCAAAATTAATTTTAACTATATGTAAACATCTAGGTTATTTTATGTTCTTTTATCAATATAGTTAGTACAATATATACACCTGTATACCTCCCCGGGTGGAACATTTACTTATATCACATGACTTTCCTTGTATCCGGGTTAGTAATTATATAGCCAGAAAATGACGTGTGTTTTCCATCATAAAAACATGTATTTTCGTGTTATTATTGTCTTATGATATAAAGAAGCTATCGTTGTCAATTGATAGATACTTTTATTAAACTCGTCCATGAAATATTATTAAGGTTTAATCAAATGGCCTCGTTTAATATACTAGTAAGTTAATATCAATTGACAACGATTGATAGATCCTCTATATATCAATAAATGTTACCGCGATGAAGAAACAGATAATGAACGGTTTTGATATGAACCTGATCACGAAGATATGTGACAATGAAAACATGCATGCATGACAGATATCTATTTTCCAACACCTCAAGTTTAAGACAAGATTTTGTTCAGAGTCTCGATTAATGCCACGCAAGTCATATGTCGGACCATTGAGCCATATAAAGTTTTGGTCCGTGTATGAACAAAATCAGATTCCAACGTCTTATTAGTTTGAACCAATATATGTCAAAGTTTTATTGGTTGCTGTTTCATGGTGAACTTTTCGGGTATGATCCTATCAATCTCTACACAACAGATTTTTATCAACTGAGCTTCCGGTCATATTCAAAGATATATGTACATAATATTTTTGTTGTTTATTCCGCTTATTTAAAATATGTTTATAAACTGAACAGTTTGTTCACAAAATTAAGAGGGCACAAATTACCTTTCGCTGTACATGAACTATTTTCCCACACCCCCGTTTCAAGACAAGTTATAGTTGCATTTAGAGTTTCGTATCCCGTGTCGCACGACACGGATGCCATAGCACCATAAGCTGAATTGTTTTCATAATTTAAGGTTATGATTCCAAAATTAATAGTCAGAACTTTACCACAATCTGAAATGAATTTTTGTAATAGATCTATCGAATTATATCGAACAAACGAGCACCTACATATGCTAGGCTTCTACGTTTTTTCGGTTTTCCGAAATGAAGCGAGATACACATTCTTTCAGAACACAATTTTATTTAGCTCCTAACATACGTACATGTATTTTGTTCAACTTATTTGTATAAAATTATCCATTGTAGGAAATAGCAGTTTTACTAACTTGGTACAATTTTTCCAAAAATATACTGAAAAAAGCAAAGCAAACGAAGTACAAATAAAAGTTTACCTTTAGCCGTACATGAACTGTTTTGCCACATTCCAGTTTCCAGACAATAAATGGTTGCATTTGCAGTTTCATATCCCGTATCGCAATTTACAGATGCTGAAGAACCGTATGACGAATTGCTTGCGTCAGTCAAGGTGATGTCACCAAATGCTATAGTGGATGAAACTTCACCACAGTCTACAATATGTAAAATGAATGTTAATACATGCATTTTAAATAAATAAAACTGTTAAGCAAGTTAGGTAATAATCATAGGAGCTCGCTGAGGCATACATAAAAATCAACTTCTTTGAATTCACCTTCTGCTGTGCATGAACTGTTTTCCCACATACTGGTATCTGTACAATAAATTGTTGCATTTTGAGTTTCATATCCCGGGTCACATATCACAAATGCATTTGCACCAAAAGTTGAATTGTATGCGTCAGTCAAAGTGATGTCACCAAATGTTTTTAATGGAACATTGCCACAGTCTGAAATTTGACAAATGAGTGATGCATGTTTCAATACATACACCATACAGGCCAATTATTTCAAGTATTCCAATATTTCGCGATAACTTATATAAATAAAACGTTCTTAAAAAGTAATTGGAAAATGAAAACATGTGAACGAGGTTTTGATTGTGCACAAGGACAAATTATATTAATTATATTGCTATCTTTCCAAAGGAATTGTTACTATTTGTTTGAAAAAGCAAATCAACCGCAGCACTTTTTAAAGATCATTTCGACTCCTGATTATTAGTCATGGCATTTTAAAGGAACCGAATGTTTTCCCGGGATAAAAACTTGAACATTGATGTCGACTCTAGAGTAACTACCAATGCGTTCCATTTGATTTCGAAACGACCGCTTGACACCGGTTACGTAATCGAAATAAAGTACAGATGCATCATTTTACCTTTCGCTGTGCATGAACTGTCTTCCCACGTCCCGGTTTCCAGACATGCAATGATTTCATTTTGAGTTTCATATCCCGGGTCACATATCACAGATGCTGTTGCACCAAAAGTTGAATTGTTTGCGTCAGTCAAAGTGATGTCACCAAATGTTATTAATGGAACATTGCCACAGTCTGAAATTTGACAAATGAATGATGCTTATTTCGATGAATACAACATACAGGCCAATTATTTCAAGTATTCCAATATTTCGCTATTATTTATGACAATTAAACGTTGTTTACGATATCAAATATTTGAAAATGAAATCACGTAAACGAAGTATTGATTGTGCAGAAGGGCAAATTATATTATTCATATTGCTATGTGTCCTATGTAATGGTTATTTATATTGTAAAAAACACAGCAACAACAGCCCTTTTTGAAGAACATTACGACTTGAGATGATATGTCATGGCATTTTCAAAGAGCCTTAGGATTTCCCATTATAAACATTTAGAACACATTGATATCGACTCAATAGTAACTACCAATGCGTTCCATTTGATTTCGAAACGACCGCTTGACACCGTTTCCGTAATCGAAATAAAGTACAGATGCATCATTTTACCTTTCGCTGTGCATGAACTGTCTTCCCACGTCCCGGTTTCCAGACATTCAATGATTTCATTTTGAGTTTCATATCCCGGGTCACATATCACAGATGCTGTTGCACCAAAAGTTGAATTGTTTGCGTCAGTCAAAGTGATGTCACCAAATGTTATTAATGGAACATTGCCACAGTCTGAAATTTGACAAATGAATGATGCTTATTCCGATGAATACAACATACAGGCCAATTATTTCAAGTATTCCAATAGTTCGCTAATACTTATGACAAATAAACGTTGTTTACGATATGAAATATTTGAAAATGAAAACACGTAAACGAAATATTGATTGTGCAGAATGGCAAATTATACAAGAGGTGTTCAACTTATTTATGAACAAAACATGAAAACCGATTGTGCAATAGTGAATGAAAATAATTGAAATATCTTTTTTAAACCATGCGAGAAAATGTTTTAAATTGAACATTTGATCATTATACATTGTATATTTCATTTGGTTAAAGCTTAAAACAACTATTTAGTAGATGATGTTGTTTTGCCTGTTTTTAAGGCAAAAGGGCCCTTTTATAAGCATCAGGAAAGTGATGGTAATTTTTTATTTTGCATTTTTAATGAGAACATCAGTAATATCTGTCGTAAGACGCGTTATTAAAGTTCTGTTTCCAGTAATTGTGAAATAGCAGTAACAGTTGAAAATTGCCCAACATTGCCAAAACCTACACTATAAAGTTAAATTGGTTTTATGATATCTATGATGAATCCATTAGCAAAACGTGGAATAGTACCACAGATGGGAGAGTCCGTAGAAACTATCAGTGACATTATTTCGAAACAGTTTAATGCATAGTTCTTGGGAAATGCGTAGTTCCTACGCTGAAAATCAAGAAAAACATGCCACGCAGTCAAAAGTCTTGGAGTCTAGAAATGCGAAATAGACAACATTATGTGGAAAAAATGTTTCATTATGGCGAAGCAATGCTGGATCTTGTAGAATATTATGATAGGTTATGGTATGCTATTTAAGAAAAGGTCACATGGATAGGGAGAAGTTCATGTTTGTTCAACATTGTGTGTTCGCGGCCGTTTTCATGGAAAGGCATTGGGTTTAATTTATTTTATCAAATCGACGAAATTGAAGGTTGTGGTCCATATACGAATCGTTTCAAATCAGGTTTTCAACATAAAAGTGTTACGTATCGTTCCAAGTGACTGTTCCAAGAACATAGTGTTTCGTCCAGATTCAACTTCAAGTCACCATATACAACGCCAAATAATAAAACTTAAGAATATAGCTTTGATATATATTATAACCAAACAGTGGATGTCGAAGTCTTCTCATGCTTTAACAATATAATTTTCCATCAGGTTGATACTAAAACAACGATTAAAGAAGGAAAACGTAAACGTAATTATTACGAGTTTCGGACGTTCAAAACGCAAATAACAACACCCTCTACCCTAATGTTGATTATGGTTAAACCGTAACGTATTGGCAATTAAATTTTTTTATATATATTTCTTTATACACTACTTTATACAATATAAAAGTTTTTATTCAATTTCATTGTTAGAGTAACACAATATTGATGTTCATTTTATGTTCATAAATCAGTTGAACACCTCTCGTATTATTCATATTACTATGTTCCCTATGTAGTGGTTATTTATATTGTAAAAAAACACAGCAACTACAGCGCTTTTTAAAGAACATTTCGACTTGAGATGATATGTCATGGCATTTTCAAAGAGCCTTAGGATTACCCATTATAAACATTTAGAACATTTATATCGACTCAATAGTAACTACCAATGCGTTCCATTTGATTTCGAAACGACCGCATGACACCGTTTCCGTTATCGAAATAAAGTACAGATGCAACATTTTACCTTTAGCTGTGCATGAACTGTCTTCCCACGTCCCGGTTTCCAGACATGCAATGATTTCATTTTGAGTTTCGTATCCCGGGTCACATATCACAGATGCTGTTGCACCAAAAGTTGAATTGTTTGCGTCAGTCAAAGTGATGTCACCAAATGTTATTAATGGAACATTGCCACAGTCTGAAATTTGACAAATGAATGATACTTATTTCGATGAATACAACATACAGGCCAATTATTTCAAGTATTCCAATATTTTGCGACTACTTTTATTAATTAAACGTTGTTTCCGATATAAAGACTTTCAAAATGAAAAAAAGTAAACGAAGTTTTGAAGGACAAGTGGTGTTATTCATATTGCTATCTTTCGTAAGCAATTAGTATGTTTTGTTTGTAGTAAACACATGAACTACTGCGCTTTTTAAAGATCATTTCGACTCGAGATTATATGTCATGGAATTTCAACGGAACCGAATATTTCCCTGTGATAAAACTTTGAACATTGATATCGACTCTAGAGTAACTACCAATGCGTTCCATATGCTTCGAAACGACCGCTTGACACCGGTTACGTAATCGAAATAAAGTACAGATGCATCATTTTACCTTTCGCTGTGCATGAACTGTCTTCCCACGTCCCGGTTTCCAGACATTCAATGATTTCATTTTGAGGTTCATATCCCGGGTCACATATCACAGATGCTGTTGCACCAAAAGTTGAATTGTTTGCGTCAGTCAAAGTGATGTCACCAAATGTTATTAATGGAACATTGCCACAGTCTGAAATTTGACAAATGAATGATGCTTATTTCGATGAATATAACATACAGACCATTTATTTCAAGTATTCCAATATTTTGCAATTACTTATGACAATTAAACGTTGTTTACGATATCAAATATTTGAAAATGAAAACAAGTAAACGAAGTATTGATTGTGCACAAGGACGAATGATAGTATTCATATTGCTATCTTTCCTATCGAATGGTTAATTATTTTGTAAAAAGTCAACAACTACAGCGCTTTTTGAAGATCATTTCGACATGAGATGATATGTCATGGAATTTTCAAAGAGCCTTATGATTTCCAATTATAAACATTTAGAACATTGATATCGACTCAATAGTAACTACCGATGCGTTCCATTTGATTTCGAAACGACCGCTTGACACCGTTTCCGTAATCGAAATAAAGTACAGATGCATCATTTTACCTTTAGCTGTGCATAAACTGTCTTCCCACGTCCCGCTTTCCAGACATTCAATGATTTCATTTTGAGGTTCATATCCCGGGTCACATATCACAGATGCTGTTGCACCAAAAGTTGAATTGTTTGCGTCAGTCAAAGTGATGTCACCAAATGTTATTAATGGAACATTGCCACAGTCTGAAATTTGACAAATGAATGATACTTATTTCGATGAATACAACATACAGGCCAATTATTTTAAGTATTCCAATATTTCGCTATTACTTATGACAATTAAACGTTGTTTACGATATGAAAGATTTGAAAATGAAATCACGTAAACGAAGTATTGATTGTGCAGAAGGGCAAATTATATTATTCATATTGCTATGTTCCCTATGTAATGGTTATTTATTTTGTAAAAAACACAGCAACTACAGCGCTTTTTAAAGAACATTTCGACTTGAGATGATATGTCATGGCATTTTCAAAGAGCCTTAGGATTTCCCATTATAAACATTTAGAACATTGATATCGACTCAATAGTAACTACCAATGCTTTCCATTTGATTTCGAAACGACCGCTTGACACCGTTTCCGTAATCGAAATAAAGTACAGATGCATCATTTTACCTTTCGCTGTGCATGAACTGTCTTCCCACGTCCCGCTTTCCATACATGCAATGATTTCATTTTGAGGTTCATATCCCGGGTCACATATCACAGATGCTGTTGCACCAAAAGTTGAATTGTTTGCGTCGGTCAAAGTGATGTCACCGAATGTTATTAATGGAACATTGCCACAGTCTGAAATTTGACAAATGAATGATACTGATTTCAATGAATACAATATACAGGCCGTTTATTTGAAGTATTTCAATATTTTGCGACTACTTTTATTAATTAAACGTTGTTTCCGATATAAAGACTTTCAAAATGAAAAAAAGTAAACGAAGTTTTGAAGGACAAGTGGTGTTTTTCATATTGCTATCTGTCGTAAGCAATTAGTATGTTTTGTTTGTAGTAAACACATGAACTACTGCGCTTTTTAAAGATCATTTCGACTCGAGATTATATGTCATGGAATTTTAACGGAACCGAATATTTCCCTGTGATAAAACTTTGAACATTGATATCGACTCTAGAGTAACTACCAATGCGTTCCATATGCTTCGAATCGACCGCTTGACACCGGTTACGTAATCGAAATAAAATACAGAATAACATTTTACCTTTCGCTGTGCATGAACTGTCTTCCCACGTCCCGCTTTCCAGACATTCAATGATTTCATTTTGAGTTTCATATCCCGGGTCACATATCACAGATGCTGTTGCACCAAAAGTTGAATTGTTTGCGTCAGTCAAAGTGATGTCACCAAATGTTATTAATGGAACATTGCCACAGTCTGAAATTTGACAAATGAATGATGCTTATTTCGATGAATATAACATACTGACCATTTATTTCAAGTATTCCAATATTTTGCAATTACTTATGACAATAAAACGTTGTTTACGATATGAAAGATTTGAAAATGAAATCACGTAAACGAAGTATTGATTGTGCAGAAGGGCAAATTATATTATTCATATTGCTATGTTCCCTATGTAATGGTTATTTATATTGTAAAAAACACAGCAACTATAGCGCTTTTTAAAGAACATTTCGACTTGAGATGATATGTCATGGCATTTTCAAAGAGCCTTAGGATTTCCCATTATAAACATTTAGAACATTGATATCGACTCAATAGTAACTACCAATGCTTTCCATTTGATTTCGAAACGACCGCTTGACACCGTTTCCGTAATCGAAATAAAGTACAGATGCATCATTTTACCTTTCGCTGTGCATAAACTGTCTTCCCACGTCCCGGTTTCCAGACATGCAATGATTTCATTTTGAGGTTCATATCCCGGGTCACATATCACAGATGCTGTTGCACCAAAAGTTGAATTGTTTGCGTCGGTCAAAGTGATGTCACCAAATGTTATTAATGGAACATTGCCACAGTCTGAAATTTGACAAATGAATGATACTGATTTCAATGAATACAATATACAGGCCATTTATTTGAAGTATTCCAATATTTTGCGACTACTTTTATTAATTAAACGTTGTTTACGATATAAAGACTTTCAAAATGAAAAAAAGTAAACGAAGTTTTGAAGGACAAGTGGTGTTATTCATATTGCTATCTTTCGTAAGCAATTAGTATGTTTTGTTTGTAGTAAACACATGAACTACTGCGCTTTTTAAAGATCATTTCGACTCGAGATTATATGTCATGGAATTTTAACGGAACCGAATATTTCCCTGTGATAAAACTTTGAACATTGATATCGACTCTAGAGTAACTACCAATGCGTTCCATATGCTTCGAAACGACCGCTTGACACCGGTTACGTAATCGAAATAAAATACAGAATAACATTTTACCTTTAGCTGTGCATGAACTGTCTTCCCACGTCCCGCTTTCCAGACATTCAATGATTTCATTTTGAGTTTGATATCCCGGGTCACATATCACAGATGCTGTTGCACCAAAAGTTGAATTGTTTGCGTCAGTCAAAGTGATGTCACCAAATGTTATTAATGGAACATTGCCACAGTCTGAAATTTGACAAATGAATGATGCTTATTTCGATGAATATAACATACTGACCATTTATTTCAAGTATTCCAATATTTTGCAATTACTTATGACAATTAAACGTTGTTTACGATATGAAAGATTTGAAAATGAAAACAAGTAAACGAAGTATTGATTGTGCACAAGGACGAATGATATTATTCATATTGCTATCTTTCCTATCGAATGGTTAATTATTTTGTAAAAAGTCAACAACTACAGCGCTTTTTGAAGATCATTTCGACATGAGATGATATGTCATGGAATTTTCAAAGAGCCTTATGATTTCCAATTATAAACATTTAGAACATTGATATCGACTCAATAGTAACTACCAATGCGTTCCATTTGATTTCGAAACGACCGCTTGACACCGTTTCCGTAATCGAAATAAAGTACAGATGCATCATTTTACCTTTAGCTGTGCATAAACTGTCTTCCCACGTCCCGCTTTCCAGACATTCAATGATTTCATTTTGAGGTTCATATCCCGGGTCACATATCACAGATGATGTTGCACCAAAAGTTGAATTGTTTGCGTCGGTCAAAGTGATGTCACCAAATGTTATTAATGGAACATTGCCACAGTCTGAAATGTGACAAATGAATGATACTTATTTCGATGAATACAACATACAGGCCAATTATTTCAAGTATTCCAATATTTCGCTATTACTTATGACAATTAAACGTTGTTTACGATATGAAAGATTTGAAAATGAAAACAAGTAAACGAAGTATTGATTGGTCAGAAGGGCAAATTATATTATTCATATTGCTATGTTCCCTATGTAATGGTTATTTATTTTGTAAAAAGTACAGCAACTACAGCGCTTTTTAAAGAACATTTCGACTTAAGATGATATGTCATGGCATTTTCAAAGAGCCTTAGGATTTCCCATTATAAACATTTAGAACATTGATATCGACTCAATAGTAACTACCAATGCTTTCCATTTGATTTCGAAACGACCGCTTGACACCGTTTCCGTAATCGAAATAAAGTACAGATGCATCATTTTACCTTTCGCTGTGCATAAACTGTCTTCCCACGTCCCGGTTTCCAGACATGCAATGATTTCATTTTGAGTTTGATATCCCGGGTCACATATCACAGATGCTGTTGCACCAAAAGTTGAATTGTTTGCGTCAGTCAAAGTGATGTCACCAAATGTTATTAATGGAACATTGCCACAGTCTGAAATTTGACAAATGAATGATGCTTATTTCGATTAATTAAACATACAGGCCAATTATTTCAAGTATTCCAATATTTCGCTATTACTTATGACAATTAAGGTTACAAACCACTAAATGCCTCCGCGAACCAAAATAGGATACACTCAAATAGTCCCTAAATAAACTTGTGATTGTGTTTAAATGGTAGTATGCTTTGACAAGGTGGAACTGGAATCTTCTAATTGGGTTTACAGGCTTTGTATACATGTATGTGATGTATTGAAACTGTTTTATTTTACATATTTTGAGATTTTGGCCAAAATACCAAAGCGAAAGTAGGGTAGGGTAAAACCCGGATTTGGTCGGTCCGTGCGCCTGTAAAAATATGTTCACCGCATTGGACGGACAAAATTTTTCTTATATGATACGTGACCCCCTGTTTTTTTTGTATTTTCTTAAAGCTGGTAGCCCCTTCTTTTCATTGATATATGTCTGCCACCTGGCCATAGACTTTAACATGTATCAACCTGGGACTGACTATTGTAACTTTACATTGAGCTAAAGAACAAATTTATTTAGTGGTTTGTGACCTTAAGAAATGACCCAAAAAATTAAAATGTATATTTTCAATATTTTGACTTTAAATGTTTAGAAATACATTTTTCTGTGGGTTTTATTCCATTTTTCAGTGAAATTTGTCTCAAAATGTGAAAAAATTGTGTTTTGGGGTGAAAATTTAAGAAAAAAATGAAGATTTTTCCTCCACAAAATGACATTTTCATACCAATTTTGACCTTATTTAGGTATCAGACCTGGGTTATTGTGTATATATATGAGGAATAGTCACATAATTAAGCACCCAACATAAAATAATTGCCCAATGTAAGGTTTATACAAAACTGCAACTCTTTAATTTGCCAGTATTCATACAATATGGCCAGCAGAATCCAAGAAATTGCGTTAAAGGCGCTTACTCTCTTTTGTCAAAATTTTGAGAAATCATGTCATTTCAGTCTGGAAAGTCATCATTTGGAGTTGTATATACATAGTAGTTGTCAAATAAGTGTTTAAATCAATTAAAATGGGGGAAAGGGGTTGTCTTAAGGTTACAAACCACTAAATGCCTCCGCGAACCAAAATAGGATACACTCAAATAGTCCCTAAATAAACTTGTGATTGTGTTTAAATGGTAGTATGCTTTGACAAGGTGGAACTGGAATCTTCTAATTGGGTTTACAGGCTTTGTATACATGTATGTGATGTATTGAAACTGTTTTATTTTACATATTTTGAGATTTTGGCCAAAATACCAAAGCGAAAGTAGGGTAGGGTAAAACCCGGATTTGGTCGGTCCGTGCGCCTGTAAAAATATGTTCACCGCATTGGACGGACAAAATTTTTCTTATATGATACGTGACCCCCTGTTTTTTTTGTATTTTCTTAAAGCTGGTAGCCCCTTCTTTTCATTGATATATGTCTGCCACCTGGCCATAGACTTTAACATGTATCAACCTGGGACTGACTATTGTAACTTTACATTGAGCTAAAGAACAAATTTATTTAGTGGTTTGTGACCTTAAACGTTGTTTACGATATGAAAGATTTGAAAATGAAATCACGTAAACGAAGTATTGATTGTGCAGAAGGGCAAATTATACTATTCTTATTGCTATGTTCCCTATGTAATGGTTATTAATATTGTAAAAAAAACACAGCAACTACAGCGCTTTTTGAAGAACATTTCGACTTGAGATGATATGTCATGGCATTTTTAAAGAGCCTGAGAATTTCCCATTAAAAAAAAAAGAACATTGATATCGACTCTATAGTAACTATCAATGCGTTCCATTTGATTTCGAAACGACCGCTTGACACCGTTTCCGTAATGGAAATAAAGTACAGATGCAACATTTTACCTTTCGCAGTGCATGAACTGTCTTCCCACGTCCCGGTTTCCAGACATTCAATGATTTCATTTTGAGTTTCATATCCCGGGTCACATATCACAGATGATGTTGCACCAAAAGTTGAATTGTTTGCGTGAGTCAAAGTGATGTCACCAAATGTTATTAATGGAACATTGCCACAGTCTGAAATTTGACAAGTGAATTATGCTTATTTCGATGGATACAACATACAGGCCTATTATTTCAAGTATTCCAATATTTCGCTATTATTTATGACAATAGAACATTGTTTACGATATGAAATATTTGAAAATAAAAACAAGTAAACGAAGTATTAATTGTGCAGCAGGGCAAATGATATTATTCCTATTGCTATCTTTCCTATCGAACGGTTAATTATTTTGTAAAATGCACAACAACTACAGTGCTTTTCAAAGATCATTTCGACTTGAGATGATTTGTCATGGCATTTTCAAAAAGCTTTAGGATTTCCCATTATAAACATTTCGAACACATTGATATCGACTCAATAGTGACTACCAATGCGTTCCATTTTCATTCGAAAAAACCGCTTGACACTGGTTACGTAATCGAAATAAAGTACAGATGCAACATTTTACCTTTCGCTGTGCATAAACTGTCTTCCCATGTCCCGGTTTCCAGACATTCAATGATTTCATTTTGAGGTTCATATCCCGGGTCACATATCACAGATGCTGTTGCACCAAAAGTTGAATTGTTTGCGTCGGTCAAAGTGGTGTCACCAAATGTTATTAATGGAACATTGCCACAGTCTGAAATTTGACAAGTGAATGATGCTTATTTCGGTGAATACAACAGAAAGGCCAATTATTTCAAGTATTCCAATATTTCGCTATTACTTATGACAATTAAACGTTGTTTACGATATGAAATATTTGAAAATGAAAACACGTAAACGAAGTATTCATTGTGCAGAAGGACAAATTATATTATTCATATTGCTATGTTCCCTATGTAATGGTTATTTATATTGTAAAAAATCACAGCAACTACAGCGCTTTTTGAAGAACATTACCACTTGAGATGATATGTCATGGCATTTTCAAAGAGCCTAAATATTTCCCATTATAAACATTTAGAACATTGATATAGACTCAATAGTAACTAGTACTAACTACCAATGCGTTCCATTTGATTTCGAAACGACCGCTTGACACCGTTTCCGTAATCGAAATAAAGTACAGATGCATCATTTTACCTTTCGCTGTGCATAAACTGTCTTCCCACGTCCCGCTTTCCAGACATTCAATGATTTCATTTTGAGTTACATATCCCGGGTCACATATCACAGATGCTGTTGCACCAAAAGTTGAATTGTTTGCGTCAGTCAAAGTGATGTCACCAAATGTTATTAATGGAACATTGCCACAGTCTGAAATTTGACAAATGAATGATACTTATTTCGATGAATACAACATACAGGCCAATTATTTTAAGTATTCCAATATTTCGCTATTACTTATGACAATTAAACGTTGTTTACGATATGAAAGATTTGAAAATGAAATCACGTAAACGAAGTATTGATTGTGCAGAAGGGCAAATTATATTATTCATATTGCTATGTTCCCAACTACAGCGCTTTTTAAAGAACATTTCGACTTGAGATGATATGTCATGGCATTTTCAAAGAGCCTCAGGATTTCCCATTATAAACATTTAGAACATTGATATCGACTCAATAGTATCTACCAATGCGTTCCATTTGATTTCGAAACGACCGCTTGACACCGTTTCCGTAATCGAAATAAAGTACAGATGCATCATTTTACCTTTCGCTGTGCATAAACTGTCTTCCCACGTCCCGGTTTCCAGACATGCAATGATTTCATTTTGAGGTTCATATCCCGGGTCACATATCACAGATGCTGTTGCACCAAAAGTTGAATTGTTTGCGTCAGTTAAAGTGATGTCACCAAATGTTATTAATGGAACATTGTCACAGTCTGAAATTTGACAAATGAATGATGCTTATTTCGATGAATACAACATACAGGCCAATTATTTCAAGTATTCCAATATTTCGCTATTACTTATGACAATTAAACGTTGTTTACGATATGAAAGATTTGAAAATGAAATCACGTAAACGAAGTATTGATTGTGCAGAAGGGCAAATTATACTATTCTTATTGCTATGTTCCCTATGTAATGGTTATTTATATTGTAAAAAACACTGCAACTACAGCGCTTTTTAAAGAACATTTCGACTTGAGATGATACGTCATGGCATTTTGAAAGAGCCTTAGGATTTCCCATTATAAACATTTAGAACATTGATATCGACTCCAGAGTAACTACCAATGCGTTCCATATGCTTCGAAACGACCGCTTGACACCGTTTCCGTAATCGAAATAAAGTACAGATGCATCATTTTACCTTTCGCTGTGCATAAACTGTCTTCCCACGTCCCGGTTTCCAGACATGCAATGATTTCATTTTGAGGTTCATATCCCGGGTCACATATCACAGATGCTGTTGCACCAAAAGTTGAATTGTTTGCGTCGGTCAAAGTGATGTCACCAAATGTTATTAATGGAACATTGCCACAGTCTGAAATTTGACAAATAAATGATACTGATTTCAATGAATACAATATACAGGCCATTTATTTGAAGTATTCCAATATTTTGCGACTACTTTTATTAATTAAACGTTGTTTCCGATATAAAGACTTTCAAAATGAAATAAAGTAAACGAAGTTTTGAAGGACAAGTGGTGTTATTCATATTGCTATCTTTCGTAAGCAATTAGTATGTTTTGTTTGTAGTAAACACATGAACTACTGCGCTTTTTAAAGATCATTTCGACTCGAGATTATATGTCATGGAATTTTAACGGAACCGAATATTTCCCTGTGATAAAACTTTGAACATTGATATCGACTCTAGAGTAACTACCAATGCGTTCCATATGCTTCGAAACGACCGCTTGACACCGTTTCCGTAATCGAAATAAAATACAGATGCATCATTTTACCTTTCGCTGTGCATAAACTGTCTTCCCACGTCCCGCTTTCCAGACATTCAATGATTTCATTTTGAGTTTGATATCCCGGGTCACATATCACAGATGCTGTTGCACCAAAAGTTGAATTGTTTGCGTCAGTCAAAGTGATGTCACCAAATGTTATTAATGGAACATTGCCACAGTCTGAAATTTGACAAATGAATGATGCTTATTTCGATGAATATAACATACTGACCATTTATTTCAAGTATTCCAATATTTTGCAATTACTTATGACAATTAAACGTTGTTTACGATATGAAATATTTGAAAATGAAAACAAGTAAACGAAGTATTGATTGTGCACAAGAATGAATGATATATTTCATATTGCTATCTTTCCTATCGAATGGTTAATTATTTTGTAAAAAGTCAACAACTACAGCGCTTTTTGAAGATCATTTCGACATGAGATGATATGTCATGGAATTTTCAAAGAGCCTTATGATTTCCAATTATAAACATTTAGAACATTGATATCGACTCAATAGTAACTACCAATGCGTTCCATTTGATTTCGAAACGACCGCTTGACACCGTTTCCGTAATCGAAATAAAGTACAGATGCATCATTTTACCTTTCGCTGTGCATAAACTGTCTTCCCACGTCCCGCTTTCCAGACATTCAATGATTTCATTTTGAGTTACATATCCCGGGTCACATATCACAGATGCTGTTGCACCAAAAGTTGAATTGTTTGCGTCAGTCAAAGTGATGTCACCAAATGTTATTAATGGAACATTGCCACAGTCTGAAATTTGACAAATGAATGATACTTATTTCGATGAATACAACATACAGGCCAATTATTTTAAGTATTCCAATATTTCGCTATTACTTATGACAATTAAACGTTGTTTACGATATGAAAGATTTGAAAATGAAATCACGTAAACGAAGTATTGATTGTGCAGAAGGGCAAATTATATTATTCATATTGCTATGTTCCCTATGTAATGGTTATTTATTTTGTAAAAAACACAGCAACTACAGCGCTTTTTAAAGAACATTTCGACTTGAGATGATATGTCATGGCATTTTCAAAGAGCCTTAGGATTTCCCATTATAAACATTTAGAACATTGATATCGACTCAATAGTAACTACCAATGCTTTCCATTTGATTTCGAAACGACCGCTTGACACCGTTTCCGTAATCGAAATAAAGTACAGATGCATCATTTTACCTTTCGCTGTGCATAAACTGTCTTCCCACGTCCCGGTTTCCAGACATTCAATGATTTCATTTTGAGTTACATATCCCGGGTCACATATCACAGATGCTGTTGCACCAAAAGTTGAATTGTTTGCGTCGGTCAAAGTGATGTCACCAAATCTTATTAATGGAACATTGCCACAGTCTGAAATTTGACAAATGAATGATGCTTATTTCGATGAATATAACATACAGACCATTTATTTCAAGTATTCCAATATTTTGCAATTACTTATGACAATTAAACGTTGTTTACGATATGAAATATTTGAAAATGAAAACAAGTAAACGAAGTATTGATTGTGCACAAGAAAGAATGATATATTTCATATTGCTATCTTTCCTATCGAATGGTTAATTATTTTGTAAAAAAGTCAACAACTACAGCGCTTTTTGAAGATCATTTCGACTTGAGATGATATGTCATGGCATTTTCAAAGAGCCTTGTGATTTCTAATTATAAAGATTTAGAACATTGATATCGACTCAATAGTAACTACCAATGCGTTCCATTTGATTTCGAAACGACCGCATGACACCGTTTCCGTAATCGAAAAAATGTACAGATGCATCATTTTACCTTTCGCTGTGCATAAACTGTCTTCCCACGTCCCGGTTTCCAGACATTCAATGATTTCATTTTGAGTTACATATCCCGGGTCACATATCACAGATGCTGTTGCACCAAAAGTTGAATTGTTTGCGTCAGTCAAAGTGATGTCACCAAATGTTATTAATGGAACATTGCCACAGTCTGAAATTTGACAAATGAATGATACTTATTTCGATGAATACAACATACAGGCCAATTATTTTAAGTATTCCAATATTTCGCTATTACTTATGACAATTAAACGTTGTTTACGATATGAAAGATTTGAAAATGAAATCACGTAAACGAAGTATTGATTGGTCAGAAGGGCAAATTATATTATTCATATTGCTATGTTCCCTATGTAATGGTTATTTATTTTGTAAAAAACACAGCAACTACAGCGCTTTTTAAAGAACATTTCGACTTGAGATGATATGTCATGTCATTTTGAAAGAGCCTTAGGATTTCCCATTATAAACATTTAGAACATTGATATCGACTCAATAGTAACTACCAATGCTTTCCATTTGATTTCGAAACGACCGCTTGACACCGTTTCCGTAATCGAAATAAAGTACAGATGCATCATTTTACCTTTCGCTGTGCATAAACTGTCTTCCCACGTCCCGGTTTCCAGACATGCAATGATTTCATTTTGAGGTTCATATCCCGGGTCACATATCACAGATGCTGTTGCACCAAAAGTTGAATTGTTTGCGTCAGTCAAAGTGATGTCACCAAATGTTATTAATGGAACATTGCCACAGTCTGAAATTTGACAAATGAATGATGCTTATTTCGATAAAGTCAACATACAGGCCAATTATTTCAAGTATTCCAATATTTCGCTATTACTTATGACAATTAAACGTAGTTTACGATATGAAAGATTTGAAAATGAAAACACGTAAACGAAGTATAGATTGTGCCGAAGGGCAAATTAAATTATTCATATTGCTATGTTCCCTATGTAATAGGGTCTTTAATAGCCAGCGAAGCTGGCTATTGAAAATAACCATACCAATAATGTGCGCGTGCATATCTTCGTCGAGTCTCTGCCGGTACTAATGCTTTCAGAAAAAGTTATTTCCGGCCAAAAATTTCAGGCAGTTTTCCTAGATGAATAGTCTTGGAAAATTAGAAAATTCTTTAACTCGAAACGGTTGCACCCAAACGTTTTGTTTTGTATTGTTAATGTTTTTAAAAATAGTCTATGAAATGAAACTAAAAAATTGAATCAACAAAGGGAAGTAAAAACTCCTAGGAGCGGAGGGACGAGTTTTAGACCGTTCCGTTTTACAAAACAAAACAAAAACATCGTGTGCTGCAGTTTACATTAGCCAACTTTAGACTTTAAGTAACCAAAACGAAGAAGTTTATCAAATATTTTTATAATATGGATTGATTCCGGATTAATCGTCGTCCAAGTTAAGCACTTCAATGCTGTCGTAAATTTTCTTCGATCGAAATTGGAAAGAGAGTCGCGAAATCATATTCCGGATGAGCTGGGAGTCTACACAGTATGCAAGCTGCGAAGCACAATTGTGTGATATTTGCTGTGAGTCTTGTGAATATAAAATCAAGGCCCAATCAAATGTCATACCGTGTCGCTTATGTAATATCTTCGATTTTCCAAGCGGATTTGGACGAAAGACAAACATGGGAGGCTGTAAATTATCAATATTCCTGGACAAATTAAGCTATCTTATAGTAGGCCTACAATACTACAGTACAGTATAGGTGCGTCTATTGATTTTGAATCAAATTATGATAATTTGAATGCATTGACTTGTGTACTGTATAAAGATTACAATTCACGATGATTGCATGCATTTGTTATCTCCCTTGGATAATGCATATCAACTGGGCCCCGTGTCTATATCTACAAATATAGCCTAGCAGTTATGACGTCGCGTCACAAGTTGGAGCTATTTTGTGTAACGTCAAAAACGCCGTTATTTTAGCTAAATATGACGGACATAAGGCGTACAATTGACAGAATAACTTAGTCACGGGCGGACTACAAACATAAACACATAACTTGTGTAACTTTGTGTATAGGGGGTATATTCAGCATCCTTCGGAATTACAGAACTTAGATTTAGGCAAAATAACTTGTACGTAATTAATCATATTGATGTAATGTGTGCATTTATCCTTTTGCTCTTTGTACAGTTTAGACTAGCTTGATGTAACCCCAATGAACAAAGAATTCAAATGAATAAAGTACTGTGTACATTTCCTTAGACCTAGTAGGTCGACAAAGAAAATTTGAAATTATTTTTGATTTCTTGACTCAAAATCTAAAATGAGTACCGTATTTAATAATATATAAAAAACGTATGTTTTATAGGAAATTTTAAAGAGAAATTATTAAAAATAAATATTGCAGAACAATTTTATCAGTGTAATAACAACTTATTTTCCTGTAATTTTGAAATCTCTACACAACTGTTCCCGCAACACAGAATCAAAATATTAGACTTTATGAGGATGTCTTTTTTTCTTTTACGTTAATGACATCAATTTTTAACGTTTAAGAATCATTTTTGCGTAAAAAATATAGAAATTTTGCGTATGGTTTTTGCTCTCCACACATTTTTCTCAAGCCCAACGAGATTGGATGTTACATCTCTACAGTGATATTTCACCGTATTCTGGTTCTTTCGAACCCTGAAAGTGTGGGATTTTGTAATAAAACTCAAAACATACATTCAGGTCGATTGTGCTGATTTTCTTCGTTCGATTGATATATAACATATTATA
Organism: Spisula subtruncata; assembly: GCA_963678985.1. NCBI lineage: Eukaryota > Metazoa > Mollusca > Bivalvia > Venerida > Mactridae > Spisula > Spisula subtruncata. Next base: position 22,301,351 of record OY787664.1, on the reverse strand, counting down.
TTTATTGAAACAAACAGAATTACATTTGCACCATTTGGCAAATAAATTACGCGAAATCGAAAATAGCTCCAACTTGTGACGCGACGTCTTATCTAATATTTATTAAATACCCATATAGGCAATGCCTTAGTTCATATTAGTTATTTATATTGTAAAAAACACAGCAACTACAGCGCTTTTTGAAGATCATTTCGACATGAGATGATATGTCATGGCATTTTCGAGGAACCTTATAATTACCCATTATAACATTTAGAACATAGATGTCGACTCAATAGTAACTACTTATGTGTTCCATTTGATTTCGAAACGACCACTTGACACCGTTTCCGTAATCGAAATAAAGTACAGATGCAACATTTTACCTTTCGCTGTGCATGAACTGTCTTCCCACGTCCCGCTTTCCATACATTCAATGATTTCATTTTGAGGTTCATATCCCGGGTCACATATCACAGATGCTGTTGCACCAAAAGTTGAATTGTTTGCGTCCGTCAAAGTGATGTCACCAAATGTTATTAATGGAACATTGCCACAGTCTGAAATTTGACAAATGAATGATACTAATTTCAATGAATACAATATACAGGCCATTTATTTGAAGTGTTCCAATATTTTGCGACTACTTTTATTAATTAAACGTTGTTTACGATATAAAGACTTTGAAAATGAAAAAAAGTAAACGAAGTTTTGAAGGACAAGTGGTGTTATTCATATTGCTATCTTTCCTAAGCAATTAGTATGTTTTGTTTGTAGTAAACACATGAACTTCTGCGCTTTTTAAAGATCATTTCGACTCGAGATTATATGTCATGGAATTTTAAGGGAACCGAATAATTTCCTGTGATAAAACTTTGAACATTGATCTCGACTCTAGAGTAACTACCAATGCGTTCCATATGCTTCGGAATCGACCGCTTGACACCGTTTACATAATCGAAATAAAATACAGAATAACATTTTACCTTTAGCTGTGCATAAACTGTCTTCCCACGTCCCGCTTTCCAGACATTCAATAATTTCATTTTGAGTTTCATATCCCGGGTCACATATCACAGATGCTGTTGCACCAAAAGTTGAATTGTTTGCGTCAGTCAAAGTGATGTCACCAAATGTTATTAATGGAACATTGCCACAGTCTGAAATTTGACAAATGAATGATGCTTATTTCGATGAATACAACATACAGGCCAATTATTTCAAGTTTTCCAATATTTCGCAATTACTTATGACAATTAAACTTTGTTTACGATATGAAATATTTGAAAATGAAAACAAGTTAACGAAGTATTGGTTGTGAACAAGGGCAAATGATAGTTTTCATATTGCTATCTTTCCTATCGAATGGTTAATTATTTTGTAAAATGCACAACAACTACAGCGCTTTTTAAAGATCATTTCGACATGAGATGATATGTCATAGCATTTTCAAAGAGCCTTATGATTTCCCATTATAAACATTTAGAACACAATGATATCGACTCAATAGTAACTACCAAAGCGTTCCGTTGGCTTTCGAAATAACCGCTTGACACCGGTTACGTTATCGAAATAAAGTACAGATGCAACATTTTACCTTTCGCTGTACATGAACTGTCTTCCCATGTCCCGGTTTCCAGACATTCAATGATTTCATTTTGAGGTTCATATCCCGGGTCACATATCACAGATGCTGTTGCACCAAAAGTTGAATTGTTTGCGTCAGTCAAAGTGATGTCACCAAATGTTATTAATGGAACATTGCCACAGTCTGAAATTTGACAAATGAATGATGCTTATTTTGATGAATACAACATACAGGCCAATTATTTCAAGTATTCCAATATTTCGCGATTGCTTATATAAATTAAACGTTTTCGATGTGAAATATTTGAAAATGAAAACAAGTAAACGAAGTTTTGATTGTGTACAAGGATAAATGATTTTATTCATATTGCTATCTTTCCTAAGGAATTGTTATTTGTTTATAAAAACACATCAACTACAGCGCTTTTTAAAGATCATTTTGACTTGAGAGTTTTTGTCATGGCATTTTCAAGGAACCTTATAATTACCCATTATAACATTTAAAACATTGATATCGACTCCAGAGTAACTACCAATGTGTTCCATTTGATTTCGAAACGACCGCTTGACACCGGTTACCTAATCGAAATAAAGTACAGATGCATCATTTTACCTTTCGCTGTGCATAAACTGTCTTCCCACGTCCCGCTTTCCAGACATTCAATGATTTCATTTTGAGTTTGATATCCCGGGTCACATATCACAGATGCTGTTGCACCAAAAGTTGAATTGTTTGCGTCAGTCAAAGTGATGTCACCAAATGTTATTAATGGAACATTGCCACAGTCTGAAATTTGACAAATGAATGATGCTTATTTCGATGAATACAACATACAGGCCAATTATTTGAAGTATTCCAATATTTCGCAATTACTTATATAAATTAAACGTTGTTCACCATATGAACACTTCGAAAATGAAAACAAGTAAACGAAGTTTTCATTGGGCATAAGAACAAATGATATAATTCATATGGAATATAAAGAATTGTTATTTTTTGTAAAAGCACATCAACCACGTCACAGGTCCTTGAAAAGTGTCCTAGGGCATCCTCATATGCACTATATACCTCAAATGTTTTGCGTAACGTCGTTTTGAGTTGCAATCAAGTAGTTCTTCTGCAATGGCTTCAATTTCGTCCATGTGTTTTACATTTATGTACATATAATGTTCTGTTATTTGTTAAACATGAAGAGAACAAGTGAAAATGCTTATTATTTTATTTTTCGCGGCTTGTAAATTTGTTTAAAGAAAGTAGTCCGTTGCCGTGAAATTATGAACTGTGAAATTATAACCTGTGAAATTTTCGGGGAATAATCCACCGTTATTCCGTCGTAAACCACCGATAAGCATGAAATAAATTATGTATATAAGGATGCCCTAGGACACCTTTCACAGACCTGTGAATCACATCATTTTGACTCGAGATTTTAAGTCATGGCCTTTTTTTAACGCGTTCACCACAGTCTGTAAATAGTCAACTGCGTAACATGTATATCTTGTCTGAACATTATATTACCCGCTACAGTACTAGGTCGCAATTACATGGAAACAGTGTTTTAGGAATAATTAAATGGTTGAAATTTTATACCATAAATGATTTCAAATTTGATTTCATGTACTTCAAGTTTCTAAAGTTTCTTAAATTTGTAACGAAATGTAAATGTTTTAAAAAGACCCTTTCATCTTAATGTAATAAACTACCTACCCATACACATTGTTTCCTCTACCGGTCCACAATTGATTGTGAATGTGATTCCTGAGGATGACGCTGAAAGGTAAAACATTGACACGCTGTGTTGTAGTAAATCATCCGTAATACAGAGTCGGTAATTATTTGACTTGAATCTTTTTTTAATAAGCATTGCATATTGGATGAGAAACTGGACCTTGTGATCTAATGTACATTTTAGTCCGGACGAGGATTGGGGATTTTTCGCTTAACCTTGCTATATAGTATTAAGTTTTTTTATTGTTGTTCTGTGTTGTCAAGGTATTGAAGGTCCCAAAACCGTTTGATGACACTCTGTCATCATTGGGAACTTTTTTTATTTGGGGTTAAAGATGGCCTCCAAAATGGCAATTTTAACAATTAAATACGGACTATAATTCCATATAACATTTGTACTACCGTCAAAATATCAGCACATCTATGTTTTAGTTGAAATGGAATAAACATGATTAATAAAGGAACTGCATACATTAGCTGGGTTTCAAAAAATACACATTTCAACTGTTTATGTGTAATTTACGTGACCAAAATGATAAAATACAAGAATAATCGGTACTAATAACTGTTTAATGTAGTATCAAACATGAACATTACAATGAAGTAGGTTTAAAGGAATGGTAAGAGATAAACAAAGTACTTACCACCATGCATGTAGAACAGTATGTGTAATATACGTTACCATTAAATTGTTTATATGCAATTTGCAAAGTATGTTCTCTATTCATTCTGGGTTATCAAACTGATATGGTTAATGTTTTCTCTTGGTAGGCATCTTTTAAAAATAATTTGACATGTAATTGAACTTCTTACACAAAATATGTTTTACGTGACCATATGTTACCACATAGAAAATACTTAGTATAATGAAATATATGTTTCCATCAAAATGTTTAAATAATTTAAGTCTGGAATATTATACCCTTACTTATTCTGAATTTGAGTGAGATGATCGATGCTTTATTTCGATAGATCTGTTTTAAACTATCGCATAGCAATACTGTAACGTGATTTCTTTTTGAAATACAAATATTAGTCCATGTGACAGACCGAAATCCATTACCAAATTGGTGAACAGATCCAACAATGATTTTCGGTTAGCTTGATATCTAAGCTGTCCGAAATCAGTTGATGGACTTGCGGGACATTTTGCCAAATGACCTTTTGGCGGCCATCTTTAAAGATGGCCGCCGTTATTTTAAGCTAGCAGAGGGTTTAGGAAAACTTCGATTATTTCTCACTCACATGGGCTATCGGCTTGTAATATGTCTTAAAATGTTTGCAATTGAATCCCGCATGTGTTAATATATAAAAATAAATATTATGATATGATTATTAGTCAACAATTATTGATTTTTTAAGGAAATTATGAAATTTTTCGAATTTTGTCGTTAATTTTTCGCTTTAAAATCGGATCTGAGTGTGTATTTGACCATTTGTTGATTGTTATATACAGTGGTTGATTCTAGGCGTCCAAAATAATCATTACATTGACATATTTTTATTTAAAAATCCTTCATGAGCCAGGAATAATGTATACCTAAAAGTTCAATTTTAGTCCTGTCTATAAATGGAATATTTAGGTTAGACCCAACATTAGATTGTATTGTAAATATTTTTTGGTTTTCTGTTAGGGAATATGTTGCAATTGAAGAATATGAATGATGACCAGCTGTCATCAGTGAGCATTTTGTGAAAATCAAGATGGCGTCCAAAATGGCCGCCAAAATCAGAAAAACAATAAGAGATGCCAGAAATTAGTTACAAATTTCTTTTTTGCCGATTGGTTGTAGTTAAAATGTTTTTAACACATGTCTTTATATTTTATCTATAGTAATTCCGATATCGATTAAAATATTGTGGGATGGCATCCATGTCGGCTGAAATCAAAATGGCGGTTACAACGTCCGCAATAATTGACATATTGGTATATTCATTAAAACATTTATTTTAATGATTTTTGTCGATATCGGAATTAAAATAGTTAACTAACATTCAAATAAAAGTTCGATTCGACTCAATTGACCAGTTGCCTTATTCAAAATGGCGTCCAAGATGCCCGCCAAAATCAGGAAATATGTCGGCGGTGCAAGAAATTAGTTACATTAATTACTATTGTTGCTCATTTGGCATTTGTGTAGATGTTAAACATAGTATCTATTCAATCATAGCATTATTAATTGTTTGTAATTATTTAAGATAGCATACTAAGAAATCAACTATCGGCTGTAAAGGCCATCATAATTGCTGAATAAGCATATTTCATTAAAATCGTATAGTGTGTTCAAATAGTTTCTATTTGTATTGAACATTATATTTATCAGACATGCATTATGGTTTAATTTCAAAATGGCAGCAAAGATGGCCACTTAACATTACATAAGTGGGGAATAAATTGTAGATTATTCTTCTTTCTGTATAGTATGTATGATCGTCCTCTTGGGTATTATCGTACCATTGATATTTAATTACAAGATCGAGTGAGCGGCGAGTTATTTTTGTTAAAAACAAATAATCAAGATTATCCACTATAAATAAGACCGCTCGAGAAGGCATAATCGCTGTCGACAATGCTCATGGATCTGGATCTAGAGTTTCCAACCAAAGTCACCAATGATCTGCCTGATGTTGCTTGTAGTGCTAAAGTACCGTTTGACGAATTGCGTCCAATATGCTGAACTGCCTCCAGATGACAAATATTTGAGCTGGTTGATCCTTTTCCGAGTTTGCGTATTCAAGGACTGATTTGACATGTGTCTGGTAACATCGTACCCTAATCTGTTTCGATAGTTTGTTAAGTTTGATGCTGTTGTAGGCTTTCCTCACAGTGGTAGCAACATTGGTACTCATGGATACCTCATCTATGTATACCCCGATGTACTTATCTCTACCACAGCTTGTCACGTGTCATGCTGTTGTGGATGAAAAACGGAGCCTGAACACGAGTTCCCTTCCTAGTGATGCGGGTGACCAAAAATAAAACTTACCATATACTTGTAAGGATTAAATGACATCAACCATGGACCCTCCCATTCATTGCTGTAGTCTGTCCATGTCATCTTGTTAGGCTTGAGCAATTTCTTTAGTAATAACCCTGTTCAAGAGGTTGTTGTCAGCAAGCAGATGGTGGTGAGTAGATATTGCATGAATAAGAAGGTGGCAGATATACAACAGAAAAAAGTGGTCCAATGGCTGATCCCTGTGGTACGCCTGGTGTGGCTGGTGCTGTGTTGGTGGACTGTTCTCCGACCAGTACATGTTGGGTTCTGGTTGCAAGAATTATGCTAGTACTATTCCTGCCCAGCAGGATCCACTGATATTGTTATAATTTAGTTTGCTGGCCGCCTCTCCTTAGACCGAAGGCTTTGTTGAAGTCCCGAATGACGGGCCAATCTGATCTGCACCATCTAGGTTACAGTTGTAGTTGGTTATGGAGTGCTGCTGGCTCTCAGTGAATATTGTTCTGAACCATGTGGTTAGTCAATTAGTATCTAAAACGTGTCAAGAAGGGCCATGATCTGGCTTTGAAGTAACGGTGTGTGCTCGACCAGTTCACTTAACGCAGACTTGATTGATATGGACCAGTAGTTGCTAGGTCGCTATAAATTGGTCTCCTGCTTTGATGATGGGTGTGACGCTCTAGTCTGATGGGAGAATAGTATTCCAAAAACTTGTGTGGATGTTGTTTGGAATCGTTGCTTCATACGGACCGTGACCAGTTATATTCTTTCTCACATCCAGTTTGTTCTCACCTCACCTCAGTCGTTCGTCCTAAACTATTACCCCAGTGTCTGTGCTGAACTTTCTGGTCTTCCGCAAATCATCAGCGTCTCCATAGAGCTTCTCTTGAAGAGTTGTGTCTGTGGGCCACTTTGCAGTTCGATCCTGGTTGTGTCTTCTGCATCTTTGGGGGACATTCTCGATAGTATGTTCTTCTTTCCCGCATGGACAGATCGGAGGTGGCACCCATTTGTACTTCCGGTACATGTGATGGTTCAGCCTGTTGTGCATTGAGCGTAGTCGCCATACCATAATCACTTGTTCTGACCTGTTAAGGCGATGGTAGGGATCAGCATCTTGTCTTGGTCTTGTGAAGTTTTTGATAATGGTAAATTTCTCTTTATATCTCACATGTACTGGTGGTTGTGCTGACTGTGCTCCTATGTTTGCCAATTCATCTGCTGTTTAATTTCCAGGCATTCCACAGTGGGCAGGAATCCACTGTATGGCTAGTTTGCAGTGAGTACTAAGGTTATGTAGTATTTAGCTACTTCTGGTGTTTTGTTGTCAGCTTCGGTTTACGCTCTGTAGTTACTGCAGTGCTTCCCTGTGGCTCTGCGATGTCTCTCTTTGTTGTCTTGTGTAGATTGGATGAAGATTCCAGCACCTCCATCTTTGATAGCTTTGGTGGCTGAGCCATCAGTATAGACATGGGTCCATATCTCAGGAGGGCATTCTTGGCTTATCATGGCTCCTTCGAACACATTCATCTTCTTGCTTGTATGGCTCGAGGAACTTGGAGTCTCATAGTTACTGCAGACAGATCATTTGCTTATGGGTTGACTATATCATCCCTGACAAGAGGTGTACTTGCTATGATCAAATCAGGTGCAAAATATTTGTTTAACTTCTTGGTTTCATGTACAAAGCTAATCTTGTTTTCATTGGTTGGTTCGGTATTGATCTGAACTTCTCCGCTTGAAGCATGACTTTGGCTTGCCTTCGTTTGTATAATGGCTTGATACCAGTGAACTTTTCAATCAATTAAATCGGTGTAGACTTCGAAGCACCAGTCATTATGCGCAACGCTTAGTTCTGGACCTTGTCGAGAGCTTGGCTGTTTGTATCCAGTTGGTCTATACTGAAGTTGTGCGAAATGCCCACTTCTTCATCATAGACGTTTGACTTTTCTGATTACTACTTACAATGGTTGGAAATATTTGGGATGGTATATGGGGTTATAACTTTATATGGTACGTTGGCATAGTCTCTGAAATAACATTCGTAATGTGTCAATATCAGTGGTATGAGAAAAGTGCTAAGCAAGGTCAATGCTGACGCCCTGGACCATGCTAATGATGGTAATATCAGCCTTCTTCCACAAAAGTGTCGTTCTTGTCCGGGTATTCTATCTTGCCGCTGTGGTCCTCGCCACTATGAATACAGCGCTACGGTCGCAAAGATAGTGATGTACTGGTTATTAAGAGGATACGTTTGTTGTTTACCTCTATCGTGAAGTTGACAAATTATTCTGAGCTTGTTTTTGTGACCGTGTCTGTAAATATTGGGCAAGTATGGCGATGGTAGGTGTTGTCTGTAATCATGCCAGTTTCCAATTCGATATGTGGTAAGTTGATGTCGCCTGTTAGCCATTTTGTCGATGTTGGGTAGGCAGGGCGGAGGTGGTTGGCCCCATAAAAGCTGGGTTGCTGATGGTGGTGGTACACAATATTGATCGTACTTGACTTAAGGATAATGGCAGCCAACCAGATAAAACCATAGTAAACAATTGGTCAGTTACAGGCGATGTGACTATGTATCTAACCTTATTCTCCAATTAGATAAGATTAGTATTGGATACAACTCCCATTTGAACATACAAGGTTGGCAACCATCTAAGAAGTCACATCAAATATACTGCACATGAAGTGTTACAGTAGATCTATATTTTTAACCTATAGCAGTATTCACATTAACACATTCCATTACGATTCGTGTTTTAATGCAATTTTTCAGTATGAAATACCTGTATGCGGCTGCCATTTTGTCACAATTATGATTTCAGCCTACATTGATACCATTTAAACGGGATAAGTCGACCACCAAATAGTGAACTGTTATATTTTTTATAGTGTATTTAAGTTGTAATTATGTTTGCAAAACTTACACTGCTATCGATCACAAAAGTATCAATTTGTAATTTCCTTGGACCACTAACACCATATTTAATTGATTTTGGAAGCCATTTTGTCCGCCATTTTGAGTCAGCTAATGTGTCAATGCTTGAAACTCAAAGATTTCTTGGAGCATTTATTACATATTACAGTTCAAAAATTTATTTTACACCACTTCAACTTAAATTGTAATAAAAACAAATTATTTTCCAAACAGCTTGTCAATTTTTATCCACCATGTTGATTCCAGCCGTCACGTATGCCTTTTTACATTCACTAACTCAATCGATAATATTAAATATAAATAAATTGTTATGTTTTAAACATCTAAACTACAACCAATCTGCAAAAACTTGATTTGATCCTAATTTCTGGCACCTCTGATTGTTTTTTCTGAATTTTGGCGGCCATCTTGGACGCCATCTTGATTTTCACAAAATGCTCAATGATGCCAGCTTGGCATTATTCATAATCTTCAATTATAACAAATTTCCTAACCGAAAACCAAAAAATATTTACTATACAACCCAATGCCGGGTATAACCTAAATATCCCATTTATAGACTTGACTATTAATCAACTTTCATTTATCCAATATTCCTGGCTATTGAAGAATTTTCAAATGAAAATCTGTCAATGCTATGTTTATTATGGACGCCTAGAACCAACCTCTGCATATAACAATCAACAAATGGACAAATACACACTCAGATCCGATTTGAAAGAGAAAAATTAAAGACAAAAATCGAAAAATATCATAATTTCCTTAAACAATCAACAATTATTAATTAATAATCATATAGTTATATTTATATTTATATATTACCACATGCGGGATTCAATTGCAAACATTTTTAGACATTTTTACAAGCCGATAGCCCATGTGAGTGAGGAATAATCGAAGTTTTCCTAAACCCTCTGCTAGCTTAAAATAACGGCGGCCATCTTTAAAGATGGCCGCCAAAAGGTCATTTGGCAAAATGTCCCGCAAGTCCATCAACTGATTTCGGACAGCTTAGATATCAAGCTAACCGAAAATCACTGTTGGATCTGTTCACCTCTTTGGTAATGGATCTTCAATTTTCAAGACTTGGGACATGGACTACAGTGATTAACGTGACATCATGCAAAACTCTGATGTTCACTGTAAAATCAAGAAGAATCAATCAAGATTGTCAACGACATCATATCAATAGCAAACTTGATGTATATCGGAACTGCTTATAATTATCGTAAGTAATATTTGTAAAACGTAACCACATGTTTCATTTCCACTTACATATTTGACTATATATATATATAGCTTGGCCATATTGACATGAGCCTGACCTATTGATTACCATAATTTAACAGTCGATATATTGTCTACGTTTACAACACCGAGTGTATGTTTTCATAATCGTGGAGTATCACGATGACGCTCGAGATGTAATACAAACACAAATCTTAAATGCCGATATTGCACGATTTGCTTGCATAAATTGATATATTCAAAGCAAGAACCTTGTAATGTATGCTTGCATAAAGGTCATGGTCAGGTCAAAATTGCCAAGCTATACTTGACACAAATCACCAAAGTTTGACTATTTGAATGAATTATATCTGATTAAACGTTTTTTTATAATCATAGTTTCGAGCGAAAATCACAGGAACATCACTGCAGCTTGACAAGACAATTTTCAAGCATGTAGCTGTTTAACTACACCTTAGGTTCGGGCTTATTACAAGTGATAGACCCATACATGCACAACATAATGTGCAGTACATTCGAGCACGGTAACATCTACAATGACCAGTTAGACATGACTGTACTGTCACAATTACACTTGATCAGTTCGAGTCTGGTAGTAACATAGTCACATTGTCTGTTGTCATCTTTAGTGATTCCCTTCATAGTTGCATCAAAATTACCTGTAGGGTAGCCTAACGTGTTAACCTGACTGCAATACATTGAGAGAAGTAATTCTTACTGTAGATTTACCTAGCTCTGAATTGGCGCTAGAAGCTAGATCTCTAATTATGGCTGCATTCTGTAATGCTGTTTCTCTAATGTCAACTGAAGCGCGATCTCTGACTAGGGAGTTAGTCAATTGTGTATATAATACTTTAGAGGCAATGTAATATGTATTATCATATTTTAGTCAGTTTTCCCCTCATCTTCGTCAGAAACCATATATTGTTAAAACGTGTGCCTCGTCGTTAGATGTTTTGAGATCTTGGTGTTGGATCCTGATGTTCTTGTCCAATTTAATGGGTCTATGGTTTTGTGCAGTTACACCAAATCATGATGAAGTGCTTCATTTGACAGTGTTTGTACTTCTTACTCTTCAGCAAATGTTTCTTGATGCCATCTACAGTCATTGTTGCTTTTTGTTTGGTAGTAGCATGGTTATTGACAATCTATTAGTTATTTGCCTATGTATTTGTTTCGCCCTATTACCACGCGTCGCTTCCAAGTCAAATATAGTGCTTCAGTCGACATAAGAGAAACAGCATTACAAAATGAAGTCATATTTTTAAACTCCAGAGATTTTAGCGTCACATGCTTTGTTAAGTTGGGACACCACCGCTTCCTACTATAGGTAAAGGTAAAGCTACTACACTAAAAGTATTACGGCCCGGGTCTGCTCCGTTACATTTTGAAACCACGCTTGGCAACCGTACTGTGTATCGATTTTGATACCATGACAAGAGATATGGAAATGGTGGTGATACTTCAACCGTCCACCAGTGTGTTTGGGGAACAACGGTAGGGAAGTCGTTTAATATCCCGCCAAGAATTTCAAAATAACCCACGTATGAGGCATTTGAACATAATGTAAAGCGGGCACACATACAGGCAGGTATGTGGAAAAGCTAATTATAACCAATTACCAAAGGATCTAGAAATGCGTAAAGGTAGAATCAGCAATGTCCTTCTGTCTAGTCATGATAGCTGACAATGTTACTATGGCATCAATATAAAACACTTAAACTGCCTCCTCGATAGTCATGTCGTAGGGCGTTCGCCTATATACCAAAGACGAAACAAAAATGGTATCTACTGTAATTCCCTTGCTTGACGCAGAGCATTAAAGGTAATCTGGCTTCTATTCTCTCATACCCTAATGGCGATGGATAACACCAGTAATTAGTGTTGAGAATGATTGATGTAAGTTAGAATTTTTTAACGCAAAATGTGTTTGCGACAAAACTATTTAACTCGAATTTAGTGTACCTTTGTTTGTGCATGCATGTACTTGTATTTTATTGCTTATTATAATCCTGATACGAAGATGTATGTAAACGGCTACACGCTTGTAAATTACTAGTATCTAGTCAAACTGGGGAGCTGTTTATGTGATTATTTCTTGAAAGCATAATCATAATTTTAAACAGTCTTGACAGGTATTACATTAAATAGCTCGTCAAACCGTGGTGATTTGTGTCAAGTCTATATGTAACATGTACCGGTATGGGGAATAGAAACATATGGTAATTGATTACAAATATTACTTACAGTAATAATAAGTTCAGACATACATCTAGTTTGTCATTACCGTGATGTCATTGTAAATTCTAAAATATTGACAAACTGGATGGATACATTTTCATTATACAGTGAAATGTGGAATTTTGCATTATGTCACGTAAATCACTATTTCAATCAGAAATCAATTTACCATAACGCTTTGTGATAGTTTAAAACAGATTTAGCGTAAGAAAACTTATAACACAGAATGAGTAAGAGTAGAAAATTACAGACTAAAATTGCCTAAATACTTTGATGGTAACATATATTACATTATATTATGCATTTTTCTATTTTGTAACATATGGTCACGTAAATCACAGTTTGATAAAGAAGTTAAATTGCATATCCAATTTAAAAAGATGTGTTCCAAGAAAAAACACCAATCTTATCAGTTTGATAACCCAGAACAAGCAGGAAACATAATAGTTCATACTTTGCATAAAAGTAATTTAATGGTAACGTATATTACACATACTGTTCTACATGCAATGATGTCTTGCACATTGTTTTAGGCTATATTCAACCTAAAACTCCTTAAAACCTACTTCATTGTAAGGTTCATGTTTGATATCACAGTACACAGTTATTAGTACCAATTGTTCTTGTATTTTATCATTTTGGTCACGTAAATTACACATAAACAGTTGAAAATGTGTATTTTATTGAAACCCAGCTAATGTATATAGTTCCTTTATTAATCATGTATAAACCCTTTCAATACAAACACGCAGGTGCTGATATTTTGACGGTAGTACAAATGTTATATGAAATTATTGTTCGTATTTAATCGTTAAAATCGCCATTCCGGAGGCCATCTTTAACCCCAAATAAAAAAAGTTCCCCAATGATGACAGAGTGTCATCAAACGGTTTTGAGACCTTCAATATCTGGACAACTCAGAACAACAATAAAAAAAACTTAATACTATATAACAAGGTTTAGGTGACTCTCGTCTGGACTATTTGTAATGAAAAAATGTAAACATACTAAATGTATTATTAATATTCAAGCTCCTGAACGCTCGTCCTAATTTGATCGAAGTAAAACTTTTCACTTCAAATTACATGTATTTTTCATCTTGATTAGTGTCACTAATCAACTACGTTTCAGTCAGTTACGATGGTCAGTCGAGCTTACTACTTTTTATACAATTAATTATCAGCAAAAAAACTACCTTTCTCTTCCTAAAGTAACTGGTCATGTCTTCATCAGTTGAGTTCAAATATACCAGTAACCATATACAAAGTAAATTCATATGATGATAAAACATGCCCTAAGCCAATGGCAATTAAGAAGAGACGGCTCCAGTACTAGAAAAAATCTTTCGGATGACAAACGAGAGCGTTATTCTCTTTTAAACGGATTTGTACATGTTAGTGTAACAATCGATCTTTTCACGACATTTGTTATTTGGCAAACGAATGGACAATACATACCGGCTAGTCCAATAAAGAAGTGTCCCTCGGAGTCCGTAAATGTCGTACCATCGGAAAAGGTTACAGTGGCGTAGTGGCTGGAAATCGTCGCTATGGTGAAATCATTGCTGTAATAGCTGTCGCAATGTATTTCATTTTTGACCATATCTTCCCGGTCCCTGATCGTGATGGACTGCTCACACGTGCTTGTATCAAGATATAAGTCAGCATCGAGAATGTATAACAAGACATCGGCTGTACAGGAGAGAACCTCAATCGAACAAGTACACGTGCCACTTCCGGTTGGCTTGCTGGGATAGTTTGTGTTTGTTAGATACAGTGGAGAACTGCTGGATTGTAACGATGCTTCTGAACAGACATCAACAATACTTGACCCTGAAATACCAACAAATTTATCGTAAACATGTGCACTGAATATTTTGTCTATTCTAAAATATGTACGATTTTAGTATTTTATTTCAAAAATAAATAACAATATCGTATATTATATGCCTACAAAATGTCTCGACGTAATCGGAAAAAGTTCCCTTACAATGTCTGATACCATCAAAGGTACTAACCTTCTGATAATGGTGTACCATGTTTCCTTATTCGTTAACCGTATTCGGGATACCTGACGAAGTGTTTTTTTTCATATATCATGTACGATATATTGGCCATTGACGATTTAATATTTGGAGTGACATTGCATTAAATAATTGTAATTGGGCTGAAATATTCAGATAAATTCAATCACATAATGATAAAAGTTGCTTAGCAAATTTAAAATCTGAAGTAGACAATGAATTATTAAAGGCTGGAAACACCAATTGACAAAAAGCATTACGGTGAAGTCCCAGCCGCTTAAAGAAGTATTTTAGACGTGTGTTAGGCAGCATGTATGTAACATAAAATCATAATTGACATGGAAAGAACACAATTAGTTATATTATGAACTTAAAGCAAGCAAAATCACGTTCGCTGTGAAATTATGATTATTCATCCAACGTCTTAACGGGTCACCATGATAAAATAAGTATAAAACGGATAGTATTTAAGCAGCAAACTGCTTGCGCATGGTCAAGTGTTTGGCATACTTACGTTTTTAATGCGACAATCATTAAAACCTGTTAATTCAGCACTCAGTGATTATCTATTTGTGTACTAGTAGGAACAAAATATAACAAAATGGAGGAATACCTACAAATAATTATGACACAGGTGATTATAAGGGGGTATAACTCTTAACACAACAGTGTGTTTGTATTATTACGCCACATAGGATGTGATTTCTTGAGACCTTTGCAATCATCTACTAAACTAGTCTAGATTATTTAACTTCAAATTTAATAATATTTCAGAAAAATAGGTTAAAAATATTTTTTGGGCAAAATTCCAAGGGTCATGACTCTTTGTAAAATTATTTAATCCTATGAAATATTTTAATTCATTAATCCTGCAGCCATGCCCTTCAAAATGATATGGAACATCATATGGTTTGTACAAGTTTGTTAATTATGAAATAAGAGGTTAATACACGACACAGCCGGGCCGGAAGGCGATAATTGGACCGGAAAATTAATAATCACCGCGAGGGCTTTAGCCCGAGGGTGATTATTCATGCCGGGCCGATTATCAACTTCCGGCCAGGCTCTGAAGTGTATTAAAGTCTTAAAGTCAATTGTTCAATTCAAAAACTGAAAGGGAGTAACAACAACTCACGTTTAGTAAATTCCATGGAGATCTACAGTCATTTATGATGAAAATCTTGTACATTCATAAAATTGTCAAATCAATTTCAACGTAACGTCATTTTAGCTCCAACATGACGTCATTATGACTCCAACATGACGTCATTTTAACCTGGAAAACGTTACGTGAGTCCGTTCAACGGTCCGATTACGATTATGAGATTGCGGACCGGGCCGATAGGCGATAATCAATCACGCGATGGTCATAATCAGCCTGAAATTGGCTAATTTTTGTTACTATATTTAGTAACAAGTGTATTAAAGTCTTTAATACAATTGTTCAATTCAAAAACTCAATGGGAGTAACAACAACTCACGTTTAGTAAATTTCATGGAGATCTACAGTCATTTATGATGAAAATCTTGTATATTGTCAAAGCAATTTCAACGTAACGTCATTTTTGCTCCAACGTGGCGTCATTTTAGCTCCAACGTGACGTCATGTTTACTTGGATAACTTTCGTGCGTCCGTTCAACGGGCCGATTACGATTATGAGTTTGCGGACCGGGCCGATAGGCGATAATCAATCACGTAATGGTCATAATCAGCCTGAAATTGGCTCATTTTTGTGTATTAATTATCCAATATTGGGCCTAAAACCCCTTCGGTCAAAAGTTCAAGACGGTAGGCGAAGGTGTAACCATTTACAAATTAAGCTGAAATTCGGTATGCATGTACATGTAGTGTTTGAAGAGGGTCAGAAATTGAGAAAATGTTCAAAACATGAAACACCATAAAGTAGGTAATTAATATTAAGTATTAAAGCTAAACTATGCCCATCTGAACAATTTTCATTGTTAATCCTTTTACGATGGTTATATTAACATCCGTAATTGGAACGATTGTGATAAAATTGCAGACGAAGACATCCACAGGTGTATATGCTGAAATAAGAGGTGACGAAGCTGTAATAAAATAGAAAACTTCCTGCTTTTAAAACATATAGTATTTTGCTATCATTTAGTAAAGCTTATACTTACTATGGATGGTTTAACCACACACTGATTGAATACAGTTTGTAAAATGTTAATATTAATATAATGCACATGTACGTGGGTTGTCCCAGAATACCGTATAATCCTGTAATATCTTAAAAACTATCAAGTACCGTATGCCCAAATTATAATCGTCTTTTAGAGAAATTATTGCTAGACATCCTAGCCAAGTTTCATGATATATCTTCCAAAAACATTCAAAGTGTGTGCATTTGACGAGTACCAGGTGGCGCTTTACGGCCCACAGAACGTCAACGTCAACATACGCCAACGACGTCACGCTACCTAAGTTTTCCAAAGAACTCCCATTCGTAGACTTTACTCTTTAAAAATTATACGCCGAAATTGTTATCAACTCTTTGGAAATATATTTCTTTACAAACCGTCAAAAATTCATTTAATGTTTTTTTTCAAAATGGACAGCTTGAGCTGACATTCTGTGCGGATAGTGTAGGAAGCGATCTGAATTAAGTTTTTGTTTTGATCGGTCCGTCTGATCACTTTTGTTCCACTTCCCTTCTGTGCCAAACAAAACGTCGGGAATCATAAAAAGAACTGCAGAATCACGCTGATGTATTGTGCTGTGGATTTAACATAATTTATCGTTCCACCGGATACTTTTCTTTGTTACATACGGTATAACACACTGCTTAGGAAACGGCAGTCTCTCCGTAACGTCGTCTGACGTCGTGATTTTTTTATATTGTAACGCTAACAACGTTGCTATATTACTTCATTAATCCATCAAATATGATATCATCACTATGAATCATTGTATAAAAACTCGCCGAAAGATGCCGATTATTCTTATATATATTATGGCGCGATGCGGCAAAAACTGCTTAAGTATTATTGTCATTAAATAATTAAATTCCTTTTTGTGATACATACTTTTTTCGAGCTGGTCGTAAACCGTTACCATGGGTTACAAATACATCCATTTATCGAATACGACTTATACTGATATAAAATAATTTTGTCAAATACACGTGCTATGGTTGTAGAAATGTCCATGCAAAATTATAAAACTATATCATTATGTTGGAGTAAAAAAATCTAGAATTATACGCTATTCTGGGACAACCCTCGTATAGGCATAATGTAAAGTAATAATTATTCGATCGGGTCTTGATTATCACATAAAAAAGGTTACCTGAAATACAGTAATACTCAATGACAACATATGATGCAGTTTTTTGGTAGCCAGATGTGCCATACTCCGATGCACCTTCAAGGTCGACCGAGCAGCTTGTTTTCCCCGAGCATTCTCTCCGAACTATTTTCATATCGTAGTCATAATCATATGAATTCGGCGTATCATCCGTTTCATTAAAATCATTGCAGCACGTGGCCTCACACGTTGGTCTGTACCGGTAGTCTAGTGACTGTATGGCAAGGACTGTGTTGGTATCACATGATAATGTAACAGATGCAATCAGGTCACATTCTGTAATAGTGTTAAGCTCTTCTCGTTCTGATAACTGACCTAAAGGTATATAAATACGAGGGTCATTCAATATATTCGTAGACAACCTTTCTCATTTTATTATATTTATGTTTAAATAGTAATTTCTTATATCATTATAAACATTTATCTATTACCTACCGTAGATACAAATTTGTCTTTGATTATTCAACACAGTATCATGTCATCAGCAGTTGTATTACCATAGTAACGCACTACCACAACCGACCGACGTAACGTACCCTTTTCACTAGTTCAACTAGCCATAAATTCCGAATTAATTAAGTTACATTCCTATTTCTTTGCCAGATTATTGCAGGATATTATCATAATATTTTCTGAAACTATTAAGTTGTTTGGACGTTTGAGTTTGAATTTAGAAGTATTTGATCTATGTCTATCACGTTTTAATTTACGTCATAATGCCGATGAATTAACGCAAGGAAATTAATGCAACTATTAAATCGTGCTCTTGTTTTGGGAATACACAACAAACACACATAAGCTGCTAATAAGAGCAAACAAAGAACGTGCAGTATTCAGTGTCCCTGTGTTAAAATGCCAAAATAAAATTTCTGAAGAGCAGCATGGTATTAAAATGATACAGGGATCGAACGAAATTTACAAACGTAGGGACGATCGAGGAAACTCCAGTCAAAATGTGAGAGGCATTTCAATTAAGCATACAACCATTAAGTCCAGTTTAATCTTTAACTTTGAATACATACAATATTGTGGTAGATTTAATAATATACAACTTAAATAGTTATGTTTAATTCCATATGAATTACATATTAATTCAGTTTCGGGTTTACCATTTGAGAATTAGCAAAAAGTCAATAACGTCGCTGACGTCAGAATACATTTGCGTTGTGTGGTGGTTGTGGTTAGGTGTAGTTTTATTTAAAAATGTATCGTTTCGTGCAAACTTTTCTGCACTTGTATCAGAAAGGCTGTAGTTTAGCGTGATATAATAAGATATTCTCTGTGTCAATGAGTATTAAGATGACGAGTCCAGTCCACGAATTTATTGAATGACCCTCGTATACAGCTAAATAATTTCATATTATTGGGTATACAATTGACATTACGCCAGAGCATTTATCGCTCCTCCTGATTGTTTGTCGAATGCTGCTTGGCGAAGGTTTTCTAGTTAATTCATTGGACCATGTTATTATAATTTATCGTTTAAATTTATTTAGATGGTATCGATTGACAACTGGCATAATGTCAATTGTGTGGAGGTTTTTTAGATTGGAATTTAAAGATCGCATAATATGCAAATATTGGATTATTAAGTTTCCATTACAATTCTTTAGGAGGTTGAGAAAAATCTTAAAATCGGTATGCCGAGCATAGCCTTTATTTGGTTCATTTCTACTGAAATATAGCAGGAATTTATATTTGCATCCCCGGATTTGAACCCGTAACGCCAGATTAGAATTGCCCGAACCGCTTGGCTACGGAGGAACACTCAATGTGAATGATTTATACGTAATTTAATGACACAATTTTGCGTTGTCCTTGTATGCTTTGCATTTATGTTTTCTTGTCATTTACATGTTTATAGGTATATCATATTCCTCTATGGATTGACAAATATCGTAATTTAAACTTACTTATAAAGAATTAACAAAACCGGAAGACTAAAACAGTGACATGTGAACTTATGAAAACGTAACAGGAAAAATGGAAAAAATCCCCGGTAGTTTTTGGTGCATTAAAGTAATTATAAACCTGGTCCGTAGCCACGCAGGGGCTCACCGAGACACTTGAGCGGTGAAAATTGAGAAATTACCAAATTATGCACGTATTTTGAAGAAATAAATGCCTCAAATGTACCCTAGACAATTTTGGCCGATGTATTTTTGTCCTTGAATTTGATCCTGCATATTCTTGCAGGTAGAATATATTGGTTGCAGGGAATGTCTTCATTTAAGTGGTCTTATTAAGTTAGTTCGTTCTATGCATAGGTATAGCAATTATGTTTTGTTCCTTTGAATGAAAACCAATAACTTTAAATTGTGCAGGTGCAACATGGTACAATTGAACATATTTTCGTTTAAATGAAATTCGATTTCCTCGTGAATCCTAGGTATTAAAGATATTAATTATATTTCGAATTTTGTTTATAAAAAGTCCACCGGTAGTCTCCCAAATAAACATGATAATTTAGACTATTCAGTCCCATGACCCTCAAAAGTCATTGGATTACTCTCAATCATATAACCAGGCAATGTAAGAAGTTATATCATTATCCATTTAATGAATTCTAGATTGACATATCGGGTATATCATAATAAATTATATTAAATATTTTGATTCACAACCTTCCGTTCTCCAAACGAAAGTTCAAATCACTCATCCTGGACGGTATATCCGAATAAATGAACGTCCTGCCGAAAGATGAGTTTACCGTGAATTCATTACCAATCTTGTTATTATAAAGAATAATTCCATTTAACACATTATTCAAAATATGAAATGCATGTTATAAGCAACAGCGATGGGTCAAGTAAAGCAAAAGCCGAATTTTTATTGCCGAGAAATACCACGGCTTTTGGACCGACCAACAACAACGTGTCTGGTGACTCAAAATAGTCCTAGATATGCTTCGTACCTTGGTGTTTAATTTAAGCCATTTACATTTTCAACTTTGCATAAATTCATTATTTTTCGTAATCACCGATAAGACCGTTGCGTACCGTAAAGAGAATAGGCATTGAATTTCAACTATGCGTTAATTCATTAGTGTTCGTAATCACCGATAAGACCGTTGCGTACCGTAAAGAGAAATAGACATTTGATTTCAACTATGCGTTAATTCATTATTTTTCGTAATCACAGAATAGACCGTTGCGTACCGTAAAGAGAAATAGACATTTGATTTCAACTATGCGTTAATTCATTATTTTTCGTAATCACAGAATAGACCGTTGCGTACCGTAAAGAGAAATAGACATTTGATTTCAACTATGCGTTAATGTAGGGTTAACGCATGCTTTTTCGTGTTATTACATCTGCAGAGTCCCGAGGGACGGTTGGTGCCCAAGCCCGTCAGGGCGAGGGCACCAACACTCCCTATGGACTCTGCAGATGTAATAGCACGAAAAAGTTTGCGTAAACGCTATTATAGCATAAAAGCAACACTTTATGAGTGGTTTTTTTTCAAAATTATGACACGTTGGCGGGAAATTTTGGTCGACGTCGGGAAAACAAACGCGACGTCGCTTAGCAAACGTTACGTCACATACAAGTTTTTGTTATGAGCGTCGACTTCCGGTATCGGCAAATACCAAGAAAACAGTGACATTGGGGGTTTAATTACGTTTATTATTTTACTATTGTAGATAATTGATTAGTAGTTACAAATAAGAATGTGAATTATAGTTCATGTAACGCTGTAAATCATTTATTTTTGTCGGCTGGTTCCTCAAATGAGCATACTTAAAACTGAACACCAACAGCGCGTGTGCGCGAGAATCTTTACAATAATGTACCTTTTTTCCCGTTTAAGTATGAGCAAAATCACCGGTTTTATGTTATAATTCATTATTTTTCGTAATCACCGATAAGACCGTTGCGTACCGTAAAGAGAAATAGACATTTGATTTCAACTGTGCGTAAATTCATTATTTTTCGTAATCATCGATAAGACCGTTGCGTACTGTAAAGAGATATACATTTGATTTCAACTGTGCGTAAATTCATTATTAAACGTAATCACCGATAGGACCGTTGCGTACCGTAAAGAGAGCTTGGCATTTGAATTAAATTGTGCGTAAATTAATTATATTTCCTATGATTTAAGCATGCCAATTCGCATATCGAAGAAGAGTACAATTACAAAATAGTTGTAGCGTAATAAGGTAAGCGTTGACATTTTTTTTATTTATGAGACAATCGTTGTTTACTAACCCGTGCATACTCGACTTTTGTTACGCTAAGCTCACGTTACAGACAGCCGTAAAAATACAGATTTGTATTATTTTATCTACCAAATAACCTTAGAGAATTAAGTAGGTTTTTTAAGTTTTGGTTTAATAGTCTCATCAATGTTCTGTTCTGTTCTGATCAATAGAAATATAGATAAAATCAATATACTTGAATTGATAGTTCTTAGGATATAACAAAACACAGCTGAATAACTAAAACCACTCAAAAAGGACATTTTTGTACTTTGTTTGATTGTCTGTCTTACGAAACATAATATGAATAGTAACTCAGTTGTCGAATTTACCGCTATTAGTAAAAAGTATATTATAGCATAAAAGCGGTGATTTTGCTCATACTTAAACGGGGAAAAAAGGTACGTTATTGTACAGATTCTCGCGCGCACGCGCTGTTGGTGTTCAGTTTTAAGTATGCTCATTTCTGGACCCAGCCGACGAAAGTAAATGATTTACAGCGTTATATTAACTGTAATTCACATTCTTATTTGTAACTACTAATCAATTTTCTATAATAGTAAAATAATAAACGTAAACAAACCCCCAATGTAACTGTTTTCTTGGTATTTGCCGATACCGGAAGTCGACGCTCATAACAAAAACTTATATGTGACGTAACGTTTGTTAAGCGACGTCGCGTTTGTTTTCCCGACGTCGCCCAAAATTTCCCGCCAAAATGTCATAATTTTGAAAAACATACTAATAAAGTGTTGCTTTTATGCTATAATAGCGTTTACGCATGCTTTTTCGTGCTATTACATCTGCAGAGTCCCTCGGGAGTGTTGGTGGCCTCGCCCTGACGGGCTTGGGCACTAACCGTCCCTCGGGACTCTGCAGATGTAATAGCACGAAAAAGCATGCGTTAACCCTACAATAAAAACGGACAGGGAGCTTGATTACCAAAATTACAATTATAATTAATATTCATAAGCTTTGTGTAGCATCGGCGCTCCTTAAAATACATCTATAGTCAATTTAACTGGGAAGTATCCCAGAAATTACAGTTATTACCGTTAACTCAGGTATAACCAGTTATCGTAAACCTAGAAAATCATAGTTGATCTGACGGACGAGCTAATGTTTACGACCGTTATCAATGACTGTAAAGTTGATTCAATAAGTAATACTTATGAGGGAACTATCCCATTCGAAAGAATAGCAGTGAATACCGTTTAATAACTCAGGTATACCTAGTTGCACCTAGATAAACATATCTTACGTGCCGGGCGAAAAAAAGATTCTATTGCATACCTTGTATTCCATTTGCTAAAACTATCACTACAGTATAAACTGGTAAAATAAAGTTAATTTTAATCATTTTCGGTCCAAATTTTATAACATTTTATGTATAAATCCGAAGTTACTAGTATTGTCCAACGCTAAATTCAATATGCGTTTGTGGCCTAATTTTGTGGAATTTAATTCATACTTAAATAATGTCTTCCTGGTAGTATTTATAACTTAATTGTATACAGGGTATGTTCAAACTAGTTTTCGGGTTGTAGTACATTTTTGATTTTGTTTACATTTGTTCTAATGTATTGGAAGTACATGTACATTGAAAAGCGAACTGGCTGCACATACTGCACATACTCGTGGCGATAAAGATCATTAATTAAGAAGTAAATCGAAAACATAAACCCTAGCTGCAGCCCTAGCAAAACATGAAGTGTTTGTTAAACACCTTTGACTCACTGACCTCAAAATCAACAGGGTCATCTACAGTTGTTGGCCAGCCTTCGTGTAAAGTTTAAACATTATACTCTTGAGTTATTGACCGGAATCCAGTTTGGTTTACCGACAGACAGACCGACATGTGCAAAGCAATATATACCCCTCATTAAAAACGGGGGGGGATAATAATATCCGAATTACTCAAGAATACTTAGAATGTTCTCAAAATATCACAATTTCTTAAGTGCTTCGGCTAAAAAGAAGATAAAAGTTTTTCTGAGTTTCTTAAAAAAATTTCAGTTCAATATTTTTCAGAATATTTAAGTTTTCCCTTAAGATGCTTTGTGAATACCAGCCCCAGATCAATGAGTCGATCCATATTTTGAGATGCACCTGTACGCATTATTTAGTTTAAAGCGTTACACAAGCTATGCAGTATCAATACTCATACAGTGTGACAGTACAAACAATGTTAGCATATGCAATAAACAAACTACATGTAGACATTATACAAAATAGTAGAGTACAGACTATATCGATATCTTAAAGTGAATAGAATGCAGAATTTATAGAGCTTTAAATAGAATAAGGTGGTACGGTGGTCGAGCGGATAGCCTGCTTGACTGCTGATCGAGAGGTCCCAGGTTCGATCCTCGGCCGGGGCACTTGATCATTTCTGAAACGCTTTTCTGTGTTTCCCACCTAACTAGAGATGAACTGGTTAGCAACCCAGAGGTAGTCTCGCGTGTATCGGTGCTATACACCGGGCACGTTAAAGAACCAAGGTGTCTCTTCGGAAAGAGCAAGGGCATCTCGCCCGGATACCTTGTATCACACCACTATCTCTTCCACCTGCTGTCCCTTCAGCAAAAACACAGGACCCCATTGGAAATAAGTGCTTGCACTTTCATGGGTTATCCTTGACCGAGAGGTTTAAATAATTACATACATTACATACATACACTACCCACAAGTTCTAACCCGCCACCTTACATTTTTCGCCTTATCTTTTTTATTTAAGTATTTACCCGCATGAAATTTTGCATACCCGTACTTGAATCCAAGATGCAGTCAATTATAAATTTATTTTGGACGGCAAACGATTATGCTCGTTGTCACAGGCGTGTTACGTAATATTGCATTTTTTACCAAGTCACAAAAATACCCAAACTATTGATGGCAGTGTGCATAAATCAACGCGTGGAAAAGCACGTTTTCATAAACATCTTGGCATAACTGATCCCTGTCCCTATACGAAAATCACTTTACATGCCGTGATTTCCTCCAGACGAACTCTGTCGAAGAGTAACAATCTTTGAACAAAATGAGAAAAAAGGCTTTGTCAAAACGGTTGGTTTTGCAAAATCACGCTTGTATGTCAATATCCACAAAACTAAGTTTGTTATTAATAAAAAACGGAGATAACCACTTAAACTTCAAAAACAAACAAAAACATAAAATAATATTCATGTGAAATTAATAAAATAAGGGCCGCGACTCTAACCAAAATCATAACATTCCGACAGGTCTGGCGCGTTCTCTGCTGATACAATTTGGCTTTTAATGTATTTTTCGCGTAGGAAATTCATCCTTTTAATCAAAACCGTTCGTGAGCACGTGATTTCCGTTGTTTATTTCTTACACGTGTAAACATGCTATATTACGTAACACGTCAAACATGGTAAATTCCACTGCAAGTAGGCCAAATATCAACACATATTTGAATTTAATACATCTTTATACGTACGTATGTGGATGTTCATGCTAATAAATGCATTATAAACAAATATTTAAAAAAATGAAACATTGACACCTACGAAATGTGTTCCAGTGATTTTTCGAAATCCTGTGAATGTTCCTATCGAGTCAATTTCATGTTGTAAAGTGTTTTTCAAGATAAGCAGTCATCAATAATGCCGAATTCGTTCATGTACACTTAAATGTTGGTGCACATGCAATGCACGTGCAAAAATACGTCATTACGCAATACGCCAAATGCACCAAGTTTAGCCACAATATCGCTAAATTAAACTAACTATCAGCTGAATCTACTGAAAATGTATCGGTATGCGAAATCTCATTTGAATATACCAATTTTTGACACTACAGGACTGTAATATCTAAGTGGCGGGTTAGCACTTTTGGGTAGTGTACACATACAATAAAACACGGTGTAAAAAAATGCTATTATAATATCTTGAGTTGTAAGGAAGTTACAGCTGTTTTGTAGAGTCAATATTCAGAGATTTGTGTCTGACGTCGTAAACGTCATTTCAAACGTTATATTATGTGTTATTCAGCGTTATGGTAACAAGTATTTCTAATTTCACCATTTGATCAATTCTTGAAACAGACGGTTGAAAATAGCATCATGTTTTAGAATTATGTTTTTTTTACGGCTTTGTCATGTTGATCTTGTCCATTTATTAGTCCCCGTCATTGGTTGGAGAGGGTCGGGGAACCACACCTCGCTCACCTAACAAATATGCATAGATTATATGTAATAATCAATTAAAACATATGTATATTTTCAAAAAAAAGTTGTATATAATGTTGTATTATGACTGACGATGTGTTAAAAAGATATACATAAAATAATAACAACAATACAACAATAGTGTTTCAATGGAATATAAAAATATTCACTGCATGCTTGTTATGTGTTCTAGGAAGTGTCTGATTAATGTGAATGTTTTTATTTTGTGCTTTCAGTATGAATATTGCTGGTTTAAGTTCATTGATTAGGACGCATATTGTACTGTGTTGTTTTGTTCTTCTTTCAGATATAAGATATGTTTTATAAATACTGAAATTTATTATGTTGATGATGATATTGATATTGCTATATTCTCTTAGTTCTGGTTTATATCCAAGAACTATGTATTTTAAGCACCTAAAATTGTGATCGAAGCCGAAATTTCTAAAGGCTGTATTAACCTGAGTCCAGAGTGATGTTGTGTAAGGACATTCAGTGAAAAGGTGTGCATAATTTTCAATAGCCTGACAATGAAGAATGTTGAAAATAGCATCAGGTTTCAGAATTATGTTTTAATGTTTTAAAAATCATCTAATGGATATGAAAGCATAATTATTTTTCAGTTTTTGATTTAAAAAAAAATCGTCAGATACTTTAGTATAGCTCTATACGGGTACTTTAAAAAAAACCCACATACCCTTATAATAAATAGTTGGTACCGTCCGAATCTAGAAGTTACTGTAAAATCGTTAATTTTCGTGGGGATTAAATTTCGTGGATGTCGTGGTTTACCTCAACCACGAACTTTAATCCCAACGAACATTAATTTTGACCCATTGTTTTATTACCTGAAATGCAAAATCCACGAATTCAAGTCCCAACGAAATTGTCTTTTTTAACAAAACCACGAAACTTCGTTGGAGCGAAATTAAATGATTTTACAGTATTTGCTATTCAATGGTGTACTTGTATTGTTTTATGGATCCGATCGTGTTCGATGTTTCTGGTAGCAGGTCTGCCAGTAAGGTCGTCAGTAAGGAACGAACATAGGCTGGCCCCTGGCTGGATTAGAAAATAGAAACCCAGATATAGTAACAAATGTCTAAGACAAACAGGTTTATTATCATTATTATTGTGGATAACTCATAACTAATCTGCTACATAATAATAATAATTATTTTTATGGTCTAGTTCAATGATCAACCATTGTTACTATGATTTGGCTATAGACTGGTCTATTCAGTATAGTTAGCGGATGTGACGTATTTTAGTCGACTATGGTTCAATCCTGGGATGTAGAATGATTTCTCTGTTTCCGGTTGTGTTTATAGAACAGTAATTCGGAAACTGTGCAGCGGCTAATGCTGTCAAAGGGGGAAAATGTTATGAGGATCGACTCAAATTCTTAATTTTACCTTCGACTATACGCATGCGCATAAAGTCATCCTTTAGAGAATAGTTGATAGTCGAACTCGGTTTTTACATACAAGTCAAAGAAACAAAACTATTTTCACAAAAATGAGTTTTGTAATCATACTGAATCATAGGACATGGCTCATAGGTCATACATCATGACAAGACCAAGACAGGTTTTATGTTCGCTTTGTGTATAAGAGTACATTTTATAAATTTATTCAGTACTGTAATTGTTTATTGAGCAATAAATAATCATATTGTGACACCGTGGACCATTATTAAAACAAATCAATACACGAGAACACAACTAACAAAGTAACACCGCTTCATTGAATAGTCACATATTCTATTATCGAGTACTGCAAACAAAACGATCATCTTATTAAACTTTAATATTGTTTTAACAAAATACGGACCTACAAATCAATGTAATACCGGGATTTTATGTATAACGTCACAATTGTGCTGTTTAGCTAGAACGTTCATTCATTATTAATGTTGTTCCAGGCTGCGGACGTTGCATTTTTCTGACGATAGAAATATTGTGTAGATGTATAGAAACTGTATCGTATTTTTATTCAAGGCCATTGTACAGAAAATATGGGTTAATGTCCAATATTACATTTTCTTCGTTGATGATAGGATGATGTGGTTCTTTTCTATAAAAAATATAGGTTGATAGTCCAATTACATGTTCTTCTTCGTTATGATGATATATCGGGTACGTGTTATGTGGTTATTTGCCAGGAAAAATACAGTGATATTGAAAAAAAATGTGTTCTAGGTTTCGAATTTTACTGATTTACTTTCAAACATTGTTTATGCATTAATTGATTAATATAAGATGATTGTATTAAGTATGATACTCCTATGTTGTCCTGATTTGTATAAGATGAATGTATTTAGTATGATACACCTATGTTGTCCTGGTTAGTATAAGATGAATGTATTAAGTATGATACTCCTATGTTGTCCTGATTAGTATAAGATGAATGTATTTAGTATGATACACCTATGTTGTCCTGGTTAGTATAAGATGAATGTATTTAGTATGATACACCTATGTTGTCCTGATTAGTATAAGACAATTGTATTTAGAATGATACACCTATGTTGTCCTGATTAGTATAAGACAATTGTATTTAGTATGATACACCTATGTTGTCCTGATTAGTATAAGACAATTGTATTTAGTATGATACACCTATGTTGTCCTGATTAGTATAAGACAATTGTATTTAGTATGATACACCTATGTTGTCCTGATTAGTATAAGACAATTGTATTTAGTATGATACACCTATGTTGTCCTGATTAGTATAAGACAATTGTATTTAGTATGATACACCTATGTTGTCCTGATTAGTATAAGATGAATGTATTTAGTATGATACACCTATGTTGTCCTGATTAGTATAAGATGAATGTATTTAGTATGATACACATATGTTGTCCTGATTAGTATAAGATTAGTGTATTTAGTATGATACACATATGTTGTCCTGATTAGTATAAGACAATTGTATTTAGTATGATACACCTATGTTGTCCTGATTAGTATAAGACAATTGTATTTAGTATGATACACCTATGTTGTCCTGATTAGTATAAGACAATTGTATTTAGTATGATGCACCTATGTTGTCCTGATTAGTATAAGACAATTGTATTTAGTATGATACACCTATGTTGTCCTGATTAGTATAAGATTAATGTATTTAGTATGATACACCTATGTTGTCCTGATTAGTATAAGATGAATGTATTTAGTATGATACACCTATGTTGTCCTGATTAGTATAAGATGAATGTATTAAGTATGATACACCTATGTTGTCCTGATTAGTATAAGATGAATGTATTTAGTATGATACACCTATGTTGTCCTGATTAGTATAAGATTAGTGTATTTAGTATGATACACATATGTTGTCCTGATTAGTATAAGATGAATGTATTTAGTATGATACACATATGTTGTCCTGATTAGTATAAGATTAATGTATTTAGTATGATACACCTATGTTGTCCTGGTTAGTATAAGATGAATGTATTTAGTATGATACACCTATGTTGTCCTGATTAGAATAAGATGAATGTATTTGTAATTATACAACTATGTTGTCCTGATTAGTATAAGATTAATGTATTTAGTATGATACACCTATGTTGTCCTGGTTAGTATAAGATGATTGTATTTAGTATGATACTCCTATGTTGTCCTGATTAGTATAAGATTAGTGTATTTAGTATGATACTCCTATGTTGTCCTGATTAGTATAAGATGAATGTATTTAGTATGATACACCTATGATGTCCTGGTTAGTATAAGATGAATGTATTTAGTATGATACACCTATGTTGTCCTGATTAGTATAAGATGAATGTATTTAGTATGATACACCTATGTTGTCCTGATTAGTATTAGATGAATGTATTTAGTATGATACACATATGTTGTCCTGATTAGTATTAGATGAATGTATTTAGTATGATACACATATGTTGTCCTGATTAGTATAAGATTAGTGTATTTAGTATGATACTCCTATGTTGTCCTGATTAGTATAAGATGAATGTATTTAGTATGATACTCCTATGTTGTCCTGATTAGTATAAGATGAATGTATTTAGTATGATACACCTATGTTGTCCTGATTAGTATTAGATGAATGTATTTAGTATGATACACCTATGTTGTCCTGATTAGTATAAGATTAGTGTATTTAGTATGATACACCTATGTTGTCCTGATTAGTATAAGACAATTGTATTTAGTATGATACACCTATGTTGTCCTGATTAGTATAAGATGAATGTATTTAGTATGATACACCTATGTTGTCCTGATTACTAGTAGTATAAGATGAATGTATTTGTAATTATACAACTATGTTGTCCTATCTTATTCTAACAATTTTATAATACCTGATGTATTCTGATTGCACAACCACCTCATCTAGGATCATGAAAGTCTAAAATTTTATAGAATTTTAAATAATTAATTTTTAGAATTGATCATATAAAACACTTGTTGCAGTTCCGCTTGTGACGTTTACGACGTTGTGTAAAATTTTCCGAACAGGGCCTGTACAAAAATAGCTGTAACTTCCTTATTCGTGTCAGGTTTTTCCTGGAGATTGGCTCATATATTAGACCGAACTTCCCAACATAACTTGTGCTTTTATTGTATAAATCAGTAATTCGATGCCGAAACTTTGTTTCATCGATGACTAAGCGCAACGTAAGGTTCTCTACATTATTTAAAAGCGTCGTTTTGTGGGTTTTTTACACGTCATGGCGTAATTACTGAAATTGTAACGTATCAAACTGTACCATTGGATATGTTAATTAAGAAGACATGAACACCTTTTATCTAACGTCGCATAACCTTAATATCGTAGAAAGATCTTCCACAATGACGATAAAATAATAAAAATGGTATGTCACCGCGGACTTGTTTTCGAGATACGCGATTCTTTGAACCACCGCATCCATTCGTTCATTCGATTTTCGTTACCAAATTTCGTGGGCTGTTTTCAGCAGTTCAGCCGTTCAAACACCCTTTGACATTTTAACTTCCCCTGGCAATTTAGGAAACATGTGTTCGAGTCTCCTTGAGAGACTATTTCTCTCTTGTCGGGTATGCAGCCCACATCGATATGTGGGTCCAAGGAGTATCCTGCACATGCTGACACTACCTTAACAATACCAAGTTGATCGAATGGCGCATGTGGGTTATTCTTGCTCAGTAGTCCACATCTGTCTGGGTTGAACCCAGGACCTCTCGATCCCGATGGATGCGCACAACCTCTAGGCCATCGCTCTCCATTTTAGGTAAAGTGCCTGAGAAACTAAACATCTGATTTGCCTCATTCGCATTTTCATGTGAATGAAGTCATGCATAGTAACCGTTGCTTAGCTTCACCATTGAATCGGCGTACACCAGCGAGAAGATATAATTATTTGTTGAATCTCGTCACGAGCGTAAGAGGTATGTTATACTAATTTTGGTATTAGTTTATTGTTATATATATATGTGTGATATATAATATTATATATTATATTATCATTTTTATTGGCAGTATCTTACATCTGGAGAAGTATAATTAATTAGTAATATACAATGGAATGTCTTTTGAAATGGACGCGTTTCATGATTATAAGTAAATTAAACAGTTAAAATTATTTGTATATCGTATACGAGTAGAAGGGTGATCCAAAATAACCGAGTTTTGCTATAATTAACTTATGTTTCAGTTTACAACCTAATATCAACATGAATCGGAATATGCCCGGTATATTCTAACAAAATTTCATGAACAAATGATAATTCGGTGCTAATTTATAGTCTTATGAATATTGCCACCAACTGCCATGCCATCCGTCAGGGTTGTGATTTTATAACTTCGGTGACGTCGGTTGTCATTTACCATAAATAATCCGAAGATAATAATATATACACATGTATACGGAATACATAGACATTCTGCTAAAAGCTGTTCATTATTTTGGCTCATCTTTTGTAAATAGTACATGCAGTCAAAAGACATTGGATAAGCGTAAATGGTTGGATAGCTGGGACGATAATTGTAGTGTGTGTTTTTATGTGTTCTATGTCCGGCTGTTTAAGTCAGATGCTACCTTCCCTGTCCAATTTCTCGTTTCTTAAACTGGTATGAGAATAATCTCACTATGGTTTTGTTTTAAAGATAACAGACTCAGTGATGGAAATGTGTTCTCCAACGTGCCTTGGTTTCCTATTGTTTGGTCTTATTTGCGTGGTTAACATTAAGGGGTTAATGAGGAAGCGTTATTTCCAAGGTACAGATGTTGGCGTACTGTTTGACAAGCACGCATATATCATAACCGAGATGTACGCTTCCAGTGTCGTCCTTTGTGCTCTGCGGTGTACCCAGATTGATGAATGTCAAGACTTCTTGTTCCGAGACCCAGGTTCGTATGAATAACAGAATTTTATCCCCGCCGAAATCATTTTCGGCAGGGATATGGTATTAATAGTCCCCGTCCGTCACATATTTTTCCGGAGCATATCTTGAAAACTATTTAAGATATTGACTTGAAACTTTAAATATAAATAGATGGCAACTTGGAGAAGTACAGTGACCAAGAATCATAACTATGTCTTTCTTACATTTTGAATTATCTCCTCTTTAGTATTTCCATAATAAAATTCTGTCAGGAGCATATCTTAAAAAAATATTTTAGATATTGACTTGAAATATAAATAGATAGCTACTTGGAGAAGTGCAGTGACAAAGAACCATAACTTTGTCTTACATTTTGAATTATCTCCCGTTAGTATTCAATAATCAAATTATGTTCGGAGCATCACATGACAACTATCTAAGATATTGACTCGAAACTTGAATTATAAATAGATGACAACCAAGTTGGAGAAGTGTGGGGACCAAAACCATAAATCGGTCTGTCTTACATTTTGAATTATCGCCCCATTTGTATTTTCATAATAATTGTTTGTCCTGTCTTCGTCTTCGTCTTCCATGTACTGGCCATCTTCATCAGATTGAGTATATCCTGAGCACATCTTGCAAACCATTTAAGATATTGACTTGAAACTTAAATTAATAAAAGATAGCAAGTTGGAGAACTGCAGTAACCAAGAAATATAATTCTATACGTATGTATATATTTATGTTTTTACTTGTATTATCTCCCTTTACGTAGTTTCATATTTTTTGTCCAGAGTTTATCATCAAATGGTGCAAGGGATTTCCATGACCCCCCCCCCCCCGATTCTTTCAATTTCATGTATTTAATTTTGTAGCAAATTCTCTTTCATCTCATTTTATATATCTTCTTCTTTTCCTTTTACAACACACTTTATTTAGCGTAATGATTCTGCTCTAGAAAACAAATGTTCCCATACACAAGCAAGTTCATTCGGCGAAGATGGCCATGTGATGATGGCTCTTGTAAAATGCTGTTCTAGGTTTAATAACGCCGTTCTTTCAAAATAATAAATATTTATATATACACCGGTAGATTAATTTATACGTCGTCAGTTCTAATTACTCTACTCTTCCACACGGAATCCGTAACTTCTCCAAACTTGGAGGATAGCCGATAGACAATGTTGTCAAATTCCATCACCTGGATACGAAACCAGTGATTTATCAGTACAATATGCAAACAGTGGTGTAGTAATTGCGACATATTTTTATTCGAAAAGTTAGTTTGGCGTTGTTCGTGCGTGACTTCAAGTGATTGGTAGCGTTGAAAAACATACTTTGTTATTCAGTATCAATAACAGTGATGTACAATTTGTTGTCTAACTTTATGTCATCTATGTTTTAACCATTGTATTTTGGTTAAACCCGAAGGTTCGCAATAACGCCCAATATCCATTTAGGATTGGCTTCGTCCATCCAACATGGTGTTTATTTTATGGTGGCATAGATTAACTTCAAAGGCTCGTGCATGCAGAAATAGATTCGTATAATGTCGCGCATAGCCTTTATTTGCCTTTCAACATTCAGCTAAAATATGGTAGGCATATGTATATATACGATTTAATTCCACTTTTACTGTGGTGTATACATTACATGCATTTTATGAATAATGAAAATAATGACCATTTATGGTGAAAAACAACATAATATAGAATGTACAAGTGAAAGATACAGATAGATAATGCATATGAATTACATAATATAAGAAAAAGAAAAATAAACAAATAATTCTATTTTCTAAATAGAGTTTTAAAGCAATTTACAGCAGTAAAATTACATGTGCGGGTATGTGTGCATGTATATGCAATCGTACGACTTGTACTGTATAATGTCAATACTTTGGTGACAATGTTTCACTCCAAACATTACAGATAGTCAGCCGGATTATGATCATTGCTACACTTCTCCAGATCATTATGGGTACAGCGGTCATCTTAATACCACAATCAGCGGGATTACTTGTCAACGATGGGACACTAATGTTCCACACCCTCAGATCTATGATGCCACATTAATGGTTGAGACAACATTGACTGAAGCAGAGAATTATTGCCGGGATGCAAATGCTCACGGAGGCATTTGGTGCTTAACAACAGATCCGAGCATTTTTTGGGAGAATTGCAATGTTGTCAAATGTATGACAACCGAAAGTAAGTTGATACAATGTAAAGCGATTCTAAAGCAAACATGTACTATAATTAATATTACTGCACTGACCCAAAATATAAACTTTACATAGCATTCAAAAGTGCATATTTTGTTGATAAGTTTATATCCGGGGTTAATTGTTAAAGCTCCAATGCAATATTGATGTCTCTGTGCAATTCTTTGGATAAAAATAAAATATTTCTTATTTTTGTGAACAATTCAGTTTAGAGGGGTCGAAATAAAAATTCTGTAAAATAAAATAAGCACACTGCACAATGCAATTGGAAACAGGAAGTTACTGACTGTGTGCTTTATAATGATATTATAAAAAGCTGCAATAACCAGTGTGACCTCCGTTGTTGCGAATACAATGTAGAATACGTCACCTCATTGAATTTACGCAACGTTGTATGAGCGCAATTAGGAATATGTCGCCATTCTAACTGGAGTGCATTTTGGAGGTCATTTATTGTAACAATTTGGTGATTGGACAATGGACCTGGCCCTCGTACCGAGTTCATCCCAAATTTGTTCTATGGTGTTCATGTCCGGGGATAATGCGGGCCAAGGCAAGACGTTAACGTTATTTTGAGCTAAGAAGTGTGTCGTGTGTTATACGCGCCTTGTGAGGCATTGCGTTGTAATGTTGGGAAATGTCAGGTCTGTTAGTGTGCATAAATGGAATCATCGTATTATTTAAAACATTGATGTAACGCTGAGTATTGATATTTCCTACAATAATGAACAAATCAGTTTTTTTATTTCCCATTATCCCACCCAGCCCATAACGTTGCCACAACCAAATCTATCCCTCTCCCGAATACAACATTCTACAAGTCTCTTATTTATACGGCAATAGGTGCGTACCTTGCCATCTGCGTGGCTGACTGCTAAAAAGAGCCAAGTGCCATTAGTTTCGCCTGTTCAAAATGAAAATGACGTCGTGTCCACAACAGTCTAGAGGCTCGGTGAGGAGGTGTCATAATCTGTATAGTATATGAACGACGAGCACGAATATATACTTGGTTCTGTCTCAAACGATTTATAATCGTCGGTGCATGAACCCCGTAACGAAGAGCAGTAACGGCTGCTGGTAAAAACGATAACGTAGGTGGGCCAACTTGATAACGCGAACAGTACGTAACGTAGTCGCACGTACGCGACCGGGTCTTGCACGGTCTCTGACAGACTCAGTAATGTTGAACCGGTTTTTACGAGTAGTCTGTCTAGAGCAGCCAAAATGGTGTGCCGAGTTATTTGCCATCAACCTTCCCTGAGCATACCAATAGATTGGTTCCTTTCATCTTCAAAAAGACGTGGCGTCGCTAAATGCAACCGTTTTGCAAAAAAAACAAAATATTATTATCTGTGCTGTGCAGCAAATGATAACTTGTCTGTGTGAAACCTGTAAATGAAACACCTGTTCCTGCGCACGCGCAAAGCAAAGAAGTAGTTTTTCAGGTTTGGACTCATGAATAGAGGCGGGATTTGTAAATATGCATAATCGTAATCTGCATTAAGACATGATAATCTTGTTTTAAACTTACAACGACATGTTTGATAACAAAAGAGATATTTAAAATAATTATAAAGTATTCATTTTGGATCAGTCTATTTCCTGAGTATTGTGTTAACACAGAATGTTGAACTTAATCATTAATCATGTACTACATGCCTTCGTTCCGCTGAGGAAAAAATATTTAACATATAATATTACATAATTATATTCTACCGATGATTAACAAACGCCCCTAATTTCCATTTTCGAAGTGTATACATTAATTAAAGGCACTATGGACGACGCATAGCGTCGGGAACAAACAGCCGGCTTCTGGTAAAGGTGTGCCTCGGGTAATTCTGCGCACCTTAATTTTCAGATTCATAAACATTTTTCTGGGTCGGTTTACAAGTGTATTTGTTTGTTACTTATGAAAAGTTTCATAATCCCATAAACAGAATCGGGAAGGATTTTCTACGAAAAGATGACCAGAATGAGTAACCACGGCGGTTTTCGTTAATTTCGACACATACAGGGTGTTTCATAACATCTGTCCCCAATACAAACTAATGTCATGAGAAAATGCCGGATCTCATCTAGTATCTTTATATATCGATATAAAGGCTTAAGCGATCATTTCAAAATTTTATTCAGTATCTAAAATGACAATGTTACTTTCAATGCAAGATAGGAATTAAGATTCCCGAAAAAAGTAAAAAGTGGAAAACCAGTCACCTGTTTACATGTACTTGACTACATGTGAGAATGTATCTTCGTGGTTAAGTTCTTTCGTTGCCCAACAACTAGAAACTAAAGTAACTGTAACATTAATCTATCTGAACTTGTTGTATATAGTCTAAACTTTGTAATCAATAAATTACTCGGTAAATATACACTATTGAACTTGGGGTATCATTCAGTACTTTACAGGTTATGTTATCAATTATGGCTAAAACTAATTTTGACCGTCATTTTAACAATAATAAAAAAGTGACATTTTGAAAAAATCTTATTTTCTGGGGTGCTTGTATAGTAACACTGACAGACACTGTCACGTTATATACCGAATAAAATTTTGACATGTTGGGTTTCGATTGGCCAGAGATCTTATATATATATATTAATATAGTAGATCCTGGATTGGCATATGAAAATATCAGATGAGATCATGCACTTGCACATGGCATTAGCTTGTAATGGGGACATATATCATGAAACACCTAGTACATTGAATAAATGCACTTTTCTAATGGATGCTGACTTTTCCTTTTTTGTCAACATTGTCTTAATGACTTATTCTTTCGATACGGTGATAACTTTCTTATGAACAAATCTTTGAAACAGACTATCACTGGTTGGAACGTACACCGGATATTGCAGCTAAACAAGCCGATTTTTTGACATATTGTAGGTCATAGGGCTGCCAATAATTATGATACGAATATAAAATTTTCAATATATCTAGATCAATGATATCTAAAGCAATCCCTCAGTTCACATTTTTTAGATTTTGCCCGATTTAGTAAATAAATCTCAAAATTGTGGTACGTTCCCTGCCAGTGACTATCAAATCGCAATTCTACCTGCGCAGAATTAGCCGAAAATAATTACGTCATGAAAACCCATGATGATGATGTCTTGAGTTGTTTACATTCGTCAATGAAGGTTGTTTCTATCCAAACAGCACCATAATTTATCCTACAAATAAAATAATCTCAATTGTAGAAGACAAATACACGTTAGGTGCGCAGAATTACCCGACAGCATTGTACCAAGAGACGTGTAAAATAGACCAATTAATATACTAACTGCATGTGCATGTACATGTATATAATATTGGGGTTTGCTATTTTATGCATTGTTGATATCAAGAAACACTGATCTATCAAAAACCCAAATCTGGAAAGAAACTCGCTTAAAAATTAAAACAAACAAGAGAGTCCAAAAGCGACATATGTCGCTCATCTGTCGTAGTATGTGAAAAAAGATATGAGGATATCCGACAGGAAAGGCAGCATGCAAACTAACCAGCCGAGCACAGAAATCAGCAACACCACAACACAACTACACAAAGCAATTCCCACACATAAACAAAAGCAATTATTAAAAGTCCAAGTCCCTGCCGTAAAAATACAGGATGGCCCAATATTACAAAGAAATTACAAAGGTACGGGGAAATTGGACAGGGAAGGCAGCACTCAACTTAACCAGCTGAGCACAGAAATCAGTATCACCAAAACAACACAACTACACTGAGCAATGCCCACTCATAAGCCAAACAAGGCATATACAAATGTACTAGCATTTTTATAGAATTAAGAAAATGCAACTATCTGCATGAAAAACAAGATTGCCTATGGTTTGACCTTGTGACCTAAGTTTTACCCCGGATGGCACACCAAGGATGACCCAATGACAAACCCATTAAGATAATACAAAACTTGAGTCATCTAGTGATTATATTCTGGACTTGAACCTCGAAGAAGTGGTTAAAGAGATTTCGAGAGTTTTACTGATTTTTTAATGAAATGAATACGACATAATATTAAGAATTTAATTACTACAAAAATATGTTTTTTAATCTTTGCAGCCAACTGTCGCCTGTACAGCAATACATCGACACCCAATGGACCATGGATTAGCTACAGTTATTATCGAGGATCGTAAAGTGTCCTTATTCAAAAGTAGAGACTTGGATGCGTTTGTTGTTCATAAACCGTTTTTGGAAATATTACATAGGTTCAGGTTTGATAACGAACCATTTTGTAACCATACTTTTTTGCTAGACGGTTAACAATTTTGCGTTTTGCTAGAACTACATGTGTTGGACGAGGGTGGTCGGCTTGTATAGCAGACACTCTTATAACAACTGAGAACAAAAAAGTCATATTTATATTCCAAGTTTCAAATCAATATTTTTACTTAAAAGTTTTCAAGACATGCTCTGGACAAAATTTGTGACGGAAGTACCGACGGACGGACGGAGACTGTTACCATATCCCTGCCAAAATTTAGTTTCGGTAGGGATAGCAAAGATTTTGGTACTCCCGCAGAAGAACTATGAACTACTCTATAAATTTTATGTAAATTTTCTTGAATTACTTAAAGGGACTCAACTCCAGTTGGTAAATTGCAAAATGTACCAAAAAGCTCTCTAAAATTCACATTTGTTTGGCTTGACCAACCTAATACATTTATATACAAATCTGGACTAATTCATCTAGAAGAAAAATAATCACATAACGTTGATTTATTAAATTTAAAAACCAAAAAATCTATTGCGTGACTAGCACATTAATATATATATTCAACGTTGTGTAGCGTATGATGGTGTTTAAACGCCTTGAAAGCCGTTACCTAATTAACGGATGGTAAAACATGTTTGGTAGTTTTCATCAATAGCGCCTGTGATCGTAATGTAAATAGTAAGAATACTTCATGTATTCGTTAAACATAGTTTTGTGATTAAAATGTTTACAAAAAATCTTCATGTAATTAAGTCCCTTTAAATACTGAAAACTCAGCTGTTCAAAAATTATCAAAAATATAGTAATGGTTAAACTGAGCATTGGAGATTAATTTAATTCTGGACCGTGTCTAGCGATTGTCGACTTACTTATTCTTGCAGCAGTCATCCAAGCTGTGTAGCAGTTATCAATGTGATTTCTGATACGACTGTTCCTGAATGTACCCTTTTCAGAATGGTCTAATCTACTCTAGTGTCTAAATAGTGCTGCCAGGTAGTGCCTCTT
Organism: Spisula subtruncata; assembly: GCA_963678985.1. NCBI lineage: Eukaryota > Metazoa > Mollusca > Bivalvia > Venerida > Mactridae > Spisula > Spisula subtruncata. The sequence continues at coordinate 22,261,113 of OY787664.1, read as the reverse complement.
TTTTGTTGCATCAAACGTAAACTTAGTTTCTGTTCATTCCCTATAGCAGAGCAAAAACTGATGACTATGTACTTACCACTGTTACTCGAAAGCAAACCAATAAGCATAACAAATATGAATTTATACTTTTCATACCTATATTTCCAACTGAACAAAGAAATGCAACAAAACATTCAGTTTTTTCATCACAGTCACAATTATCAGCATGGATGAAAGTTATCAGGATTTTTCCTGAATTCAGGAAGAGTGTCCAAACATGGTCTGTTTTCTATACTACATACTGTAAATTCAGTAATATTCATGGGGGATTTAATTTCATGGATGATCTCAACCATGAAATTAAATCTCTACGAATATCAATAATTTCTATTGAATATGACTTAGTGGATAAGATATCCTTGACACGCCGTCCCCACAAAATGGTCAATTTTACCAAAATCAAGAAATTTTGTCCCATTGAAATTAAATGATTTTACAGTAATTTCACTATTTTTTCATGATTTTTCAAACTTCCTCATTTTTAACCATGTATATCTGTGTGAATTCAATATAGCACATTCCAAAATTGATTCAGTAATTATACTCTGCAACTATGAATTACCAGTATGAATACAGTTTAGCACATTTTGTAATTTCTATGTAATATTTTATCCTCTGTAACTATAAATTACCAATATGAATACAGTTTAGCACATTTTGTAATTTCTTTGTTATATTTTATCCTCTGTAACTATGAATCAACTGACTTCACTTTAACATTCAGCATTTTTAACACAGATTCCTTGTAGTTAGTTAAGGTGGTAATGTTTTCTCCGGTACAATGTAACTCCTCCACGGATTGTTTATAGTCATTAACAGAATCAAGGGAGGATACTGTATCAGGTGTTACTTCCTCTGAGATGTGAGGAACCACTCGTTTACTGGGGTCATCTACAACCTGAAATATCAAAGACAAAACAAGTGAGAACACCATCCATCAACAAGACTGTGTTCAATAAATATCTAGGCCCCAGTTGAAGTTAGGGTTGTAACGGTACGCTCACCTCACGATATGATACGTACCGTCAATTTTTCTAACGGTTCGGTATATTTCGGTATGATACAATACTCTCTAACAGCAGCTTTAATACTTCAATGTTTTAGTGATAATGAATCTGATGCTTCTATAACAGCATTTATTATGTGCCTATCAATCATTTTAAGTGAATTTAGACATTATTAAGCATATCTCAATACAATTAAAATGAGTGATACATGGTAATTATACATAATCAGAAGGCTGACAGGCATTGTCGTTGTCTGAATATTATTTTGCTCATAAAAAAGCTTATACCAAACCGTACCGAAATTTAGAAGTCTTGTATCGTGCAACGTGTGGGACTGAAGTCTGCGGTATTTCGTATACCACGGTATACCGTTACAGCCCTAGTTGAAGTCATTCTCAATCAGGGTAATTCTTTATTACATGATTATGTTTGTATCCAGACAGGTATAGCAAGTACTGTAAAATCATTTAATTTCGTTGGGACGAAACTTCGTAGTTTCGGTAAAAAAGACAATTTCGTTGGGACTTGAATTCGTGGATTTTGCATTTTAGGTAATAAAACAAGGGTCAAAACTTATGCTCGTTGGGATTAAAGTTCGTGGTTGAGCTACGAAATTTAATCCCCCACGAAAATTAATGATTTTACAGTATATTTTTTACTCTAAACTGATTTATAGCCCCCAAATGACATCACTTTATAAAATTGACAAACAACAAGGTGTCTGGTGTCTGATTCAATGGTAAGTGTAGAAGAATCATGGTGAATAACATCCTGTGACAATGCCACACCACAGATAGTGATGGAAATGGGAAAATTTATTGAATACAACAACACTCAAAACCAACAACCAAAACATCAATGATTGGTGAGCTATCTCCACGAGCATGTGAGGAACCCATTTGAAGCAGTCACTAAACATATAATTGAATCAAAATCAAGCATTTTTTTTCAAATTGAATCCACCTTTTATAATCTGACGTCTACTAGAATTTGCCAGATTTGATATACATGTAATCCCTGACTTGCTGATAATGTGAGATTTAAATGACAAGACTTTTTAGCCCAAAAAGAACTAGGTGGTGCTGAACAGATTTACAATAGCAGGGTTTTCACTTAGATTTCATGCAGGTGGTTTTTGTCCATTTGAGGAGGCCAATGTACCTGAGTACTGAAGTACAAAGCTGGGGGTAAATTTGAGACGGCCCACATATCATTTGAGGCAGTCAAATTGGCCTCCTGTGCCTGCTAGTGACAACCTTGCAATAGGGTTATAATCTGATGTCATCCATGACTCAATGATGGTTTAACACCAGAGTCAAACCCTTAAACAGTTAAATTGTTGACTTCTGATTGAAATAACTAAATTTGCTCACCACTCAACACAGTTAAACTAGAAAGTGTGTTTACCAGGTGTGCGTTTCCATTGAGGTAATCCATGGCTTCTTTATACTATTTAGTAGAACAGACCCTGGAGGTAACTTAATGATGGCGCTTAGTAGCACTTTCCCTATGCAAGGGACATGTGGGGTGGTAGTCACAAAGAATCTTAAGTAAAAAATTAGAACTTCCTCTAAATCTTACTATTTCTTTAAGTGTATCAGCTAAACAGAAAAAATAAAACTCTCAACTTTTTTCATTGTTTTGAAGCGTTATGTAAAGCGCCTCAATAATAACCAAGAAAATATGAGCTATTCTCAGTTTCTCGCAAAACATTTGCAGTTACAGTTTTTAACTTAAGTCAAAATATATATTTAGTTTTCCCTCAAGATGCTATGTGAATACCAGCCCAGGTTCTTTTCTCTGTATATATTGAACAAGTGGACAGGGTGAGCCCAGAGTGGAGCAAATAGGCATGTAGTAAGTTCTAGAAAACAATTTGCTTTTGACCCACCACTTTCACATTGTGGTATATTACCTGATCCTTTTCTCTGTATAAATTCAACAAGTTGACCAGATTTGTCTTGCTATAACTGTAGTCCCAGGAATAATCCAACATATCCTCCGGTGTCATCTCACTTTCCCAAGCCTCAACTTTCTGTTGAAACATAAAATATAACAAATTATTACTTTCTACAAAACCATTAAAATATTATGGACCCTAAAGTCTCCTTTATGGGCTAGTCGTAGCTACAGTAAGTTTTGGAACTTTTGGCTAGACCAATATCCCATTTGCTTTATTATAGATAATAAAATGTGTTAAACTAAGTCTTTACTACGTTTTTTCTTTTGTTTTATGTCCATTGTAAAACAAGTTACACACCTTATATTGATAGCTTTTCGTACGTCATTCCTCAGGGTATGACGAAAGAGAAACTATTTCATGGCTGGGGGCATAAAATTGTTGAGTAGTAAAAATGAATACGGTAAATGAACAAAAGGAAGAGACATGGAATATCATATTATAATGCTTACCCAGGATTCAAAATACAGGGCAGTTAGTAGATACTGCAGGTAGTCATAGTTCTGTTGTCGAAGTGGACATCTGAAATGATTTCACATATTTCATAAAGCTATTTGAATAACTCTTCTATGACAACTATTGACTAATTTTAAAAGATGCATTTGCAAAGATTACCCCTCAGTGCAGGCGCAGGACACTCAGACATTGTGCATAATGATGGGCTTTACGATCAGTCCTCATCCCGAGAGGGGTCAGTGTGTATTTTTATTTTTCATTTTGGAACAAAGAGAGGTATGATAAAGACATACACTGCAAATTGTTAAGCGTTTGAACAGATCACACTAAGTATAACAAGAGCACCGCCTTGCCGGTGCAGATGCTCATCTGATATCTGTCGCTATCAAAAGGCAGACAACCTTAGCATGAAGTAGGACAGAGTTATTTTTCTAGCAAAAAATGGAGTGATCAAACCAGAAGCACACAGTGAATGAGAAAAGTGGACCTAAGCACAAAACTTTACCAAGGAATTTTCAAAGTCCAATTAGGGGCAATAGCCCATGCAAAATGCAGATCAGAGTTATGGGTTTTGCTTGACATGGGCAGGAAGTGATGGTGACAAAGTGTTGAATGTTTCAAAGCAATAACTCTGATAGTTTAGGAGAAAAGTGGACCTAAACACAAAACTTAACCAAGTAATTTTCTAAGTCCAAAAAGGGACAATAACTCATGCAAAATGTAGATCAGAGTTATGAATCTTGCTTGACATGGTCAGGTATTGATGGTGAACAAGTGTTGAAAGTTTCAAATCAATAACTCAGTAATAGTTTAGGAGAAAAGTGGACCTTAACACAAAGTTTAACCAAGGCATTTTATTTTCTAAGTCCAAAAACGAGCAATTATTCTTACAAAATGCAGATCAGAGTTATGGGACTTGCTTTACAGGCTCAGGTATTGGTGGTGAACAAGTGTTGCAAGTTACAAAGCAATAGCTTTGATAGTTAATGAAAAAAGTTTAACTTAACACAGACGATCAAGTGATGACAATAACTCATCTTTTTTCAAAAATCAGATGAGCTAAAAACCTAATCTTTAATCTATAAGACTGTGTTGAATTAGCGTTTATACCCCAGTAGAAGCTCTGTCCAAAATCCGGGCCTGGTTATAATTTGCTATCATTCTCAAGCCTGAAAATCTCTGTTTCAAAGCCTGAAATTCAACTTTTCAAAATAGACAAAGAAGGCAAATTCAAGATTCAAAAGTCTGAAATCAGGCACAGACCTGAGAATTACCAAATAACTTTTATTTTCAGCATAAAAGCTTACTTTTTCTAGCCGCAGCAAATCAGGATTATTCGGGACTTGTAGGACCCCTTGTAATAATATACTACTGTAACATTAAGTGGACTAGCTTACCTATCTGATATTAACACCACATCATCTTTCCTAGACTTGGTCAGTTTCTGCCATTTATCCTTAGCATGCTCATCCATCTCTAAATCACTCCTCTTGAACTGTAATCAAAGTACTGAACATATTAACAAAAACTATGAACACAAACAAAACAAGACTGCGTTCAATAAACGCTTATGCCCCCATGGAAGCCATTTCAATAAGCCCAAAATTAGGTCAAGGTAAAAATGGAGTCATGTGATACAGGCGTGTGGAGAGTGGTCAAATACCTCCATGCAAGATTGAAAGCTTTGTAGCAAGCCATATTAATGCTAGAAGAAACAGTCAATTTGGGTTAACCAGGCTGGACGGACGAACAGACAGGTGAATCACTATACATGCCTCCCGATCTATCGATACGGGGCATAAAAACAATTTTAGATCACAAATAACTTTTTGTGAACATATTTTATTTCCTTTTCGATTTTTGTACAATATGGTAAATATAATTGATTTAAACCATAACTCATATAAAAGTACTGTTTATTAATGAAATACATGCCTATTCCGCTTAAGGTAAACTGATTCCAATCTATTCCGGTTATTTACCTGGATTCATGTTATTATTCTGTATTATGTGGCCATTTGGTTTCACCCTGCCTAACTAGCCAATAACCCCCGGCTTGAAGGGAGCTATTGATTTAAAAAGACAAATTCAGCCAATCAGTCACCACCATTGAGACCATACATTTTTTGAGGTGGTGATATAGTTTATTATCTTCCACAATACCAAAACCTGCCAAGTATTCATATTAAAGTGGACTTACTCCTATTTTTTGTTGTAAAGGTCTGGGTTTTTTAAAGTTCACTTACTTTGAACAATGGTACATTTCAAATTTTGAATAATTTTATGATCACATGTCAAATATTTATAACCACTAGAAACCCTTGTTTATGCATCTAAATCCTTTTTGTGACTTGCTTGCTTGATCACTCCTATTTTGGACTTAACTAGCTTGGCAGGTATGCAAAGGTAACTGTTCAAAGTAAACAAGTCAGACCACGGATACAGATATATGATAAAACACACAAACCTTGAATGTGACAGTCCTTGCACGTGGATCTCGTATAGAAGGTGAGGAGAAACAATAATCTGCAGTAATCACTTCCACAGGAAAATGGTAATTCATTTCTTCTTCAGTTCTTAGTCCTTTAGGCCATTTTGTGCAGAATTCTAGAAATATATTTATGCATTTTTTATCAATACAGTCTATTAACTAGCCAGCACATTTTGGGTTATATCATAAGTATGAGAAACAAGTTTAAGGACAAGTTTAAAGGCATTGATATCGCTGGCTTAGAATGAGAAGGTTGTAACCACTACTTACGACCTGATAATACTGATACATATTTGAAATTTATCTGCCTCAGAAGGCCCTTCTTATGAGCCTATTTTCATTAAAATGAGAACTTGTCATGTTGACCAAAATGAAGTTGTAAAAGCTTGTTTTTCCGTTAAGGAAAAGGTAAATTTCAGAATTTTTTCTTGTTGCCTCAAAATATTGATTTTGTAACTATGGCCTTCTCATTCTTGCCAGGGATATATAAATTATGTTTCTATTGAGAGTTGTACAGTGGATTGCCCTTGTACAGGGTTGTTTTCAGGGCCAAATTCAAAATCAGGAAAATCCTATCTGGCCAAACATTGTTGCCAAGCAAGAAGCCTACATCAACTATGTGTCCATAATTTACTCAGTTTGTATTGAAGAAAATCCTATAGAGCAGATTAAATTCACCATAACTTTGCCATTTCTTGAGATATTTTTATCAAACAATGTTTAATTTGGTCAGAAACCATTGCTCTTGTACTAGTTATTAATCGGGATTTTTTTTAATTAATCAAGAAAATTGAACCCTTGCATTGTAATATTATTTATTGTAAAAATTCAGATTTGTAGAACACCAGGCCTGAACTCCAATGTCACAGATAGAATGGATAGATAAGCCCACAAATAAAACTTCAAAGTTTGTCCCCCTATCCGACCGTGGCTAAATAGGGTTGGTAGGTAGGTTAAATATTTGGGCTTTCTTGTCAATAGTTTTCGTACTTGCCTTTCATATTTTTTTTTAATTCAAAGGGAGGTAATTTTGGGTAGGGACTTATTGCTAGGGTTGGTAGAGAAGGGGGAAACAAAAAGCATGATATTACAGGACTAAACTAAACCTTTTATAATGAGTCCAGTTAATTTTCCAAGACTTACTTTTGAGGGCTTCACAATGCTTCTTTATATGAGCAGGTGTCAAATGAAGAAAGTTAGGTATCTTTATCAATTCGGAGTTCCCCCTCTTTGTTGGTGGTAATCCATCACCTCTAGCTTCCTGTAGATTCTGAATGAAATAATAGTATAATTTAATTATTATGTAATTTGCATATAATACTCGTATTATACTTAACTTCAAAAGTGCTGAATTTCACCAGAAAACGATAAAAATCTGACTAATTTTGTCCAAGTACAACAAGGAGAAATGTATTGGATGCGGATGAAAAATCATGAAATACAAGACTGCGTTCAATAAATATTATTTATAGACAATAAAGCCTTGTCCATAAAAACTAGCTTAGTCAATCAGGGGCCATCATTCTGTAGAAATGTTGGACTGTGTTACATGACTTTGTAAACCAGTATGGCAAGTAAGATATTATGTAGGTTAGTTAGAGCAGTGTCTTTAAGAACAATTTGCCCATTGAAGACTTGGGAAATGTATAATAAGCTGTTTAAAAATGCATTCACTTTTTGGTAACAATTTTGGGGTTGATATAATTGGGAAAAATGAATTAATTGTTCAAATGGGCAATACTTGGATCAGAATCAGTCTCCCCTCCTCCAATCTAGTAAGATAGATCTGCTCAACTCCAGTATCATGCTTGAACCAGTGAGGCAATATCTGCTCAACTCCAGTATCATGCTTGAACCAGTGAGGCCATAGCTATCAGTTTTTATGTTAAGTATTGTTGTGCGCCTACCGGTAGGTTTTGAAGTCAATTTTCAAAATAAAAAAATTTGCAAAACAATATTTTTTCTTGATTTTCATGCTCTAGAGGTATTTTGCTCTGGTGAAGTTGTGTTTCATTTGAATTTTCAAATTAATGCCAACAATTATGTTAATAAGTATGCATTTAATGACTTGTTCCCGGTCTAAACAGCCTTTTGGGCAGGTATTGCCACTCGGGTGTGTAAATGCAATTATAATGATCGAAGTGAGGCAATGTTTTTTTTTTATCTACTTTGTTTTTGTGAATAGTTAACTAGGTGTCAGAAGGCCAGACCTGACGCTAAACATAAAAGCAATTTGATACGGACTGAATGATAACAACACTTTAAAACAGAATATGCTGACCAAACATAACAATAATCTCACCTTGAGTACTCCCTGTTTGATAGGTAAAGGTACAACAGACCATTTAAATGTCTGAGCTGTTGGCCATACATTTGTCCAATCTTGATTAACTGGCATCTTTGAAGACCGAGGTTCTATATTCACAATTTGCTGCAAAGCAAATACATATAGTAAAATTATTAATGTTTATGGCAGATTAATTTTCTTCACTTTCGATGATGAACTTGTTTACAAAATCAAATCCTCTCGTATAATTTACCTCATACATATGTAACAAGATATTTCGTTTTCAATATTTCAATTCAACTAATTAAAGAAACCACAAACAGGGAGGTATATCAATAAAGGGAGGTGAATGTTGATGAACTTCCCGATTATCCTCGCCTCGGGAGATCAAATCAGCGCCATTTTGAAATTTCGTAACGAAGCGGCCTGAAACATCGTTTTTACAAGTTAACACATATTTACTAATTATATTGTGTGTTTTATTTGTAACAGAACATATTTGAGTAATTATTAAAGTTAAACCCGCACGAATTAGTCATGATTAACGCGTCAAAACTAAAATAAAGTGCATTTTAAATTTCTTGATAAATCGGCCCGCCGCGAACAGAATTAAATGGCGGCAATTAGAATTTGTAATAATGTTGCAGTGCAAACTGTGAAGTGCTGGGTGCAGTATTTAAATCAATTACCTGCTACATTTGTTCCTAATACATGTATCTTGGTCAGGGATGTGTTAATTTGTTTATTTTCGCTTGTTACTGTTCACAATTAATTGTAAAAAATAGAGTCGATGAAAACCGTTAATGGCGGCCGAGACCCTCAAAGTGAAGAGGTGATAAAATTTGAACGCATCTAGTGATGTTGAATGTGCATAATTTAGATTAATTACCCGCTGTATGTGTACTTAATAGATATATATTTGCGATGGATATGTTTTCTGTTCATTTTCTCAAGGTATCGTTCATTTTTAATGGTGAAAATTAACCCTGTCCAAATTGACTCAAATAAGAGTATAATGGCATCCAATAAGGACAAATTGGTGTAAAATATCCCTTGATATAGAAATCTAGCTTTCTCTGGGATCAACCTCCATAGAGCAACAACCTGCTTCAAGCAATATTATCTAATATATAGACGAGAGTGTACAAAAAACGAAAGTTTTCTCATGCAAAACAGGTATTGCTCTAGAAATGTTGCAATGTAACTTTACATATTGATGGTTTACAATCCAAAATGAATGAACCAGCACTTAATTTAGCAATAAAATGGTTTTTATTCATAAACAAAACTTACACACACTATCACCATGAGAGAGAACTTCAGAGGATAGCAGTTTCATATACTTAAGTAGTCACGTGACCCCCTGGGTTTCAAATACAGATATTACACACCTTCCTATTTTCGATAATTATATTATTTCATAAACCCTGTATCAACATTATACACTTCCCAAACCAAAATGTAAGCTTGCCGCTAGCTTGTCGCAAGCTAGTGACAAGCTTGCACAAGCTAGTTTCTTTAAGAATAAGTTTGTACTAGGTAGCAATATAGCTTGCGCAAGCATGCGCAAACATTTTCCAAAACCAGCTTAAGCTTGTGCAAGCTAATGCAAGCTAGCGTGATATTTGCATGCATGCGCAAGCTTGTCAAGTTCAACACTTAGAAATTTTGTTCTTGATATGATTGTGCATGCATTTTTCCGGAAAATGTCTAAGTCAAAAACCTGGAAAAAGTTACAAAAAACAGTATCTGTTATATTTTTTAATAAAATCATGCTGTTCAAGGATTTAAAATAACCAGAATTTTGCATAGAAGCCATATAATCATGTTATTTTGCTGAATTATATATTTTTTTAATATTGAGTTATTTATATAGAATCTACATTTTATATTTGTATATATATTACATTTGTTTTATATCATAAAATTTTAAACCTACATTTGGATACAAATTGTATAGCTAGGTGACAAATAAAAATAATCACAGAAATCACATTATGCTGTAAGTCATAAGCTGCCTACTGAGGCACTGGTCCAACATACAATGTATATCACATTCATATCTCATCTATAACTGAATTCATTATTGTCAAAAAGTTATGTTATACCTAGCTAATGAAGCTATTGACCGAATGACCCTAAACTGTAAACATGGAGCAGCACATGCATGTTATGATGTACGTGTACTTATCAATTCTTCAATGATCCAAAAGTTAATCACTTTCAACAGAATTTGGTCTCAAAATTACACAACTCTTATTATTTGCAATTTCAATGAATATCCCAAGACCGATAAAATATTCAACAGGTATTGCACAGTGATTCATTTTGATGTGCGTCCTGCGTCCCTGACGCATAAATTTTTGTTGGGACGCAACGTTTGATTAATTGCGAGTCCGCCGGACGCAATAAAATTCTGAGGACGAATGGGCGAAGTTCGAAAATTATCGGGTCCGCAAGAAGGAATAAATTTACGTCGACACCGTTTCCGGCCGTTGTTTTAGTTAAACGCGATTTCATTGGTCGTTTTATGGAGATAAACCAATCAGTAAGCGCGTTTTAACTGACTAGTCATACTTTTCGGAGAATAAACAAAAAGTTTTACTTTTCGGACATGCACAGATAGAATGCGCTCGAAGAAAATTACGAAACTTGATTGTAATTAAAGAATATTAACATCATTTTTACACACGCCGGCGACGATTCTGAATTATATTATGTTATAGACGTCTGAAATTAACGATTAACTGGTCGAGAGCTCCGACCATTTGTTCACATTTTGATAAAGATCCGTTGATTTTAGCTCAGTTTGCAATTAGTTCAGCATCATCTGATCATAACCTGCTGGTTGTGAATTATGATTTTCTGTAGGTCCTACAAATAAGACCCTTTCCAAATTTACTCTTCGCCCGACTGTTGATAATATGTACAGTAGATCAGCTCATGACAGTAAAACTTACTGCGATTTTTTACATTTTGTACAAATAAATGTACAAAACTGCAATTTTAAACAAAAAATAAAAAGAAAATTTGTTTGTTTCAGTGAAATATCAATTTAATTTCGCTTGTGAACATCCAAAATAATATACTCTCACTCGTGGCTGCGCCACTCGTGAAAATATAAATTTTTGATGTTCACTCGTGAAATAAAATTGATATTTCAATGCAACAAACAACTATCCTCTAGTCTATGTCACGTCACAGTTGTTCAAACCTTTTTGTTGATTGTTCTATATTTTTGTTCGCTATTTAATCCTTACAGTGCTGGAACCAAGTCCTTAAGGGCTTGCCACCAGTAAAGAGCCAGGCCAGTTTGTACATCTGTGTATTCTAACCAGGCTCTCTACTGTTGGCTGCTCAAATTTGCAATTTCATCTTAATATCCCCAAATTTATGGAAGGGGATGGCTCTAAAATCAAGATAATATCAATCTATTATTTTAAATGAGCACTGTAGGGGATAAATGCAAATTCTGTTGTTCAAATTTTCATGTAATTGAACATGCATGATTTCAATTTATAAAATATGATTTTAATTACATACATGCATTATTATTTTCTTTTAGCATAGCTGAAATATTGTATGGTCATACAATGGTATATATAGCTTGTGCTTGCTTGTGAGTATTTTTAAAAACTAGCGTGCGCAAGCTTGCAAGAATTTGTTAGAAATTAGCTTGCAGTACAAGCTTGCAATATAAGCTGGCGCAAGCTTGCGCATGCTAGCAAGATAAGCTGGCACAAGCTTGCGCAATAGTTCCAAATACGAGCTTGCACAAGCTTGTAAGAAACTAGCATGCGGTATAAGATTGTGCATGCATGCGCAAGCATGCGGTATAAGATTGCGCATGCTTGCGCAAGCATGCGCAATGGTTCCAAATACGAGCTTGCGCTATCCTATTTTGCAAGCTAGTGGCAAGCTTGCCGCTAGCTTAAAAATAAGCTTGCGATTTTGGTTTGGGTTACACGCAACCAGTTAGTTATGTAACATTATTGTGTTTGTAATTCACAATATTGCATCTTTTCATCTCATGTGCATTCACCATAGCAACCATAAATGCCTGATCTATATCTGATCTAATCAGTTTTCATAGTGTTTAATTGGCACAGCATGTGTTTATTAATTAATATCAAACAAATTTTATAATAAGCTACTGATCACAATCATAGCTACTGTATAAATGTGACAGATGGTGAGAGCATATACTGATTGGTTGTATATTGGTCCTTACTGGAACCCCACTGTGTAAACTGTCCCCGCAATCCAGAAATAGTTGAATAAGATTTATCACATTTATTACATTGGTATATTTTTTATTTCACTTTTACATCTGATGGTTTACTGGTAATTTCGTAGTCGGAATCTATTTCACCGCATGTGTACTCGCCAAATAGATCGTCCAAATTAAGGTTAACAAAATCACTTTTTCCATAAGCCATAATTTATTATTTAGTGGATTTGAAATCTTAATACCTAACTGTATGACGGATACTTTGGAAAATGATATTAAATTCGTTCCTATTGTGTTTTTTTTTACTAATGTACCACGTGAATACTCGTGAAAAGATCGGCATTTTTTAAAAAAGAACGCGTGGAGTTATTATCGCATAATTAAAATTATGGACGATTAAATTGAAATTAAATTGTTAATTGCCTTAACAATTAGTACTGATCAATAGCTAATTATCATACAACACAGGGCTATCAATCAACGATTAACGTTCCAGAGGTACCAAACACAAGACAGTTCTTAACACCTTTGTCAAATACCCCGGCACCGCGGGCCTATTAATGAATTTATTAAGCGCGGATACAGCACTGGTAATTTAATTGCTTAGAAGTAAACCAAAAAAATGGCTAGGCAGAATTAAACATTATTTATGACGAGAATATCATCGGCCCCACGGGCAAACCACATAAATGCACAATCGCAACTTTTCAGGAGAATAAAAAAAATATCTTAGATCTATCTGCAAAAATATGTTGGAAAAGAAAAAACGTAACTAGATCTATATTTATTTCGGCCAAAATTTCGGAAAGGTTTCATAAAAAAAATCATTTCAATAATCTATTATTTATCACCGCGCAATAAATAAACGCACGTAATAAAACACGTAGATCTACACATTAAATTAGCGATCGCATAAAAAGCTGTATAATGCCGTGAAAATCCTTTTCGCTCTTTTTATCTTTCCGCTTATTAGTGATTACGCTCATTAAATTCCTTGCGCCCCGTTGAGCATACTCTTATCAGTTTATAAGCAGACGATATTTTCTACGGCGAGGATAATCTAATCTCGTCAGTGTACTGTATAGGGAGTTTCCAATCCTTATATGTATTTAAATCCTTGCCACAAATTAAGGTTGAAATTACCATTTTACCAAAATGTGTAAAATCATTAATATTTACGGGGATTTAATTTCATGGATTTCGTGGATGCCATCAACCACGAAATTAAACCCCCATGAATAGTACAGATTCTATAGTATCTGACTTAGTGGATGATGCATATCCTCGAAATTATGTCTCCACAAAATGATCGTTTTCACAACAACAAAAAAACACGAAATTTGTCCCATTGAAATTAAATGATTTTACAGTAACACTTTATGATATCAGTCTCATAGTTAGAATATGCTAGTCAAGTAATAACTACCGTAAATAGCCATACTTCTACAGTTTTAGCTATTCACAATTCAGAAAAAAATCACTTAATGCAAACAAATATATTTTCAAAATATACATTTTTGGAAACTCACTGTAGCAAACCGGTTTTCTCTTCTATGTGGTTTGCTGTCTATTGACTCTATCTTCTTTAACCTATAACGCCGGAAACCTAAAAAATAAAATCAATTGAATAAAAACATTATAGATATCATCCTACTTAAGTTTAGATATATATGGGTATATCCAAAAGTAATGTCACTCCTCCCATTGTTTATTTGTTTATAGGCCGATATGCATAAATATGGTATCAAAATGTTCAGCAATTCAATTCTGATTAATATACAATGTGCTGCATTATTCGATTTTCATAAACTGGATTATATGTCACATTTAAAATATACCTATGACGTCAAATCGCCGCACACGAAAATTACGATTCTTTTTCATTATCATAACAATTTTCTTTTATGCGTTTTTATAAAAAATAATTCTCGAAAGCAGACAATACTTTCGTGACGTGATGAAACAAATGTTTTAAGTCTGCTGCTAATAATTCATTAACGTCACTCCACTGACAAATGTCACTTTGAAAATAAAAGTTATCGGTAAATATGCAGGATTCTAGCTTTCATATGCATGTATTTTCATACCAGATGTGGTAACACGTGAGCGTATCTATGACTTTGGGTATAATTTATCATGGAAGATGCTTTGATAAGCTTGAATTGAAATTTTCCAACACGAAATAGTTGAAAATACATGAAATACATGCATGACAAAAGCAATAGACAACATGCGAGTTTCACGACGAGCAAAAGACGATGTTAAGGATAGATCTATTGTATCATGTAATTCAATTCACAAAACAAAGTGACTTCATTATTTTGAATGCAGATCATTCAATATAACTGCTTCTCAGTTCATTTACACATGGAAAAAAATAGATGCATTTTACTTCCACTTTGTGAATATATTGCTTCCAGACTGTCGACATATCCCAAGGAGACAGCACAGGCATTCTGAAATAGTGACTTTTTATTGCTTATTTATTGAATGTAAAGTTCTATCATTCACTCTATGCATTTAAAGCTGAAGTAATTGATATCTTTTCTCCAAAGTGTTTCATTAGTTTGGAAACAGGGAATTTTAACACCTTTTGATGGGATTAACGGACTGATTGTGGGTGGCAAGCGGCAATTACGTATAGGTTATAGATCATATATTAGATTTATAAACAAATTAGAGCAAGGGAGCGCTAGCGACCGCAGGTCTAATTTGTTTATAATTCTAGTATGTGATCTATAACCAGCTTATAGTTTACCCGCCCACTTTTGGTAAGCTTTCCAATGTTTTTGTATGCAAACAATAGCATGTCCATTTATTGAGTATTAAGAGTAAAAATGTAAATATTAAGGTGTTTCACCGCTTTTGAATTGGGTGCAAGTTTAAACATCGCAGGCACTTGGATGTATTGTAAGCGTCTGACAACCGAGATCAAATAATACAAAATGCTTCAAATTGCAAGTGTACTGACTAGTTTTAGGATTATATACTTTTAATGAAAACACAGAAACACTCTTAGCTCAATCCCTACAGATAATTAATTCCAAATGATATTAAACACATAATCTAGCATTAGCACTAGAATTAGTTACGATGTATTTAAAACGTAGTTCTATGCGCCCATATCAAACTTATTCAATAGTTTTAAACAGTATCCCAAGAAATTTAGAGGACGGTTCTTTTGCATTTAATCCTGCAGAATATAAACTAATATGTGCAGAAGTACTTTAAAAAAATAGAATGATCGCGAAATCTGAATACAACGGATGCAAAACGTTGATTTTTTTAACCTCCCCTGTTTTCAGCATTTCTGAAATCACTAAAAGTGTAATAAATATAAACTATCCGAGCAATTGTCATGAAATCTTACATGATACTTCAATATTTGTCACTCTTCTTGTTGTATGCATGAAATCAGTATGTCGTTCAACGATATTTCATATTAAACTCAAAAACGAAAATTAACATATTTTAAAATAGTTTTTAAAAAATCAAATACCTTGCACAGTATAACATAAAAATTACTGTTTGGTTCCTTATATATGAAATTTTATGTATACCAAATTGATGAGGATTAAAGCAAAACTTTTTCGGTAAATTACAATTATCAGATTTTAGGGGTTGTCCCCAAAATCCAAAATTATCTTAAAAACTAGCCGAGCAAAACTGTTGGGATTTTCCAGAATGGTTGTCGTAAATGTGTTCTTCACAAATATAACAGGTTTTATATACATTTTACAGAAAACTCCAACACCGGTGTATCACCTTAAGCAGATTATAAATTGCTGATAGAATAACAGTAAAATTATGAGAGTAGGCGGGTCTAGTTTTCCATATTAGGAAACAGCCAAATTGTCCGAATAAATGGATTTACTAATAGATATTATGTCAATTGCACAAATAAATGAATAAGTGGTCCAAATTTTTGAAAATCCCTGGCTTTTGATTGGACAAAGAAGTAGGGTGAACTATAATGATTGTTTATTGAGGTCTTCAGTATACACAGAGATACTATATAAAGGGATTAGCAACAAGCCTATTACGACTATATGTAAAATTGATAAAATATTGATTTTTTACGGCCGTGGATAAAATCAGCATTCTACCGCTAGCAGAAGATCGATACACAAACTTGATTAGCGTGCATGTTTAGTTTAGAACAGTACACGCAATATTCAATTAATGACAGTTCCGTCAATTATTATCGGATTTTGACAAAATAAATTTTGTCAATACCATGAGATATTTAAGTTTATTAATAATATAATATAAATTCACATTGGCGAGTTAAACAGCTAGCCCATATATTTACTAATCGCGAATTGTGCAATTTTTCGTAACTACGTACAGTCATAAATCGCCAATAACAAGTTTTTTTTTTTAATGTTCATAAACAATTAGTACCTCATTGAAAAGAGGAAACTTTCTACTTCAAGAAAACGTGCAACATTTATATCGGTCTCAATTAATAAGCACATGACAGCGATTATTATTATTTTCGGATTTAAAAAAATTTCAATACTATGAGATATTCTAGATCATTAATATCAATTTAATTTGCGGTTATAAAATAATATGAACTAATGCGGACGAGTTAAACAGCGAGCATTTATATTTTCTATTTGCGAATTGCGCAAGTTTCCGCAACAACGTGGAGTCGCAAATCACCAATTATATTTTTTTACTTTCCAAGTAACATAAACAACTAAAAGATATTTTGAAAGAAGATACTTTAATAAGCTCCTCCCACTTTTTACAGCCATAAAGCCATTTAATGCATATCTAATTAGCTCCTCCCACAAGTCACATTGTGCAATACTATCTATGCAGTTTTTAGTTAGCCCCTCCCTATTATGTAACATTACATAATCCTAGCTAGATCTATATTTTGACAAGAAATTCGTAATCAATTATTGAAGCTCCATCAGGCAGGAAATGGACCATACAATTCGGTTACCGTAAATACGCAGCCATAAGTCGCATGCAGCCATAAGTCGCAGGGGGACTTTTGAATAAAAAATCAAGGTTTTTGTCTAAACCCTTTCATAGGTCGTATGTATAGTTTTCCATTTTTGTGAAAGCTGAAATCATGTGCTCAGTGTCAAGTGTCGAAGGAAATGTGGTCATTTTCAGACAGAATATGGAGGAGTGTAGTAATTTTCAAACACAGTTGATGGGAATGTGGTCATTTTCAGATATAGTCAGGGAGATGCGGTCAGTTTCAGATAAAGTCATGAGTAATGTAATGATTTTCTGACAAAATCGGTAGTAGTGTAGTAAACTCTTCCATAAGTCGCGGGGTGACTTTTTAACTTTTTTTGGGACTGTTTTCGCCCGACTTATGGCTGAGTATTTACAGTAACTTCAAGGGATTGTATATTTGTACATCGTAAGTAACTTGTTTTGGGACAGTGGGGATCATGTAACACAGGGATCTATGTTTTTACAAGGACACCGCATGAAGCAGGAAATAGACAACTATTTTTAATTGAATAGGTTGCATATCGGTTTCTTGTTAGTTACTTTGATTTGGAGACAGCTGAATTTAGGGTCATTTTCTGGTATAAAAAAGGGTTTATAACTTTGAAACTCAACTTTTAAAAGTAAGATAACAAATATTGCCCGCTGTTTAGCTCAAGTTCATATTTCGGAACAGAATACACAATATTTAATTAATCACCAATACATAAATAATTGTCAGATTTTCATAAAATAACTTGTAGTATATTCCAAAATATATATTTCAGGGTTCTTGGCAACGCGTAATTACGCGTATTTGGACGCATACTTTTGTAATCAGACGCATAAAATCGGCGATCAACGCGTTTTTGGGACGCAAGCTTTTTCCGACGCACGCGTTTGACCTTGTGTCATAAAATGGTCGTAAACACACGTTTATACAATAAACAATTGCAGCGTCCCTTGTATTGAGTAATTGACAGGCGAGAGGCGGGGTTAAGTTCCCAAGATATGCATCGTGAACCAATCAGCATACGCGAGTCCTTAGATAATCATTGACGCGTCCCGCGAAAAATAAACTTTATTAGATTGATGCATATGTGTAAATCACAAACTGTGGACGCTTTAATTGATTGGTGATAATTGACACTAAATTACTGACCGTGTCGTTTGTTTGATTGCAGACAGATTTATACGACGATTTAATTTTTGTCGTAACGTTACATCAGAAAAGCGATTCGTTAATCCAAACTTATTATTTACGATTAACGCGTGTGTTATAAATCAAATCCCAAACTATTCTTTCGAATTCTACAGAAATGTCGAGTTTAAAGAACATACCTCATTAAATTCATATTCCGCGCTGATGTAATTCCTTGATAAAAAATATTCCAATAATCCTTACATGATCAATGTATCCGATCCAAGGTCAACATTTTGACCTAATAACGGAAGACGAAATTGAACTGTACTCATAAAGGTCGTCAGTTTCAATTATCAAACGCACGCGTGGCGACAATTTCGACATCAAGGTCGTTTGATGGAACCGTCTTCAAAGGAGCGGTCTAGCGATTCAGTGAACTTTGATCATGCGACATGTGAACTTAATGCCGTAAATTGTATTCGATATACGTGCCTTTTTTTTATAAATTTGAAAATATGACTGAAGCAGTTGACTTTATCTGGATTTACCAACTTTGCTGATTTAGTTCACTCGCGAACATTCATGATTCAACTCGCGTCAATTGACGAGATGTTTAAAGCATTGGATGATGCTGGAATGATTCCAGTTTTAACACAATTTATTATATTCAAACATAGTCACTCATTTTACGAGCTTTTGGCTGCAATTGACCGTGAATGGGATAAAGTATGACATGCAAGTTACAAGATTTCGGACGCTTACATATTTTCGGATGAGATTGATTTTTTTGTCCTTTCAATTTTCGATCGATCTTTTATCAATTACAAAATCCAATGTAAACATAACTGTGAGTATCCGGTACGCGTATACCGCCCGTACAGATGAGCGCATCACGTGTGTAATTCATATCCTAACGTTGTGCGAATGGCTAAGCGAGCAGTAAAATTCATTTAACTTATCGCATTCTGTTCATAAGTCATTAACTATCAGTTTACAAGAAAAATCAGCTCGATTTGTCCTCAAATCTTCGTTAATTTTTCGTTTTTAGTTTCACCCGAGCGAGCTCTGTGTAATTGGTTTCACGTGTACCAGTGTACATCACTGTGAAAACCATATAGTGCCGAAGATCTCCCAGCATCCTCCATTGTTCTAGAAACTCATTCCATCCAGTATTCTGATTGGTCGATAGGGGAATGCGATTTGCATATCAACAACAAATAGCTGTGTAGTGGAATTTAAAAGTGTGACATCGTCGTGTTAAAATTGTCGGACAAACGAACCGCTGAGTGTTTTATGGATGTTTTTAGTGCAGATAACGAGAAAAAGGGTTGATCTTCGTGGACATGCTATATATTTCATGGTATTTACAACTTTTCATTCACCTTTTCAAGTGCCGATAAAAATTTGATCGGCGCTACTTCCACAAATATGACACTTTAGTCCACATCTGCGATGGAGATAAAGGTCAGAAATTAAAAAATCTCCTAGCAGATTGCCCCACATCTAGTTGAGGATCAACCACAAAAGATATACTGTTCTTACTGTTACTGTTCTTACTGTTCTGTTGGAGTAGTGTAAGCGTATAAATTGATATAAAAAATAGATATTTATTGGTAACAAAAAACTGGAAAAATAGTTCCATAATTCACCATAATGCAGTATTAAAGGCTTTTGAAATCAAAATTTTATAGCTATAAAGCAATATACCAATATAACAACAAACCAAGCAACCATGGTGGGTGGGGAAGGGTGTAAAAAGTGCATAGGTCAAGATAATAATCAACCTTCTGCATCTTTGTTTTCATCAAATTCTTTTTCGCTTTCTCTCCGAGATGGTCTTGTCCCTGCTGCAGTTCTTGTGACCTGTCTGAAGACGTTTTGGCCATTAAGAAGATATTTGTACGTATGTTTAGAGCATAAAATGCATCTTGATTTCGTGGGGGCAGCCATATTTGTAATCTCGTTCAGACCGAGAACTCGACGAGAAATCGCGTAATTTGCATATTCTAGCGCAGCTGTCATGGCGGACGAAAAACAGCAGACAAGTGCCATTTTTAAGAGGCACGAACAATTAAAAAGATGGGAAGATTCGGACACAAATAAGTGCTTAAATCATACCTTAGGCAAAGACAAAAAAGTGAAATTTCAAGATGGATGTATTTTCTTAGCTGCGTGTTCTAGCGGTGACACAGAAGAAGTGGAAAGGTTACTTCAAAGGGGAGCGGATATAAACACAGCAAATATAGACGGTTTGACAGCTCTACATCAGGTATAAGTCCGCTCAAAACTTATCAACCTTTAAAGCAGTGTTTATTTTATATATAACAACCATTTACACGACTCCTGCATTCTCCCGTTTATGCAAAATTGATTTCCAAATGTGGACATCATTAAAAGTTGAAAGTAGGTCAACGTAAGATCAACAGTTGCAGTGTATCCTGTTCAGTAAAAGCCCATAATACACTATTCCATGCTTAATGTACGTTCTAACTTTGAAATAAGCACACCACTATGTTGTTCTTCAGTTGAATGACATTGCAAAAGTATTGATTTGTTCAACAAATTGTTGCGTCTTCTTAGTTTTAATGATTATGCACCCTCTTTCTAATTGTAACAGCAAAAGTGACAAGAAGATCCCGAACATTCAAGAAGATTTGAGTAGGGGTAAAACGATTGAGTCTGCTCATGATACGATTCAATCACGATACACAGTTACAATTCGGTTCATTACAATTCGATTCAACTAAGATTAAGAATCATCACAGAATGCAGGGCCTTTTTTCCAAAAATTGGGAAGAGCCCTTAGCCTGTCAGTTTGGGAAATTCAAGCGCGATTTTCGGCTAAATTGGGAAAAGGTAGTCTGACTCAAGAAACATCAAAAATGAAGCTGCAGTCCACATACATGTTAAATCATCCAGGGCTTTCATGTTTTATTATAATTTATAAAGTTACTTTTGATGAACAACAAAGTCCCATTATAGCCTTCAACTGTCACCTTTAGTTTCTCTTATTTATCATTCTTTCTTTTAATTTCTTTTTCAAACATAATATACCTTTTCATTGTATGAGGCTATGAGCTGTCAATTAATTTTAAGATTTTTATGCCCCCGTATCGATTGAAACATGAAATATGAATAGATGGCAACTTGGAGAAGTGCAATGACCAAGAACGATAACTCTGTCTGTCTTACATTTTGAATTATCTCCCCTTTCTGTATTTTCATGATAATTGTTTGTCCGGAGCGTATCTTCAAAAGTATTTAAAATATTGACTTGAAACTTGTTATATAAATAGATGGCAACTTGGAGAAGTGCAATGACAAAGAACCATAACACCTGTATCACCAGATCACACATAAAGTCGATCAAGGCACTGCTTTCAAATGTGGCATATTCATTTACCATCATAAGTCCCTTATAGTTCAAAGCCATGTAACTAGTGTTCCAAAATCGGACCAAAATCACTATCGATAATCGAATTTTCATTTCACTATCGATTGTATAATCGATTGTGCTATCGAAAACTCGAATGAACATTGACTTCATAGTTTTTTCAGTCGAAAGAGAGAATTAATTTGCCTCATGTTCCTAGGACTATGAGCAATGAACCAAAGTAATTGACTGCAGGGGTCACAGGACCCTTATAAACAATCTTAATATTGGTTGATCCTTTTCTTAAACATAGAGCAGAACTCTTGACGGTGACCCAATGTGTGGATGTTAAAGGGTTGAAACTATTTAGGGTAATATATTGTTCTTTTAAAATTAAACAATCTTGTGATCATTGTTTTTAGTTTCAGCTTGTGTTATAGATATTTAGTACATGAATGAAGCCCTCTAGTAATATTACATCAAATAAAGATTAGTGATTATCAAAGCAATGTTCTAAGTCCTATACAGATTCAGAAGACCAGAAAACAACAAATAAATACGCGTATATGTGTGTAAATAAACAATTCTGGGTGGGTAAGATGTACAGTAATGCTATACTTTCGATTTACAAAATAAGGTCGCGAA
The DNA here is from genome assembly GCA_963678985.1 of Spisula subtruncata. Lineage (NCBI taxonomy): Eukaryota > Metazoa > Mollusca > Bivalvia > Venerida > Mactridae > Spisula > Spisula subtruncata. Next base: position 22,238,521 of record OY787664.1, on the reverse strand, counting down.
AATATATGACAATAAGAAATGACATAATTCCCGTTGCCAATAACGTCTAAAATATCAAATTATGTTATTTTGGATACTAACATGAACTAATGGTTTAATTACCGCTGCTCATATTTGCTCTAACGCAGAAATACGAATCTAAATATACAGTTAAATGCTTAAGAAACTCTCTAAATCAATGTGCGGTGAATCGTTCTAGCAGCCGTAGGCTCCGCCTTCCAATAGAAATATATAGCGCTTGGAGGCGGAGTCTATTAAAAGGATTGTGGATATACGCCTTGTAAAAATTGTGATTTAGCGATTCAGTAAGACTAAGAGATTATTCACGTGTGCGTCAAACATAAACAAACAAGCTATGGCGGTCTGGTCTATGAGGCATACGCAAGTGCGTCGCATATTGATTCCATTAAAATGATCCATACAAGTAAATGAGTGATATGTTTATTTAAAATTAGGGGAAATGGTTCTTATTTTCAATTGCCACAGACCTGTTCACCTGCCAGTCAATTACTGGCGACTATCGATTGTTTCAATTCACTATCGATAGTCGGGGACTTCGACCTTACAGCGACGATAGTTCGATTGTCGGCGACTATCGTCGGATCACTACATGTAATACCAGGGTTCTCTGTAGGATTTTAAAGTAGGAGTCCCAGGACTCCTTTTTGCAAAAAAGTAGGAGTCCTGAGGACTCTATCCGAGTCGCGTAGAGACGAGTGGGGGAGGGTGAGGGAGGGGGTGACCCCCTCCTGCAAGGGGGGTTTGGCGGATCTCCCCCATGAAAATTTTGATTTCTAAAGCCTTTAATCCTGCATTCTGGTGATTTATGGAGCCATTTTTCCAGTTGTTTGTTACCAATAAATATTTATTTTTTATATCAATATGTGACATTTTTAAGCAGTTTAATTATTTTGTGGTTGATCCTTAACCTATTTCTGAATGGTAGAATCAGCATTCATACCCAGAATAAGAGCTAAATTACAATTTACATACTCATAACATTCTTGCTATGTATTAATAATTGATAAAAGATCGATCGAAAATTGAAAAGACAAAAAAAATCGATCTCATCCGAAAATATGTACGCGTCCGAAATTTGTAACTTGCATGTCGTACTTAATCCTATTTACGGTCAATTGCAGCCAAAAGCTCGTAAAATGATTGATTATGTTTGAATATAATAAATTGTGTTAAAACACGAATCATACCAGCATCGTTCAATGCTTTAAACATCTCGTCAATTGACATGCGTTGAATCATGAATGTTCGCGAGTGAACTAAATCAGCAAAGTTGGTAAACCCAGAAAAAGTCAGCTGCATCAGTCATATTTTCAAATTTATAAAAAATGCACGTATATCGAATACAATTTACGGCATTAAGTTCACATGTCGCACGATCAAAGTTCACCGAATCGCTAGACCGCTCCTTTGAAGTTACCCGCGTCGGTTCCATCAGACGACCTTGATGTAGAAATTGTCGCCGCACGTGCGTTTGATAATTGAAACTGACGACCTTAACTGAGTACAGTTGAAACTTTCGTCTTCCGTAATTAGGTCAAATTGACCTCGAGTCGGAAATATTTCTTGTGTTGGGATTGTGATATTTTTATGCAAGGAATTATCAGCGCGGAATATAAATTTAATAGGTATGTTCTTTTAACTCGGCATTTGTAGAATTCGAAATTATTGTTTGGATTTAATTTATAACACACGCGTTAATCGTAAATAATAAGTTTGGATTAACGAATCGCTTTTCCGATGTTACAACGTTACGACAAACATTAAAATCGTCGTATAAATCTGTCTGCAATTAAATAAACGACACGGTCAGTAATTTAGTGGAGATATCAATTATCACCAATCAATTAAAGCGTAAGTGTTTACGTAACAGTTTGTGATTTACACATATGCATCGATCTAATAAAGTTTATTTTTCGGGGTACGCGTCAATGATTATCTAAGGACTCGCGAACGCTGATTGGTTCACGATGCATATCTTGGGTATTTAACCCCGCCTCTCGCCTGTCAATTACTCGATACTAGGGACGCTGCAATTGTTTATTGTATAATCGTGTGTTTACGACGAATTTATGACCCAAGGTCAAACGCGTGCGTCGGAAAAAGCTTGCGTCCCGAAAACGCGTTGATCGCCGTTTTTATGCGTCTGATTTCAAAAGTATGCGTCCAAATACGCGTAATTACGCGTTGCCGAGAACCCTGTAATACTATCAAACATTTTAACTGAATAATGGCCCCTGATTGACTTAGCTTTTTATGGACATGGCTTCCACGGGGGCATAAGCGTTTATTGAACGCAGTCTTGTTGTCCTTGATATTTCAATTCCGAAAATATTTTCGACCCGGATACAAACGGTACGGTCCCGTACCAGACTTAAGCCAGTCTGCATAACAATATGGTGGCCATGTCGTTTAGCCGCTTTCCACGCTCGTAGAAAACAAATGCAATATTGTTTTGGCGATGTCGCATTTGTAATTAATTTAAAAAATTAATTGATGGCTGTTTGTTTTATTGATTAGTAATGCCAATTCGAATGATACATATTCTTCTTCATTTTAACTGAACAATGGATAAACCCCATACCGTTCCGTACGAACCGTTCCGTACGAGAATTCAATACAGACCTTTTTCTGGCCTTTTTGGGAAAAAGGCCCTGTCTAATTTGGGAATTTTGCGTCGCGGATTCTTAAAAATTGGGAAAAAAATAAGCGGTTAAATGACAAAAATGGGATTTTTTCCTTTTAAAATATCTTAAAAGCATGCTTATATATCCATCAATAAGTTCCTTTTACAAAATATATTAGATATTTGGTATACTGTGTTATATTTAAGAAATAAAAATCTGTTCGCGTTTATTGTCGGTGAATAAAACACGGGCAGGAGTTCGGTTGCGGAAAAATTAAATCACGAGTGCGTAGCACGAGTGATTTAATTTTCCGCATCCGAACGAGTGCCCGTATTTTATTCACTGACAATATACAAGAACAGAGTTTTTATTTCGATTCTAAATACGATAATATCCCGCACTATTTAACTGCGCGCATTCCATTTTCACCCATTTGACATTGAACATAATTCCACGATGAAATTGAGTGGCTTATTAGCTGGTACAATTACCTCCCTCGTTAATGAAAACGACCTTCGTAATTTTCTGAAGGAAATACCACAATTTAAACATTGAAACAATTTTAATAACACGAGTATATGGTATCTATTTCATAAAATGAAAAATATAAATGGATTGATTATCATTAGCTTTAATAAAACTTGGTTTCTAGAGTACATTGGAGTTTCTAAAAATAGATGCGTCATAGATGTAACACTGGATTCTCGTGCAACTCGCCTTGTCATCGTGACTCGTAGTAAATTTTACTATAAAGTTTGTAAACGTTCATTCATTCATAAATATGTCAAGTGATACTGGGCGTAAATAGAAACAGCCAATTTGATAGGTATGTTTTATGGGGGCAATAAAACATGGTTCGGTTCGTTCTTTGTGTATTGGATTAATCCGCGAATCGTGTTAGAATTAGTTATAAACATATTTCGTTCTGGAGTAAAAAAAAAATTTTTTTTGGTCAGATTTTTTTGGGATTTTTTTTTCAATTGGGATTTTTTTCAGCAATTGGGATTTTTTTCACCAATTGGGAAGGGAATTTGAGGCCAAAATTCGGCCTCACACAATACCAAGAAAAAGGTCTGCAATACATTGGGAATTTAGCATTGTTTTTTTGGGAAATTCTTTAACGAAATTGGGAAAAAAGAAGCTTTTGGCGATTGGGAAGTCACAGAAGATCGGCCTCTGTTTTAGAAGGAAAAAAGGCCCTGGAATGAATATTTGTTCATTAGCAAACTTGGCTAGCCCTTTCAATAGTGGTGACACCATATTACAGACTTCCCAATGGCTGTCGGACGAGCCTGACAGTTTAGCTCTCGGTCTGGTGCGTCGGACCTTTACCGCATGTCCGATGATTCGTAATCGTCTTGGTACGTTTGTATTGGGTGCATTACGGCATGTATTTTGTAGGACTTATTTTGAAATCAATCTGTCGGACCAACGGTCTGACGAACTTGGAGAAACTGTCAGACCAGAAGGAAATCTGTCGGACGGATTTTTGTTTGCTAAAACCAACAAAAAAGCAAACATTTTAAATTTCGCTTCTAAGACGATGTACACACAGTAAGAGATGGCTTTCCTCATTTCCGAGTACTGTCATCGAGAAATCAGCATTAAAATTGTTGTCCTTTGGCCAATTACTGATAATTTTTTCGATTTTATCCATATTTTCCATGTTTCCCACGCGAAATAGGAGTACAAGAACGCAAGAGTTAGAAAAATGGTTCCAGCTTTGCGATAAAATAAAAATAAGTCTTACAAAGTACACACGGAAACGTACCCAATACATTATACAAAACGTTCCCAATGCAAACGCACCCCGACGATTACGAACCATCAGACACGCGGTCTGACGGAAAGGTCTGAAGCACCAGACTGAGAGCTAAACTGTCGGGACTGGTCCGACGGTCCGACTGCTATTGGGAAGTCTGCTTACAGTGAGCAGATATTTTATCTAAAACCAAAGATATGATTATGTGATATAGTATAATCATAAAGTTATACTTTAGTTATTTCTGACATCTTTATGATAATCATGTATAACAACCTGTTGGTAGTATTTACGATTATCGGTGATAAATTAACCTTCGCCCGTGACCGTCAGATATGCAAAGGCTAGCAAATCTTATTTGAATTATGAACATATTTTCGGTTCGGTACAGCTTTTAAACATACTTAAAAAAGCGTCTAATTCGGCGTGTATATTCCGAAACAATACTGCTACTGTCCCTCCTGATGTTTATTAGCAAAGAAAGCCGAGAACTGGAAGGGTAATGTTATTCTCAGGTGCACAGTTAGATTTTATTTTTACTTATCATAGTCGATCAGGCGCTTTCCTGATTTTTCTCGGCTTGTAATCAAAAGCCATCCAATGCCGCATCAAACCATATTTTCAATTCCGCAAATCGTGAATTGTACAGTTTTATAACTCGCACTGTGATTAATCATTTCACCACTAGATTTGAGTCTGAGAATGAACCTGGTGAAATGAATTGGTAGAAAAATTCTCCACGACTCCAGTTTTACTAGTCTGGAGGTTTACAAACTGAGATACTCAGATGCCCATAGATTGTTAGTCTCAATCCTTCAATCAAAGTCTTGGCACTGACTCCTCATGGAACAACCAAGTTAAAGCACTCAAGCTCATTGTCAAGCTTGGTTGAAAGTAATTTCCCATCTCTATTCTGTATCTTAGAAGACATCGCAAAACTTGCCAAACATAAACCGGACATTCGGCCCAGCACTGATTGGAAAAGTACTGGACCAAAAAGAATTATCAGGCTGAAAATTTGATAAAAATTCACAGAGTTTTAACTCTCACAAAATCAATGTTATCTATATGTCTTATAAATACATGGTAAAATTCAAAGCAAACTTGGATCTTTCCAATTAAATAGACAAACACACATATATATCAAAAATATTACTTGAAATGGTACAATTTCCCTAAACGACAGATTTTCTGCCATCAGACATTCGCGGATGATTCCTTAAAGCTGCATGTGTCCATCAGACTAAACTCAAAATGTCTGGTAGGATTGTCACTAGTTGGTCTGGAGATGTTTCGCGATGTCTGTCTTACTTTTAGAACAACTACTGGTTGAACTTGTAGTGTGAGCGTTTCATATGCTTGGCATAAAATGGGCACCGGCACAGAAACTTAATTCTTTGGGGTCTCTGACATGCTATATGTACGTTGAAAAGGTTGCACTTGTTGTAATTGTATAGGCTACTAAGTCAATGAAAGCACTAACAAATAGTATGATTGTCACAAACCTCAGCAATTACTTAACAGGCAAATTTTGACCAGGACCAACTCAATCTTTAAAAAAATTGGCAGACACTTTTCTCATGTGCAGTCTGTGATTGAGTACGAGTCAACGCATATTTTTACTGCACTGGCTGATGGTTCAAGGATCAAAATTGATTTAGAAACTTAATGCAGGATTGTCACTAGGATTTTATGTTGGAGGCTTTTTGTACATTTGAGGAGACCAAGGTGTCTGAGCACTGAAGATGGAAGGCTGCTGGGGGGTAAATTTGAGGCAGCCCAAATATCATTTGAGGCAGTCAAATTGGCCTCCTGCCTCCTAACCCTGTTAATGTACTGATGATGTAGCAAGTTATTCTTCAAAATAGGCAGTTGGTTGGAATTCTCATATTTTTACCCCTCTTAAAGTGGACAGCTTTCCAGGTATTGTCCGGACACTTTGCCCGGACTGAAGGTCACTAGGTAACATCAAACAATTGTTTTAACACACTCTAGAGGTCACATTAATTACCTAATCTTAAATTCTTAATGCAACTTGGTCATGACTGTGTGTCTTTGTAAAATCTAGGAGGTGTTTGAACTTGGTTCATCTTTGGTCAAAACTAGGTCACCAGACTAAAATCAAGGAAAATCTATCTGGAGTAAAATATTTTGGTAATACTGTAACAAATACTGATTTATGCCTAAATTACATGTCTTCATGTGAGTGCTTTAGGGCCAATGGCTCTCTTTGATGAAAGTTATAACCCCATTCATAATTTAAATTAACGCAGTGACCTTTGACATTCGGTATATTTTACAGATTTGTATACTTTTACAAAATATACTGCAACTTACAAGTATGTTTTGTCAACTATGCGATAAAATCTCTTCCATTTCAACCAAGTCAGAAGTCCTGTTGAATAAGCAAATTTGCTACTGCTTTGTGCTATTTGTAATTTAATATTGACAACAAATGCAAGAGTTCATATCTACATAAGTTATCTTGTTTAAACTTGAGGTTATTGTTTATTTTTGTTTATTCTTCTTTTTGGCTATAATTGGCTATAATTGGTATTCGTAATTGTTTTCTTAAAAAGTATGCCATTGTGTTTTTCACCAAAGATTAATAAAAAAATGTGCTATGATAGTATTAAGGGTTCATGAATCACTATTGTTCAGACAGTAGAAGTGACACGACATAGTTTATATTTGTTCAAGTTGTATTTATTACTGGAAACTATTTATTATAATGAAATTATCAGAATGAAATTATCAAAATGAGATTAAACTTGAATAAATTTAATTAATTTTGAAACGTCTTAATTTTCAGCATTGTGGTTTAACTTGATGGTTAAAATAAACTATGACTTTTATGCAAAGCTTGAGACTCTTTGAATTGGTGCTTTAAAATGAGTATATTTGTCCTCTTCAATTTCCACACAAAATTTCTTAGTGGTAATGTCCGCAACTGACTAGTAGTCTACCATAACAGAAATTTTCCCCAAGGTTTAAATTGTCATCCTGAAGTAGTTTACCATTAGGCCAAGACAAAATGATGTTGTGATTACAGTTTCCCGACCTACCCTATTATTTTGCTGCGAGCCTTAAAATTTTTATTCAAAATTAAAAGCTAAAACTTGGAAAGAATAAAAATCCTATATTTCATTGAACAAAGTATGTTAGACAAAATCAAATGATAAAAAAGGGTAAATGTTTGCAATTTTTTTTATGTCAGAAAGAATTACATGTACTGCAGTCTTTTTACCCTACATGTAGTACTTTTACCAATATTTGGGATAAACATCAAATTGGCGAATATTGCAAAAATAAATCCCTCGTTATTTGAAGAAAATATCTCAAGAAATGGCAAAATTATAGTAAATTTATACTGCTCTGAAGGATTTTCTTTTTAAAAACTGAGTTAGTTATTGATATGATGATCGACATTGAAGGCCTCTTGTTTTAAAAAATATTCGGCTGCATACAATTTTTCTGATTTTTAGTTTGGCCCTGTTGACAACCCTCAGCCCTGTATCATTGAAAGATGACTTAAATGTGTGACAATTTATGTGGTTCTCTTGATTCTAAATCTCAAGTATCATTTTGGTACATTTGACTAAATTTTATCATTTACTTTTTTAAGCAAAATGCCCATCATGATGTTAAGAGAAAATGTCTTGTCAAAGACTCAAACCAATATTTTGAGGGTGAAAAATGTGACTTTTGGAAATTTCCCCTACTCCCGAGTGAAAGACAGTTCAAAGTGAACTGATGAGAATTGTTGTGACTATTTGCAGGCATGTATAGACGACAATCTGGATATGGTAGAGTTCCTGGTGGAAAAGGATGCTGATGTTGATGTATGCGACAATGAAGGATGGACTCCTCTACATGCTACAGCCTCATGTGGCTTCACAGAAATCGCCAGGTTAGTAATGTTTAACGAATATTTGGATATTTGTATGGTGTCCCTAGTATCCAGATAGCAAATTTGTATCGAATATTCATCATATCATAGTAATTTTTGCTAGCCTTATTAAGATAAAGTAGAGTCTCCTCCTCTTAGTACAAGAGGTCTCTGGTTCAATCCAAAACTGCGATATACCGAAGTTGTTCAAAAATTGTATCCTCCCATAAGACCTACATAACTGGTGGTTTGCCTGAGGTCAGGATACCGTTACTGGGGACCTCTATCGTACGGCTGAGGTCAGGATACCGTTACTGGGGACCTCTATCGTATGGCTGAGGTCAGGATACCGTTACTGGGGACCTCTATCGTATGGCTGAGGTCAGGATACCGTTACTGGGGACCTCTATCGTATGGCTGAGGTCAGGATACCGTTACTGGGGACCTCTATCGTATGGCTGAGGTCAGGATACCGTTACTGGGGACCTCTATCGTACGGCTGAAGTATTGTTGATCAGTAGGATTTAAATAATATTTGTAAGAACTAATTTGAAACTGAATTTCAGAAATTGTATTCAAAGACAGTGTGCTTATTACGTTACCTTCTAGTACTCCTGGATCTCCTTTTTGGCGTATTATTTGAAGGCAAATTTAAAGTTAGGGTCAATAAGATGATTATTCAAATTGACAAATTGATGATGGATAGAAGCCGGTTGTTTAGAACTTCTTTGAAGGTCAGAAAGGCTTGATGGTTGTATCAAAAAGGTAGCTGTAATCTACAGCTTCTATAATACAAATATTGTAAAATGTTGAAAGATTTTTATGACATTCAAGGGGAGAGTTGTAGAATGGTTTTGAATTCAGGAGAAGTTTTACAATGGCAGTTAACAGCATGTTTAATGTTCCAGTTCTCAGTAAGGTGCTCTCCAGATGTTTTTTCATACAATGTGCCAGAATATAGGTACAAACAAATTGGGGGACTTGACAGGAAGAATTTTGACAATTAACTTTACTTATAGTTTTAGACAATTTATATACATATAGTGCAGATGACATATTGATTATGTGTTGGATGGATGCCTGTCATTAAAAAGTTCATTGAAACATTTCGGCATAATGTAGATTTCATCGGTTATGTTTTGTACATAATGTCATATCGTACATGTATAATTTGATTGCAAATGCTACTTTACATTACAATGTTATAAAGATTGTGTTAGATTATGGCCTTGAAACTTTTCACATATTGTTACAAAATATCATTGATTGTAATAATTTGATATAACCTTGGCTAAGTGGTATAGATGTCATTTCATGGTCGTATACATCCCTCCTGTACAACAGTACTCTTTGTGGTCGGGTGTTTAAAATTGTGCTAGCTTGATCTGTTTATGTATAAAACAGGCTGTTTTGTGCAGGGGATTCTACAATTCCGAAATAATTCGGAAATATTGATTTGTTGCATCAGGACGAATTGTCTTTTCAGCACAAAATAAAAAAGTTATTTCATGAAAAAATTCAAAGAAATTGACAAAAGATATAGCCATTTAAATTAACACTTGTCCAGGACAGGTAATTGTTGATTCGAGCAAGTAACTTTTGCAGTTATTATGCAAAGATCGATTCATATGGAAACAATTTAATTGTACCGATTTAGGCAAGTACTTTCAGATTCTAAATTCAGAACGAAAGGCAAAGACCTGTAATATCAAGTTCATCTCCAACTGGTGATTGACTGAATATATATTTTGAAATTACATCAATTTATAAATAATTTGCTATTTCTACTATTACTTCTGACATGTTGAATTATTGGTCACATCGGGGTCGTGACATGCTGTCCTAGTGTTACAGTGTCACCTTACTGTGAAAATGATCACTTTAAACTATTGACAATGTTTTCATAATTGATGATCCGGTATGGAAATATCATAAAATCACTCCCCATTGTGAAACATCAAGTAGTTTTATTGCTGGTTCAAATATTCGCCTCAGTTATTGTAGTGGGTATTTTTTTTATTGCTAATGTTAAAAATAACCTAAGGTTATAACATACAATGGTAAAAATTTAAAAATCATATTACTTACAAAAGTAAATCTCTTTTATAAGTTGGGTATCTAGGTAAACTTACAGTGTGATTCAAACCCGTCCACAGACAGACCCCTGCTTCACTAGTCATCAATTTTGCAAATTAAATTAAATATAGGGAGTTAAAATTTGGAACCTAAATTTGTGTATCAAGTTTACTTCACCCATGTTCTTATTGGCCCAAACTCGCTGACAAGTAAATATTCCCCCCCCCCCCCCCCCCCTGAAATGTCAGCAACATGTGGCTATATTTTTGGAATTGATTTACAATCACGAGTTTGACAGAGTCATGAAACTTTGAAGAAAACTAGCTTGTTGGCTTATTGGACTTGCCCCAACCAAATAGCTCATCATACCCTTTTCACAAAAAGTTGGTAGAATCTGCCTGACAAAATTTCGTGATCTATGCATCACTGTGTTAAACTGTTCATCATCTTATTTACATGGATATAATTTGAGATTGTTGCAGTGAATTTAGATAAATTTCACTTAAGTAGGATCTTCCTGTCACTTGTATACATATATAGGACTTGGACTCCTTGTATGGTATCTAGCTGCATGTAGCATTTATAACTTAACACTGTTAGTATAATCTCATTATAATATTAAGTGTTTCAATTTTATATTTGTATATTATACTGTACTGGTTTCGAAGTTATATCTATAGGAAAACCTCAATATTAAAACCAACTGTGGTCTACAACCATTTTATCCTTGAAAATATGTTTTCTTATTGAGGTGGTTTTAATATTGAGGTTGAAAAGAGAGCAAAGTTTTTATAGAATGACAAACAGAACTTGGTGTCTGTAGAGACACTCATTGAGACAGGGATAAGATCCTGTCATGTGACAGCTGGATTATGCTTTGCCTGCTGGTTACTTTTGGTCAATCATAATACTGTGCTTTACAAAATGCTCTGGTTTGGTATAAATAAAAATTTAGATAATATTACTATTATGCTAATTTTGTTTATAATATAGTATTTAAAAAGTATCCTCAATTCTTTGCTTGTAAACAATAATGTACTAAAACTTCCTTCTTGTCAGGTCCGGAAGCTTTCCATGTGAAATATCAGTAAACCAAATTTAGATGTTAGACTTTCTGTAGTAGTCACCACTATAAGTAAGGCCACTGTTTCGTTATTTTTGTGTATTCTGGATTTTAAAAAATTGCTGTCTGGTCAAGAGAATGGAAAAATAAGACTATAGAGGCCCCTTTGCAGGCCTAATAGGTCACTCATAGTCAACCATTACAGCCCTTCTGGACCTCTTCTGTTCATTTCTCTGAACACCAACTTTTTTTTTAAAAATCTGTAAAACCATAAAATATAAAACATTTGGCCTAATAACAGAACTGTTGTATATTGATGAATATTATAACTTTATAAGAGTAAAGGTGGTGCCTTAGTTCATATACACTAGACTCACGGTATGAATCCTGTTCCATGATTTTTGAGTTCCGTCAGAGCGTTACAAGGGTTTTGAGTTCCGTCAGAGCAATCGCAAGGTTTCAGACCTGTTACAAATTCCGTCAGGGGAAAAGGTCTTGTTATTTTAGTACCAGAGGGCTCGATGCGGAGTATGACATGATTGTAGAGACAAGGGTAGATATAATATTGAATGCAGCACGTTTACTCGAAACAATTGTTCGAAAAGACACTCTTTTTTATGGATTTAATGTTTTTTATGCATTTTTCTTGCTGGATATACTAGCATTACTTTAATATTAATAAACATCTATTTATATTCAAAACAAACATTCAGTTTTGAATGTCAATGTTAATTGATATCTAAGCTGGTTGTATAATACGAAAGCAGTCGTAGAACTGCTGTAGAATGCCATAATTTTTATCCGAACGCGATCATCTGACATTGATGTTACAAATTCCGATTACCACTGTTACAAATTCCGAAGTTTTCAAAACAAGGGTGATACAAATTCCGTGAATATGAATAAAATTCTAGGAACACATTCACTTACTTTTCATGTATGATTTTAGTTGTAAAGGAGACCTTCTCACACAAAACATTAATTTTATTACCCGATTTGTGTTCTTAGTGAGTGTAACCATTTACAAGTAATATACAGCCTTGAACTATATGCTTAAAGTACTTGACACATTGAATCGTAATGCGCAATTTTCTGACAATAATTCTGAGCATTTAAATTGATATAAACTCATATAAACTCAACATATGTATCAAATTAACAAAATTAATTTACGGACTATTACGATGTTAAGATCTCACAAACTTCGAATATGTGTACTGTAGTCATACATAATTACACAAGACAATGATGTGATAATTCGTTCGAAATACTGAGCAATACCGACTTGGCATAAACTATGATTAGATTCAAGACTTTTAAGGTCAACATACTACAAGATTAATGAAATATTTGCTCAAATGCAAACATTTAATAGCGTTATAATTGACTATTGAGAACAACTTAATTACCGACACCAAACAATGGTGTCTAAAATAAGCATGAATTGTTCCTTCAATTATACAGGACATTTGACACCTCACATTCAGTGTGCTTCAAATTTTCGATGACCAAACGATCAGATATTGGGAACTATTATAACATTAAATGTTAGCTGAAACAAAATTATAGAATCTTTGTTTATCAGAAATGTTATCCTCGTTTAAAGGTGCTACCTTACAGATAGAAATAACTTTATTGAACTTTATATATAAGAAAGTTGCTTGGTGGTGCTACATGAATGCTTTATTGCAAATTTGCGATAATAAATTATTACTAGATATATTGGGAATTCTACTAAAATTAAGGTGACCCGTGCGCTTTTTATCTAACAGATGCATCGGAACTATTGTATATTATTGTAAACCCATATATTTTAGAAATATGCCATTCCATACTAAATTTTCTTGTATGCAAAAAAGTTAAAAAATATACCTATCACTAAGTGTATATTCACGAGTTAACATTCATATTTAATCATAGGAATTAAATGTTATGTTTGTTCTTATCTATACCCATTTTGAATTTTACTGACACTGTGTTGTGTTACATGTAAATCACTTTCATTCTGATCATTCCAATTATTAGGCAGTTATTTGTAAGATTATCGTTTTTTAAAGGGAAAAGATAGGTCACTATCAGAGTTTAACATGGACCATACATGCATATACGGTGGGTAATTCTCCCATCTAGCATTACCTTAGGCATACCTTTCCACAAGAAACCGACGTGTTAGACCGATAGTTTTTTAAACCAATGGAAGAATGTCGAAAACACGAACGAAAACATGTAAATCACTTTTATTCTGATCATTCTGATCATTCCAATTATTAGGCAGTTATTTGTAAGATTATCGTTTTTTAAAGGGAAAAGATAGGTCACTATCAGAGTTTAACATGGACCATACATGTATATACGGTGGGTAATTCTCCAATCTAGCATTATCTTAGGCATACCTTTCCACAAGAAACCGACGTGTTAGACCGATAGTTTTTTAAACCAATGGAAGAATGTCAAAAACACAAACGAAAACATGTAGATCTACTTTCTGAAGTTTAATTTCTTACTAGCAATGTTGAATGCGCTTAATTGTTAAGCACAGTTACAGTGAGAAAAGGGGAACAGAGTAATATAACAAATTCACGAACTTATAAATTACAAAAATGTACTTATATCTATATTTAGTTTAAATTATGCCGGAAATAACAAAGTATTTCTCAAAACATGATTTTTCCTTATTAGTTCCTCAAATGACGCAAGTTAACAACACTAAAGTACAATTCGTAGAGAAGACTACTGTTCGGAATTTGTATCACGGCCAAACGGAATTTGTATCAATCAAAATGTTCATGTAACGAAATTTGTAACAACACATCAACTTTCGGCTAAATACATGTATTTCCCCGTCTGAATGCATCCAACTTGGTGCGATACTAAGCTACACAGTTGTAGTATGAAGTGTTCAATTTTTCAGGTTGTTTTGAAAGAAAATAACAATAAAAATAGACAATCTTCCAAAGTGTCAAAATTTTGTCATATAATGCTTTTCATTCGTGATCATTGAGTGTGATTGTGGATTTGGTACCGTAATTATAATCTCAAATTGTCATTTCTGCTAAAACCAGAAGAATTCAATATCATACTTACTTCCAGAACCTGTTACCGACGATATGTTGGAGTGAAGTGTTTATTTTTCTCTTTCACGGAATTTGTAACTCGCGTGAAATGCCAACATTGCTCTGACGGAACTCAAAACCCCTGTAACGCTCTGACGGAACTCAAAGGTCATGGAACAGGATTCATACCGTGAGACTTGTTCTTCAACATTCCTGATTCATTAACCCAAACTGCTGGTGTTCACTGATAACTAGTCTGTACCGAATATCATGGAGTTACAGGGCTCTACAAATTTTTTCTTGGTAGAGTTGTCCCGGACAACTGACCATGACAAATTAGAGTTGTCCGAATTTTAAGTTCAGTTGTCCTTAAATTAAAACAAGCAGTAGTCGGGTCGCGTTCATAACTAAAGGCCACATTATTTACTAAAGCGTTTTACCATAGGTAGCCCTATATGTGAGCTCAAGACAATGATATGCTCTAAGTCTTCAATTCAGGAAGCTACATACTGTTGTCAATGTAAATCATAATATCATATTGTAGTTCATATGTTGAATTTGAACTTATCCAAGTCAGATTCCGACTGCACGTTGACACTACCTAGTAAAGTTTGTTCTGTATATAATTCTTTGTCAGTGTTCTGATGTTGCAAGTATGCACTGAGCTTTGGTTGTGCTGAATACTAAGTGGCTAATCACACTCTGTTTGGCTAGCTGTTTAAATGAGTTAAATATCAAGTTTGGCAGGTTGTCTACACAATTCAAAGCAAGATATTGCAGGGTTAGAGCAGTAAAACAACTCAGGACATGAACTTCCACATGACTTTGAAAGGATTTTTTTTAGTATTTTGGTGCAATCAATCACTAAATGATTCTTCTACATGTTGCATCATATGTTTGACAGATGCCACACTTTACTACAGTACTTAAATAACAATGGAAAATGATTTTAATTTATTGTTGATAGCTAGTAGCCAATAATACTAAAGAAACATAAACATAATAAACCAAAAACGAACTTGTCCGAAAACGCGTATGTATCCGAAATCGGGTCACTCGCGTGTATCTCGTCGTCTTATTTCCGATCATTTGTGATTTGTACCAGTCAATTAATGAGTCTTAACTCGTCAAGATATATTACATACTTAATTATGATGTGAAATTGAAAGAATACTGCTGTACCGTTCTTGGCAAACCTGTTTTATGCGTCACGATAATTCAACAAGTTAAATGTCCAAAAGTTCCAATTAAATAGTACAGTAAATTACTCTCGGCAACCCGTGACAAATAACTCGCTGATTTTCAATAATATCGTGTCAATTACTCAAATTTAATACCCACAAATATTGCATACATTTCGACATCTGCACATCAAAGACGTCGCTCTTTTACTGAGTCGCCGCGCGGTACGTTTTGAAGTCGTAAGATCTTAGAGCGGCGCCGACTTCTTCAAAGACCTTGACCGAGATTTTCGCAGGTGGTGTCGATTGCTTGCTAATTTTTTACTCGAGTTGCAAGTTTGTTGGATAACTGTTATATTTCTATGTAGGAATGATTATTGCGGAATATACGTGCATTACAGGTATCTGATGATTTTCATTTTTGATACGTCTTTTAGCGAAAGATTTTAATAAACTACTCGTCAATATTGTGCACGTGTGCGGTTGCACATAGACTGTCACTGTACCGAATTTTATCCAATCAAATTAGAGAAGGCGGAGCTTCGACGCGAGTTTGCAGTTGTCTGTTGATTCAAGCATGTATAGAGTAGACCTCCCGTGGTGCTTGATTATCGGTAATTGACACGGATTATCCGACTATCGATTGTTTATTGCAATGTCCGAAAGACCACATGGGGTCGAAATATTTTGTCACCGAGAGTAAATATCGGGCGTAGAATTTGATTATACTCGCGTACGCATTTTCGGACAGTTGTCCGATCTTATTGTCCTTTGAAATTAGAGTTGTCCGGGACTAAATTTTTGCACAAAGTCAGTTGTCCGAAACGGATTTAGAGTTGTCCCGGACGTCGGACTATAGGATTTGTAGAGCCCTGAGTTAATCATTCGGGATAGGGTTACCCAATGCATCTTTTACTTATCAAATAACAATACTTACATATACATATGTTCTGTATACATGTATGTAAACATAATTCTTTATAAACAATATATATGCACTGAATACTACCCTATGACTTATACACAATGTACAACAACCTGAGTGTGGGTAGTTAACTTCTATGATTCATTGACTTGCACTCGATGCCAATACTGGGGGAGTACTGAGAGTTATAACATACACTAATATGAAACTGCTGGTCTTACGAAATAAATACACAAATACCAATGTTCGTCAATATTCCTCGAAATTAGCCAAAATATGAAATGCTTCCGAAGCTTGAACATGTACTATGAACTTCCTGTAACTGTTACAGGCCATGGTTGATAAAATGTTTGTTACTTTGTCATCACAGTACTCATGATTACTGGTCCCTAGTCCAGGTGAAACATCCCTTACCCTAATCTTCACAGTCATGTGTAGTAAGGTTTTATCTAAGTTATTTTATTGTGGTCTGTAGTTATCAAATGTCAGTTCTGAGACAGAGATGTTAATTTAATAAATTACATAAACAGAATAAAAAGTTACCAATTTTCGAGTGCTGTTTTCAGCCATTCAACCTCCCTTTTACATTTTATCTTCCCCTGCTCATTTGGCTACCGAATGAAACCTCCTTTCAACTTTTTCTCTCCTTTATGTGTGGCAGCCAATATTGATCTGCGATGCGAAGGAACAAACACTGCCCTTACAGGTACCAACTTACATCATGGTGGAGTGGAGCAAGTGGGTTATTCTTGCTCAGAGAAATTAACGAGTAGTCCAAATGAGGGATGAACCGTCTAGACCACCGCTTTCCACAACATTCAATGTACATTGGTTTCCTAGTGTGTTAGAAATTCTCCAGAAAACAATTGTTGTTGCTTTTTGTTACCATACTGATTCTAATTATTATTACTTTTCAAATTTATGGCTCTCAACACTACATCTCAGAACATTTTTCTCAGTTTTACGGTAATTTGAAAAGTAAGTTTGTTGATATAAAACACATTTCTCAATGAGTTTATAAATGAAAGTGAACTTGAAATATCAGGGCGTATTGTTCGTTGAGTGCTACCTATAAGTATAGCCTACCTACCTGCTCACAGTTGGCAAAGTTCTACCTTTAACTTGTTAAATTGCGTTTCTTCAAATTCAAACAGCTGCTGTTTTGTTAATCACAAGCATTTTATCGATTCTGCTTGCTAAGATTTTTTCTTTTCCATTCTTCCATGAATGTTTTTGTTGTAAAAATGGTGTAATAACTATAGAAAATGACACAGAATTCCTGAGAAAAATAAAATGTTTTGTACTTAAAAATGATTCCGTCTTTCTGTAACACCTTAATTGCTAATCCTGTATGATATGTTGACGCACTGTCTGAAAATACTGCAATAATAGAAGTGCTAAGGGCATTCAGGGGATGTACCTGGACAGGTTATCAGTGACTTTAATGGGGCTGTCTCCGATGGATGAACTCTGATGGGGCCTCTGTTGGGTGTTAACCTTGATCTGACCAGGCCTTGTGGTGATGGGCATTAACCTCTGACTGGTCTGCGTCTGGTGGGAGTTTACCGCAATTTGACAGGGCTGCCTCTGATAGGCTACCAGTGACTTTAAACTTTCCAACAAAATATCTGTGGGTATCGAATATCTATATATCCTATTGTGTTTAAAGCTCTTCTCTTGTTCTTGTTGATTAGATCCTACTAATTAAGATAGGTAAACAGTTATATTAAATCCACAGGGACTTTCTGGCCTTACATGAACTCATTACTTTCATGAATATAAGCATGTAAATTAGAGCTGTAATCAATACGTTTATTTACAAGTTTTTCATTGCAGTGTTTCACATGCTGATGAATGCTAATGAATTCACTTGATCAATGCAGGCATTGTATGTTGCTGAATTTAAATCATGATGTAACCTAGTGCTGTGAATGCATGATTATATGACCACTGTGATGTGCTACTGTAAAATCATTAATGTTTGTGGGGGATTTAATTTCGTGGGTGATCTCAACCATGAAATTAAATCCCTGTGATTATTAATAATTTCTATTGTATATGGCTTGATCTCCCTGAATTGATATCCTTGAAATATGTCCCCACGAAATTGACTTTTTCACCAAAGCCACAAAAGTTTGTCCCATAGAAATTAAATGATTTTGCAGTTTAGGGCTTTCACTGGGAACAAATGTTTACATTTTATGCTGTGTGCATTTCATTTAACAGCCTATCGTTTTGTGATAAAAGGTTAAAAAAGAAAGTGGTTTAAAGTTCAAAATTTCATTGAAAAATCAATCTTACCCCATTCATTATATAGATATTAAATGCCTGGGTTTGTATTATAACTGTTTGACAGTGTCAAGGCTGCCGTTACGACACAGATTAAACTCTGGATCAACATTGATACAATATTTAACATATTGTCATTCATATCTTGTCCGATACAATAAAAGTATCCCTGAATGTTTATTAAGTTATATAAACTTATTATTGTTATACTATCTATGGTTAGGATTTATGATCCTGGGTAAAGCTGGAGAGTTGTTTCCTTTTCTAAATCGTTCATAAAATATGATCTCCCCACTTGACCTTAAGATAGTTTGAAATAAACCACAAAAACATCAGTCATATCTTATACTTATGTTTGTTAGTGGGATTCATACCCCTTGTTTCTAATAGTGGATTCTTCCGCTTTATATTAAATTGCATTGGGACTATTCCATTTAATGTCTAACAAAAGGGAGATAAGCTGGTTAAAAGCGTAATAAGTGTCCTATAATTGAATGATATCCACTTCTGTTGAAATCATTATCATAAATTATGAAACTTGCCGGATTTGTTTTCATTGACAAAAATCTGGCCAATGAGTGGTGTACCTAATCTAGTCGGTATCATTGAATTATAAATATAATTGAAAAGAGGTACATTATTTTTATGAGGCCTATTGACTTTCTTCTGACAATCTTACTAACTTTGATAAACAGGTACACATATATGTATTAGAATGGAAAATATGTCAGTCAAGAACATTTTTATGAACATGTTTTTTTTTCAAAATAAATTTGTAATATGTCATGTTTGATCATGGGGTTTATCAACTATTAAAAAGGAATTTCTTTGTTTCTGTTGAACTCATTTTTCCTGTCCAAATGAACGAACACTGGACTTAAAAAAAATACTGATCTAATTTACAAAAATAATATTTGCTTCGAAAATACCCATAATTTTTTATGCGAATATGTACCGCGGTATGTGCTAAATGTAACATATAAGTTATGGGTACCAGGTATTTTTCTGATATTACCTATAGAGTTTCTTGGAAGCTACATTATATTCTTGCTGTATGAATTCACAAGTTTGTCAGCTATATACACTGATTAACACTGTCTTTTATTTGAGGTTTACAAGTAATTGTCATTTACTATAATACACAGACAACATTCATGGCAAGCAGTTAAAATATCTGTGAAAATGTTCGGGTTATCATGCATAATACAGCAGAAAATACATTCCATTCAACATGATAACTCCAGCGGTGCCATTTGACTCGAGAGTAGGGCGTTTCTAAAGAGCCACAATTTTCACCCTCAAGATTCTTAACAATCATGAGTATTTTTGCCTATAAAGTTGTAAAACTTACTCAAAAGTATCAAAATGACCCTTTAGACCCAGAAGCTAGCGGAAGCCCTGTAACTCAGTATATTTCTGATTAATATAAAGTAACAAACTGTATTCCTCACTTATGAATGTCCGACTTAATGAGTCTTCCACATTTATTTTATGTTCCTAAAGGAAATTTCTTCAGTTACTCAATCGGTCATGCTATATGTATAAGAATAGTATCCACATTTTAAGTATGAGCTGCTTTATACTAAAAATTATGATTGTTGATATGCTTGTATATTATCATGTTTTATAGATATAATTGGTGACCTCTTGATTGAACTGAAATAGGAAGTTATTTAATTGCCTTGTGGTTAAAGTTGAACAAGCGAAGTACTATCAGTACAGCCATTTACGGACATCTATTGTTTACTGTGAAAAATAACAATAGATGCTTAAAAACCTTGAGCAGTCTATTTATATCTTTTCATCTACACTGCTGGACTGGTAACCTTAATAAAAGGATACTTCAACAAGTCATCCACTTGATATAACATACCTCAGGTTCTTTTTACTCCATGATTAATTATTAGTTTTCACGCCTTATGAAATCTGGGCAAGCATCTCCACAAGACCCTGCAGTCAGCCACTTTGCCAACTTGAACTTCTGAGGGATTTTACATCTCAAACAATTAAGTCCAATGTTTATCAGTACTGTGTACACCGGACGTACCTCTGTTTGGATAGAGCTAGAGGGTAACACATGTTCCTTGTATCCCACTTCAGTTTCTTCCCTCCACGCCAAAGGTCATTGGTTGGAATGGATTTTTAAGATTCAATTGACAACGCATTAAGACCAACCATGCACTTACGACTGTGTGAAAAGTTATTTGATGAAAAAATTGACAAAGTTATGGTCATTTGAAGTTCCACAGTCTACATTTTAACAATTAAACAATGTTTGAAGCCATGTTAAGATGATGGGATGTATGAAAATGGTACCCTAAACAGGCTTGCAACTTGTTTTCTGGATTAGGCATTATGCCTCAATAGAACCCCTGCAAACAACACCTTAAGTTCGTTCTCATGTATTACAGATGATGTGTTTGTATATTTTCAGATATTTACTACGTAAGAACTGTAATGTTGCAGCAGTTAACAATGATGGCGATTTGCCGTTCGATATATGTGAAGATGACGAAATGGAAAAATTATTACAACAAACGATGGATGAACAAGGTATGGTTGCTTAGCAATAGAGGTTGTACAAGTCCAGAATATTTCAGAAATATGTATTTAATGATCTGGAAATGTGGATGAGAAGAAAGTTGAAGTATTTGTCAAGTTACAGTTATTTGAAATTTGAAGAATAATGTTGAAAGCACAGTCGTTGGCTTAGTGCAGATGTTGGGATAGATAAGCATATTTCTTATTTTCAGGATTGGGCAAAATGCCTCTGTTTGACCACCATGTTGATGAAAACACATGTTTATGCCCAAAAACTCACAGTTTGAAGTGGGTCTGTTTTGACCATCGCACTGTTGGTTGGTCTGTTACTGTAACAAATGGTGTGTTTTCTAAAACTAAATAGACTGAATAATGTACATAATGATGTGAGAAAGTTCACTTCCTTTGTTAACTGAATTTATATATGACACATGTTATCAAAATTCTAATAAATCCCTGATGCTATTATTATTTCCTGAATTACTTCGATAAAAAGTATGTGAAAAGTTGACATGTTGGGAAAGATTAAGATACATGTCGAGATGTTTGGTACAAATGCATGCCTCTCTGCAGCCTAATTGTCAGAAATGTTAAAGGTCATTGCAACTTTGACTTACTGACCAGTGACCTCAAAATCAGTAGGGGTCAACTAGTGATGATGATCAATATCCCTAAAAGTATGAAGACCAGACTTGATCTATTGGGCTGTTGAAACAGTTTAATATGCTTCATAGTTTTAATTCAAACTGTCAGATGTTCCTAATAAAAAACTTCTATACAAGGTGTGGATGCTGATGCTGCGAGACGGGAGGAGGAAGATATTATGATGGCAGATGCTAACCAATGGTTGAAC
This sequence comes from Spisula subtruncata, assembly GCA_963678985.1. NCBI lineage: Eukaryota > Metazoa > Mollusca > Bivalvia > Venerida > Mactridae > Spisula > Spisula subtruncata. Next base: position 22,216,244 of record OY787664.1, on the reverse strand, counting down.
AGTTATCAGAAAGGCAATCCTCCTACAGAAAACAGACATGCTAAAACTGGTGCTACAGCTTTACATGTGGCAGCGGCTAAAGGATATGTTAAAGTTATCAAGTAAGCGTGTGTGACCTTAAACCCTTTACTCCATAGATTATGTCAATTCACGACTCTGTCATATGTCCATCATCAATTATTAGACTTTAAGATAAAAATATTGTTTTTTCAAACACATGGCCTGAGAGGGCATAAAAGTACTAGAAACAACAAATTGACCAAAATATACCATTCGAGTACATTATGAACACATTTTAACCAGGGTCCATTGCCTTAGTGCTTTTATACTATTTTTAGTTATCTCCGATTCAATCGTATATAGAAGGCATAGATTTCTTCCTGTTGGAAATTATACAAAGCACTAGCCTATGTAAACGGTCTCCAGGGCATCTTTTTGAGGGAAAGTATTCTTGATACTAGTATAAAAATTTGTTCAAAAAGGCTGTGCTAAAGTCTTGAGATGTGTGCATCACCTAGATTTTAAGGGACATAATTGACATTTCATATACATGCTTACCATTAAGTGTACAGAAATTGTTTGTTATTTTTCTGGAACTACTTTTTCGAATCAAATATCAATTATTCAATCAAAAACTATCATCCCATATTTCAGTGTATTATTACAAGCAGGCTTAGATATTAATACAAAAGATGTAGACGGCTGGACACCACTACATGCAGCCTCACATTGGGGACAGGAAGAAGCATGTAAAATACTCGCAGAAAATATGTGTGATATGGAGGCCAAGAATCTTGCTGTAAGTTTTACTCTTATTTTCTGGACATTGTGCTTATTGAGAATTGTGCAAGCCTATTATTTTTCAGACCTGTGCATGATTTCAGGGTTTCGAATCCTGAAATTTCCTTCTTTGTTCATATTGAAAAGTAAAATTTTAGGCCTTGAAACAGGTATTTTTAAGTCTGATGATGATTCAATGGTAAATGCTAAGCCTGCAAGACGTGTGATATATATTGATAGACATTAACTGAGATTAGTATCCCAACCTTCTTGGTCTGATTACCGGTCGAAGCAGGTCATATGCATACCCTCCCATGAATTTCAGCAAAAATGTTGATTTTACTGCTTCCTAATTGAAGGGTAAGTTAGTACTGGTTAGTCTACTGTCCAGGAAAACTTTTTAGGTGAAATGGGTGACATGTATAATTTTTGTAACCTTTTCATTTGTAACCATGATAAAATCATACGTATATACCTTATGGATTTTGAAAACAAACTATGATTCAGGGGTGTTAATTTTCCTGATAAATTCGGAATTCTATTTTTGTCATTCCTGTTAGAGCAATGAGTTCTGTTCAAAATAAAAGTTATTTGATGAAATTATCTCAAGAAATGGCAAAGTTATGGTAACTTAAATCTTCTGAAGGATTTTCTTTAAAACAAATATTGATATAATGTCGATGAAGGTCTCTTGGTTTGGCAACATTATTTTTATGGCGCATACAATTTTACTTATATTTAATTTGGCCCTGTTGACAACCCTGCCTTATTATGAATGCATAATTGTTGGGAATCGGCAATAGACCTGAATTTAAACATAAAAATACACTGTGTTATATTTACAGGGACAGACAGCTTTCGATGTAGCAGATACAGAACTTGTCAAGTTACTGGAGGAGTTGAAACTAAAACAGGCATCAGTATGTATAAATCAACCAGAAACATGGATTGCTTTATTTGAATATTTTATATTGCATTGTTGACCTAGTTGCCTGATGTACAGGAAATCTATAGTACCGGTATTGAAACATTTGATGTATCTATTTTGTGAGGTTTAGTAAGCTGAAATTTTCAGGATTGGGCATAATGCCCAGTAGGACCCACCCTATATTGAATGACCGTTGTACATATTATTTTGGTGATAAAAACCGTTATTTGCTGCTCTAATATGATTTCGGTGACAAAGCTGTTATTTGCTGCTCTATTAGGGATGAAAAGTTTAATTTGAAACCTTCTTCCAGCAGTATGATTGTAATTTTACTTTTACTTCAGTTGAAGGATCAGCAGAAAGACTTACAGATTATACAGACCAGATTACCGTCATCACGGAGAAGGTGGGTCATCCTTTACATATCTTGTATCAATACATATGATTGCTGCATGTTTTGTTTGAACCTGAATTGTGCCATGTTTTCTTTCAGTTGTAGTTAGTGTTATTCCCATTAATGAAATTTTATTTCTTACATATTTGAAATTATGAAACTTTGAAAATTGTTTACTGGCTTTAAACATGTTTGCAAACATTTTGATCAAATAATTATGTCTTGCAAACATTTGACCAGAGTGTTTTACGAGAATGCACCCCTTATCGAGGGGGGGGTTAGGTTATAGTAAAAATGGGTTACTGTAGGCTTTATTCTCTCTTATGATATGGATATGTTATTATTGTCAATCGGAAGCTTAAAATTGATTATGGTATTTGAGTGTTTGGTTTCCCCGTGTTTGCGTGTTGGTGTTGGAATATTTCTAGTATGTTGATGAAGATATGAAATATAGAAGAGTTTGCTGTTTGTGCCTCCCCAGTGTGTTTGATTGTCCCAGACATATTCACAATCTCATGAAAAGTGTTACTCAAGTTTTTATTTCATGGTGCATGCAACATTTTACTGGATTAAGAGCATTTATTTAATAATTTTTCCACCAATGTTCTGAATTTGAAGAAATACTCATGTTGCTGACCAAGTTTGGATGAAACTTTATTGACCCTCTACCCCATTGGTGATGTCTTGAGATCAAATGAATACTAAGTTAGTCAATGAAATTAGCTTTTGAATAGTACATGCCATTCAGACAAGTAATCCTTCATAAAGTAACTACTTTTCTGCAAAAAGTAACTTGCCCAAACAAAAAATCGGCCAGAAATTACTCGCCATGGCCATCGCGTGAGTGCGTATTTTTGATGACTGCTTAGTCTGGGAGTTTACATACGTGTACTTGTCGGGTCAGGAAACAGATTATGAAAAGTTGATGTTGAATTTTGACTGGTATTTCTTCAAGTTCAGTACCAACTTATACAAAGTATGAACACATTGCCTGTATTTGTTTGTATGGTTTATGTTTAGGAATGAGACTGTAAACATTGTATACAACTAGCTAGAAAACATTTACTACAAGTTCTGTTCATATCTTTTATCTTACTTTGAATGGAACAAGAATTGTTGCTATTATTTTTATTTAATTCTCATTTCAAACTTACTGACATTTAGTGTAGAAAAACATTGTTCCTTAAACATGCTATCAAGAAACTAAAAATCATTGGTACTCCGGTCAAGAGGGCCATTTCATTATATTTTGCGTAATAAATATTTTTCAAAATCCCTTGTTGCCAAATAAATGTTTGTAGATTATTTAATACGACATGTTAGATGCGTAACTAGTATTTATTCATAACGGCCTTCAAGTTTATGTTTTCTAGCTAGTTCTGTTATATATTGCATTTGATTGTACATAGTATGTTACTGACTGATTACATTTGTTTGAATGTTTAGTTGACTAATGATATTATATTTATGTTGTTTTTACAGCCGTAACGACCCTGCAAGGTTATTGTCAGCACCTATATTTCTCTCTCTAATATTAGTCTGGAAGTGCATTTGCTGTTCTCTTCATGTAGTGTTAGAAACAAGGGGAATAGTCTTACATTGTATGCATTTGTATTTAAATTCAGACATGAGGTTTGATGCATTGAGGTTTTTTACTACTTTTTCTAATGGAAACATTTTTTAATTGAGACTGCCCCACATATTTGGAAAGTCATCCATATTGCTGTGTATTTATGTCTTTTTAAGTTGGTTAGGTTTGGTCATAAAAATTTTCAATAAAATTAGATATCAAACATCTGCCTGTGGGTTGTTCTGCTGGAACCAAGTATAGTTATTGGCCGTATCTGTAAACTTGAAATTCATTCATTGAATTTCTACACTTTCTACACACGTTGGGTCAAATTTAAATTTAAAAGTTCCCAGAAATTATGCATAGTAGCAATGGTACCTTAGAAATCATTCAGTTTCTAACAGTTACAAGTTGCTGTTATGTACAGTTAATCAGTCCTTTAAAAAAACAAGTATATTTATAATGGATATAATTATAATCCTGGTAGAAACTGAGCTGACCTTTTATACAATATTACAATTCTATCAATAAAGACACCGAAGTGTAAATGTAGCGACACGATCAACGCAGGTTATCATTATTACAATTTGTAAAAAATGTTTAATGTGTTATTGAGAACTTAATTCTGGTACAACTAGATTATCTCCCCTTGTTTCACTGTGTTTCTATGCCGGTGTTAAGGACCTCCTCTAGGAAATGCATGATCAATAGTCAGATACTCTTCAAGCATGGGGATCCTTTATATAATCTATGGCACTGTCTGTGTTTTTATGTTGCACTTAATTAATGTCTTTTTGTATTGAAAAAAAAGAAAATAGAAATCCGGTATGTTTACTTTTAAAATCACAGAGCAACAGACTATTTTTTATTTTCGAGGGCTTAGTGCAAAACTACGGTACATGACCCTATAAATTGATGTATTTACTATATTTTTGCACGGAGCCCTCAGTTACTATAATAGTTTGGTTTCCTTAAATTTAATAGATTTTTGTACAAACTGTTGACAAGTATTGAGTGTTTTATGTGCTCTATTGACTGCCGCATGCTCTCGTAATCTGCATACATTGTCTGGTATCATGATAACATTCCATCTCTATAATAGCTCGTATTGTGGCATGTCGAACATTCCGTCTCTATAATAGCTCGTATTGTGGCATGTCGTTTTATACGTCTTACAGCAGGCTTGTTAAACAACAAGCAATATAAACATTTTTCAACTTTCAAAGCATTTTATTCATTTGACATTAACTTATATAAATGCGTCATAGTTCAGTTGAATCATGCACTTGCTAGGCAATGCTTTAATGTTTCATAGCTTTTGTGATTATATTTAAGTGTATTTATAATAAAGGGAGACTATTCTTGTGCTGTGTTTGTAACTTATGAGTGTAAGAGTGTTGCAGTTACTTGCCCTTTGATTGAGTTCTCACATTAGTGTGACTGTTGTGTGCCTTAAATTGTCACTGTGTCTTTATCAGTAGGACCTTGTTCACCGACATTTCAAGACTTTGACTCAGACATAGACTTAGAATTTGAAAAAAAGGTCTTATATTTGAAAAAAAAATGTTGTCATTTCTTTTCTACTGAATCGAAAACAATGAAATTTTGTCTGTATAAGCAATGTACGCTTGTATAGACTTTTATTAAAATTGATTTATTTATAACAAAATCGGGAGCAAAAGAACATTCAAATTTTTTGAAGTCTTATTTTATATTTTTAGAGTTTCAGTCCTAAAATGCTGGTGAATTTGTTCCCTAGTCTGTTAGTGTGCATTGAAATTGTCACAGTGTCATCTAGTTTTTGAAGATTGTTGTGCTAATACAGTTTGATGTTTGTTATGTTTTTACACTTATACTTTTCTATCTTCATTTAGCTTGTGTTGTTTCGTCTATGTTAAAGCATATAGTACATAACTAGATTGTATTGTTCACAAATTTTCTCTTTTATAACCAGAAGCAGTTGTTTAGGTGTAGCGATCATATCCATGTTTGTCATCGTAGACATAGTTGTTAACATTTTGTCTGTTACGTATAATAGACTGAAGTTTAGCTTAATTTTTTTGTATTTTTTTTTGCCTCATATTGATTTTGTGCTGGACGTCACGATATTTGTGTGTCTGGACGTCACAAAATTTGTCTATACTTGTTCTCCTTAATAACCATTGGTTTGATTTCAATAAAACTTGTCCAATGTACACTCAATGTTCACTTGTACACTCGTGCCAATTTATATATAAAAAAGGTCTACATAACTGCTCAGGAGCGAAACAAACATTTCAGATTCTGAGTTCTTACTCAAAATATTTAAATAGATTTGATTGGCTGCACTACTCTTACATTCATATTGAGTGATGCTATTCTATATAGGGAGAGACTGCCTGGTTTATATGCTTGTCATACAGTATTGCTTTACAAGCTAACATGTATATACTGGGTTGAGAAATATACAACATATAGTTATAGAACATTTTTTGAAACAGAGTTTTGATAAAGGGGCAGTTTGCTTATGAATGCCACTAAAAAACAGACTTTCATCTTATTGCCAGGATTGGGCATTATTCCTTAGGCATATGCATGATGTTTCTGCCCAAGTATCGAGTCATGTTCACATTCAGCAGCTAATAGAGTTCTTTTAGGATTGTTGATTGTCCATATTGTCTTCCATAATTAGTAATTGTAACCAAGTTGGCTATAATCTAGAATATAAAAAATGCAACTTTAAATACATGTATCTTAACTTTTTCTTAACATTTTGTGAATTTTTTTTAATGCAGACTTGAAAGTGTTTGAGATTTTTTAAATTTTTAGGGTTGGGAGTCCTCTATATTGAATCCCCTGTTACAATGAGTGTGTGTTTATATATTTGTTATGATATAGTTTGTGTTACATGTCTGTGATGATCTGTGTGCCAGTTTGTATTATATGTATGTTATGTTTGCAGGCGTTTATGGCTCAGGGAACGTATTAGAATGGCGCTGAGGTACCTTGCTCAGGCAGTTCAATAATCTTAGTTGCGTTAATGCAATATTAAATCATTTATAATGCGATTTAATGCCTATTACTTACTCAACAGACCCAATAAATGAATGGCTCAATGTCCCATGGTTTGAACAATTTTCCTCATTAAGACTAAGTTATGTACTAAATGAAAGTGCCTCTAATAATTTTCCCAGCGAGTGGCTTATAAATTGTTTACTAGAGCCGTATTTGTCTAAAATGACATTGTGTGTATATGTGTGTTCTAACATTAATGTTTGTCCCATAAGTGTCATACTTTTTTAGCTGTGTTTGTCTTTCTGATTGTGAATCATTTCTTGTTCACTGAATTGTGTTCACTGTAACTTTTACATGTTTTCACATTCACTGTATGTGTTCACTGAAATGTGTGTAATGTAGTCATCACTGAACTGTGTTCACAATAACACAAATAGAATGCATGTTGTGTCAATATTTATTCTTTCATAGCGATTTTCATATTGATAACATAAAGATTGATAGGCGAGCCGAGCATAGCCTTTATTTGCCAGTCAGTGTTCTGCTGAAAATGGCAGGCATGTGTGTGCTTCCACCTGGATTTGAATGCGGGTCACTGAACTCATACTGATTGAATAGTTTGTGTGATACTGTTTATGCTTGCACTGTTTTTCATTCTGACTTCATAGGCATTGCCTGACTTTGTGTGATACATTATGTTTTACTGTTTTTAGCTCACCTGAGCACGAAGTGCTCACTGGTGAGCTTTTAGGATAGGTGGCTGTCCGGCGTCCGTCGTCGTCCGTCGTCCGTCAACAATTCCTTTAAATGACTTCTTCTCCTAAACCAATTGATGGAATTTAACCAAATTTCACAGGAATGATCCTTGGGTGGTCCTCTTTCAAAGTTGTTCAAATGGTTCTGGTTAATTTATTAATTAGGTCACAGGAGCTAAAAATAGATTTTCAAAGTGAAAACTTAAAAAATCTTCTTCTCTGAAACCACAGGGCCTACAGCTTTGATATTTTGCATGAAGCTTCATCATGAGATCCTCTACAAAGATTGTTCAAATTTCGCCCCTGGGGTCAAAACTGCACCCGTCCCGGGGGTCACTTGTTTTGCAATAGAGTTATAGAGAGAAATCTTTGAAAATCTTTTCCTCTGAAACCACAAGACCTACAACTTTTATATTTTGCATGTAACATCATAATTATTGGGGTCCTCTAACAAGATTGTACAAATTTTACCCCCATGGGGTTAAAATAGCCCCCTACCCCAGTCACTATGTTATTGTAGAAAACTTTGAAAATCTTCTCTTATACCACAATGTAGACTCCCACTGACCTCACCTTTAGATAAGAAATAATTAATTGAAGTGGTCAGTGGTCAGCAGGCAGCCTAAGTTATAACACATTACCATCTGATAAGCCAGTTAACACAAACAAAGAGTAATTCAGTATTTTATCCTGAGAAAGAAGAACCATTATACGTACAATGTTTCAGAAAGTTAATTTCAGCAGAAGTTATTTAATTTTGTACTGTGTATGCCATTCACTATAAAGTGACTATCAAAATGTATCATTATGACTCAGTACATTAAAAGTGTGTCTGTTCACAAAATAAGAACAGTTAATTAATTTTAAAAGAAATATTGAATACACTCTTTTATTATTGTACATGAAGTTTTGATTATTGTGCAAAAAAATGTTATGGAACCAGTATGTACATGCATCTAGTGATTATAGTAAGAAGAACAATTTTCAAATATATTTGGTCGCATGGCTGTTGAATATTTTTATTTGATCAATGAATACTCATATAATAGTTATCTACTTAGTGTTTGAATGCAGCTTTATTGGTAATTAATGTGATTTTATAAAATACTCCATTGTCTGAAGGCATATCTTTTTCAACAATTGCATGTATTGCCTGTACGAACCTTTTGTTGTACAATAAACTTTCTTCTGCAAAATTTGTATTGTTTATTCAATTTTTTAATCTCTACAAAATGAAATAAAAATAATGTAGCTTTACAAATACTTATGTCATTTCCAGATGGTAAAAAAGTGATCTGGAGCCAGAATCACAACCAATATTTTAACTCACTTACATTTGAATATTCATATAATGAGTCTTTAATTGCTCTAGTCAAGATGATATTTAGTACTAATTTTACATTGTTACAACTTCTTGCTCTCAAGAAAATATCTCTATGAAACTCAAAATTACAGCGAATGTCAATATCAGAGTGCAGAGTGTAAGTAGTGGTTATATAATTCCGGGCCCAGGTTTTGTCTGTTCATGCATGAAGACTGGTGAATCTACTTGCAAACACACAGACCACTGCTGACCAACATCTGGTTTCAATTAGATAAGGATCAGATCAGTAACATACCATGAAAGATTTTAGGGTCTGACTAGGGTAATGATAATAAACCATGAGGTGTTACAAATTGATGTACATTTTCTAGGGGATTTTAGAGAGAACTGGCACTTATGCGTAGGAGTGTTTTGTATTTGTAACACTTGGAGTGAGGAGTACTATGCATGTATGATAAGAACAAATGTTTCAAGAATTAAAACAATTTTTTTAGAATTAAATAAAAATCAGGATATGTATTCACAAAGCATCTTAGGTGAAAACTTAACTTATTTTGTCTGAAGTTGATAAAAAATTGTAAAGGTTTTCAAGTTTTTTAAACAGATAAGGTCATTAACCTTAAACATAATTATCATAGAGGCATATCCTACTATTCCGGAATAATCCGAGAATCAGGATTAGCTGCACTAAAAAAAAAGAACTTCTATGTAGAAAAAGTTCATTTCTCGTAACATCACTCGAATATTACTCAGGTGAGCGATCCAGGGCCTTCTGGGCCCTCTTGTTTATTTGTTTTGTCCTGTTTATGAGTGATACATATATATATATATATGCTTGCACTGTTTTTCGTTGATAGGTCATGTCCTGATTTGCATGAATCAAATACGAAGCCAGTATTACAGAAGAGGTAGCCTCCCTTGTCTGCACCCGTTTCTCTGACAACTAAAGCCATAATATAGCACACCTGTTGCCTTATTGGCCATTAATTCTTCTCCCATTTGTTGACTCATACAGTTGTAAATCATTTCCAAACAACTACCAACAACCCCCAACAACTACCAACAGTTACTGATTTCTATACTAATCAGTTACTAAGTACCAATAATATCAACCATATATTGTATATTCCCTCAAATATTCTTAATTGAACCTGTGAAGCCTACATCCCTGTCCTCATATCAAACCTTACTCGAGACAAGTGTGATCAATCATTAACAATGCATTGTTGAATTCTGCAATATAGACTCCGTTTTCCCCATGGCAGAATAACAACTGTTATACTACGGTGTCAGAAAATAAATGTGTTCCACCAAATTGAATATTAAAAGTTAAGTCAAAGGACTAAACATTATTATTATTCATCTAAGGCATTCTGGTGTTAATCCACAATCCAGTGATAGACTGTTTGATCCCAGGCCATGACATATCTAAGTTATTCAAATGGGACTTGCTTGATGCTAACCATGGCTAATTCCAGGTTACTACTGGTTTGCCCGATGTCTGGTTAATGTTGCTTGGTAGCCTCCATGTGACTGAAACACTGTTAACCAATGAGATAATATTCAATAGTCCATATTCCTTTGTATACACCTTTCCCTGTGATAAATCAATATCATTATATCTACCAAGACACAGACTGAGGTTTTGTTATGAAACCATGGTTGTCTCGGGAATTGTGTACCTGAACTTTCTGATAAAGCAAAATTCTGAAAAATTACCTGAACTTTCTGATAAAGCAAAATTCTGAAAAATTATTGTAGGTTGTTATACTTGATTTTGAACCATTAACTTCTTAATTTGCAGTTTCTTTAATTATTTAATCCAACACTTATGTTTAGCGTTATTTAGCAAGTAACTGTGTAGAGATATAAACAGTGTGATGTCAAATGTTCAACAATTTTTCTTCCATTTTGTGTCTGAGATGGAATCGTTATAACACATTATTAATCTTTCAACAGTTTCATCTGTGTGTTCTGTGTGTCGTGTGACCCATATTTTAATCTCTAATTAACTAATCCGAGAGGAAAAGTTGTGCTAATCAAATTGTCTACCATTTAATCTGAAAGTGAAAGTGAAACTAGTCTACAGGTGTAATTAGGTTATTTGGCTAATAATGTTTTCAATGTGTTACATTAAATGCACTGTGCATTGCCTTTTATAAGTTGACTACATGTCTTAACCATAAGGATGTAAATTATGCATGTTTGTATGTGTAAACATTAATGAGTGTGTCTCATTTGTGAAGTGCCTTTAAAGATCTCCGCATGCAGGGATAGGACTTCCTTCTTACAGCTAGTTACTGCTCTTCTGACTTATTCAGATTCGGTCTTTCCTGCTAAAAGTGATGATAGGGCAATCCTTAAAAAATTATATGTTTGCCCTAACATTTTTTGCATTTTGCAGGTTCCTCAAAAATTATTTCCATAGAAAAAAAATTCGACCTACCTACCCACCTTAAAAATCTTTGGTCACATTAGGGCAAACAAACAATATTTTCAGGATGGCCTAGAGTCACATCCTTGATGTGTTATATTTCTATTTTGTTCTATATTTTATATGTTCTGGGTAAAAAGTTAAAGCATGTTGTATGTTTTGAATGGATATTTTGATATATAGTTTGTTTTCTGTGTGGATATTTAAACGTGATACTATTGCAAGTATTCATTAAATAGTTTGGTATTTACATCTGTATTGTGCTTAACATTCACATAAGGGGCCGTAAATCATTCGCTGTATATGTATTTGACCCGTACGAGTCACAATACCTGTGTTTTACCTTAAGGGCAGTAACTCTGTCACATTGTATGACAGTGAAAATTGGCTCAAATGAGAGTCATTAGTAACAAAATGAATTGTCTCCCTTGCAAGATAAAGCTGCTGTAGATCAATCAGTTTTAATTATTAGGTCAATTAGGGTCTTAGTTCAAACTAGTTGAAATCCTTTGACTTTATCGTTGTTTCTTATTATGATATTGTCCCTTCGATGCAACAAGATTGTATCTTACTAAATACTATATGGAGGGATACAACCTTGTTGTATCAAAGTGAGGGTATCATCCTAAGTCCTAATTATTTGAAATCCTCGTACTTTATCCTTGTTATGCATATATTTTCCATGATATGTTTGCTAATAGAAGCTTATTGTCTATCCACAGGAGTTCAGTAACACGTATGAGTGTAGAACAGAAACATAACGTGATGAAGAATGTCGACGGTCAAGAGCGGGCACCTCTTGATCCGAAAATTCCTCCGACAAAGGAAGAGGAGAAGAAGAGTAGTTCGAGTTCTTGTAGCGAAGATGAGACTTCGGAATCTGAGACAGGTAAAACTGGTGAAGGTAATTTATTGGACAGTTTTCTGGGATCTTCATTATTTCAGTAAAACTGGACCTGTTGGAAGTCATAGAAAATGTGTTTTGTTTCGAAAATTATTTGTGCTGATTTTGTTTAGGAATACTTCTGGAATTTCAAATTATTGTTAGGATTTTCAGTTTCACTCATTAAAATTTTATGGAGAAAAAACAACATGAAAAAAGTTCTGTACTTGTTGTTTTCAACCTCTTTGGTTTTTGTGTCAGAGTTTTTTGAAAACTTGGAATTTTTCTTTAATTTAAATTTCAATATTCCTAGTTTCTTTTCCATAATCCGTGTTATGTATTTCTTTGTATTATCCAACTTTTTCTGATTTCAACCCTTTGTTTACTTTCTTCTATTTCAGAGAAAAAGAATGAAATAAATAAAAAATCTTCGCAAAATCAGGTAAATTTGATTATTGTTCAGCAAGAGTTGAATGGTTATTTAAACAAGAATGATTTGCTCTGTTTGGCTGTGAAAACCCAGTGCAATACAGTTCTCTTAAATCTTCAAAATGAAAACATTTTTCTGATCTGCAAATCTAGATAACATTTTCTTCTTGATAAAAATATTATTTATCATGTATGCAATATAAGCAAAAAATTTAATTTCCAATTTCGGTTAAATTAAATTTGAGAAATGATTTATGTTGAATGTCGTAGTTGATTTAGAAACTATCATATTAATCTGTATATGAGTACATGTAGATTAAACTTGGTGGTACTTACTATTTATACATAAATTGATTCAGGCATGTAGCATAATATATGTATATACAGCGTCCAATAACATGTATCAGTGTTTAAATAAAGCATGGTATATTGTCCATGTGATTGTACGACATAATACACTCAGGGTTTCTGTAGGGGCCAAATAGTACGAGTTTTCTTCTGATTTCAATGTTGATAAATATTATAGGAACTGGAAAATGTCAAGATAATGTGACTACGAAAGCTTCCATACGACTCGAATATTGGCAGGGGTTCTAAAAAACAGAATTCAAAACAACAAATTAATTGTCAATGTAATTAACTCTACATTTATTGGATTATTTTATAATTCTGTCAATTCTTCTACATTATAATAATACCTACATATTAAGTACAATATTGATCAAGTTATATATTTCCTCAATTTGTCAAGATTTAAAAAAAAACGCTGTACAGGTTTTCCCCTCTGAGAGAATTTGAAACTTTTATGTATACAGGCATTCCTTTCTAGGACAAAGTAAACCTTGTGTGACAGTGTACAGGCATTTCCCTTTAAGATCAAGAAATAACAACTTTGTGTGTATGGGCATTTCCCTCTAACATCAAGAAATTACAACTTTGGGTGTACAGGCATTTCCCTCTAACATCAAGAAATTACAACTTTGGGTTTACGGGCATTTCCCTCTAACATCAAGAAATTACAACTTTGGGTGTACGTGGGGCATTTCCCTCTAACATCAAGCAATTACAACTTGGGTGTACGGGCATTTCCCTCTAAGATCGAGCAATTACATCTTGTGTGTACGGGCATTTCCCTCTAACATCAAGAAATTACAACTTTGGGTTTACGGGCATTTCCCTCTAAGATCAAGAAATTACAACTTTGGGTTTACGGGCATTTCCCTCTAACATTAAGAAATTACAACTTGGGTGTACAGGCATTTCCCTCTAACATCAAGCAATTACAACTTTGGGTGTACAGGCATTTCCCTCTAAGATCAAGAAATTACAACTTGGTGTGTACGGGCATTTCGCTCTAAGATCAAGAAATTACAACTTTGTGTGTACGTGGGGCATTTCCCTCTAACATCAAGAAATTACATCTTGGTGTGTACGGGCATTTCCCTCTAACATCAAGAAATTACATCTTGGTGTGTACGGGCATTTCCCTCTAACATCAAGAAATTACATCTTGGTGTGTACGGGCATTTCCCTCTAACATCAAGAAATTACATCTTGGTGTGTACGGGCATTTCCCTCTAACATCAAGAAATTACATCTTGGTGTGTACGGGCATTTCCCTCTAACATCAAGAAATTACATCTTGGTGTGTACGGGCATTTCCCTCTAACATCAAGAAATTACATCTTGGTGTGTACGGGCATTTCCCTCTAACATCAAGAAATTACAACTTTGGGTGTACGTGGGGCATTTCCCTCTAACATCAAGCAATTACAACTTGGGTGTACGGGCATTTCCCTCTAAGATCGAGCAATTACATCTTGTGTGTACAGGCATTTCGCTCTAAGATCAAGAAATGACAACTTGGTGTGTACGGGCATTTCCCTCTAAGATCAAGAAATTACAACTTTGGGTGTACAGGCATTTCCTCTTAGAAATAATTTAAAAAAAATTGCCAGACAGACATTCCCCTCTGAGAGAAATTAAAAGACAAATGATACAATTTTTTTCAAGTAAACAACCACTCGCCTCTGTTTTAGGGTAAACAAAAGATAATAAAAACATGGGTGTACTGGGGTAGAATGGTGTTTGCTTTGTGTGGTGTGTCTCCTATACTCTTGTCTTCTTGTGCATGTTTAGCCAATAGACCGTGATAAACCACCGATCATGGCAACCGTTGAAATCCGTGAGAAACTACCAGCGGAAATGCCGAGAATCGAAGAGACGGTTGAAACAACTGACAAAGAAAAAATAAAATTCATTGACGAGGATGAGGAAGGGAAGGATAATGATATTAAGAAAGAGAATGAGATGATTGGAGACGGTTTGAAGAAAGATAAATTAACTAATAATGTAAGTGATGAAAGTAGTTTTGTGGGAAACTTTCGTAGAAATTTTGTAGCATTTCTGTTTTCTCAGTTTCTCAGTTTCTTGAAAAGCTTTAGCCATTGTTAAGTCAGTTTAGTCAGAGATGGGATGCAAGTGGCTTTCTGGTATAGCTTTAATGTATACCTAGAGTAGTTGATGGGAGTTGCAGAGATCAGGTAAGTCAATTGTTTTATTGTCATTTCAAATAATATTGATGTTTCGTATGTATACAGGAGTGTTTATGTTGATTCTGCTTTAAATGGTCATTTAATTTGTTAGAGTCCATTTTGAGAGCTCAGTGCAAAACTATGGTTACTACATCAATTTATATAGGTTAGTACGTACCATAGTTTTGCACTGAGCCCTCAATTTACTCCTACTGTTTCCCCTACATTGATGAATGTTGGATTTTGTTATCATGATACAAATATTGCTTCACATGTGTAAACCTTGGTTCAAGTATGCACACTGCTGCTTCATACAGAAATACAATTTAAGTGGATATTATGCCTGCTTTGCTTCAGTACATTATATTATACATGTTTGCTATTGAAGCTATGTGGTTAGGACAGATTATGCTGCTATTTTGAAACAAAATTTAATAAGTTAAAAGCCTAGCCATTGTTGTAATTATTGCAAGAGACTGGATATACGTGTCTACTAGATATGTTAGACGAAGGTAAGTGAAAGTCAACTCTGGTTAATCATGTGACAAAACCATGTGACCAAACCATGTGATCAAATCATGTGACAAAACCATGTGATCAAACCATGTGATCAAATCATGTGACAAAACCATGTGATCAAATCATGTGACAAAACCATGTGATCAAACCATGTGATCAAAACATGTGATCAAACCATGTGATCAAACCATGTGACTAACTGACTGCGTGTCAGTAAGGTAAGTTTAATGTATTAGTGAATGAAATGTGTACAGTGTGCATGACATCCAAAGTATGGGTATATGTTGTGTATATTATATTCTTGCATGATCTATATGTAGGTAACATGTCTAAACATGTACTTTGAAACAGTGGTTTAGTGTGATATGTTAAATTAGTTGATTATATAGGTAATGACATTTAGTCACTTAATTGAAGGCAGTGGGTTTAATTCTTTAGTTCCCTAGAATTTTAATTCTGTTTTTTTGGTCAAAATTGGAATATTGAGATTTTAGACAAACAACTTTGATAAAGGGGTTTATAACAGAACTTCAACTTCTACGTAATATTCTTCTATGCCGCAGGGGCATCCACTGCAGAGGAATTCGTAGGATGGGTGTCAGCATTTTTTCAGTCATTTGTTTCTTCAAAATTATTTTAATAGTTCTGGTTAATGATAAAGTTAGGAAGAGCTATTACAGTTGTTCATAGATCTATCTTTTAATATCCGAACAAGAAACCTTCTCTCTGTTATATGTGTTGGTGAAATTATGGTTAAAGTTTCTAAGACAATTATTCTGCATGTCAAGTTGTGTTCCTGGGGTTTTGTTTATCATGTGAACCAATCTTCATCAGAGCGACCGGCCTTATCTAAAACTCTGGTTTCCTTTGAATTTTCATGGTTCTTGTTTTTACTCAAACTGTATTGGATTGAATGGTCTAGAAAAGTATTAAGGAAGTACCCCTCATATTCATATATTTAGTGTTTGTTTTAAACATAATGCATGAATGTAGCATCATACATTTATACACCAATACATTCCATTTATATAAATTTTATATAATATTGATCATTACAACATTTGGTTACCAAGTATTTACACTTCATTGAATGTTCTAAAGGGTAAAACGGAAAATAAAAATGAAGAAAAAGTTACGAAACCCGAAAAAATCGATGATGCTTTGAAAGAGAAAGCTAACGTCAACAATAAGGAGAAGAAATCACTGGATTTAAATGAGGAAAAAGAAAAAGAAGTCAAAAAGGACGAAGAAAAGGTCAAGGTTATTGATAAGGAGGTCAAGGTTATTGATAAGGAGGTCAAGGTTATTGACACTGTTAAAGAGAAAGACCTTGACCAGGAGACACCTCTGATAGAAAACGTAGCTCCAGTGAAGGATAAGGAGAACTTGAAGCGTACAGTAAGCGCTCCTCCAAACGTTACCGAGGTAAATGCACTGTGCTTGAGCTGTACCGTCTTGCTACATGTGCATGTGGTGGCCAGTTATTCTACTAAGCAGTTAACATAATCCTACAGTACTTAGTGTGTTTTTGGTGGTTTGTGGATGCCATAATAATAATCAGAGCTGTTCTTTGTTGAGTTCCGTATTTAACGTCTTATGTTTGCCAATATTTTAGCCTGTTATCTTTTAAATCTTGTGGTATGGTTGCACTAAACAATCCTCAAATATTAACCAATATGTTATATTTATAACAGAAAGTGCATTTTGTATTAATCAACAACCATTTCATTATCCTGTAATCTGTATACACGATACTCTGGAAAACTCTCCTACACGTTGGTACATAAAACTCTACATCTCCTTAGCGGTTGGCCACAACCAACTTGGAAGTGGTCATTACTGTGTGCCAGGTAGGTCATGGCTTGTGATTTATTTTTTGTTTATACTCTGCCATCTTTCTCTTCACTTAATTATCAGTACCGGTAATTCCTAATATATGGAAATTCCCCCAATGCATCAAAATCGTACATATTCAATATATTTCCAGAATTTGTTAAAACAAAATGGTTTTAGAATTTGTCAATTTACATTACAAGGGTTGCCTGAATGACCTGTCGTTACTGCTTATAATTAAAGAAGGACTTACGACAGTCTTGCAGGCAATCCTCGAAATTTAGTAAATTATAATATAATTGCCATGGTTTATAATTATGATAATATAACTAGGTTACAGTCTTAATTAGCTGTTTGTAATAATTTGCCTGGTATTTTCAGACCTTTGTCTGATTTCAGGTCTTTTATCTTGAAATTTGTACCTACTTTATATTGAAAAATAGTTTTGAGATTGGAATTGTCCGGCAATTGTCTTGATTGTACTTCATGGTGCTCCAAAATATGTTTACATCAATAGAAAGATGGTTGAGTATTCTACATTCTTGCAATTCTCTAAATAGGTAGATTTTCAATGAGTTGTCATTCATTTCAGAATGTATTTGTCAATGTTTATATTCAAATATTCAAAATTGATAAAAGATATTGTTTGTCAACTTGTTTTTGACCTGATACTTATGTTTGGTTGGCTATCAACCATACATACATTTGTCATTATGGAAAATATCAACTTAGAAAATCTACCTTTACTTTTGTGAGATCATAAATACGATTATACAGTATGAGATTCGTATCCAGGCTCATAATCTTTTAAAACTTCTCAGTAAATTATGCAAGCTATGCTATATTGGACAAGGGGTCTGATTATGATAAATGTTTCTAGGAAAACTAGTTCAATCAATGTGATACCAAGTATGATTAAGATATTACATAATGTATGAGAGATTCAACATTATCACAAATGAAAGTGTACTATAAGAACACAAGAATGCAGGATATATAAAATAAATAAGTTGATAAGATTTTAAGCCTGGATACTTGCAGTCTCTTGTTGTATAATCTGGCACACACTGCTGCTAGCATCAAGTAAGAAGGTAAGTTGTATGGTATAATGTAGTAGATAGTTGGGGTAGACATATCTTTGGCTTACTGTTCTCTAATCTCTTACCAGTTTGCATTGTGCAGTACATGAGACCACATTATTTTTTAGGTTTACGGGAAATTTTTAGTTATTTTTTTTTCAAGTTCATTTTTAGAACATTTTGCTGTTGAGTGAAGGGACAGGAAATATAACAGTGCCCTCAAAGGTTACTTACCAGGTGTCTTGCTGTGACCTATGTAACCTCAAAAGGGCCTCTTTGTTATTTTTTTCTCGGTAAACTAAAATAATGTGGCCTAACATGTATTGCTATGTTTGTTTGCAGGTATTGCGTAGTCAGCAGTAATAGTGAATTATTCCATCCTAAGATTTCTTTACGTTACTGCTTCTGCATGATTGAACTGCATCTGCCAATATTTTAATTACTAGATTTTTCTCCCCTTGCTTACATTATGGGACTAAAAGTGTAAAAAATTCAGTTACAAGATTTCCTCCATTTGTTTAAGATATTGAAACAAATTTATTTCCAATTTAATTTTCTTAGACAATTTTGACATTTCGTACGTTGACTGGTGTGAGTAACACATGTTGATTGGGGGTTGTTTTATACACAATATACTGGGTCAAAATGGCCATCTTAGTTTCTTTCATAAATTATTTTCATAAGTTATATGTGCCACTTTAAGCATAATTTATTATTATCTATCATCATGGATCTAACATTGAGCTCTAGTATATTTGGATTGTTATTTCATTATTTGTTCTCACACTAATTAAATGTCATTAATTGAACTAATGCATCTGTCAATCTTCTATAACATCCATGTGAACATATAAAGATATTGTATGAGCCTGTGACAAGCATGACAATATGAGACTGATTGTACTAACTGTTCATTTCATTTCAGTCATATAAGCATAGGATATCATTTCTATGTGAAACTTGAATATATTTCTATGCATTAATTGATATTGATTTTGAATTCCACTGTTTTATGTTGTTATGTTTTTTTGCTGTCACTGCATGTCAGACTCTTCCACGAAAATATTACATCAATATTTTCCTCCACATGTGGAGAAATTGCCATTGTCTTGTGGAAGAGTATGTAAGTACTGGTTATGATGCAGTCCGGGAAAACACATTCAGTGAATGGGCCGGCATATATAACTGAAACACCTGAATAAACAAATTCATTTATATGCATTATTTCTCAGAAATCAAATAGTACTGATAAAACTGGTGCTTTATATATTCTAAGTCTTCATTGGTTTTATTAGCTCACCTGTCACAAAGTGACAAGGTGAGCTTTTGTGATCGCTCTTCGTCCGTCGTCCGTCGTCCGTCCGTCGTCCGTCGTCCGTCGTCCGTCGTCCGTTCACAATTGCTTGTGAACACACTAGAGGTCACAAATTTAGCCTGATCATTATGAAACTTGATCACAATGATCATCTCCATAAAATCTAGGTCAAGTTCGACATTGGGTCATCTGGGGTCAAAAACTAGGTCACTAGGTCAAATCAAAGGAAAACCTTGTGAACACATTAGAGGTCACAATTTGAGCCTAATCTTTATGAAACTTGATCACAATGATCATCTCTGTAAAATCTAGGTCAAGTTCGATATTGGGTCATCTGGGGTCAAAAACTAGGTCACTAGGCCAAATCATTGAAAAACCTTGTGAACACATTAGAGGTCACATTTTGAGCCTAATCTTTATGAAACTTGATCACAATGATCATCTCTGTAAAATCTAGGTCAAGTTCGATATTGGGTCATCTGGGGTCAAAAACTAGGTCACTAGGCCAAATCATTGAAAAACCTTGTGAACACATTAGAGGTCACAATTTGTGACTTATCTTTATGAAAATTGATCACAATGATCATCTCTATAAAATCTAGGTCAAGTTCGATATTGGGTCATCTGGGGTCAAAAACTATGTCACTATGTGAAATTAAAGGAAAACCTTGTGAACACATTAGAGGTCACAATTTGAGCCTAATCTTTATGAAACTTGATCACAATGATCATCTCTGTAAAATCTAGGTCAAGTTCGATATTGGGTCATCTGGGGTCAAAAACTAGGTCACTAGGTCAAATCAAAGGAAAACCTTGTGAACACATTAGAGGTCACAATTTGAGCCTAATCTTTATGAAACTTGATCACCATGATCATCTCTGTAAAATCTAGGTCAAGTTCAATATTGGGTCATCTGGGGTCAAAAACTAGGTCACTAGGCCAAATCATTGAAAAACCTTGTGAACACATTAGAGGTCTCAATTTGTGACTTATCTTTATGAAAATTGATCACAATGATCATCTCTATAAAATCTAGGTCAAGTTCGATATTGGGTCATCTGGGGTCAAAAACTAGGTCACAAGGCCAAATCATTGAAAAAGCTTGTGAACACACTAGAGGTCACAATTTGAGACTAATCTTTATGAAAATTGATCACAATGATCATCTCTCTAAAATCTACGTCAAGTTTGATATTGGGTCATCCGGAGTCAAAAACTAGGTCATGAGGCCAAATCATTGAAAGAGCTTGTGAACACACTAGAGGTCACAATTTTGACCTTATCTTTATGAAACTTGATCACAATGATCATCATTATAAAATTTAGGTCAAGTTCGATATTGGGTCATCTGGGGTCAAAAACTAGGTCACGAGGCCAAATCATTGAAAAATCTTGTGAACACACTAGAGGTCACAATTTTGACTCTATCTTTATGAAACTTGGTCACAATGTTTATCTCTATAAAATCTAGGTCAAGTTAGATACTGTGTCATTTGGGCCAAAATCTAGGTCACTAGGCCAAACAGGTGAGCGACCCAGGGCCCTTTGGACCCTCTTGTAGTACATAGCATTTGATAAATAGTTGTTAAGTTTTAATCTTCCATATAATTTTAAAATGAATCATAGTTTATTCACTTGTTTTATTGACCGTACATTATCTCATGTTTTCCTACTAATGTGGACTTGTTTAACCCGGCTGTCCTCGATGTCCAGTCATTTATAATGCCTATGTTTGATTGATTTGTTATATGAGACATTGTATATGAGTTTCAACTAATGACATGTATTGGGTATATTTACCTTTTGATTTAATTGACATTTCACCTGAGCAGGGATGGCACTTTGGCGTCTGAACATTTTTTCGTAGATTTCTTTTTGAAGTTTTTCAAATGAATAAATTGCTATGATTTACTATTACAGTATTATATTAAATACTTGATTGGCAACTGGCATAATCACTAAATTAATTTGAGGGCTTAGTGCAGAACTACGGTGCATGCCTCTATAAATTGATGTAGTTACCATAGTTTTGCACTAAGCTCTTGTATGTCAATTTGCAATGCAATAACTTTTTATATGTGCCGTATGTGGGACCTCCATGCAGTGTGTATTCAAGTTGGCACGGTCCCTAGCGGTTTTCAATAGAAAAATATTAAAATAATGTTAAATTAATACTGAAACTCGTATACATTGTCATATTGAGTAGTTGCAACCGTCACAATGAAAATAACATATTCTTTAATCAAAACACTGTTTCAAGTTTTATGCGATGCTTTGCTGGTAAAAAACAGCTAAAGTAACATATTTTGAAAAGACAAAATTTTCTTATCCTATTTAAACCAATACTATGGATACTTCATCAATGTGTCGAGTATTTTAAATTCATATTAATTTGAAGATTAGAATGAACTTGTGTTTAAGGCATCTACATCATTGTGACTGTTGTCAATGTGACATTTGAAGTGTTTTTAATGTTTGGATAATATTTTGGCTTTGTGGCTGACCATTTTCTGCATGTTTGCTGTTTAGATTCCGAAGATTTCTATTAACACAAAGCCAGTGAAGGATGACATTAAAGGTGAGAATGAGGTTCCATCTTGGAGAGTCGGTCTACGTAAAACAGGAAGTACTAGTGCTGTGCCAATCGATACCGCTGTCAAAAAGACAAGTGAGGAAGACAAAAATCTCCCTCGATCAGCGTCAAGTCCTCGATTGGCAGAGGACGATGAAAATAAGAAAAATGAAAAGAACGTAAGTATTGATGGACACATTAAGGTCAAAGGTTATATCCAATAAATAGTATGTCAAAAGTCATGAATGGAGGAATTGGATTTATGTATTAAATGACCAAAAAAATTGACTCGATCCGTATGATGATAAATGTCATCTGGAATAAGGTGTGGAGAGCGATTAATATAAGCTGAAAACCCTTGTTACATATTCTACCTAAAATTAATTTGAAGTGTCCATTATATTGTCTCTATTTAATTTCATATCTTAGTTTATACTGAATAACTTATTTTTGAACGGCAATTGTCATAGTTTACAAGTTCCTACAACTTTTATTAATCCCTCTAGACACCTCATGCTTGATGGTATCCATTGCTTTATCATTTCATCATATACTTCTTCACAAGTTGTTTATTTGCTGTTTCCTGTTCTGTTTGTTAGTGCTTTATTCATCAAGTAATAATAAGGCTGTGTGATTTTCTTCCTTCCAGAGTTTTACTTCCTGAATCCTTTATGTGCTTCCCCCTCGATGAGGGCAGTGTTTTACTAAGTTCTTAACTAACGATGTTCATTAAAATTAATTAATTATCTGTTCAGTCATATGTTGAAATCAAAGAAGTATTCACTAATTGTCAGAGAAATTTTATATTTTTTTTCTTATTTTTTTTAAAATTCTAATTATAAAAATCCCCCAAAAAATTCACTACAAATTTCTCAGAATCAAATTATAATCAACCTGCCTTGTAAAACCACAGCAGCAATCTTATGTTTATCTGTTTCGGAAACTGCTTGGAATTTGTGTTTCTTAGAGCAGGAAATCGTTTCAAATTGTTTTTAAAAATCAAGCTTCATGTATATTTGGTGGAAGGAGAAACTTTACAAAGTTTAGCATAGGTTGTGTATTTTGTTAAAAACAATTCAATTACAATTGTTGGTATTTTCAGATGAATTTTCATTAAATTTTGTTTAGGTGTTTAATGAGTCACTGTGTAACATATATATTTTAATTAGAGAAAAATGTTTTATGTAGAATTTTAGATGTGCCCTGTCATCGAGTTTGTGTGTAGCTGTGTTAATACTTATTACATGGAATGATTGGAGTGTTAATACAGGCTGCAACATTTATTGTGTAGCACTAATCTTGAAAAGTATTTAAGATACAACTAAGGTGTGAAACAATTCGGCATGTAAAATTGTACATCTATTGAAGTACCATGTATTAAAGGAACTTTCTTTTAACCGAATTTTGAGCCTTTTTTGAAAAACATGGTTTTCATGGTTATTCAAATTTTTAATGAGTTAAGTCAGTTTGTGATGGTTTGTAATATTTAAGAAAGGTGTATTGATCTTACTTAATACAATATTTGACATTTATTTCAGGATAAACCACTTACTAGAAGACCATATTCCTCATTTTCGACAGCTGACCACAACAACTCAAGTGTATCAGATAGGTGGGTGACAGTTTTTGATATTATTCATGTTTTACTAATGTAATCAGATAATATAAATATTGTGTTTTCCACTCCCGCATGGGAGAGATATTATGATTTGTGCTGGACGTCTTTCTGTATGTCCGACCATCAAGATGTCACAATATTTGTATGGGCTAGTTCAGTTTCTCCAACTCGTGGCATTTCAATGAAGCTTCACACAAAAAGTTGAAGCCAAGTTGGTGCCAAAAAAGTCCAGTCATGTGGCTTGTCCGGAATTTCAGGTTTAATGATATTTGCAGGACCTTGTGGGAGACATTGATTTTTTGTGTCAAAAACCCTTCTTGTTACTGGTTTTGTCCCATATTGATAGTGTAGTTTTAATGTTTTATTAGACTCTTAAGTTTAAGGTAAAAAAGTATTGAAATAAATCATAGTTTGAGCCAGTTGTGACCATATTTACTGGGCATTAAAAACTAAATATATACAAATTTATTGGTATAATAATCATTCAATATTATTACAGCCCCAAATTGAAAAAATGAGTTTTTTTCCTTGACAATTGTCTACCTGTACATACATATATCAAATGATTAAAAGCAAATTAAGGCCTGCTATCTTAGTATGTACATTGGTAACAAAATGCAGTTGACCCCCTATAGAATTGGACCAACTAGGTCTTAGGTCAAGCCTTCTGAGACCTTGTGTTTATAAACAGCATGCAAGTATCACTCCAGAACATATTGACTAGAATACTTTTCATGGGTCACTGCATTCATTTCATTAATATTGTTTTGTGTAGTATGTCATGACTAGGATGACCCCAACCCAACATTTACTTGTCTTGTTAAAGCATCATGATTCTATGTAGTTTCTTGTGTTTTGCAGACATTTTAGTCATGTATTCATTAGTTGGTCATTACTTTTACCCATGATTGATTATCATGCATGCTACAAGTAAAACATATTCTACTTTATTCAAATTACAAATTTTAATAATAGTTAGCAAATATAGCCGTGTTTAATAAAGTTATCATTTTTAAGAATTTAGAAAAATATCCTGATATATTAAAATGATAATGTTTGATAATTTAGACTACAGCAATGGAGAAGGTTAGTTTTGTTTATTTGAGAGTTTACATTGTACCTTGACCTGTTTCTATTGTATCCAGATATCACTCTGACTTATGGATTTATTGTTAGCTTCTGTGCTGACGTCTCTAGCCTGTATTCCCTGCTTTATGCTGTTTGATGAGAGAGAGAAATCCTTTTTATTATACCCAGTATCTTTGATGATGGTGTTTGAAGCTTTGTACATTTCGGTAGGTCTTCATACCAAAGAGTGTCCATTCAATAACTCCATCATGTGTGGTCCTAGGCTCCTCATGCTTTACATGGAGATTGGTGCTTAACGGTACATGACACCTCTTCATTTTGAGGTTTGTAGGTCACAGGTTAAGGTCACTGTGACCGTTAAGGTGAGTGAATAGCTCAGATAATAACTTGAGAATGGTAGTGTCAAGGATATTCAAATTATGAAGCAAGATTGGTCTCTGTCAGTAGTTGCCATACACTGATTTTGAGCTCAGTAGGTCAAAGATCAAGGTCACCATGTGATCAAGGTCACCATGACCTTTAACATTACTGACTCTTGGGTCGCCAAGGGGGCATACTTGTTTTGTTTACTTTATGGAGTGGTTAAAGATTACCTTGCTTTGTGCTGTCTTAAAAGTTCCTCAGGGACTTTTAGTGTTAAAAAGCCTGCTTTGTACACGCTAAAGTTTCGTTATTTAATTGAAAAAGATTCAAGGTTTGGTTTATGGTGTTCATGGTTTAGTTTGTTTTCTCCATATGTTTCCTCAAGTGTTAATTTAAATCCTTAAATTAATGATAACGGTTTTGGCTGACTGATTTAGTATTACAATTATTATTGTTACCATTTTGGTCTTCCTGCACACTTTAGTTATTGTCCCTGTCATTCATATCATTTTTTCTGTTGCTCGGGCTGGTTTATCGGAATATGAGTGGTAAAGAGAAAGACAAGAGAAAAACTTTAGTATTCACATAAAAAAATGTAGGAGCTTCAGTTTTGCCATACCTTTATCTAGACGCTGCACATGTCTGATAATTTGACCCATCTCTTAAACTCATTGCTTTTGAATCATGCGAAATTCTCAAGTTCTGCAATTTACTCCTTTTGTTCCTAATTGAGGCATAGTTGCAATTCCCCACCCAGAATTTGACCCCTTCAAAACCTTTTCCAAAAAAGTCTACCCCTGATTGTATTGTTTAATGTTTGTTTGTGCTTTTTTGTCAAGGATGCTTATTTCCATTTCCATCAATGCATTTGCTTTCTTTGACAGTTTTTTATGAACATAATGCTTTATACCCCTACAAACAATGTGTTTTAAATCCCTGCAAACAAAGCATAGTTGCTATATTGTCCCATAGATTGACCCCAAACCCCTTTCCCAAAATGCCATAAAGACCTGATACCCGGTGTAACAGGCCCCGTCTTCCCCCAGTCAGTTTTATCCCCCGGGGGATAAACTGGGCGGGGGATAAAACTGACCGTTACAGGTAACAGGCCCCGTCTTCCCCCAGTCAGTTTTATCCCCCGCCAGTCCTATTCTTCCCCCACCCCAGACCTCTTCTTCCCTCACCCAAAAAATTATGATGGGGAAGATATAGACTGGTAAATTTTATCCTCTGCCTGTGTAAAGTTAATACAAAGATGGGGGAAGAAATGGCCTATTCTATTTTATCCCCCACCTGAGTAAAGTTAATACGATGATGGGGGGAGAAATGGCCTGGTCTATTTTACCCCACACCTTAGTATAATTAGTATGAAGATAGGGGAAGAAATGGCCTAGTCTATTTTATCCCCCACCTTTATAAAATTAATATGAAGATTGGGGAAGAAATGGCCTAGTCTATTTTATCCCCCGCCTGAGTAGAGATAATATGATGATGGGGGATGAAATGGCCTAGTCTATTTTATCCCCCATCTAGGTATTATTAATATAAAGATGGAGTAGAAATGGCCTAGTCTATTTTATCCCCCACCTTTGTAAAATTAATATGAAGATGGGGGAAGAAATGGCCTAGTCTATTTTATCCCCCGCCTTTGTAAAACTAATATGAAGATGGGCGAAGAAATGGCCTAGTCTATTTTATCCCCCACCTTTGTAAAATTAATATGAAGATGGGGGAAGAAATTGCCTAGTCTATTTTATCCCCTGCCTTTGTAAAACTAATGTAAAGATGGGGGAAGAAATGGCCTAATCTATTTTATCCCCCACCTGAGTATAATTAATATGATGATGGGGGAAGAAATGGCCTAGTCTTTTTAATCCCCAACCTGAGTATAATTAATTAAAAAAAACATCAATAATGACGATTATTAATTTATGAATAATCGGGTTTATTTGTTAACCATTCGCTGTGCCTTTATTTTGAGTGCCTTCGGCACGGTCGTGTATTTATTACGCTCGCACCGTCATTATGCGCATGCGCGGCTGTCATCTTCATATTAATTATTCTAAGGTGGGGGATAAAATAGACTATAGGCCATTTCTTCCCACATCATTGTATTAACTATACTCAGGCGGGGGATAAAATAGACTAGGCCATTTCTTCCCCCATCATCATATTAATTATACTCAGGCGGGGGATAAAATAGACTAGGCCATTTCTTCCCCCATCTTCATATTAATTATACTCAGGCGGGGGATAAAATAGACTAGGCCATTTCTTCCCCCATCTTCATATTAATTATACTCAGACGGGGGATAAAATAGACTAGGCCATTTCTTCCCCCTCATTGTATCAACTATACTCAGGTGGGGGATAAAATAGACCAAGCCATTTCTTCCCCCATCTTCATATTAATTATACTCAGGGGGGGGGATAAAATAGACTAGGCCATTTCTTCCCACATCTTCATATTAATTATACTCAGGCAGGGGATAAAATAGACTAGGCCATTTCTTCCCCCATCATTGTATCAACTATACTCAGGTGGGGGATAAAATAGACTAGGCCATTTCTTCCCACATCTTTATATTAATTATACTAAGGTGGGGGATAAAATAGACTAGGCCATTTCTTCCCCTATCATCATATTAACTATACTAAGGCGGGGGATAAAATAGACTAGACCATTTCTTCCCCCATCTTCATATTAACTGTACTAAGGTGGGGGATAAAATAGACTAGGCCATTTCTTCCCCCATCATCGTATTAACTATACTCAGGTGGGGGATAAAATAGACCAAGCCATTTCTTCCCCCATCTTCATATTAATTATACTCAGGCGGGGGATAAAATAGACTAGGCCATTTCTTCCCACATCTTCATATTAATTATACTCAGGCGGAATATAAAATAGACTAGGCCAATTCTTCCCCCATCATTGTATCAACTATACTCAGGTGGGGGATAAAATAGACTAGGCCATTTCTTCCCCCATCATTGTATCAACTATATTCAGGTGGGGGATAAAATAGACTAGACCATTTCTTCCCCCATCTTCATATTAACTATACTAAGGTGGGGGATAAAATAGACTAGGCCATTTCTTCCCCCATCTTCATATTAACTATACACAGGCGGGGGATAAAATAGACTAGGCCATTTCTTCCCCCATCTTCATATTAACTATACTTAGGCGGGGGATAAAATAGACTAGGCCATTTCTTCCCCCATCATTGTATCAACTATACTCAGGTGGGGGATAAAATAGACCAAGCCATTTCTTCCCCCATCTTCATATTAAGTATACTCAGGCGGGGGATAAAATAGACTAGGCCATTTCTTCCCCCATCATTGTATCAACTATACTCAGGTGGGGGATAAAATAGACTAGGCCATTTCTTCCCCCATCATTGTATCAACTATACTCAGGTAGGGGATAAAATAGACTCGGCCATTTCTTCCCCCATCTTCATATTAATTATACTCAGACGGGGGATAAAATAGACTAGGCCATTTCTTCCCCCATCTTCATATTAATTATACTCAGGCGGGGGATAAAATAGACTAGGCCATTTCTTCCCCGATCATTGTATCAACTATACTCAGGTGGGGGATAAAATAGACTAGGCCATTTCTTCCCACATCTTTATATAAATTATACTAAGGTGGGGGATAAAATAGACTAGGCCATTTCTTCCCCTATCATCATATTAACTATACTAAGGCGGGGGATAAAATAGACTATAGGCCATTTCTTCTTCCATCTTCATATTAACTGTACTAAGGTGGGGGATAAAATAGACTAGGCCATTTCTTCCCCCATCATCGTATTAACTATACTCAGGTGGGGGATAAAATAGACTAGGCCATTTCTTCCCCCTCATCATATTAACTTTACTTAGGCGGGGGATAAAATAAGAGCAAAATAATGGCAATAATGAACCAAATCTTGATCAAACCGTTTTAACAGATTAGTCACTTCAAGAACAAATAAACCACATTTTCAGGTTGAAACAACATTAATTTAATCAAAAGTAGCATTATAATCAGTAATACCTTAAAATATACATTGCTTAGGTGGGGGAAGAATAGGCCTGGGGTGGGGGAAGAAAAAGACTAGGGGGGGATAAACCGGGCCGGCCCATTTTATCCCCCGGGGGATAAACTGGGCAAGGGATAAAACTGACCGTTACATCTAACAGGCCCCGTCTTCCCCCAGTCAGTTTTATCCCCCGGGGGATAAACTGGGCGGGGGATAAAACTGACCGTTACACCGGTATGTGTTTTGTAATGTTGCTTCAGTTTGTGTCAAGAAGGCTTATTTTCCACTCAGTGTTCCTTTAATCTTACCCTTACTTTTGTCTACATAATGTTTTTATCTACCAGTAAATGTTTGAAAAGTGATATATAGGAGACATATTTCAGTTAGCAAGTTCCACTGCCCTAGTGTCAGAAGTGGGATAAGAAGTGCAAAAACTTTAAAATCTTGATTCCAATAATTTGAAAGTTTTTGCACATGATCACCATCTAGTGTATATGTGTGAGACATCATTTCCATGCATACTGGTCATGGCATAGCAGAGTCATTGCCCTTTAGACTGATTAAAATATATTCAAGATGGCCGACTGTCAGCTTTATTGGATTTTGTAGAATAATGTGTGTCAGTTATTGGTCACCAGACTAGTGTCAGGTTGTTGCTGATGATTCTATTCTCGTCTTTTTCCACCCTTTCACTCCATGTCACTTCTGTCTGTTATGTTAAGATTGCACATTTATTTCCTCATATCTTGTCCCTTATCAACATGACAATATAGTAACATTTGTTTATTTGATAGTGTTTGTTTCGTGTCCTTGAGTTAACATGTGCACATTCACTGTTGATAGGCTGGTTACTAGTTTTTGGAATATAATCCATAAATTCAATTGAAAGTTTCAAATTGTCTTGCGCTTTGCTCCGTACTCATAGGATTATATATATACTGGAGATATTGTTACATCTTTATTGTTTATATATTCCATCATGCTTTCATTTTGCCAGACGCTTCAACCACCCCATAACTGATCCAATTCCAACAGCGCATTGCTTCAAAATCGTGCACAATTCATGCTAGGTCTTAAAAGTTTTTGTCCCAAACTTAACAATTATTATTATATGCTTCACTTGTATTTTCCCTATATTTGACCAACATAACAAGGCCAGTGTTGGAGGCACTGAGTTTGAATGTTTGCAGTTGTCAGCTTTTTGAACATTGTCAGTTATGTCCCTTTGTGTAAAATTAAGGTGCTTGTTGAAAAGTTTTACTGGTTGCCACAGTTGTATGTTGTTTCTCTGTTATCGTTATTCTGTCTATTTCAGGTCATTGCCCTTCAGACTTGTTTGTTATTTCTTTCTTCTTTCTTTCCTGTTCACGATAGGTTATGCTTTCATCTGTCATTATAAACATTACATATTTGTGTACCTATTGTCTTCACTATAAGTTTTGCGGTGTCATTATTACCTATATTGTGTACATGCTGTGTTTTGATATATTATTCTTGTCATATTCAACTTTATTTACTAAAGTAGCAGCCGCGTGTCCATTGCAAGCCATCTCTAAATAATGTTTAACTAATTAGCCTGGTCAAAGTTTTCTTTAGGAGTGAGGGGTGTTATAAAATTAAATCAATATTGATCAGGTTTAGTAAGAATTAACTGATTGTCCCTCTTTAAATCCATTATTCGAATTCCATTCTCTCGTTAGGCAGTGCCTATTATGACTTGTTTCTAACATGAAAGAACTTTGAAAATTTTCAGTTATATTTATATTTGCTTTACCAGGGTGGATGTTTATTTTGTGTCACCATGAATTTTGTGTTGAGCTTGAATCATAATTATGATTTACTTGGCATAGGAATGGATGATGTTATTTTCCCATTAGGGATATTGCCATCAGTAATTGGTTATAAGACCAGTGTGTGTTCCATCGGAAATAATTACATTTTAATTTTTTTTTTCATCTAGCATGAATGTATTTAGATTGGACTTCAGCCTCAGTCTTGTTTTATCATACTCATTCATATTTGTTCCTCTTAAATGTTTTACCTAAACATATTTAAAATTGTTTCGTAAAAACTCAAACATTTACATGCCTGTCTGTTGTTCTACTTATATTTTATTTTCATGTATGAAACATGCAGAATATTTCATCTAGATGTAGCCTTATTTGCAGGGGTGACAATATTTCAAAATTTTCTATAAACTATGATTTCTATGATTTCGGACTTAAAATCGAAGTCATGTTCAATGATTCAAATATTTAAAAGAAAATTCTGCTTCAATAAATCTGCTCTGAAGGGGTTTCTTTAATCCAAACTGAGTTAAATATAAAAATAGTTAATGTAGTTGATGAACACCTTTTGTTTTGGCAAAAATAGTTGACAGAATATGAGTTTCAGGATGTTTAGTTTGACACTATTGACACCCCTGTATTTTATAATCTCTAGCATGGCTGGAGACATACACACACATGTGGCCATCTCTTCATCTACTAATTATCTGCATGTTGCATGACCTTGACCTTGATACTTTCAGGTCCCAGGGTCTGAGCAATCCTTACCGATACTCTGCTGGCTCTGGTATTAATCAGACTTCTTCATATTCGTCGTCCTATGTCCCATATATCCGACGACAACAATTGGAGAAGGAACGAGAGAAGTCTGAGAAGGATAAAGAAGAGGCTGATAAGGAGAATGTTACTAATAATAGAATATCGGTACCTGCTTCACTACCAGTAACCACAGGAACGGTGACCACGTCAACAATATCAACAAGTTCTAGTTCTACTACAATCACTACCCCCACTTCCTCATTCACTCATTATAGGAAGTAAGTTATCATCTTCATAATCATGCTCGTTCAGGGTTGCCAGCGACCTGAGAAAGTCTGGCAATTTTTCAACCATTTTTGCTGGCAACCCTATCTTTGTATCTTACACATTTGTAACATTCACTATTTTATTTCTTTCCTCTTCTAAAAGTTTTTCAGTTAAATTCTCGAATTCACATTTTGACAAGAATGGCCGAAAGGTTCATTAAAGAGTCCATTAACTGAAGATATATTATGTACAATACATTTCAGTTAAATTCTCCTTTCACATTTTGACAAGAAAAGGTTCATTAAAAAGCCAATTAACTGAAGATGTGTTATGTAAAATACAATACCTCAGTAAGTTTGAGTTAGAGGAATGATTTAAAATAGTGGTGTACCAAACTATGCATCTGAATTGTATCATACCCAGCATATGAATCACCCATCTGTAAATGACAGGTTGACTGTCAAGCTATTGCTTGCAAAATTGTAGGTGGATAGGATAAAAAGCATCATAAATGAGTAGAGAACCCCTTATATAATCCATGGATTCACCCATCACCATCATCATCTCCATTTAAATCATACCTCATATACCGCATTTACCCAAATATTGTATGCAGTCGTGTATTAGACGCAGATAAAAAGAACCCCAAGTTTTTGGGAGATACTGAAGGAAAAAATTTCAAATGCAAAAACCGCGGAAATACAATAGAAGAATATAACATGAAACAGTTCCCAATTTGCCTGTCACAGACTTGGAACATGTTTAAAGCTGTGTAAAAGACTTGTCTAGTTTTCTGTAATCATTTCTGGATTGGTAATAGTGTGAGCAATATTTGGTAAAATACGGTAGTCAGTATGTCATTATAGATGGTCCTATGTTGGAATGTTACTGTTCAAAGCATGCGAGTGCTCTATTCTTTGTTCTGTTTTTCAGTTTATTTATTGTATATTAAATGTTTTATGTTTGATAATTCACACCATATTGCTAACAGAAAAAGACATAAGATTATCAATTTATCACAAATTTATAACATCTCTGAGGAGACTCTGCAATGTTTTAATTAAAATAAACAAAAAATAATATTTTTTCAAATATAACATTGCTCAAATGGCTTCAAAAATATTTTAAATAGTTGTATTTCCACTTTTATTGAACTGCTGTGTGACGGTGACTCTCAGCACAATTTTAGTTATAAATTTAGTTTTTGGAAAGCTATTCAGATGATACAAGAACTTGGTGGAATGATTTTTGCTTATAAAACAGCTTGTGCACGAGAGCAGAAACTGTTGCTCTGAAAGTATTTGATGGCCCAAAATATAAATTACTGTTAAGTTAATAAAACCACAATAAGAAATAAGACCAGTTCAGAATTGGAAGTGATAGTAGTATCTCTATGTTAAGAATGAAATGTTGTATGCTTGTGATGTTCTGTTAAATGAAATGCAAGATAATGTATATTCCTAGTTCATGTATATAGATCTGTTATGTCTTGCTGCAAAATTTACGAATGAAGTAAAGTAGTTGTTAAGCATCAACTGTCACTTGTATTATATCAAATTGTTTTGTCTTGCCTGGAAACTTGTTGAATGAAGTTCAGGATATGTTAAGTTGTTAAGTATTGATTGTCACTTATTTGTGCTGAGTTATCAAATATTTGGTTGATTCGTTCATTTGCAGGTCTTATGAGCCGCCCAAGAGGGATGAGGAGACCGAGATGTTACGTAAAGTCCGAGCCAAACGTGCCCGGGAGACGAGGAGATCTACTCAAGTAGGTTGCTTTCCTTGTTTTATGCATATATTGTCTATTTTTCCACATCTAAGCAAAACGTTGAGTCATTTCTTGAGGTGGAGAAATGTTTTCTTGTAGGCGGTTGGTTTGTAATCAGTGAAATTAGTAACAAAGAAAATTTTTTACAAAAGGTAGCCAGCAAGCATGTTCAAATATCAGTTGGAATTTTGCAGAGAGCCATGGTTACAATTTATGCAGTATGTGGAATAATAATGTATGAATGTTTGTAGGGTGTCACATTGGAAGATGTTCAACAAGCCAATGAAGTACTTCGTAAGACGGAACCTCCCGTACCGGTGGATCCGAGTTCTACCACATCATCCGCCTCGACTACTACCACATTGTCTGCATCAGAACGTTACAAAACCTCTAGTGAAGATAAAAAATCTCAGGACAGTACAAACTCTGTACCTAATAGAACTTCTAGTGATAAAGATGTGTATAGTCGTTTATCAGGTGGGGATGTGAATTTACGACGGACTAATTCATCTATGGATTCTGATAGTTCATCTATATCATCATGGAGACGTAATAGAGATTTAGACAGTAGTAAAAAAGAGGTGAGTTCTTTACATATCGCTGGCGTAGAATAAGGTCGTAACTACAAAATCGATACTTTGAGAAAACAAGAAAAAGCTGTCCCACAATAACTCTACTTATGTTAAAACAAGCTGTTTCAACTTATGTTTGGTCAACATGACAATTAGTTCTGATTTTCATAAAAATAGGCTCATTAAAAGCACCTTGTGGTGCTGATTTTAGATATGTACGAATCTCGTAAGGTTATAAGTAGTGTTTAGTACTTACAACCTTTTCATTCTAATCTATCAATATATCCACTTTCTTTAAAATAAACTACTTATTAAATAAATGTTTGCCAATGGACATGGTGAAAAAACTGCCTTCCCCTACCAGGCCTGTTCCAGCCCCAGTCTCCTTAAAGTATCTCATATTGAAATCTCAGTTCATCTTGGGAATTGCTCAAATTACATTCTGAGTTTCACAAGTTGAGTTCCTGAAATTTTGCTGTACAGAATAAACTCTTAACAATGTAATACGCGACGATATTTAAGCTGTGTTTCCTGATATTTAGCTTTGTTCATGAAATGAATAAAATCTGATTTTACATGCGTTTTTTTACTTTAAATATCTGAGATGAATAACTTAATGTTTTGCTGATTTTCTGTACTGCATACTATATATTAATACAGGATGATACTAGCGGTACAAGAAGTAGCAGTTTTCGACGGACGCGTGCAGATAGAGATCTTGCTAATAGTGCTCCCTCTAGTAGCTTCTATCCCACAGATTCAAGTAAGTATCACACAGGCATCTTGTTTAAATTGTAAATCTTATATGGCTTACCTCCCTTTACTTTGTGTAAATGTTCATGGAATTATTTCTGAATGAACGATCAGAAATGAAAATGGTTCACTATGTACGAGGGTCGTCAATATATAATGTCCATCGGCCCATAACGTTATTACCAGCCACGGGAATCCCGTGCAGTCTTCACTCTTATACGCTTCAATACATCACACACACACACACGGATATCACATTAAGTTCAATCCTATCTCTAGAAGTTGCGTTTAAGCTTCGTCAAAACCACTTAATAATATACACTGTGTTAAAAATGGTTGGTGGAAAACAGTGTCCAAATAAGGAACTATAATAAGATCGCCATGAGCTTGGATTAAAAGCACGGACCATTCGTAATGAAATATGTAGTGTTTATGGTGTTAATGAAGTGTCATATAGGACTGTCGATATGTGGATTAGTAAATTGAAAGTTAAATATTTCTAATCTTCTCTTCTTTTCAAACACAGCATATTTTTCTCAATTAATTCTTAGTTAATTATGTGAAAATAAAAAAAATGAAACATTGCCATTCATGCTACTCATGTTTGTATATTTCAGCATATGTACCTCGAAATCGTTCAGATCGCACTGAGCGTAATGCCTTGTCAGTAGCCGATATAGGGAATACTGGCACTAGTGCCAATTTAACTAGGTCAGCCTCGTTACGCACAGACAGATTACGTAATACAGATGATGATAGCTCTCGTACAGAATTACGTAGAGATCGAGAGAAAGAAAGGGAAAAAGGTTTGTTCATACCATCGCCATACTATATATTTTTTAATTTTCTTGGGTAATAAATGTTGATTTCGGTAAAAAAGGAATATCATGGTTTTGTGAATTTGTGGATTTAGAACTCTGGTAGAAAATTTGAAATACTTTGGAGATTCAATATCAAGGTAGAGCTCATACACAACATCAACAATGTTTGATCCTCAATGCCTTGTTTGATTACGAGAAACACAGGAGTGCTGTTAAAAAAATACTTTTAACAAAGTTTAAGTACATAAACTGAATGTGAATGCCTGTATTTGTATTTTTAATAGATTTTTTATTTATTTGTATAGAAACAGCCAAAGATGATCAAGATGAGAAGCGTCCAGAGTCAGCAGCAATACGCAGTCGTAGAATGCGACGAGAACGTCGTTCCACTGGCATAGCTAACTATACTCCAGAGGTATGCTTCATTGTTTCAAATTAGGAACATTTAATATCTGTATGCTGCTTTGTCAATGAGAGGATCCATGGTTGAGAAATGTGCAAAATTGTTATCATAATTAGATGATTTTTGTAAAAAGTTTGTACTTGTTCATGTAATGTGAAGATGAAGCAAGTAGTATAATTGTGGTCTCAAGTCTACAATCATACATTTCTTAATGCAATTTAAATTATTCTATAAACACGTAAATATAATTGTAACGGAACAGGCCAAACGGGCCATTCCAAAAAAAAGTTCTAAATTAAGATAGCAAGAACTAGTAACAGACATAGTTATTCTGACTGAATCAATGAAATGTCAAAGGTATAACCTTATATTCATGAAAGTAAATCCCTACACTTCTGTTTATACTGTCATCCAACTTTCTATTTTGGCACATTATACTTCGGATAATATCCATTATGTATCTGATTTTGATTTTATCCAGACTATACAAAAGATTCGAGAGTGTGCTGCCTTATTAGGCGATGCCTCAGTAGGTTTATCACACACAGCACATATTTCTCCATTTCACATAATCCTTGATAGTCCGATACCTAGAGTTTGGTGTGAATAATCCAATACCTAAAGTTTGGTGTGTCCCTGGGTACAAATAGAGCACATATTTTGCATAATCCTAGAAACTTTGGTGTGGAGTAAACAAACAGTGCAGTGTCATATGTTTCACATAATGTAATACTAGCGTTTTCCTAAGTTTGATGTGGTTTTGGTGTGTCTTTTTACTGGGTTATTGGATACTGTGTCCGTGTGATTTTACTATATTTTGGATGTAACTGCACTTGAAAGGTACCTTCGTTGGTTGTAAGATGATAAAACATATAATAGATAATTTTATGTAGAATTCAATACTTGGATACTGATAATAGTGACCATATGGTATCAGGGGGTGTCAATTTTCTGCTTTTATCTTTAATTCCAGATTTACATATCTTGAAAAAGTCATGATTTCTGACCAATGTATAACGTCCCTTTGGTGTAACAAGGTTGTATCTTATATAGAGAGATACAACCTTGTTGCACCAAAGGGAGAAATTAAGTTATGTGATAAAATATCTTGAGACATGGCAAAGTTATGGTCAATTAAATCTGTTTTGAAGGAATTTCAACAATATGGTTGACCACATCTGATTTTCTTGATATTAAATTTGCCTCCGTTGACACCCCTGACTATACAGTTATTTGTACAAACTCTATTGATCAACTATTGTTGAGATTCAGTGTTAAATATAAAAAAACAACATAAATATTACCACAGGTGTTGAGTAATTTACTAGAACTAGAACTGAGTATGGTAAGTTTCCAGTCAATCATTCTGTACTCTTCCTTACATGCCACTGAAAATTACCAGGCTCTACCTACATACCACCTCATTTCCACGCTCTACTTGCAAGCATCTGGACTTTGAAATTATTTCTCTTACTGAAGTTTAGAAATCTGTAATTTCAGTAGTCGGAAGAATCTAGGATCTTAGGGTTTACTTTGCATGTGAATGCAGGATTGTTCAAACCTTGTACTTGACGGAAACTGCTACAATAACTGATTCTCTTCGACATACCAAAGTTCTAATATATCTCCCTAGCACTCAATAGTTAGTTATAGGTAACTGCTGGTTTGCTCAGTGCTAGGATGTTCACTAAATGTGACTGGATTGTCTCTGCAAGATGGAAATACGGTAGACCAGTAGGACTTCAACAATTTAAAAAAAAACGAAAAAAACAATATATCTCGATATTGTGTAGTTGATCACTTGATGAGTTATTCCTCATTTCTTTTTCATAAATGAGCATGTATCATCATAACATTGATGAATTATTAAAGGCGGAAACTATTACTGTAATACAGACTTTCATGCATGAATATATCACTAGGTTCTTAATGCAGAATATACGTGAAATTTCTGCCTGAAACGATGTTACGGTAACATTTTAAGGGCTCAGTGCAAAACTATGGTAACTTCATCCATTTATAGAGGCATGTACCATAGTTTTGCACCGAGCCCTCTAAATAGTTAAAGCATAACAGGGTTTTCTTCTGTGTGTATTTATCTCCCAATGAATTGCACAAACTTTCTAGTCTAGTATGTGTTCAACTTCATTCACTGGAGTTACCTCCCCTTCTTTCTCTCAGCACCTGATTATGACATGATGGTCTGTGTCTGACTTCATTATAGAACTATTTCCTACACAAATATGGTAAACATCACCAAGATGCATGTTTCTCCTATTGCAAATATCAATTATACCAATAAAATTAATCTGGTGTAGTAAACTTATGAGGAAAGTTGTCTACATACTTATTGGCATTTAATACCTTAATTCTAATGTATTATCATCCTTTTTGTCAAATATAGCAGTGCGATCATAATTGTAACTAACCCATTTTACTGGCATTTATTTGGGTACATTTATTTGTTTATGCAGTAGAACAAAGATTTCTGTTACACATGCTTTATGGTGTAAACACTTCACTCACTAAAACTTCATTTAGAACAAAGATTTTCATTTACCAGAACAATGATGTGAACATTTGTATTTACTAGAACAATGATGAAGAAGAGAAGGACAAAGAAAACAAAGAAGAATCTGATAGTAAACCTGACACAGATGATAAGGTTAGTTTCTTTACATTATTATGCCCCTCCCCCCTCCACATCTTTGTTGACGGGATATATTACATTACAAATGTTGGTATGTGTGTCAGTAGATCAAACAGATTCTGATAAAATAACAATGCTTGGTCATGAGGTTGCTCAGCAATGATTAATGTTGATTTTTTGGTCAGTAGGTCTAAGTTTGTGTGACCTCTTACATGAATGAATAGTTTCGGATCAGTAACAATTACAGTAGAACCATAGTCTTCAGGAGAAGCTTTAATTTTTATATAAGTAGGTTGGTAATCATCATTAGTTGACCTCTATTGATTTTGATGTATATAGGTCAAGGCTAAGGTTACCATGACATATAACATAATTAGCCATTTTGCTGCCATGGGACCATCTTTAGTTGTTGCTGATTGGTGCAGACAGGTGTATTGTAGATGGTGCTGTAATACAGCATTGAGACACTTTCTTTGTACTTTTCATTCTTGTTGGAACATCAATATTGTTGTCTATTACACTGGCATGGCTCCATCCCAACTGGACAGTGTACAATTGGTCAGTGCCATTAACCATATCTACCAATCATTGCTGCAGTGTGATGTAGTCTCATTGATGTGCAACCTTTCAGGGTCGTTTCTCTTTCTGATTGGTCTATTACATCAGTGCTTCCTCTGGCTTATATTTTTCTTGCGCCACCACTTTCGCCAAATGAAAAAAGTTGTCGCCACTTGTGCGCCACTTTGACCAAAATTGAAATGATGTTAATGATGGACTAAATCTTGTATTTGTAATTTTTGTATATATTTTTGTTTTATGTGTATTTTGATGTGTCCATGGTAATGCCTTAATTGCATTACTTATGTTCCTCTTCAGTGTGAACTTAGAAGTCATCATTGTTACAAATATATTTACAGCATTATTATAACAATTTATTTTTATTTTCTATGTTATTGACAATATGCTAACCATTCATCAGAGAATAGCATGCTTACAGCAGTGTCCGATAAATTTCTAATCTGTTAAACTGTTCATATACATTGTGGGCTTTCCCTTGCACCAGGCACAATTAATAAATTCTTTATTCTTATAATATTCTTATAACTGAAGCTAAACTTATATTTGTGCTGACTGACATTTTAATATCATAAGGCCTAGTAAAAATAATGTATTGCTAACATTTCAGTCCAGACTGTAGGCCTATGTGTATAACTATATTAAACTGTGTGCAAGTTTGACTCAAATTTTATGCATCCAGTGCTTTGATTCAGTATGCATATGAATGTCAGTCAGAGCAGAGTTACCTCCCTTGTAGTCCATGCTACATATTTGCCACCATAATGGAGATTTGAAAGACACAACTGTCTAGGAAGGGTAAAGAAACACACCTGTTGCTAATCAAACATCTGTTGATATGTATTGTAATGTTTCTGTTGACTACTGCCATGTCAAATTCTTATTGTTGTAACAAAATCGTATGTGAAGGTCGCGAAAACATATGACATTTCAAATTGTCGACATTTTGAGTGATTTATAATGGCAAATTCTTTTTACTAAGACATGTTTATGTCTTGCAATGTTCAAGTCTTTAATTAATGCCTTCCAATACAGCTTTTACGGTCCACAGAGTTCATAACCAATTTTGTTGACTTCACGGTCGTATTTCATGTGAAATTCCGGAATATAAGTACGGCCGAAAACAGTCTTTAACATCAACCCGATACGCATTTAAAACAAATTGTCGGCAAATTTTAACATCTTTGATTGGATTAACTGACTGATAGCAGCTCTAATTGATTGTTTATTGCAGTCTTCATGTTTATTGCAGTCTTCAGTATACATGACTGTATATTGTTGTCTTATCGAAAAAATGGCCGATTTTTATGTTTGTCGCCAAATTGAATTATCTTGCGCCAGATTTTCATTTCTTGCGCAAATGGCGCCATTGGCGAACGCCAGCGGGAGCACTGTACATTCATACTTAACCTTACTAGCTGATGGTGCCATTAAGTATAGGTTTGAATCTCACTTCAAGGGTAGACACTTACTATTTTGGTCACTGGTCCGATAGTATAGAAGTGTTATT
Source organism: Spisula subtruncata (assembly GCA_963678985.1). Taxonomy (NCBI): domain Eukaryota; kingdom Metazoa; phylum Mollusca; class Bivalvia; order Venerida; family Mactridae; genus Spisula; species Spisula subtruncata. The sequence continues at coordinate 22,174,925 of OY787664.1, read as the reverse complement.
TTTGTAAAGAAGACAGCTACTGGTCCTTCTTGATTTTCACCAGCCTCGGGCCAGCCGACCAGTGTTAATGTCAAGGCCTGCACTTTAGATACCAAATTATTCTTCCCATGTCATTTCATACATTTGAAAGTTGTACAAACTTCACTTGAACCAGTTTGATTTATGATTTGGATTGATATCTTGGTTGATTTAACCTCTACTGTTGGTTTATATAAAGATAATCTGAATTTAATTCAATTACTGTAAACCTAGAAACTTTCGCGGCTACAAATTTTCGCGTTTTGCCGATTGTCGGCATATTCGCGGCTACAAACTTTCGCGTTTTTTAGTCTCCCGCGAACTCCGCGAACACTAAGTCGCATAGTGACAAAATTATTGATATTATAACCTGTCACATACATTGCTCGGTTTGTATATAATTGCTTCTTAATTATACTTCTCTCCTTCGTTAAACCCTCTTAAACTCTTTTTGATGTAAACAGTTACCTATTGTATTTGTTTACACAAATTGAAAACTACGCTGGTAATGTTTTCACAGTTTTATTGACACTGTCAGTCATTTTGTATTATGACATACCCGTAATAAACAGCGCTCTTTATACGCGTGTTCATATATTGAGTGTATTGTTAAACACGTTTTCAAGAATGTTTTTTTAAAAGTGTTTTCATTATTGAACCATGATCATAAAAGGCTTTATTCAGAAAAAGTACATACACTTAACATTCCATATTTAAATAACACTTATAATACGATCTTATAAACGTCGTACCAAAATGATGAATTTCCTTCAAAAACGAGAAACTTTCGCGTTTTTCTTGTCCTGAACATGTTCGCGGCTATTTACTTTCGCGGATTTTTACTAACCGCGAACACCGCGAACTTAAATCGCGCGAAATAATTTCTAGGTTTACAGTAGCCAGATAATCCTGTTTACAAACAGTCAATAGGTATTTGTTGTAATATAAAATAGCGATGTTTAAACTAGGAAATGAGACAGATAATTGACGTGTAGGTATAGAATGGTATCAGACATGTGTTTGTCTGTATGTAAAGGTTATCATTAGGTCTATCACTTTTAGTTAGGATTAACTAAGGTGGCCTGTATGATGATTGATGTCTTTCTTGTGGTAAAATTGTTTTCCATGTGTCTTTGATTTCATTTTATCTGTAGAACAGGGAGTTACTACGCGTTTTGGAACAGTAATACTAAATTCACTTATATTATTATATATATATATAATTTTTACGGCGTAAAATAAGTGTTAAAACATTAACGCCTTTAACGTCTTACACCTTGACCTGTCCCAAAGCCGCCACCAATTGGTGTGTGCTTACACAACAACCTGTTCAAGCATGCATGTTCCATACATAATGTTGGGAAACTTTGAAACACTTGCATAAAAGGGACTGCACAAGTTTTCAATCCCACTGAAATATGGACATCGTTCCTGTATGCTCAAGGAGACGTGTCGGTTGTACCATAACATTAATTTAGACATCTGGTGGTTTGTTATCTGTACAAAATCAACATTAAATCTGCGCCATGGTGATTTAATTTTAAATTGCATAAAAGTGAAATGCTTCCCTTTTTGACGTACAATACTGCATGACATCAACATCAATCAAGTGTTGGCGTTTTATGTGACTGGTGTTGAAGAAGGCTTGTCAGCATTTTTACAAAGAAAAATTAACAGACCCATTCACTTTCCACTGTTTATGTTAATTTCGAGACATCATGGCTAGTCAAACAATAGGATGGCACCCAGAGCTTTAAGATTATACTGGTCACTTGTCTTATAGCTCCAAATGCAAAATAAAACAAATTTGGGTGGAAATTGGCCAAATATCAAAAAAAGGTTATTAACATTCAGAGCCTGCGCAATACTTAAATTGTCTTAAAGTGTATATCTGTTTCATTATGTTTTCAGTTGTTATATGTTTACAAACATGTTTTCTCCATAAATCTGAAATCATTTCAATAGTTTTATGAGGCTTGCCCATTTTATATCAATATTTCATAGTTGTATAAAGCTATATAATAATTGTTTGACTTGTGGGTAGTAAAATTTACGACTTTATTATTTCATTACACTTCAGTTATATCCTTACCAACCTTGAAGAATACTTAAATATTTCTTTGGCATTTAAGATCTGGGTGCTAGTAGTACATAAAAATTATGAAAAGCCGTAATATATAAGATAGGCCTAATGCAAAATATTGCGAAACATTTAAAACAACACACCACAATTACACATCATAACTTGGTTCACATTCACTGACTACTCATGAACAGTTCGTGAACTTGGTTCGGTTCATGAATATTTTATGAATTGTTTGTGTAAGACTTCCGTTCACATGGACGATGCTAAAACTTCAGATGACCACTTACACATGTATTAATATAATTACTATTATTCTACAGTAAAATGTTGCTCATGAATTAGTCCATTGACCTATAGTGCACTTGTATATACCATACTCACTTCTAACACATTCTTGGAATATTTGTATTGATTGATCTAGATCTAGGTGTTTTCTCATACCAGTCTACTCTCCTGTGAAGATCATAATTATCATACATTATCACTTAGGACTGTTATCAAGAAAAAAACACACTATATGATGGTTATGATCAAGGCATTAATTTGTATTACTTGGTGCAAAAATGTTACAATTCGTATAAAGTTGTCGAGAGTGTTCTTTACATCAACACAAACTCGGATAACTTGGTAATCCTGAGCCTACCTAACCTACCATGCTGTAGTATTGTTCACTCAGATATTATGCCCCTTACCCACTTCAGTTTATTTTCTCATCTAATTATGTCCCTTACCCACTTCAGTTTATTTTCTCATCTTATTATGTCCCTTACCACTACAGTTTATTTTCTCATCCCATTATATCCCTTACCCACTACAGTTTATGTGTATGACTTGTAATATGGATTGTTTGTTTTGTGTCTCACTGTAACTTGGGTGGCTTAGGCTCTTCTGCTGTTTCCTATATAGTTTATTGGATATCAGTTTTGCTATATATTTGAATAATGTACTAGAGATGTTCTTCAAGTCCCCTGACATAAAATGGCATTATGTATTAATTTACAGAGAAAGTAATCCACACCTGGTATACTTGATTGAACAAGAGTTAATTGAATAAAGAAATGGGGCTCAGTAGTGTTTTGCTATGGCAACAGACCAGGGTTTTAATGAAGTAGCAAACTATGGAAATGTTAGAGTTTTAATTGCCGATGTTTCAAAATGTAATTATCAAATCTGATTCATCCAAGATGTTAACGTTTACCTAACAGATAATAGAATGATCAAGCCCTGATTATATAATACAATTAGTCAGCTCTTGTATTAACATAAAACAGATGTGAATGTTGGGAGAAACTGGTTCATGTAATTTATGGACTGAAACTGTTTGTGTATTGCTTGCTCTAGCAATGATTATATACTGTACATGTGAGCAACCCAATAACAATGGTTATCCCTTTACTCCATACACCTTAAAGTAGTCTGATACTCTGATGAAGAGATTATAATTTTTTGTAAATAAAGCAGCTTTTTGGGACAAACATCATGAGTGATCTCCTTGATAAGCTACCTTGTAAACTCCTATTTGCATATTTGGATTCACTCCGTTGGTTCATATAGAAATGTATGTTGGGCTTAGAGTGGTGAACTCAGTGGTCTTGACTTGTGTGACAAATATTAACAATAGTGATATGCTAATATGGTATGAACCTTTTCTAAAAGAGTTTAGGAAATCAAGATGTAAAGTTGAGTACATTTGGCCTTAATGTTGCTTGAACTAAGTTTATCAGGTTCTTAGAAAACTGTTTTTGTGTGGAATTCCAAATTTCTCATTTTAAGAAATTTAGTGTGGGAACTAAGCAGGTTTTTGTTTACAATCTGGAGAGAAATTATTCTTATCAATCTCTCCCTGGGTTTACATAGCAAGTACTTTGTAGAAATATGTGAGATTTTTATTGCCTACTTGCTGTGTTCCAGTAGATTGCTGTTCTATCACTATCTATACCTATCTGAACTTGGAATTCATCTCAATTGAAACTATTGATAGATAAGGAGAAGATGAGTCATTCCTTGCCTATAGAATATGTATACATTGGCTTATCAAGTCAATGAAAAATTCGTACTGATAAACTGGTTGTAAAATTTCTCAAGGTCTGAGATTTTTGTTCCATTTTGTGCTAAACTTAGCCCCTGGTCAGTGTAGTGTTACACATATTTCACTGCAAATAACAATTAAACTTTAATGATAGTGGCAAATTGGTTGAACACAAATTCTAAAACTCGCTAAATGGCTAAACCCCCTTCCTGTAATCTGGACTGTACTTGTGCGGCAATAAGATGTTTTACAGTCAGCTGTATGTGTTTTATGTCAGTTTGTGATTTAGGATTGGATTGAATAGAACAGTTAATGAGTTTAAGTACTGCTTTGAGCACAGGTAGCTGAATCATTGATAACACAAAAAAAACGATAGAAATATTTTTGGGAAATTTTATTTTATTCTTCCAAGGTCCGTTTGTACAGAAATTGACGAGCCGGTCAAGTATAATTTTATAGAAAAATATAAATTTTACAAAAAAGTTATTTTGTTTTAGTCTTTATCATGGATACAGTTACCTGTGGCTTGGAGGTTATCACAGGTATCAGATGAATAGTTTAATGTAGCTGGAACTGTGGGATATTTGGCACTAATCAAACCGTTTACATATTCAGAACATTAAATTGAACTTAACTGGATAGAAACATTTACATTGTTTGTATGTGGTAACGTGTAAGTCACGCTAGGGTCCTAAAGTGTATTAATTGCAGTTAGCTTTGGAAAATTACTTAATCAAATATTGTATTTTATAATTTCTATGAAAGTTTAATCTTTTGATCTTGGATTAGAATTAAATTTAAGCAGCTGTGCTTAAAACTTGGGGATCTTTGTGTCATGGTCAATCGGATTTTAGAGCATTGCAATTAGATGTGCTTTAACATAAGGTCATTGCCCAATTGATCTTTTGTTTATGAGTCATTTTGATCTTTCAAATTTTTTTGAACTGTCCTTTATAAAGAACAAGTTTGAAAATATTGAAAATATTGACACAAATGCTAGACTGTTTGTGAAACTACTTACTGGATACTGCTGTTTATTAATGTCGACCATTATAGTTTGGACTACAGTTGTATGTGATAATTGAATCACATGTTTGAAGATCATTGAGACTGGATAGGCAATATGATTGCTTGTTACAATATTTGATCAGAATGTTACACACATATAGGTTACATGGACTTTGTATGTTGAAGTGTTGAAGTGAATGGACATTAAATACTCATTGATCAAGAAGGTGGGGCTTTTAATCAAAAGGTGTTCGGAATTAACAGTGTAAAATATATAATTGATTAAAAATTGGAAAGTTTCAGGATACAAATGAATTTAATTCATTTCTCTCTTTCATCTAATCTGCTAACTATAATTAGGATGTTGTGAATGGGCCAAAGGCGTAATTATATTTTGCTGATAGTGCTTATAAAACTTGAAACTGAAACTTGAAGTTCTAAGAAATGAAAACGACTTTTATGAAAAAAGGATTATTTATGTCATGAAATGATGTCATAAAATGTTTGAGATATTTTTGAAGGAAGGCGGTTCATTCGTATTTCCTCATTTTTGTGTGTAATAAATTATATGAAAAATACACAAAAAATTATTGGCAATTGTTTGAGCAATGATTGTAAAGTTGCTATACAATATATAGGTAATAAATGTGAGTATTTATATTATCTGTACACTAGATCAGGAGGTTTTACCCACCTTCAGAGTAGAAACAGTGGAAAAGTGATTCCAGGTACATGAACTAATGGGAGAGGTTTGAATTGATGGAAGATTTAAATGAAGGTAGCCACAGCCTAGTTAGCAAATGGTGATGTAGTACATGTCAGAAACTGTTGAAGGATTATACTGTGTTGTTGGTGTTTTTGATGATAGGATAATGTTGCTTTTTTGTGAATAATCTGTGCTGTGCATGTGCGGCAATTCTTCATGGACTAGACTAGGCTCAAACTGATGGAATATTATTCCTAACAACATCATGAACTACATATATTGTGGATTAGCATAGTTGTTTTGATTTACCTAATTGGTTTAACTTTCACTTATTTGTTCAGTATATTCAGCAAGGTTTATCAGTTAATTGCTGTTTCTATTGTTAGATTAGGCAACTAAATGTTGATAGTGTTGTTTTGATTCACTTAATTGGTCCAACTTTCACAAATTTGTATCTTACACAAACTAAGCTGTTCAGTCAATTGGTGTTTTTTTATTGTTAGAAGACCAGGCATTTACGTAATTATTGTGGAACATTATTACGTTTTGATGTTGTTGTTTTCATTTCATTTCCATAGCTATCTCTTGTGTGTACAGTACCTCACACAAAGCAATATCAGTTACTGTAATTAATTGTTGTTATTTCTTTGTTTGAAGATTTATGCATGTTCTGTTCACATTAGAAGCCCTCAATCTTCCAACCCTCCAAAAACTGTTTGTCAAGCTGTCCATAACCCACTAAACTTATAATTTGACCAATTATATATAGGTCAGAATAAAGCATTTTGGCACCCTTAATTTTCTCTGACAACTAAACCATTGGCTTACTTTTGTCAGGAGTAACTTATTTTAGGTCAATGTCCTAGAACAATGGTTCTTTTCATTCTTAATTTTTGGGGTTCAAATTCTGAACCAAATTCTACACCTTACATTGTTTACTCTAGTCACCTCATTTCTGATGGCATCCACCTACACAATGGTATAGGGAGAAAATATAACTAAAAGTTATACTGATTGCTTGTTACATAAAACTTATTTTTAGATCTTTACTTTAGATCATTATCTTTGTTAATTCTCTAGGTTGCCTTGTGTGTGTACTTGTGTACTTGTCAGCGTAACAACTTAGTTCATTATTGTTATTTAGCAAAATTGTTCTATCTTGCCTTGCCAAGCTAACACCTGAATTATTCTTCTGAGAAAATGATTGCCAATTTATTACCTACAAAATGGACGAATTACAAGTCAATGACTAGAGCGCATTGTTCTGTGAAATAACGAGACACAGTGGGTGCCATTAGACTTGTTTAGATTGGGGCGTGTGTAGGATATTATGACCTTGATCATTATAAACACTGGTGTTTCTCCTAATAGCATGATTATACCTTGTAATGTTGTTGCTTTGTACTCAGAAATGAATGTATATAGCATTACACTCTGAAATGCTGTCTCCTGAAAGCTTGTAGTTTTGTGTTTTTGTTTAAAGCTTAAAGAAATGAATAAATTTATAAGGGCTTGACATTCATTGTTTATCAACACTGGTGTTTCTCATAGCATATGCCTTGGATTGCTGTTGTTTTGTGCTGTGGATAAGTTTTAAGAATTGATTTTTTAAGGACAGGAATTAAAGTGAAAGTTAAATCAATCTGGTACCTTTGATCTGTTTTAGAAAAGAACTAAGAATTCGTGAATTCTGAAAATTTCTAGTTTTGTGCTGGAACACTTAAGAAATTTTTGAAAAAAGCATAAATATTCTATAAGTTGATGTGAGTTAAGTTGATGTGAGTTATACACAAGTGGATTGTGGGATATATTGTTTCGGAGGATTATTTACGAAGGAAGTTATGTCCTATGGTGGCGGATCATTCCGCTACAGTCCGTTGACTAAGTATGCTGGATCCTCTAATCATGGTCTGTATGGTAGCAGCCATTCATTGAACAATTACTCCAGTTTGTACGGATCAACCCCCGGTGCTTATGGATCTACTAGTAGTCCGTATACGTCGGAATACGGGTCTGGGTACGGATCAGGCTACAGTTCTAGATCCGGTTCAACCAGCAGTATATCCAGTATTGGAAGTACAGGATATGGGGCAAGTTCTGTGCCATATAGGGTAAGTTCATGTTAAACTGTGTCTTATTAAAGTCCTGACAAATCAAGTGATTAAATCCATTTTATGTACAAATCAAAATCTAGCTGTGGTAGTGTTAAGTGTGCTGGATTTGTAACCTACTATGTGTTTTTGATTCATGGTCAATGCTTGCATTAATATCTTCCATGAAAAATTGACGCCAATTTCCATTTTTCCTCCACATGTGGAGAAGTTGCTGATTCCTTGTTAATGAGGAAGTACTGGATAGGAAGTGGTAAGGTGAATCAGCCAGCTTTATGTCATGAATTGATGATAAACAATAAAACAAAATAAAAACCAAAACCAAAATGTTCCAAACATTATAATGAGATACAATTCCACCAGTTTGATATATTCATTATGAAGTTTGATTGTGTGAGTTAAAGCATAAGATAGGACATGTGAATGTTAAATAAGAAAATTAAGTTTCACAGTCTTTATCATGTTGGGCTTTACATAGTATTAAAATGACGTGTAACAAAATTAATGTTTTGTATGCCAAAAGAGTAATGAATTAACTGTCAAAAAGAATGAAAAAAAAAGTAAATTTGAATATTTTATCGTGGATCAGGTTATATTGTTTATTGTGTTACCGCCTTAATTATATTCATCCCTGTGATGCAACAAGGTTGTATTTCACAATAAATATATAGAGAGATACAACCTTGTTGTGCCAAAGGGATATATTATAGTTTACTTAAATTGTGTGTTTTCTTTATCTATATTTGAATGGAGGTTATCTGGACTGATAAGCCTCTAATCTTATTTACAAAGCTATGAATATTTAATGGCTTATTAGCATATACTTAAAATATATTCTAGGTAAAGGTGTTCAGAATTTAAAAGTTTTGCTTATGAAGATTTAATTAAGTTTAAGTTTGTGTAGAGTATACAATAATATGGGAAATTTTATTGAAAATATTGAGATTTTATGATTTTGAAATAGTCAAAGGGAAACAACTTGTATAAACATTCTAACAGAGGTCTTATTGACTTATGTCAACACTCTGTCCATAGAATAAAGGGTAAATGCTCAAGATGTGCTGGATTGTTGTTATACGAGGTAAATTAATGCATTCACAGGGGTATAGGCACTAATTTGTTTGGTCACTGGTCTGGCATTAAAGAAGCATTAAATTTGTAAGGAAAATAGCTATTGCTCCTTTAAGACTTCCACTGGTCCTTTGTGATTTTCACAGGGCCAGCAGATGGACCAGTGTTTGATTGTCGAGCCCTGATTGACAACTTTATGGACTTCATTGTAAACCATTGTTTAGGCTATGTACTCTAGCGCTGATTCATTTGAATATTGCAGTCTAAATAAGTTTATTTATTGTTCCAGTTTCTAACTAAACTTCTACCTCCATGTTGAATGATTACATGGAAACCTCTCCACAATGTTTACATTACTTCAGGTTTTGAACCACATGTTTTCTCTTTAGATATACCCAGTTAACTGTACAGACTGACTCATCATCTACAGAATGTTGCTGCTTTTAGGCTCTGCAATTATAGATACTAGCTTCTTTGACCTGCGGGCTGATTTTTAGGGAGACTTTTTGAAGAAAAAACATCAAGCTTATAATTGTCATGGCAGGATCATGTATGTGTTTGTAAAGTTTATTGTCAGAGTCATTGTAGTTATTCACAATTACATGGGGAGTCCATATTGACAAAGGGGATAATTCTGTGACCTATATTTATGGAGTTATCCGTTCTTGTTAATCTTAGAACTTTCACACACAGATTAGCAAGTGTACTAATAAGAACGAGAAAGTTGAGCGTCCAGCACTCATAGGCGGTGCTGTTGTGTGTAATTTGCCAAAAATGTCTACTTTCTTTAATGTTGGTCATTAAAGGACTCTCAAAACTACTGGTATGTCAAATTTTGACGAGATCATGCGAACATCTTTCTTTCTGTTAAGTACTGTCTTTCTTCATGTTTGGTAACTTGTTGGAAGGTTGACCAATAGGCTGGAGAAAGTCAAAGGGATGTTTGATAATGTCCTAAGTGTGTTTTGGAAGGTAGAAGGTATGTTGGAAAACAATGATTTTGTAAGTGACCAGGGTACATTCAGATGCTTTGTGGTACAATCATGTCCCTGTGAAAGTCGAAGTGCTCTATTAAATGAATATGACTGAAAAAAAAACATGAGAGTAATGTTGAAAAAGAGGCAAATATAAGTTATCCCCCCTCCCCCAATTATTTTGGTGGTTGCATAAAAATGATGTGGTATAACACATGTATTACAACTAGTGTAGCCTATGCTATGTAGACTTATAGTAAACAAAAAACCAGGAAGAAGTATTGGAGAAAAACTGGATCTATAAGTGGTTTAATGTGGCAGATGCATTGAGTATTCTCCCTGATTTCTCTATAGGTAATTGATAGAACAGCTGTACTCATTCTCCTGGCTGTTAGTGTTATGATAGGAACCATAATACCTGTACACTTTAAATGGCTTTTAAAAGAGATTCTGAAGTAGACTGAAATTTTAGTGGGAATTTTGTTCTCATCAAAATTTATTGATTTACATGAGCATAATTATCGCTTTGTTGGAAATTTTTGTTGGAACATAATTATAGATTTTGAATTTATTCTTGGGCTGCAACCATGATATACCTGAGTGAAGGAGACTGTTACTCTGTCTGACTTAAAGGATCACTGGTGCACTGGTAGTCTGTCTAACATACCCTATGTTTATAAAGACAACTCTCTTATGAAATTATGTCCCTTTGCACCCTCAAATATAGATAATTTAGCGAAGAATAAAATGTAGCTATTGAAAATAAAGTATCTAGTCGGTCAAGCTACTGACTAACAATGGCTATGGGTACAAATGTCAGTATCATTAACTAGTGCAAGTTTCTTGCCAGGCAAATACATGCTGTTGTAAGACAGAACATTTCCCCCTGTAGCATATTGTTGTATAATTATTGTCAGACCTGACCTGAGTATCTGATGTTGTTTGTAATTATCATGTTGATATATAGGTGGATAAAACTATCATTACAAGATCTGTGGCTGCATGCATATTGTACTAGACAACAGATGTAGTAGATTATCATCATAACGTACATGCAAGCAGTAGTGTTCACTGTGCCAGTAAGTCCAGGGATGATATAGCTTGGAGAATTTGACTTGATCCAAACATTCAATCATATGCATGAATATATTACAAGGTTCTTGCTTTGAATATATCAATTTCCGCAAGCAAATCATGCAATATCAGTATTTAGATTTTTGTTGGTACTATACCAAGAGTATCTTCGTGATAGGGGGTACCGCCCGCTAATGAAAACAACATTCTAAATATAGACATGATATTATGTTCAATGTTAAATTATGCTAGTTAAAAGGTCAGGATCAGGTCAAATTCTCCAAACTATATTTACTAGTAGTCTGGTCCATATAGATTTGATCTACACAATACACTTACCTATCATTACCATGGTTACTGCATTTTTCTCATTTCCGTTAACCTTGCTTGCCTCTTAGAAATAGTAGAAATTGTTACAAATATTAAATGATGCTTACAGTTATAATTGATCTTAACTGATTATCCATACTTTTATTAATGCTTAACTCAGGGTTATGCGTTCAAATGATGTTGATAGTTCTTATTACCTACCGGTGGATTTTAATATCATGATAGTTCTGGGGTGGTATTCAATATTGATCTTATGTGACATCAGGATAAGGACTTCAAATCAGATCACAGCATATTAAGCTCTGGTCAGTACCAAGCGATATTATTGGCTCTCCTTATTCTATCAAATAAGATGATATTGAATACCACCCCTGATCACTGCCCTTTACTCCATCTAGACACAACATTTAATCCCCAATGCCCCTATCTCCTATTTATCACTTGTTACTTACCACTGATTGGATATGGAGGGGAGACAATCCAATTTTGAAGCTGGACTTACCAAACTCATTATCAAGGGAGATCATTCTTGATATTTGTCACAAAAGCTTCACAAACAATTGGTTCCATTGTAGCATGTCTATTACCAAGAAACCCTTGAAGGGTTGAACTTTCAGTCTTTGGATACACTTGCCCAAATTTGCTCATCCATAGAAAGAATGTAAGTAGAAATGTGCCATGGTTTTATGCTAACAATTTAAACTTTTGACAATGTATTAAAATATTTACTCATCACAAATTGCAGCTTTTTGGAACATCATATCAAGAGTGATCTCCCTTGATAAGGTGTGTTATGTCCATTTTCTGTAATTGGATTGTCTCCCTTCTATGATACTCATTTTTTTTAATGAAAAGTCTAGGAAATGGAACTTGGGCTTCAATTGACATGTCTGTTAAGTAAATGAAAACATCCAAACAGCAACAACATTACCATTATATTTACAGTTGATACGAATTGCATCCCATTTCCTTTAGAAGAATTATACTAAAATGCCAAGTGATCATCAAGCAATAAACATGTAAATCCATTGACATATTGTACAGATAAATATCATGTTGTACTATACTACAGTACAGTCTGTTCAAAGGATAATGATAACGGTTATAAACATAACCTAGTCTGTTTATATATGTTTAACTGGGTGTAGCTCACAGAGTTAACTGTAATCCATCCAGTTCTTTCGAATGGGATAGTTCCTTCATTACTATTACTTATTGAATTGACAGTATTTGGCTGACATATTGTGCTACCTGTTGGTATATATTGTATTCATACATATATAATACATAATATACATAGTACATTTGTATTACATAGGTAGGTGCTGCATGTTGTTGACATATAGACTAATTATATGTGACGTGCAACCCACAACTTGCTACAACGTATTCTGTTCATTATACGATCATGTATACCCAGTGGTTGTCTTGTACATCTATTCCAAAATGCTCTTAGAATATAAAATTTTGCGAATTTCTGTAACAGACTTATTTCCCTGATGTATGGACTCATTGTTGAGGGTTCCTGGATAGGTATTTGTGTTGTGAATGTATATTTTGTATTGATGCAGAATTATGAATGCTCAAGGAACTCAATTTGTGAAATCTGGAAAATATAAAAACTTTGCAAATGAAACCCCAAGTAAAGTATGCTATTCAAACATTGAATTACTGTGTTGATCATTGTTTAGGTTTTGGTGTTTGAAATGAAATAATATAATTGCCTCAGTATACTCAACATATTTTATATAATAAATAGTATGTATGTCTATATGTGCATTGGTCAGTGAGATTCTGGATGCAATGATCTGTTTTTTGGTGGGTTCGGAGTCTTTTGTTCCATGGATAAGTTAACATTAGTGTCAGAATCCATTCAGTTATCACTGGGTTGAGGGTTGATATGACCATTTTCCTACAAATCTACTTGAGATATTGTATTGGTCAGCTATGTACATACCCATTGTCTTGTCTGATGTCAGGAACTGTCATTGTTGATTTGAGATTCCTTGGGTGATGTTGCAGCTGTGGGGTGTGGGTTGTGTTCATGTATTGGTCCATGATGGTATTACCCGGTACTAGACTACTGCTATCTGTTGATGTAGCTTGATGAATTAGTTGTAAATATTGATTAGATTCCACATGTCACAATATTTCTCTCTGAGACTTTCTGTGATATTGTAACTTATGTGAATGTGTTGAAGAGGAAAATCACTTCTTGTGTTATTTTTCAAGTGTTGTTGAATGTTCAGATCTAAGATCTATCTTAACTTACACACATATGATGGAATAAAATCATAAAAGTTATCTTTATTTGTGATTTTTAATCTTTTTTGGATCCTGTCTAAGAAACTAGATAAATCTGGTATTTATTGGCATGGTTTTGACTGCAGAGCTTTGTTGTTACACATATACTGGGGTTGTGTAACTAAATGTCTTGTGCAGTATGCAGTTTTTTGTGGACTTTAAATGAATGATATGATTGTTGTTATCGTCATTATGTCAGGGTTTCATATTAAACAGTGGTTGCTCCTGCTGTGTGTTTAAGTCATACATAAGTTGTAAGATGGGAAGTGAATAGTACAAAAACATGATATAACCTGATAAATGCATTCATCACACAGATACTGGGACAGCAATAGATAGTGTGCATTTACACGGAACTTGATGAAATTTTGTGGAAATCTGAGCTTTTAAGTTGAGGATAAAATTGTTGAATTTAAAGTTTGAATTTGCATATTAAAATTGTGTTTGCAAGTAACTTTGTTGGAATATGCTGGGTTTGACTGTTGCTGTCACTGTGTGCTCTAAGTATTAATTTTCTTGTTCCAGGCAGGTTAAGATTTTAATAACAGATTGAGGTTTTTGCTTTATTCAAGAGTTTTATTTTCTGATTCAATTTTTGGAACTTTAACAGACTGCTGCTTTCTGTTTACATAAAGTTGGATATGTGTCAACAAGATTAGATTTTGTGATAATTTTAGAATGTGTTGTAATTGAAAACATCATCAATTAGACAAATAATTGATCCGATCTAAAATGTGGAATTGAAGAATGCAAACTATGCTGCAAGAATAGTGCATGTTTTGGACGTTTTGCCAATTACTAGAGATGCAAATATATGATAAAAGAGTTTGGTTTAACAAAGTTATAATACATATAAAGTGCAGTGATACCGTTTTTGTCGGATGGGAAGTGTAAATTTCGACATTCATATTGAATGAATGTAAATTAATATGGAAAGTTTTTAGGGGACAATTTTTTGTAACATTTTGAACTGTACGGCTGTTGTTTGTTATCATAGTGAGTTTAGTGTGAATGGTTCGGAAATACCGATAATAACACATGAAACATTGTGGTGGTTACATAGATGGTTTTTGAAACTTGTGAACATTGAAATTTGTGAACATTGAAATATTGTATTACTATGTTTCAAATTATATATATATATATGAGACTTTCAAATAATTACATTTTGTGATTCATCATGTGATACAAAAATTATAGTGATCATTGTTTTAGTAATATTTGATTACCTGTCAACGATCACAGGGACTGCTCATTTTCTTACATTTAACTTAATTAGACAGTGTTCAATAATGGAGGTACATTATCACCCATATAAGGTAAATTGGATTTTTAAGTTTTAATCCTGTTTTGGCCTAGTGGGACATAACCCTACAATGATACCTCTCCACTTGGACCTGTATTCGATTATCTGTGCCTCATCATGGAGAGTTTGTGTACAAAACATACAATTTTTCTGCTGCTTATTTTAAATATAGGAAGTAAATGTTTACCTTGACTTGCTTATAGTTCAGCCATTAAATGTCAATGCATAATATAAGTGTAATTGACACATTAAGTATCAATTAATTTGTTGTTATACTTAATGTCATGGTTCACATTTTCTTTTGTGCAGTGTTGCTATGGATACATAACTGTTGTTGAAATGTACAATAACAATTTATTTATAAAATACCTCTGACCTCGAGTCTGTGGGCATACAATTCTTCTTAATCAGAATATGTTTCGTAATATCTGTTATAGAATATGATCTATATTGGTCTTGCATCTATAATCTTTTATATTATGTATTATAGTCAGTGCAAGATGTTCAGGTACACACATGCACAAATCATTGAAAATGAGTTTTGTTTGGAAAAAATATAAAAAGCTATATAATACAAAGGAAAACAAAAATTTGTCATACAAATGTCCCTGAAATGTTCTAAGGAGAAGAGTATAAAAAATATTACTTTAATGTAGGATGTGAGTAGTGTAACGCTATCATAGCTGCCATTGCTGGACGATGGCACTCTGCAGTATGTACTCAAGTACCCACTTTTGACGTAAACCATTACATGTTTACTTATTGTATGATTGTTGTATATTTGCAGAGTTCACGATATAACAGATATGGTTCTACATCTGATGTTCCTACACATCTAACAACAACACGTCCTAGTTCATACAGCGAGTACTCACGTTCAACACCCTCCTTAGAAAAAGATTATAAAAAGGTAAAAACATGTTTGTAAATCGTTTAGTTATTTAAGTTAAACACCAAAGATTTTTATTTTATTTTATTGGCCTGGCATCAAAAAGATGATAAGAAATCTGACAGGGAAAGTAGCTTTCAGCAACAACAGCTGAATAAAAAACACAACAAGCAAATATCACACAGATTACTAGTAGAACCTGTGTAAGCACCTAGGACAAGCATCAAATGAAGATACAAAAAAATGTACAGGGATTAAAACTTTACAACTTACTCCCATTACCATGCTGCCTCAGTCAGTCATAACCAAAGTAAGAACCAACAAAGAGTCAACAATATGACCACCACACAATCCACAACAACAACCCATAAAGGCAGACACACCTCCTGTTCCATAGACAGATATTGAAGCCACTAGCTCACCGGTTTATTTACAATTTTGATGATTCTGTTACCTAGAGATAAAGCTGCAGATTTTTGATGCCAAATCTTTCAAGTGTTTCCAATCACCCCATAAGCTAGATGCATTTAGACTTTTAACAGGCCTTATCTGAAACACACAAGTATTGTGCACTTTTAGCAATGCAGAAAACACAAGCTTTCAATGTGATCATGTTTACGGTCTAATAAGTTCAAGGTTTACAATTTCTTTGAGAAAACTATTCAGTTTATAATTTTTGAAGATATACATGAAAGTAGAGCATCAGCCAGTGAAGGCAACAGCAGATTGTGAAAGGCACAAAAGAAGAAAAGTGTATAAATGGCTAGCTGTAGCAATATAATAGTGAAGCCCACGTAAAGCCCTAAGTGCCACAGTAACGGTGGCAGTGCTTAGACACCTAGACAAAAGTCAAGCATCAAAGTCTGTTTGTTTTTGTATTGCAGTTATATGAAGAAGAGAAATATGAGAAGGAGAGATTAAAGCGAGAGTTAGAACAATGTAAGAAGGAACTGAGAGAGGCCAAGGTTGAAATAGATAAACAAATGAGGAAACATGAAGCCAGTCGTGTATCAGATACGAATGATAAAAGGGTTTGTACTTCATATATCAATGATGTTCATGTTGGCCAGGGGTGCTTTTGAATATAGATCTTATTTCATTGGATAATAACGACAGCCAATCTTATCATCCGTTTCTGTTCCAGAGTTTGATATTGTGTGTTCTGATTGGTTGTCCTTATCGTTAAATAAAGTAAGATCAATATTGAACACCACCCTGGTACTCAATCTCTTGTAACATCTCAATCTGAGCATTTAAGTAGTGATCACTTTTCATTGATTTCATTCCTAGTCTCAAAATTGGTAACACACAATTAATTTAGATAAATTACAGTTTTTAAACAGCAAAATTAGCCGAATCTCTTCGACTTCACCTTGAGAGGCTGTTGAAGCTTGGGCCTGGTTAAAGGACAAAACTACTTAGTCCCTAAGCTGTATATATTTTGAAAACAGTTGGTGATCAACAATGGAGTTAAAGGGTCAATCGCCCAAACTGATTGCTCTATTTGCCATTGGTACAGTTTCTTTCCATTTCACTTAAATTCAAATATGTTTCAATTTTAAATACAGATAATCTCCAAACCTAAGAATAAGTAATGATCATATTGCTTATTTAAACGTTGTGGCAAAAACATTAATCTGAAAATTTGTAAAAGCCTGTATATATATATAGCAGAGCGATGAATTAGGTGAATTAGCCTATATGTATTATCACAATTCCTGCTTAACATTTAAAAAACACCCAGGAAACATAGCCATGTTTGGTACATGTGATTGTATTTGAAAATAATTTTAAAACTTGCATGTTATGGTTGCAGGAAAGAAGGGCATTAGAACGAAAATTGTCAGAAATGGAAGAAGAGATTAAGGTAAGCTGATCATCCTTTGTGTTCTGTTATCTCCCTACTTTGTCCACAGTACATTATTGTCAGGGAAATTGTCACTTTAAAGATTTATTTATTTGAAAGATATAACTTCAGTTGTTTGTGATTTTTCTTTTATTGCTAGTGCAATATAAAGAATTATGTTTGTGTTGTAGTTAAATGTGGCCATTGGTTGATCTAGATTTGGACACTTTCCTATAACATAGGGATAAATAAATATTGCCTGGGACAATATTGTAATGAAATTGCATGATATTCTTGGTAGGTATGTCATGATGTGTCAGATATCACCGGGTTCCCACAACCATGGCATAGTCTGGGGATATAGGAATTAGCCAGTGAAGTCTGCAAATTGTGTACAAGTTACCAAGTCAAATTCTTTAATATAGTGGTTGATAATAGTCAATAACGGAAAAAGAAATACCAAAGACAGAAAAACATGTCACTATGCTGACTTGCAACAAGTCTATGTCAATTTTCAGTTGTAAAAGTTTTGCCTTACACAGTTTTTGTTCCATAAATGTACCCTCCTGTCTCTAGTCATCATTTGGACGAAACAAAGAAGTTGCTTTGTAGTCCTGACCATTCTAAAAAGTGAGGAAAATTGCTCTTTGGTCATGGAATTAGCAAAAGAGTTTTGTGTAAGAATACTGTGGGAACCCTATTATCATTGTGCTCTTGCAACACTTGCAGCATGTAGTTCTGATGCACATGGTTTTTCATGACATTCACTGTATTGTGAAACTATTACAGTATAAAAAATATTTCTTTTGATGTAAAGTGTTAGCTATAGTCAATTTATGTTAATCTTGCATTGGCAATGAACTTAACCCCCAAAAATTCTTACAGGAAGTATTGCTTCAGATATTTGATAATTTGATGTTTTTCCAGCATATGGAGAAAATAAGGGCAGAAAATGCCAAACTTAAGGAAGAAAATCGAGCTCTTACGCGAGTGGTTGCCAAGCTTTCAAAATAGGTAAAACTGTGAAGCCATGTGCTTTAACACACTGGCTGTCTTGTGCTTCATTGGTCAGATAATATATAGAAGTTTTTTTTGCTCACCCTACCCTTCTCTTGCAAACCTGTATGTTGAGATATTGTGTTGTTGGATATCTTGCTCAAATTTTGTTGTTCTACAGTTATTGTCATACTATTATTATTATTGCAGTCCACCTTACTTATTTTCATTTTACACTATATATCCTAATGTCATGTCATTGCACCTCCATCTGCTTGGGTATTTTAGACCCTGTGCACAATGTAAATGTCTTCAGTTTATTCTTGCAGCCCATGCTTTGTTAGCATTGCATGTGGATTAAGTTAAAGCATGTTTACTATTTACAATCATGGTGCATGTATATTGTACATCATTATACAGTGTGTATCATTAGCGTTTATTCCCTTCATGGTTTTGCTAGTGTTATCTTCTTAATTCTTGATGGTAACTTTTATCTGGATTGAACAAATAGATGTTTCATTCTTTTGAGTCCTGGAAAACAGGTAGTGAATTTAAAGTGTACTTTCAAACTTGCATCTGTTAATTTGACTGTGTATATACCCGCCTAGTACAAATATTTTTATTTTATCCTGTTGTCATTATGGCATCCTTTATTATGTTGGCCGTTAAACTCAAAATGTTGGTCCTTGGACTTCTGGTTCATTAAAATACAATGCCCAGGATGGTGATGAAAGTGTATTAACAAAATAGAAGTACAAAAGAGTAGAACGGGTGTAATCTGTGATTCATAGAACATCCCTCAACATGCTGGAACATCCCTCTTCTAACTTCCTGCTGCTGTAGATAACAGAATGCGGAGGTGTCAATTTTCCTGATTTATCCAGAATTCCGGATTTACGTAACCTGAAAGAGCCATGATTTCTGAACAAAATAAAAGTTATTTCATGAAAAAATGTGGTTGAATGCCTGTTGTTTGTCAAAAATGATTGACCACATATGATTTTCCTGATTGTAAATTTGACTCTGGTGACACTCCTGAGAATGACTGACTGTCATATACGACTTAAAACAGGATAAACAGACAACAAACCCCCAGATTGTATTGTGCATTTTACTCTTATATTGGTTCTATTAAGATGTTAAATGAGTCATCATCTTGACTGCATGTTAGAATCAGAATGCCAGTATGATGTTGTATGAATGCTGCTTTCTATGTCCCCTGGCCATGTTTGATACTGATACATAGAATGGCTGTGTTTCAGTCCTGACAGCATGTGCAAATCATATGTTCCAAAACTTTACAAAACATGTGTACGAAAAGCTTACAAAACATTTGTACCAAAAGCTTTCAAAACATATGTACTAAAACCTTACAAAACATGTGTACCAAAAGCTTACAAAACATTTGTACCAACAGCTTTCAAAACATATGTACTAAAACCTTACAAAACATATGTACCAAAAGCTTA
This sequence comes from Spisula subtruncata, assembly GCA_963678985.1. Lineage (NCBI taxonomy): Eukaryota > Metazoa > Mollusca > Bivalvia > Venerida > Mactridae > Spisula > Spisula subtruncata. The sequence goes on along the minus strand of OY787664.1, from coordinate 22,154,708 downwards.
CAAAACATATGTACCAAAAGCTTACCAAACATATGTACCAAAAGCTTTCAAAACATATTTACTAAAAGCTTACAAAGCATATGTACCAAAAACTTTCAAAACATACGTACCAAAACCTTACAAAACATATGTACCAAAACCTTACAAAACACATGTACCAAAACCTTACAAAACATATGTACCAAAACCTTACAAAACATATGTACCAAAAGCTTGCAAAACATATGTACCAATTGCTTACAAAACATATGTTCCAAAACCTTACAAACATATTTACCAAAAGCTTACAAAACATATGTACCAAAACCTTACACAACATTTGTACCAAAACCTTACAAACATATGTACCAAAAGCTTACAAAACGTATATACCAAAACCTTACAAAACATATGTACCAAAACCTTACAAAACGTATGTACCAAAACCTTACAAAACGTATGTACCAAAAGCTTACAAAACATATGTACCAAAACTTTACAAAACATATGTACCAAAACCTTACAAAACATATGTACCAAAGGCTTACAAAACATATGTACCAATTGCTTACAAAAGATATGTTCCAAAACCTTACAAAACATATGTACCAAAACCTTACAAAACATATGTACCAAAAGCTTACAAAACATATGTACCAAAACCTTACAAAACATATGTTCCAAAACCTTACAAAACATGTGTACTAAAATCTTACAAAACATATGTACTAAAATCTTACAAAACATATGTACTAAAATCTTACAAAACATATGTACTAAAATCTTACAAAACATATGTACCAAAACCTTACAAAACATATGTTCCAAAACTTTACAAAACATGTGTACTAAAATCTTACAAAACATATGTACTAAAATCTTACAAAACATATGTACTAAAATCTTACAAAACATATGTACTAAAATCTTACAAAACATATGTACTAAAATCTTACAAAACATATGTACCAATAGCTTTCAAAACTTATGTACCAAAAGCTTACACATTGACCATGTTTGGTATATTTATGCTCAGTCTATACTATACTGCACTGTTCAGTTGAGTTATCATGCACTAGCTTATCTGCCTCAAGCTAATTTCCCTGTTATTATGTTGTAGTTATAGATCATGATATTCCATATGGTCATTGGTGTTGTCTTAGAGAAGTACCAATGTTCAGTCATTTTTTGTTGCAATTCAAATAGATGACTTCTCTTGAAGAAGGTCACTAATTTATGTGTAAATAACACCGTTTTACTAGAAAGCTTGGCAACTGCCGACACATTATGTGGCTTGTGTTTCAGGCTGCGTTGTTGTTGTTGTTGGTTTTACAATGATTGTTTTAGTTTATTCGTGTAGATGACTATCTAGATTCGTGGACTACTTTTATTTGTCTATAACTTATGATTCTTTCATGTGTATAAACCCAGTGTTTTAATTTGATAATTTGAAACTAACGTAAATAAATGAATACAAGTTTGAAACTCCGACCCAATTGGAAGCCTTGTTTCAAACTTGTCATTATGATCCCTCAGCTAACTGTTGGTGAACTTTCTGGGTCTAGGTTTAAAAAAAAAGCAAACAAGTAACTGTGAATACATTCTAGATTTTTTAGAAATCTATGCAGTTATAATTTTCTATTTTATTACAAATTTACTGAGATTGGTATAAAAAATGTTTGTGTCGGACTCTTTAACCTACTAAAAGAGTATGTTTAATATCTAAACTGGTTTTATTCGTTCCAATGATATTGGCCATTGGGTGTTTGTTTAGACAGTAGACATCCTCATGAATCAATATGACCTCAAAATGAAGTTTGAAAAATATAAACCAAAGTTACAGTTTTTCTATTTCAAGGATAAAGTAAATATTACAAAATGGTTCCTAAAGTGTTCTCATGAGTTCCCTAAGGTGTTTTCATGTTTATACTAATTGGCTACATATGTTAACTACAAATTGTAATTGCCTTTAATGTAATGTCTTGATGTTATTTGTTTCAGAAAATGGATCAACTGAAGGAAGATAATCGTCGACTACGGGAGGAGAATGGTGCTCTAATACGAGTTATAAGCAAACTTTCGAAATAGCAATGTCTACACATATTTAGTTGGAGTCATCATAGTCCCTGGTTTCTGTCAAGTGTCATCTACACATCCAATAAAATTATTTATTTCCTGTATTGTAGGATATTTATAATTATTTATTATTCATTACGACCTGTTAAATTTGTATTAGGGGCTGGATCCTTAATGAATTCAATCAAGTGATCGTGAAGAACAAGGATACTCATGTTGTTAAGTATCAGAAATAATATATTTGCTTAATTATATGAATTTTATTATAATTTCTAAGAATATTCATTCGATTGTTTCAAATATGACTTTAGCTAGATGCTATATTCAAACTAAACATTTTCAAGCAGTAAGGAACTGACTGGTAGCGCTAGAGATTTAATTGGGTGTGTAAATGTTGCATGGACCGTAGTCGGTGATTTATTTAAAAGTGCAATTTTCGTTAAGTGTAGCTGTATGTGATATAGTTGGGAGTATCATTGTACTGTACTAGGCTTTGTGCAAACCATGGAATCGTTTGTTAGACTTTTTGCACAAATTTGCAGACATAAATCATGTTTGAAAAACTGCATTTTTCGCTAGTTGAGAATATGAATGATGCCATTCTTAGTTCACTGTGCCTCATACTCTGTTCAAATCAGCTATATTTGTATATTTGGAGAGGGCATTAGAAGTTAAGATCTGCGAACTCATCAGTGTAGTCACTTTAATAACACTATTGACCAAATGAAGACAAGTAATGCTTCTTTGTTTTATTGAAATGATCAACAATTCTTCATATTGTCATTATATACTTCTATTGCTTTGCCTTCTCTGCAATTTTGTACACGTAGCACTAATTGACAATGCATTTCCATTGATAACGTGATCTAGCTTTTGTAGGAGCCTATAAAATTCTCATGAAAACAACTAATGTTGCAAATTTATGAAAAAATAAAAGTTTTAGGTCATGGTAGAGCTGAATTATAATCATTGAAACTTGCAAGCATTAATTGTCATGGACCAAAGAAGATGTTATGTAAAGTGACCACATTGATGTGCTTCGTGTATTCTTATACTAGTAAGCTCTTTTTCATAATTTCTCTCGACTTTACACTGTGTGAGGTGAATGTTGTGTACTTATTGATTGATTGAGTGAATCAATTCATTTAGATTGAATTGACTTCAGTACAATATTTCATTATTAGGCTCTAAATACAAACACATGTTAACAGATTCTACAATAGAAAGATTGGCATATACTGACCCCATTAATATTATTATAGTTACCTATATCTCTAAAACTGTAATTGTTTCATTTATGGTCAGGAAATTATTGCAATGGGTAAGATTTATAGCAGTGACTTTATATGGTTTATCTAATATGAAAGCCTGCTGTGTGTTTCTTCTCTTAAACATGTAATTATCTCTGGTGTGAACATTAGCTGGCCAGAGCTTTGCCAAAACAACACACAGACAGTAATTTCATGTAATTATCTGTCAAATAAGTAAGATTATATAGAACGTTAACTTTAATATCATTGAGTGACCAGGTTCTGATAGGACATCATGTTATAAGACTTTATATTCTATAAATATTATCTATCTTGTGTTTAATGAACCAATACTCTAGATGTAATACTGTTACTTGCTAACTGATTACTTCAGTGATCATCATTTTACGTCCCTATCCCATGTCATTCTTCTTATTATTTTCCAAATAATATTATACATGGGACACAATTAAATTACGAAAAAATGGGAAAGAAGTCTTGATATTTTTCCTGAAAAAGAGAAAAGGGCATATTCTAACACATCTCTTAGTTAAGGATGCATGGAGTAAAATGTTAACTTTGCCAACTTTATGTCAATATAATACTGTTATATTCTACACTAATTACTGTCTTAAATTAATTAAACTGTACTATTTTAACAGAGGTTAATATTTAATCATAGAAAGTTGTTTATTTTGTGTATTGTGACTGTATCTGTATAGTAACATTAGAATCTTCCTGTAGAAGTCGGCCGTGTATACAATATGGTACGTTATATTGTACCACCATACGATGTGTGTGTAAGTGAGTGTCATATAGAGTACTTGTTGTACGTTCAACTGGTAATTTGTGTACGCAATGTTTAAACAGTTGAATAGGTTGAAGCGTTAATAAATCAGAACTTCTGGTTTTCGTGATCACAAGATTTTGCCTCATTCGTATCTACAGTTAGTGATATAATTCTACATATATACTTGCTTGCATCACAATGGTTTGGTGATTTTATGTAATGTGTGTTTATAGAATGTGTGTGCGAGTGAGGAGTGTTAGTTATTTTATATTGAATACATAAATATTACTGTCACTGTTAAATGTTTAAATATTGCTTTTTGTTCCATCATGGTGCTATATATTCATATGTATGATGTTGTCTTAATGGTGTATAACAAGAAGGGGTCTGTACTTTTGTTATCTCGTAAAATGCCTTGAAGTCATTCTGTTATCAATATGATAATACCAGGTAGCATGTAGCTACGAAACTAGATGTCAATTACTATTAACTTTATATGTGCCTTACATAACTTAATACATGTCAGGAGTGAGCATGTTCTAATATTGAGGTTATCTTTTGTTTTTGTCTCTACTTTAGTTTAAACAATATTTATTCAATAACTTTTTACATGTGGTAATCAAATACAAGCTATAAAGGATTGGGAGACAAGTTTGAAAAAACTTATATAAATCCCGCTCCTTTGACTTTATTATTATATGTGCTAATAATGTGTTTCTTAAAAAAGAATTTATTATTTATATAATACAGCAATTTGAATATACGATTGTCATCCCCGTAAAGTTTGTGGACAGCTACTAAAAACTTAAGTTACAAGTTGAATACAATATCGAATTGAAGTTTAGACCATCATGTAGAATGACATTTAATGCATTTAAATATGTCAAAGTTCAAACGTAATCTTGTTGGGTTAACATGTGTGCTAATTATCTTTGCTAAGGCGACGTCGGTAGCGTGACGGTGACGTGCTACTTGTCAATTTTATGACATTATGTTTTTTATCATTCAGGTCACCCTATCTATTTTATGAATGTAATAATTAACCTTAAATTCCTCATGGTTTGCAATATACTACACTGGATGAGTGTCCCAAAATTTCAAGGCAATGTCTTTGAAAATGCCAAAATTATTTAAAATAACACATCACCCTTTCAGAGACGTTGGCGGGGAACCGTCTATGATAAAGTTTTAGGAAAGGATATGTTTATGAATATGTTTTAACAGATATTTTCACATTCTTGTCTACTGACCCTCACATGCCAAATAATGTTCTTATACCTCTGACTTACTGCCCCTTTAACTTGTATGATTTAACTCGTGTTTCATTTAAATTCAGTGTTATAGTTAATACTGCCTGAATTTGGCTTATCATTCTAGCCATTGTGGGTTATGCAAACTATATTCAGTTCTTTCACTATGAACACATGTCAGGTAAGATTATCTTACATGTACTGATATCAGATTGAGATTAGTAGAGTAGTCATCGTAGAACTCATTGTTCTAGGTACATGAAGTTATGTATATATATTATCAAAGTTTATCATTTTAAAATTTGTAAATAGTGTATTATAAATCCTGTACATAATTTGTATTGAAACGACACTTTTGTATTATTGGCCTTTTGTTTCAATGCTATATCCAATGTGTTACAATTTTATTTTGATCTCACATAAAATAAAATGTGTGCAAGTATTTCATTGTAACATGGGATGATAAATGTTTGTATTATGTTATGATAAGGAAAGCAAAATGCTGCCAGTATCGTGGAATATTCTTGCCATTTGAATGCTTGCTTTTGTGTCAATTATGACTTCTTTATTCACTTATAAAAGTCCTTTATGTGTTGTTGTTTTTTTTCTATTGAAATAGTGCTTGTCTACTTATTGTTAATTGTTGTTATACGTTTGTTTTATTTATAATCTCAAGTTCGTCTCCATGGTAATTAATGGTCAATCAGATGTGACACTGCCATATTTGAATGCATCGATTGACCATTTGTCTTGTGATATTTGTTATACTTCATTGTTATTGCATAATAATGATTATCACTTGATAAAAAGTCCCAAAATGATTGGTAATCCTAATATCTTCATAATAAACTTGGGACATAAATGATTTGAAATTCTTACATTCAGGTAAAAAATCTGAAAGTATTGGTTTCTGACCTTGACCTATTGGGAATTATGACCTTATCCAATGACATGCAGGATTGGATGTTTGTAGAATTTTGAACATTTCTGTTTGTTCTATGAAGATATTTTGATTGATCAATTATTTACCCCAGTTTTTGTATCATTCTGTATCCTGGTCACCCAGCATGTTTGGTATCTATGGACATACATTGAGCCTTAGTTACTGTTGCCATGGTAACTATTTTCTCAACAGTAATCAATGATCATTGTCATGTTTATGGACTATCTTGTACAGGTGACACGTTGGACTTGTACCTTGCTCTGTGTATCACTGATACGGGATGGTAGCGTTGTTGTTATTGTTGTCATATGTGATTGCATTGATGCACACCCGAGTGGAGGGCATTAATGTTATTTTCCTCTTGGTTTATATGCAATTTATGTAAGCTAAATGTTTGGACTGGGGCTTAATTGTCTGTATTAATTTAAGAGTATGCACTAACTGGACTACTTCATGTAGCTCTTCCATCACATATCTTCAGCATATAGCAAGTATGTATGACCTCCTTGGTGTTTTTATCATCTAAATAATTTCTCATATAAATAATGAAACTTGTTACCCTTGATTGTACCTTTTTACACTCAAATGGTGTCGGCATCTACTTATCCATTTTAAGGATATAGTTAGTTAATAGATTAAGAGTAAGTTAATAGATAAAGAGTAAAAGATTCACAATAAATTAAGCATAGTTAGTTAATAGATTAAGAATAAAAGATTCACGATAAATTAAGCAGACAAACTACATAGCGATCTTTCAGTGCATACTGAAGAGGAATAGTAAGGGAAGTAATGCAAATATGAAAGGAAAAGTCCCTTGCTTAAATTCTACTTTGAGGTGGACGTGTCCGCTCAAATGTAAGGATATTATATGAACTCTGGTTTTGACTTGAAAGTTTTACTGTAAACATATTGCAGATAAAACGTACGACTGAGTCAAAATCATGGTGTATAAAGCTGACTGGATGTCAGTTTGATATTGTCTGTGTCTCCGATGTTAGTACATGAAGGAAACTCGTAGCTTATGTATCGGGTAATTAATTCTATGCTGGTCTGTTCTTTTCAAGACTGTCATAAGAATGTTTATAACTCTACAGTAGTTGTGAGTATTTGCTTTTACAGAGTATGAGTTTCCTCCCTTGGATGACATGTTGGATCTAAGGCATGTACCATCATTCTCAGACGGACAATACAGGACTCCATATCAATAAAACCGTGTATTAATGATCCCTTTTGATCAGTGTTTTATTCATACGGAATTCTTTGAATTCAAGTAGCTATCTTTGTGTTAGCATTGTAAACTAAATGTGCATATTTTTCGCTCTATAACATATTTTCGTCACACTGTGCTTCGTGTTCAGTACGGTGCACATTCTAATGTAAAGCACATGTCACATGAGGGTTATGGTGTTTATTATAGCAGAACTTGTACAATGCTTCAATAAAAAAGATTTGCTATAGAAATGAGGTAGAGTCTGTGGTTAATGGCCCTTTCAACATAGAAAATCGGCGATTCTTTATCAAGCTTTTTAAGTGTGACATTCCTGGTAGATTTTTAAATAAGGCAATTACACAGGGTCATGTGTTCATGGATAGCAAATTTTTGGAAATTAAATTATATTTATTACATTTTATGCTTATACACACCACAAAAATATATAATCCCACATAAATAATAAAAACTTACATAGACCGTAATAAGTTTGCTGGATCCATAATGTTGTAATAGCCAAAATAACAGACACTGGCTCTGATTGTCGTTAAACTTTTACAGTGAAGAGCTAGTCAGAACTTAATACTGGTAGTGACTACATGTAGTTAGACGTCTTTCTGTACAGAATGCTTGTACGATCAAAATAGTAAAGCTTCCATGCTTCCGTTTACAAATGTAGAGATTTATGTTCTAAATGATTTGATCAAACATATGGCATTGTTTTATATTGATTACTTCAGAACAGCCTAGATTTTATGAGTTAGTTTTGGTAGTGACTCTGTCAGAGGAAATTTAGTATGAATAATCAAAACTTGTATTGACCTGTCAGTATTGTAAAATAGTTAATTAACTGATACTTTTCTCATAGTTAGTTTACGATCTGATTTGCTATAACAGACTCATTCCTATACCCAACCTTTCTTTATACTTGTTCCAGCCCCGAACCCAGATCCCTAATCATGTCTGAATTTTGTACATAGAGACTTTGTTTGAAATATTGAAGTGCTGTTTTTGCATGATATTATTCTATATGCGGAAATGTGCTGTTAGTTTAATGGTGGCAGTAATATTTACTTATAGTGTGTGAATGAGTGAAAAGTACATGTGTGTGTGTGTGTGTGTGTTACTATTTCTTTTATATGTTCAAAGCAGGCTATTGGAGTTCAATATTTTTTTGTTGAACATTTATTCTCAATTTTGAATAACTTTCGAATATAGTGTTCAAACTTGTATTCAAGGCAAACAGTCGGAACAATGTCAGTATCTTGATCATAATGTTATGTATTGATATAGTAGATGATCATTTATATCTTGTGTTCTTCCTGTGGTCAACATGAGCACTACAAGAACAACTGTATGAATGGATGAGGCAAATCTTGTTATTATGTTTACCATGTCCAGTTATTCATATCATTACAAAACATGTCCGCTTTTTATGTACAGAATTTTGTTTCTTTGACTTGTATGTATAATTATTACTATTATTATTATGTAGCAGATTAGTTATGAGTTATCCACAATAATAATGATAATAAACCTGTTTTGCATTAGAAAAGTTGTATCTTATATTTATCCCTTAGTGAAGGCAACCTTATAGCAAAAGAAGGTATGCACTCAACTCAACCAGCCAAAAACAGAAATCAGTAACGCCACAACACAACCACACTGAGCAATGCCTACACATATATAAGCCTAAGAAATAATTAAAAGTCCAAATCCACACCCGAAAGATGAAGGATGACCCAATTTTAAATAGAACTCTACAATGAATCAACTTGACAAAAGCGAAACATTCTACTTCAAAAATGATAAAGGGAATATTTCTGACGATGTAATATACTAATATAATGCATTATGACTTCCGTTTCTCAATTCAAGTATAATAAGTTACCAATTGTGTTGTCCTCTTTTCAGCTGTTAGGCCGCTCCAGCACCCTTTGACATTTTAACTTCCCCTGGTCATTGGGCTACCTATGGAAACCTACACTCCTGTCTCCCTTGGGAGACTATTTCTCTCCCGTGGATGTGGCAGGCAACATCTGCCCTCACAGGTACCATTTTACACCATGATGAAACATGTGGGTCTTGCTCAGAGAAAATAACCAGTTGTCCAGAGGGTGGGGGGTTGAACCTCAGATCCCGAAGCGCGCGACCTACCTCTAGGCTACCGCTTCCCACGTAATATCATCAAGATAATAGCCAACTAGACAGGGGAGGTAACACTGAACAGATTCAGCAGGTACCAAAGGTACAAACCATGAAACAAAGCTATTCCTGTCAACGTATATGAAGAATACACATTGCATCTGAAAAAGATGCCAATTTATCCTAAACATTACTATGTTCAAATAATTTGTGATTATCACTCAAGTTAAACCCCCAGGTAGTAGAAACAAAGCCACACACTTTAGTAAATATCCATACATAAAGTCTATATACACCCGTTATTTCGCAGATGTCCTATTGTGCTTAAGTTTTATGTATTGTTCTAGGATTGTGAAGTGTGGACCCATCCTTGGTCCAACTTCTATGGAATGAGGAACAACAGAACAGAAGGTATTAAATTGAAAATGAGGATTTATTAGTAAAATGTCGAAAACATTACAGTAAACTATTTATGATGTTCGATAATGACATAACTGGGCGGACGATAATCGCCACAAAGAGACGCCATAGGAGGCAACAACGCCCAGAGACCTAGCTTGGATAGACTAAAATGACCAGTAACGTACCGCTATACAGGTCGATCACCCTCCAAAACACGCAATACTAGCAAAAAGCATATATAATTAAAATTTAGCAAACCGTTTAGCAGAAATATGAAAATAACCTTGGTTACAAAATGGTTCGCTAGAAAACATGCTGTGTATATTTCCTAAAATGTTTATAAACAACGAACGCGTCCAAGTCTCTATTTGAATAATGGTACTTTACGATCCTCGATAATAACTGTAGCCAATCCAGGGTCCATTGGGTGTCGATGTATTGCTGTACAGCCGGCAGTTGTCTGCAAAATATCAAAAATAACGTATTATGGTCGTAGATGTCTCAAGTTTTGTATTATATTAATGGGTTTGTTATTGGGTCATCCTTGGTCGTGCCATCCGGGGTAAAAAACTAGGTTAATAGGTCAAATCATAGAAAACCTTGTTATTCATGCAGGCATTTTCTTAATTCTTAGAAGCTACAAAACTTGGCTTATAGGCGGGTATTGCTTAAATGTAGTTGTGTTGTTTCTGATTTATTTGCTCGGCTGCTTAAGTTGAGTGCTGCCTTCCCTGTCCGATTTCTTCATACCTTTGTAATTTCTTTGTAATATTGGGCCATACTGTATTTTTACGGCGGGGACTTGGACTTTTAATAATTGCTTTTGTTTATGTGTGGGCATTGCTTCATGTAGTTGTGTTGTGGTGTTACTGATTTCTGTGATCGGCTGGTTAGGTTGAGTGCTGCCTTCCCTGTCGGATATCCTCATACCTTTTTGTGACCTACGACAGATGAGCGACATATGTCGCGTTTGGGACTCTCTTGTTTATTTTAATTCTTAAGCGAGTTTCTTTCCAGAATTGGGTTTTTGATAGGTCAGAGTCTCTTCATATCAACAATGCATAAAATAGCAAACCCCAACATTGTATACATGCACATGCAGTTTGTAACTTAATTTATATATTTTACACGTCTCTTGATACAGTGCTGTCGGATAATTCTGCGCACCTAACGCTTATTTGTCTTCTACATTTGAGATTGTTGAATTTGTAGGATAAGTTATGGTGCTGTTTGGATAGAAACAACCTTCATTGACGAATGTAAACAATTCAAAACATCATCATCATGGGTTTTCATGACGTAATTATTTTCGGCTAAATCTCCGTTGTTTTGGTCATCTTTTCGAGGAAATACCTTCCAGATTCCGTTTATGTGAGTATGAAACTCTGCATAAGTAACAAACAACTACAAAAAACACTTATAATGATCGAAGGAAAACGACCCTATAAAATGTTACTGAATCTGAAATTAAGGTGCGCAGAATTACCCGACGCACAGAATTACCCGACGCACAGAATTACCCGACGCACAGAATTACACAGAATTACCCGACGCACAGAATTACCCGACGCACAAAATTACCCGACGCACAGAATTACCAAGATAATCATGTTTTAATGCGGATTACGATTACGCATTTTTATTACAAATCCCGCGTGTATTCATGCGTCCAAACCTGAAAAGCGTATTCTATTCTATGCTTTGCACGTGCAGGTGTTTCACTTACAGGTTTCACACAGACAAGTTATCATTTGCTGTTCAGCCTAGATAATAATATTTTTTTTGCAAAACGGTTGCATTTAGCGACGTCACGACTTTCTGAAGATGAAAGGAACCAATCTATTGGTAAGATCAGGGAAGGTCGATGGTAAATAACTCGGCACACCATTTTGGCTGCTCTAGACAGACTACTCGTAAAAACCGGTTCAACATTACTGAGTCTGTCAGAGACCGTGCAAGGCCCGGTCGCGTACGTGCGACTACGTTACGTACTGATCGCGTAATCACGTTGACCTACCTATGTAATCGTTTTTTTACCAGCAACCGTTGCTGCTAGGCGTTACGGGGTTCATACACAGGCGATTATAAATCGTTTGAGGCAGAACCAAGTATATGTTCGTGCTCGTCGTTCCTATATTAGACAGATTATGACACCATCTCACCCAGCCTCTAGACTGTTGTGGACACAACGTCATTTTCATTTTGAACAGGCGAAACTAATGGCACTTAGCACTTTTTAGCGTCGAAGTTAACAGTCAGCCACGCAGATGTCAAGGTACGCATCTATTGCCGTATAAATGAGCGACTTGTAGAATGTTGTATTCGGGAGAGGGATAGATTTGGTGGTGGCAGCGTTATGGTCTGGGTGGGATAATGGGAAATCAGAAAAATGATTTGGTCATTATTCAAGGAAACATCAATACTCAGCGCTATATCAATGTTTTAAACAACACGATGATTCCATTCATGCACACCAACGGACCTGGCATTTCCCGACATTACAACGCAATGCCTCACACGGTGCGTATAACGACATTACTTCTTAGCTCAAGATAACGTTAATGCCTTGCCTTGGTTCGCATTATCCCCGGACATGAACCCCATAGAACACATATTGGATGAACTCGGTACGACGGCTAGGTCACCAAAGCACCAAACTGCTACACTAAATGACCTCCAAAATGCACTCCATTTAGAATGGCAACATATTCCTAATTGCGCTCATACAAGGTAGCGTTAATTCAATGAGGTGACGTATTCTACATTGTATCGCAACAACGGAGGTCACACTGGTTATTGCAGGTTTTTATAACATCACTAAAGCACACAGTCAGTAACTTCCTGTTTCCAATTGCATTGCGCAGCGTGCTTATTTTATTTTACAGAATTTTTATTTCGACCCCTCTCAACTGAATTGTTCACAAAAAATAAGAAATATTTTATTCTTATCCAAAGAATTGCACAGAGACATCAATATTACATTGGAGCTTTAACAATTAACCCCGAATATAAACTTATCAACAAAATATGCACTTTTGAATGCTATGTAAAGTTTACATTTTGGGTCAGTGCAGTATTATTAATTATACATGTAGTACATGTTTGCTTTAGAATAGTTAAATACATTGTATCAACTTACTTCCTGTTGTCATACATTTGACAATGTTGCACTCCTCCCATACACGACCCGGATCTGTTGTTAAGCACCAAGTGGCACCGTGAAAATTTGCATCCCGGCAATAATTCTCTGCTTCAGTCAATGTTGTCTCAACCATTAATGTGGCATCATAGATCTGAAGGTTTGGAACATGAGTGTCCCATCGTTGACAAGTAATTCCGCTGATTGTGGTATTAAGATGACCGCTGTACCCATAATGATCTGGAGAAGTGTAGCAATGATCATAATCCGGCTGAGTATCTGTAATGTTTGGAGTGAAACATTGTCACCAAAGTATTGACATTTTACGGGTACATGTCGTACCGGGATTGCATATACATGCACACATACACGTAATTTTATTGTTATAACTTGCTTTAAAACTCTATTTAGAAAATATTATTATATGTTTATACAAGTCATGGATGATGACTCCATGTGCCTCCGCAGCCCTGTGGTTATTGTGCTTGGCGTCTAATCTAGCGACCGATTGAAATCCGGGTTGAGGCACATACATATGCCTACCATATTTCAGCTGAATGCTGAAAGGCAAATAAAGGCTATACGCGACATTATACGTATCTATGTCTGAATACCCGAACATTTAAAGTTAATATATGCTACCATAAAATAAACACCATCTTGGATGGACAAGGCCAATCCCAAATGGATATTGGGCGTTAATACGAACCTTCGGGTTTAACAAAATACAATGGTTAAAACATAGATGACATAAAGTTAGACAACAAACTGTACATCACTGTAATTGATACTGAATATACAAAATATGTTTTTCAACTCTACCAGTCACTTGAAGTCACACGCGAACAAACAACAAATATGTCCCAATTACTACATCACTGTTTGCATATTGTACGTGATAAAGCACCGGGTACGTATCCCAATAATGAAATTTGACAACATTGTCTATCGGCTATCCTCCACGTTTGGAGAAGTTGCTGGTTCGTTCCTTGTGGAAGGGTAAAGTCATTAGAACCAATAAGGGTATAGATGAATCTACCGGTGTACAGAAACGAAAATTTGTTGAAAAAAAACGACGTTATAAAACCGAAAAAAAAAACATTTAATAAGAGCCATGATCACATGACCGTCTCCACCGAATGAGCTTGCTTGAGTATGGGAACATTTGTTTTCTACAGCAGAACCATTATTCTAAATAAAATGTGTTGTGAATGAAAAGAATAAATAAAATGAGATGATGAAAACTGAACACAATCATATAAAGTCATATATGAAGGTAGATAATTAAAAAATGAAGATAGATAGAATTATGGTTTTTAGTCAATGCACTTCTCCAAGCTGACAGGTATTTGTATTTAAAGTTTCAATGAAATCCCTTGCACCGTTTGGTGATAAGCTCTGGACAAAAAATTTCTTGGTCACTGCAGTTCTCCAACTTGCTTTCTATTATTATTCTAAGTTTCAAGTCAATATCTTAAATGGTTTGAAAGATATGTCCAGGACAAACAATTACTATGAAAATACTAAAGGGGAGATAATTCAAAATGTAAGACATACATAGTTAAGGTTGTTAATCCTTACACTTTTCCAAGTTGCCATCTATTTATATTTCAAGTTCAAGTCAATATCTTGAATAGTTTTCAAGATATGCTCCGGACAAAATTTGATAATAAAAATACTAAATGGGAGATACAATGAAATTCAAAATGTGAGACAGACAGAGTTATGGTTATTGGTCACTTTGCCAAGTTGCCGTCTATCTATATTTCAAGTTTCAAGTCAATATTTAATAAATTTCAAGATATGCTCTGGACAAAATTTGTGACGGACGGACGGACGGAGACTATTACCATATATAAAAATACTGTAATTCATACGAACCTGGGTCTCGGAACAAGAAGTCTTGACATTCATCAATCAGGGTACACCGCAGAGCACAAAGGCCGACACTGGAAGCGTAGATCTCGGTTATGATATATGCGTGCTTGTCAAACAGTACGCCAACATCTGTACCTTGGAAATGACGCTTTCTCATTAACCCCTCAATGCAAACCATGTAAATAAGACCAAACAATAGGAAACCAAGGCACGTTGGAGAACACATTTCCATCACTGAGTCGGTTATCTTTAAAGCAAAACCATAGTGAGATTATTCTCATAGCAGTTTAAGAAACGAGAAATTGGACAGGGAAGGTAGCACCTGACTTAAACAGCCGGACAGAGAAAACACCACATAAATTCTACCACGATTATCGTCGAACGACGAAGACCCAGATATCCCATAGGTGGCAGTATCAGTGTTAGGGAAAAAAAGAAAATGAAAAAAAAAGTCACTGAGCTACAATACACTATCAAGGTATAAAGCGTAGTATATGTATATGTCCAAAGATTGTGGAACATCGCATCTTACAATAGGCTTGGTTCCCAATAATAATTACGATACTGTAAGCGCAGCGGCAAACCAGCGCATAAATAAAATGACATTGAGCGAAGTTAAATAACGAAAGTAACACTGTTTTGCTTTTTCTCAGTTATAAGATACAATTGAACGAGATTTTCGGTAAGAATGAATATCTTATAGTTTATTTGAATGACTTGTATATAGCGATTTTTCTTCAGCGCCCGTATTTTATGCTGAAACAACGAGATGCAATGTTCCACAATCTTTGGCATATAGACATATAGTACGCTTTATACCTTGATAGTATATTAGCTCAGAGACGGAATATTTTTTATATTTTTATCTTCTTTTTTTATCGTATGCGGACCAAACACTGATACTGCCACCTGTGAGCTATCCAACCATCGTTCATCCAATGTGTTCATGGCATGTACTACATTATGTATTTACAAAAGATGAGTCAAAATAATGAACAGCTTTTAGCAGAATTTCTACGTATTCCGTATACATGTGTATATATTATAATCTTCGGATTATTTATGGTAAATGACAACCGACGTCACCAAAGTTATAAAATCACAACCCTGACGGATGGCATGGCAGTTGGTGGCAATATTCATAGACTATAAATTTGCACCGAAGTATCATTTGTTCATGAAATTTTGTTAGAATATACCGGGCATATTCCGATTCATGTTGATATTAGGTTGTAAACCGAAACATAAGTTAATTATAGCAAAACTCGGTTATTTTGGATCATCCTTCTACTCGTATACGATAAACACATAATTTTAACTAATTAATTTACTTATAATCATGAAACGCGTCCATTTCAAAAGACATTCCATTTGATATTACTAATTGATTAATTATACTTCTACAAGTGTAAGATACAAACATGTATTGACACTAACAATGATAATACAAACATGTATACAAATAAACTAAGACCACAATAGTATAACGTACCTTTTACGCTCGTGACGCCAACTCCACTCAACACAGTCAACAAATATAATATTATCTTCTCGCTGGTGCAGCGGCGAGTCAATGGTGAAGCTAAACAACGGTTACTATGCATGACTACATTCTCATCAAAATGCGAATGAGGCAAATAAGATGTTTAGTTTCTCAGGCACTTTACTTAAAATGGAGATGGGTGGCATAGAGGTTGGGTGCATGCTTCGGGATCGAGAGGTCCCGGTTTCAATCCAGACTCATCTAGATTACTGGTCAATTTCGCTGAGCAAGAATTATCCACATGCTCCATTCGATCAACTTGGTATCGTTACTCTGGATACTCCTTGGACCCACAGATCGATGTGGGCTGCACACCCGACAAGAGAGAAAAAGTCTCCCAAGGAGACTCGAACAGTTTGTGTTTGAACGGCTGACGTGCTGAAAAAAGCCCACGAAATTTGGTAACGAAAATCGAATGAGCGCGATGGCTCAAAGAAAAAACGCGTATCTCGAAAACAAGTCTGCGGTAACATACAATCTTAATTATTTTATCGTCATTGTGGAAAATCTTTCTATGATATTAAGGTTATGCGACTTAAATAAAAAAATTCATGTCTTCTTAATTAACAGATCCAATGACAAAATTTGATACTTACAATTACGCCACGACGTAACAAAAATCAAAGTACTGACAGGCTGGCGAACTGCAAAGGGGCAAAAACTTTTCAAGTAGCATAACATCAAGTGATTAGTCGAAAGAGAGGTAAGTGCTGGACGAAAAATATATTTTTTCAAAAATATAAAAAATTGGAGCCGCCGTGATTTGATCGCTGGACTTTAGCATCAGAAAAATACTAGGGGAGTTGCTTAACCACTGGGCCACGATCTCGTTTAAGAATATTGAACTAAATAATTTTACATAATAAAATCATTGATGCACGCGCTGTATCGCGTTCGTAACGTGTAGTTATAATTATCAACGCCTTTAAACACATTTTCTTTTAATTTCATACAATTTCCTTCAATTACACGATGAAACTAATGTATTACTATCGAACAGATTAAATGAAACAAGGAAAGTGTAATGTTCTTGCAAAACTGATTAACGAGGAGGAACTATTTTCATTGAGTGTATAGCTTCTGTGTGTCAGCTCCGGGAGTAAATGAATCTTTGTGGAATTCATTTTTTGGCATTTTAACAGTCTGGCGCGACATCGCCAGCCTAAACAAGACTGCGTTCAATAAACGCTTATGCCCCCGTGGAAGCCATGTCCATAAAAAGCTGTAAGTCAATCAGGGGCCATTATTCAGTTTAAATGTTTGATAGTGTTACATGGCTTTGAACAATAAGGGACTTATGATGGTAAACGAATATGCCACATTTGAAAGCAGTGCCTTGATTGACTTCATGTGTGATCTGGTGATACAGGTGTTATGGTTCTTTGTCACTGCACTTCTCCAAGTTGCCACCAATTCATATACCAAGTTTCAAGTCAATATCTTAAATACTTTTGAAGATACGCTCCAGACAAACAATTATCATGAAAAAACTGAAGGGGAGATAATTCAAAATGTAAGACAGACAGAGTTATGGTTCTTGGTCCATGCACTTCTACAAGCTACCATCTATTTATATATCAAGTTTTAAGGCAATATCTTAAACAATTTTGAAGATACACTCCGGTCAAAATTTTATTCTGAAAATACTAAAGGGGTGATAATTAAAAGTTTAAGACAGACAGAGTTATATTGCTTGGTCATTGCACTTCTCCAAGTTGCCATCTTTTTATATGCCAGGTTTCAAGTCAATATGTTAAATAGTTTTGAAGATATACTCAGAGCAAAATTTGACTATAAAAACACGAAAGGGGAGAAAATTCAAAATTTAAGACAGACAGAGTTATGGTTCTTTGTCAATGCACTTCTCCAAGTTGCCATCTATTAATATATCATATTTCAAGTCAATATGTTAAATAGTTTTGAAGATACGCTCCAGACAAAATTTTATTGTGAAAATACTAAAGGGGAGATAAGTCTAAGTCCAAAATTAGGTCAAGGTGAAGGTCAAAATGGAGTCAGGTGATACAGGTGTGTGGAGAGTGGTCATATACAACACCCATGCAAGTATGAAAGCTTTGTAGCAAGCCATATTAATGCTAGAAGAAACGGTCAATTTGGGTTAACCAAGAATTTGACCTTTCAATAAGTCTAAGTCCAAAATTAGGTCAAGGTGAAGGTCAAAATGGAGTCAGGTGATACAGGCGCGTGGAGAGTGTTCATATACAACATCCATGCAAGTTTGAAAGCTTTGTAGCAAGCCATATTAATGCTAGAAGAAACGGTCAATTTGGGTTAACCAGGGCGGACGCACGGACGAACGGACGGAAGGACGGACGGACGGACGGACGGACAGGTGCATTACTATATGCCTCCCGATCTATCGATACGGGGACATAAAAACCACCAAACGATGCTTTTAAATAGTGTCGTGAACCTTTACATTGCGCTTAGTCATCGATGAAACCAAGTTCGGCATCAAATTACTGCATTATAAAATATAAGCACAAGTTATGTTGGGAAGTTTAATATATCGAAATTAAATTATTAACACCATTGTAGATAGCAGATTCCAATAAACAGGTTTTTCGTTTACATTTTTCCAGGTTTATCCCAAAATATCGCATTTCACACACGTTACTCACTTAATACAGAAATCTTTTGATGTATTAAGCAAATTGTTACCACCAACCTAACACAGTAAGTTATTATTAAATGCTATGATTAATAATGATGTGGTCTTCTGATTCAAAATTACTTAACCTATGTTTATATTTTGTAATGTTTTACCTCAAAATATCACACAATGATAAACTTTTTCGAATAGATTATTACTGTTTGTGCAGAATGACAACATGTGCCTATTCGTCTTGTTTAATTATCAAATAGCTCAGTTAATGGTGTTATGGTAAAACCGATTCCAGAAATCATCAAGTAAGTTTATATTTTGTAACATTTTACCCCCAAAACATGGTATCTTCAACAAAAGCTTTAAGTTATCCATTTCTTACTATATATAATACTACAAGTTATTACAAACCAATTGCAGTTATGTTGGATAAAATACGATTATGAATAACATTGTGATAAATTGATTCCAAAAATCCTCACTTTTGTTAATATTTTGGACTGTTTTACACCAAAAGTAGCTCAGGACGCGTATCACTTTGAAACTAGATTATAAATATCTTAAGCGGAAAGACATCATATGCCTGTCTTAGTGCTTTATTACTAAATAATTTGATTAATGACATTGTAGTAAACCGATTCCAAAAATCACCATTTTAGTTTATAATTTGTACGATTTTACCTCAAAATATCATATAGTGATCCAAATGGATAATGTATTATTTGATATATAAAACTTAAAATTACTACAAATTAATTACAGTTGCTTTAGATATAATACGATTATAAATGTCAAATTGATCAATCGATTCCAAAAATCCTCATTTTTGTTTAATTTTACAATGTTTTTGCACCAAAAATGTCTGAATATGGACAGCATTTAAGACATCAGATTTTCCGTATCTTATGCAGGCAGACTACATGTATCCATCATACTGATTTATAATTAAATAACATAATAAATGGCATTACAGTAAACCGATTCCAAAAATCACCAATTGTGTTTATTTTTTGAAGGATTTTACCCCAAAATATCGTATCTTGATCAATAACTGATAATTTCATATACTATATAGCACTACAAGACATAACACTCATATTGCAGTGGTTTTCGATAAAATACAACTGTAAATGACCATGTGGTCAATCGATTCCAAAAATCCTCACTTTTGTTTAATTTTACAATGTTTTTGCCCCAAAAATGTTTGAAAATTGACAACATTTTAGACATCAGATTTTCCATATCTTATGCAGGCAGACTACATGTATCCATCATACTGATTTATAATCAAATAACATAATAAATGGCATTACAGTAAACTGATTCCAAAAATCACCATTTGTGATTATATTTTGAAGGATTTTACCCCAAAATAGTGTATCTTGATCAATAATTGGTAATTTAATATGCTATATAACACTACAAGATACTACATTCATATTGCAGTGGTTTTCAATAAAATAGGACTGTTAATGACCATGCGGTCTGCCGATTCCAAAAATCCTCACTTTTGTATGTAATTTGCCAAGTTTTAACCAAAAAATATAGGCTTCATGTGTTAGTATAGAACTCCATATTAAGTATGCTACAAGGTAACAATCATGTGGTAGGATACAACATAAAACATTTGTGTGCATTTTTTGCCTCATTCTGAAATTCACAAAAAATGATGTCGTAACTTTGAACGTCATTTTCTAGACAACGTCATTTACCTCATTTGGGCACAAAGTCCCAGATAATGACACATATGAGCCAATCTCCAGGAAAAACCTGACAGGAACAAGGAAATTACAGCTGTTTTTGTACAGGCCCTGTTCGGAACAATTTTACACAACGTCGTAAACGTCACAAGCGTAAATGCAACACGTGTTTTTAAATAACCATATTCGTACCCGATATATCATCAACGAAGAACATCTAAATGGACTTTCAGTCCATAATTTTTATAGAAAATAACCACATTATCCTATCATCAACGAAAAATTTGTAATTGTACAT
Organism: Spisula subtruncata; assembly: GCA_963678985.1. Classification (NCBI taxonomy): domain Eukaryota; kingdom Metazoa; phylum Mollusca; class Bivalvia; order Venerida; family Mactridae; genus Spisula; species Spisula subtruncata. The sequence goes on along the minus strand of OY787664.1, from coordinate 22,133,479 downwards.
TAACACATATTTTCTGTACAATGGCCTTGAATAAAAATACGATACAGTTTCTATACATCAACACAATTCTATGGTCAGAACAAGGCAACGTCCGCAGACAAAACGACACCTGGAACAACATTAATAATGAATGAACGTTCTAGATAAATAGCATAATTGCGACGTTGTACATAAATTCCCGGTATTACATTGATTTGTTGGTCCGTATTTTGTTAGAACCATATTAAAGTTTAATAACATGATATTAATTTTTTTGCAAGGATACCATTGTGATTCTCTATTTAATAGAATATATGACTATCAAATGAAGCAGTGCTACCGTTTTAGTTGTGTTCTCGTGTGTCCATTCGTTTTAATAATGGTCCACGATGTCACAATATGATTATTTATTGCTCAATAAACAATTACTGTACTGAATAAATTTATAAAATGTACTCTTATACAAAAAGCGAACTTAAAACCTGTCTGGGTCTTGTCATGATAAATTTGTTGTGGTTGACTGCATAGTCTACGAACAGAAAAAAGTCGGACAGGAAGACAGCACTCCACCTAACCAGCCGAGCACAGAAAACAGTTATATCTCAACACAATTACACATAACAGAGCAATGCCCATACACAACCTAACGAAATGCCAAGTCCCCGTCCCCAAAATGCAGGATGGCGAAATTTCACACAGACATAACAAAAAAAAACAGTGATCACAAGTGACCTAATGAAACGCAGCCAAGACCCGCCCTAGTTCCCCAAGTCCCCGCTGCAAGATGACTTAGTCGGCCTATGAGCTTTGTCCTGTTATTCATATCAATCAAACTGCACAGTTTCAATGTAGCCGCATTTCGTGTGTTTTAATTAATGAAGGTACGGGCATTTGCAGTATATATTTATTTACGTATTGCTTTGGTTTGTGCACACGTGTTGTGTAAAGTTATATTTGGACACATTTGAAAAAAAGACAGTAGGATTCGAACTTATTCCAGCTCTACAAAATTACACATGCCTAACGCTTTAACGGTCACAACCATTCAGAAACTTGTCATAATGGGTTTGTTTACCCTGGTTACCGGGAGATCCCATATGGGCGAACTTGAGAAGGTTGCTCTCATTAATAATACATAATTGAATTCAATCCTATACCAACCATTATCGACAAATGGATTAAACTTTATAAAAAGGCAGCCGATTTTCTATGCTCGAAATCAAACTGTATCTGATGTCATGAATATAGATGGTTTGAGTCAATTTTTTTTCAACATTTGAGTTCGAAGATTTTTCCTTTAAAAAATTATTGGATTTAATCTCTTTTCTAGTTAAAAAGACGTCTTGATGTATAACCTATGCTATAGCACACAAATTCCACATCAAATAATCCATATTTCATAAGGATGCAGCAGTTTGTTTGACTTGGTTTGTTGAAATGTCCTTCATGTAACGCCTTTGTATCATGCAATATATTGAACACTAATTTACAAAGGTTGAAATGTTCTTTGAAAACAACTCGACTCATATATCATAAAAGTGATGATTTGTATTTAATAAACATGAAACGGTTAAAAACATATGGCATTTTGGAGAAACTGAAAATATGCAATTTGATCTTAATTAAGTTACCGTAATCTTTTTAATTCTAAACCGTTCGTAATAGAAGATTTTGTGTTGTGTCTGTTAAGATCTATTTGTATAAAAACAGCTTTTGTTCATCAAAATCACTGGTAAAGAAACATATAATAAACATAACCCGTGGTGTTACATTAGGGACATGCATGCTACATGAAGGACATACTATGAGTATTGAGTATTTTATTTTTTTGTAACTTTTCATTGAATATGAAGCAAAATAATAAAGTGTTAAGCATACACAGTTGTGCTTACAATCAATGACTATAATAGCCACATGTACAGGGTGTCCAAAAAGAAAGTATACAGTTTCAGTGCATTTTAATAAAATCTTCACGTTTTGCTATCGCAAAGAAATTTAGCACAGGGTAAGTCAAAAGATGAATTTTTTATCTGGCATCAGTTTAAAACTTGTAATTTTGATATATTTTTTAAAAATGTGAATTTTCTAAAACTACCGTATTCTGTCCGTGTCGTCATTTTGACGTTATTTACGACGTTTTCACAATTTCTGTATTTCCGGTGTTTCCTGTCTTGCACGCATTCTTGGAAAATTATCATTGCATTTCACAAATGTCTAAATTGATATTATATATATGATGTGTCTCACGAGCATTGGCATATTTGTTGGCTTTTAATAGGCTTTTTACTTGCGATTCAGACAGCAAAATAGAAAGAAGTAACCCCATTTTGTTACTTGCCTTTGTTAAGCAAGTTATTTCTGAACTCCGCAGCGAATCCTTTGTTTTGAATGCTGTATGGTTCATGCAAGTGGAGCCAGAGTCACATATGGCAATGTACGGTGTTTGATGAATAACAAGAAACATTTGGTGTCAAAATAATTTCTTGCAAATTCCACTGCAGTGTGAAATGACCCGCCTACAGCCCGGGTCTTAATCCAAGTAGCTTTTTTTCTTTTTGACTATCCGAAATCGCTTATTTACAATCAAATGCTAATATACACAACTTTTCTTCAATGCAATTTAAGAAGACCAGTTTGTAGAAATATGTGTGAATGCAATCAACACTTTTAAAGAATTGGTGCAAAACGGGAAACGTGAGACAGACAGAAATTGTGAAAACGTCGTAAATTACGTCAAAATGACGTCACGGTCAAAGTAAGGAATTGTTTGAAAATTTACCTTTTTTAAAAAAATTTTGAGTTACAATTTTCAAACTGGTACCAGAAAAAATTTACGTCTCTTGTCTAACCATGTACAAAATTTCTTTACGATAGCAGAACATAATGAATTGATAAAAATACCCCGAAACTGTATACTTTCTTTTTGGACACCCTGTATCACCACTGGAAAATAGACAATTCATGACATGTTACATGAAATTCTATTAGAGTCAATATATTTTGCATTATTGACATAAAATAATGCACTTGAATGGTTCTATTTTTTTTTCTTTTATTTAGATGAAGTGATAATGTCTCTTTAAAATACATTTAATATTTTCACGCGAAAACCACATCAGTTTTTTGTTGAACATAACTTTTTTCGGAGCTATGTATGTGTTGGGTTTTATATGAAAGACAGGGTAAAATTGTAATTCGCAATAATGAATGCAGTTTTAAACAATGTCACGTTTAACAGCATTACATTATTGTCGTTTATTTAAGTTTTAATAATTTAATGAAGTATTCAAATGATTGATCAATGTGTTTACAATCAATTACAACGAAATCCGATGCAAAACTTAGCACATGAACTCGTTTCATCACAAATGTTGTTATTTGTTACAATTAAAATGAATATTCATGGTTTGACAACAGTGGCATTTGCATCCAAATCGTTTTGAAAACTTACAGCAAGCAGTGGATCAGTACATATCTGCATATCAGTCACTGTGTTAGTCAGTAACTGTATGTTATTCAGTGGGTTCCTAGCAAACTGGAAATATGTCAGTAGATGCACATTTAGTATGTCAGTTAAAAGGTCGACTGAGTGTCAATCAGTGAATTCACAGTATGCCAGTAATGGGGCAGCAGCATGTACGTCTTTGTTTAAACAGCTTGTTGACATCAGTCATTGTTTGGGCTGCATGTCTGTCAGTTGGGTTGATATTATACCGACATAATCTTGGTATTGGGTCATTGGCGGACCAGCACTATGTCAGTCAATATTTCGGTAATTGGTCAGACAGTGTGCCAAACACACCATAAGTCATTACCACATAAGACAAGTACGACTGTCTTGTCATTTTGGTCAGTAAATATCTAAGTTAGTGTGTTGAAAATATACTAGCAGTAGGTCAGCAGCAGATCACTTGTTATGCAATTAGTAAAATTGTAAAACTTGCCGGTTTAGTATTCTCACTAACAGTAATAGCAGTCATGGGGAAACTTATTACCGTTTATATTGAAATGGAACAGTAGTTAGGCAATTTCATTAAACAAGTTGCATAGCAGATAAATTATATATAATCTACAAAAAAGGTTAGGGTACATTGGTAATTTTGAAAATCGTGACTTCAGGTCTAAGTGCACAATTGTGCATTCTGCTATGTAACATTATAATTCTACATAATCTTGAAGAAAGGTTAGAGTACATTAATTTGTTTTCTGGTTGAACCTGTGGTATTAAGGGAATTGTCTAAAATGAAACAGAAAAGTAAGATATAAAGCATAGCAATCTTACCTGTAACAATTATAACATCAATCGAATCAATTGAACGTTCTTTTGTTAATGTGATGCATTCTAAAGTGCGTTTAGCTTTGACTAATGAGGAAGATTTTAACCAGTTCAAATTTATCAATTAATTCTGTACCACATAATTATAATACGAGCCCATTTTAAACAAGTAATAGTATTTCCTGTTCAATTTCTGTTTTATAAAGGCCTTTTTGTTAAATATTTACATAAAGTCACACATAATAAATTCTGGAAGGTTTGCTCTTCACAAAGACGGTAAAAGAATTTTCCCAAAGCACAGGGAAATGTAATTATTATATGTGTATGTACAAATGTTACATGCAAGACGTAAAAGCTGGGTACAATATTTCAATACAATTTTTTTGAGGAAAACTATCGTTAAATTTCGATTTGAATTTATTATCAGGCAGACGAAATGTGTATTTGATGTATGTATTGTTTTGTTAACATAGTTTGATCCCTATCGTTAGTTACTAGCATATATCACGCATTCTCAAAATTTGAGCCAACTGCCTGTCACCACTATAATAATGTTTATAAAAACGAATAATCGAGTACGAGAAGTCTTAAAGCAATTTATATCACTAATACTATATAGTTCCTCAAAAATAAATACAAATAATATTAGAAATAATGAACTTGAAAAAATATACAAGCCCGCACGTTACGACACCCTACTCAAAATCTGCTGTCACCCACACAAAATATATAATTAAAATGCTTCTCATAATTAGTAACTAGTCGAAACATCTTAAATGAGTTTTTTATATGTAAGCAAATAAGTTGGCAAATGAACCCATAAATGCGCGAGAGTGCTATGAACTTGTTGCTTTGATTTTTTTTTCGACAGAGTTTGTGTCGCCCACAAGAGGTATTTTACGTGACACTGTTTTGTGGATGTGAAAGCAATGCTTATGCTTGTGGTAATGTATAAATTATTTGAACCAGTTTGTTTATTGTTATAAGCACTATCGATAAATACACATATTTTTTACCAAAATACACATAAAAATACGTCAGTCTATTTCAAGCATGTACCTTACCGGGACATTTAAGATGTATTCTTATGTGACAGCCACAACTCGCTTATTTATTAAGGAATGGTCATTTATTTCTTGTAATATGATTGGCATATGTCGGATTAAACTATATAGAATAGTTCATCATCTGTAATAGACAATGAATGAAGAAAAAATGCATCTTAGTGCGAAAAAAGTTTTACGTGACTGTATACTTACGTGACGGTTTAAAAAAAAAAGTGATTACAACGATAAAAATGATAAGGGATATATCTTATTCTGTGCCATTGTGACACATTTGATGTTTACAGTCAATATTTACATGGAAATACCACATAATTAGAATGAAATTGAAATTTTACGGTACGTATACCACGAATGGTCTATTATTTGTTCATCAACAGAAATGGTCAACCATCGACATATGAGGCATAATAAATATTTATTCTTGAAAGACATTGGTGTAAATCAATTTATATTTTAGATTTATTCCGATAGTGTATGTATATTGCTTGATCAGCATGATCTTGTTCGTCACGTAAAATACAATTCAGTGTCACATAAAATTTAATTTCAATATTGAAATTATTGATTTCTTTATGAACCTACGTTTGATTTTTTACATTTGATGACTTATAACATGGTTTTAGAGTGTATTATCTATAAACAACAAGTATTTGTGCAATCTACATGTAAAACAAGCTAACTATTTGACATTTGATATTAGAAGAGTAAAAATGTGTATAATTTTTAGTGTGCAGTTACATAAAGTGTGCTAAATAACTGCAATTATTGATATTGATGAGAAGCAATGCTATCTGTTACATTTATCAAATATAAATTAAGTTATTGGCTTTCACAACTTGGCAAAAAAGCGTAAATTATGACAGCAATCATGTGTTTGATAACCGTATAACTTTTGTCACGTAAAATACAAATAAAAAAAAGAGTTATTTGAGCCAATATAACAATTGATTATTGGCATGCTGGCAATGATTTATTTAATATTCACTCAAGTTTTTATTACTATATAATATTTTCATTCATTGGATTTGAATAAAAACGAAATATTCACTGTACAATTTGGAAGAGATCGTGTCTCGTTGGAAACAAATTTTTTTTTTTAAATTTCCAGACGACTGCACATGACTTTCATGGAAGCAAAACAGAAAAATAACCATAATTAGTTACTGGATATATTTCAGAAATAATGCGTGATAAAACTGAGTTATGTGCACAAGTTTTGCTTCCAGAATAAAGGCTTGACGTTTGTTAATTGTTGTTGAAAAATATGTTTCAAGACTGGTATTTTACGTGACAGTATATAGATGTTCAATGGTGAAGCAATAAGCCATGCTTAGCATTTAAAGCTGTGATTTGTACAGATAAATCGTGTTTAAATGCTTAAACAACCTTTAGTTAGCATTAGTTTTGTTCCAAATTAGTCTTTCATGCTATTTCACCCCTACAATAGTATTTTACGTGACAATATTTCATTCCATGTGTTATCTTATCCCTATAATCACTATATACATTAATTTGGTTTTTTTGTACATTGTTTACCAAAAACTGTAATAACATAAGGTCAGAATTGTCTCTACTGAACAACTTGTAGCATTTTATTATTGTATTTATGGATAAGTTTCTTCCGTATTTTACGTGACGAACACGTCAGGACAAAGCATGTACCAACATATGTATATTTAGCCGGGTTTTATTTAGATGCATCTCCCAAATTATAAAGCAGTGTCATAGGTTCCAAGTCAGATTGGTGAAAGTAACATTAATACCCACACGCTTTTCTACTTCTAATTCAAAAATGATATAAGATACATGAAAGTAAAATATAGTATAGACGAAATAGCATGTTATGATGTACCACCGGTTTCATAATGTATTGATAATTTAATGTTTTCGGAGAGTTGGTATGTTTAAATATGTAGTACTGCAGGTAAAAAAATAGCACAACCATTAATTCACTTCTTTGTTGTGTTCTCTAGGGTAATACGTATGTTGTACATGCTATCATAACGTAAAATACACAGGCGAAAATATAGGCTTGTTTCCAACAGCGACATAGAAAACACGCAATCTTGTTCATGGTGCCAATTACGAAAATTGTTCCTAAAGGGGTTCGACTTTCATGTCCGATAGACTTTTTTGATATATTTAAAGGTCAACTTTTTCGATTTTAAACTCTCGATATTGGCTCAAATTTTGAGAATGCGTGATATACATATGGTTTTAGGTATGGTGACAGCCCAGAAACAGCACAATTTACTATTTTAATGGTGTAGACATGTTCTTTCTGATTGAAATAATGTATAAAAATCTATCTGACATTGATAAACAAGTGTAGTACAACCAACCAAAATTGCTTGTTATGACATTTTTGTTGAGGTTAAACAGATATTGCAAAATAACGAGCAATGTTGCAAAAATGAATAATGACTATATTAGGTTGAACTGTGTGGTATTTAAGTTAAACTTCTTTAAGTACGAGGAAACATTTTCTGAACGGATTGATGTCGCAAAAACTTTGTGGCATTGTTAAAAGTTGTTTTGTATACCCGATCAAATTGAATGTACGGTGATATAGTTCAATTTTGAACCCTGAGCCATGACCTTTTCTAAAGACGATTCTATTTTGGCGGATATTTCGTGATTTATTGATTTCAATAGTCATGGTTTAAAGATATGATAGTTACTAATATGTGTAATTTATCAATTGGCAATTTAACACAGTTAGTCAATGCCGTAACAAGCTTTATCGGCGAATTGATTAAACTTTAAAAGTGCAGTCACGGCTCAATGCTCGAAATCGAACTATAGTGAGGTAAACAACCTTGTTGTGCCTGCCAAACGGGAACAATAAAGCTCGTGGATAATATTTTTCATGGAAATCTATTTATAGTAATTTTAATTATCCACTGCGCAATTCTTTCAAGGCCATACCGGGTCTACATTTATTTCCGACAGGAGGGTATCGTAAACAGTTATAAGACATTGTTAAAAACACTTAAAAGTCATGTGATAAGTTGTTTAATAATATTATGTTGGTACATTGTATAGTTATTTTTGAATTGCTGTAATGTATTACATATAAAGGTTAAATATGACCTCTGACCCTGTATGTGTCAGGCCAGACGTTAAAATTCTACATTTTGAGTTTTCTTCATAATCTTGAATAAGAATAAATTCTGAACATTTCAGATGATTCCGGTGATTATTTTCGGTTTTAAAGCATTTTCTTCAATACTGTACACTCGATGCCGATAAAACAATAAAAAGGTAAAACGGCTGTACAAACCTATGAATCCTTCCACAGGAAATAGCTAAGCTGTTCTGTTACACGTGTGTGTTAAATTTATACCATTATCTAATTCGTATATTGCTTGAACAACTAACACTCTTTTGGAAACATGCTTATTATATGGCAAAAAATTCAATATTATGATAGTTAACATGACAACAGTACTTCAACAAAAATACATGTGGTTGTGGTTTTCATCAGTATGTATTCTTCTATGACTTTACAAGTTTCATTTCTATGCAAATGCAGATATTTAGATTTGTAAATTATTTTTTCACCAGCATATATTATTCAGTGAAATTCAATATTACTTTTGAGTTTGAATGCAGATTCATGAACATTACATTCAAATAGTACGACCTTATTTCACCAGTATACGTATATCCTTCTGTGATACTTTAAATTATGTTTGGTTGTGAATGCAGATACTCAAATATGACATTTTAGTGGTTTTCACTAGTAGATGTTTTTAAATTTCATAATTGAGTATCCGCATTTACAACCAAGCAAAGTAGAAATATGAGAAATATGTTAACAGCCGGGGATAGTGCATAATTTTCCTATTATCATCGGCTATATTTCGTCGAAATCGAGTGGAAAATAAGACACTTGCGCGACTTTTTAACTCCAAGTAGAGACTATTTGACTGCCAGTCTTACCCGGAAAATGACGTCACATACCACGTGGTATGGCCATAAAAACTAAAGAAAAATGTACATTTGACCTGGTTTGATGAGCCTTAAATATTAGTTGGCTACTAGACCATTAAATTGTGATGCTTTAATAAGTATTTGAAACAATTTTGGGCGCATTATATTGCTTGTTACAAACTCTGTAAGTTGAAAACAACTTATGCAAGGGCGTGGTGTTTGAAAAAAGGAAAATGATGTAAGACTACTAGTAAGTCATTCAGCATTTTATAAGAATATATCTACATATTGAGTTTATATACTTATTAATAAATGTAGTTTAATCATTATTTAAGAAATACAGATACATTCCCTTTACTAACATGTGCATATTTTCCGTCTATCTTTTTTTGCGGATTTTGAATGACTTTGTATGTTGAAATACAATACATACTTTTACATGATCCAACAAAACGATTTATGTGCATGTTTTATCCTGTTAGCCCTCGCATGGGCGGATCCAGATTTCCGGATATAGGGGGGGGGGGTAAGAAAATAGCTGGTGTCCATGGCTCCGCAGGGCCCCTGTGGGTCCTGGGCAAAGCCTTGATAGGTGTCCGTGGGGACGAAGCCCCCCCCGGAAGCTCCTGAAAAAGATACCATTTGAAAATCATTACTTATAAGTTCTTATTCTCGATTCTACGATTATCATAGTTATCAAGTTAGGGGAGGAGGGAGGGGCAAATATTTGGGATGGGAGATGTGTGGGACATTTAATGTTATTAGCCTAACTATGATGAATGTTTATGTATTTTTACTGCATCAAAGTTTTTTTGCTTAACACAATTAATTGTATTTAGAAAATCTTATTGCAAAAGTAGGGGTCCGGGATAGCATGCTCTCCCAGTTTTTCAAAATAAGGGGTCCATCTGGTGCATACTGGGTGGACTGAGATACCATATTTGCTATGGAATAGGGCATGATTTAATACGAAACCAGGCTAATAAAAAACATTTGCATGAATGACAATTAACCTAAATGGGAAGTAATTTAAATAGGAAGGGGGTATTTATCATGGAAATTAGTCTAAAGCAGCAAACTATATCACACAAGTTCTTAGTGTCTGGTTCCCGATTTTGCTGATTACAAAGCAAGGTGTTAACGTAGTGGAAAGGGAAGAGCTTCAGACTCTCAAATGTAATCTTGTTTGAACGGGTATTTGAAATTACATTTTCACAGATAAAAGTAACTTTGCGAGCGGAGCAAGCATGAAAAATGAACATTCTTTTCCTTGTCACCAAGATCTAAAGACAAATTGCATATTGAGAGACTATTTTAGATAGACAAAAACGTTACTTTGGCTGTTTTCGGTGGTGGGGTAGCGGTATCAAAGCAATATCAAAACTGGTGCAAACAATGCCTGAAAATATCTTTCTCAAATATAAATTTTTATCAAATTCACTTTCAATTCTTTTTTATCAAGATCTAAAGGCAAATTGCATACTGTATTAAAAACCTGTTTTAGACGCACGCACGCACGCACGCACACACGCACGCACGCACGCACGCACGCACGCACGCACGCACACACGCACGCACGCACGCACGCACGCACGCACGCACGCACGCACGCACACACGCACGCACGCACGCACACACACACACACACTCACACGCGTTACTTTTGCGATTGAAGGGGGGGGGCGTACGCCGGCTCCGCCACACCTTGGATCCGTCAATGCATTGATACCAGTTATACATAAGATACATTAAGTACTTAACAATATGGGTGAGCAGGAACGAAAATGTTATTTTTAGGGTGCATTATTTATCAAGATAAACTTGTGCTAGCCAGCCAATCAAATCATTGCATTCACGCTCACCGGGATTCGGTTTAATGAGCCAACTATATAAATATAAATAGACTGCAAGCGTTGCACCCGTAGTTCTGTCATAACTCCTTCTGGAAAAATATTTAGTGTGGTTGTATTGACTGTGATAAGTTACTAGTGAGTATATATTATTTAATTATTTTTACCATATTTGGACGCTTTTTTTCTTTTTTTTTCATGATTAAAAACCTTGTTTAGGTTATCCTCTCAGTGTGGTATTTTCAGCAGTCACAACATGTACACTCAAACGATTTAAAAACGCACCACTTATGAATTATCGGTTTTATTGATGAAAATGTCATTTTTTTGTTATTTAATTCTGAACCAATAATCTTCAGTATAATGCATACATGTATATGCGCAATGAGTTGTGTCAAGTTCATGCCGTTATCATGAGTTTGAAATAAATGAAAGTGAAGGTCGCAATTTCAATAGCCAGAATATGAGCCCGCTTCATGACATCTCATCCTCAAGAATGACATAAATTACATAATAGGATATAAATCATGTTATGTGTGGTGTGTCCGACACCAATAGTCTTCCCAGGGAGACACGAGCGTAGGTTTCCATAGGTAGCCCAATGACCAGTGGAAGTTAAAGGGTGCTTGAGCGGCCTAGCAGCTGAAAATAGCCCTAGAAAATTGGTATTTTTTAATTTAACTTAATGTTATCAAGGTTTTGTAATGCTATCTCGTGGCTTGAGTTCATTTCGTTGAGTTGGTTCTATTGTGGTCGGTCTGGACTGTGACATTCGCCAAAAATCGATGTTGTATGTACACACTCGCTGTGTGGTGGCAGCTGAACCGCCATGCTATGACACCGAGGCTCATTTCTGCGTGCAGTACATCCATGCACAAAAAATGCAACAGCAGAAAAGTTATTTTATGGGATATTCCGAATTATAAAACTTCCGTTTCTGTGCTGAAGTAAAAAATTATAATTGGAAAATACTGAAAAGTTTTAATTTAAGCCATAACTATTTCAGCAATATTTAGTTAATTACCATAGTGGTACGTTTTTAAATCTGTAGAAATAGCTCACGGAAGCCAGTTAAAATGAACATGATGCAATTTTTACTAGTTTCTTTTCTTTTCATTGAACCTATAAAGGTGACCTTCGATTATTGTATATATTTAAGGTACACAATGGGTGCACACCAAACACATATTGCTAATAAATATGGACAAGAATTAAAGGTGAGAGTTCAACAAGATACATTTGACATACGAGAGATCACTGGGGGTGATTTCAACGTGAAGTTGGATTATAACCGTATCCACGCTGGTTTTACTATAATACCTCCTGGAGAGTTTGTAAAATTTGAAACTACTAGATTGTATGTTGCTGGATGGGCATATATCACAATCATAGCTGCAGATCACAGAGTTTTATGTCACAATTTTCGCAGAGAAACAGACCAAAGTCTAATAGTGAAACCTAACGGGAAAGTTACTGATGCCGTGTATGGTACAGTATGGCAAGAAGCATGATACAGAACATTGTTTTCATTTACTCTTCAGATACTGATCAGATTTTCGTTTAGTTGGAAACAGTTTAATTATTTTTTTTGCTGTCTTACAATCTGTATTTTATAAACACAAGTTCTTGTCATGTTGTGTATTTATGATATCTGGATGAATGACACAACTTAAATGTTGATATATATGTTCAAATATGCAAACAAACTATATTCTATTCTACATGTATATATATTCTTTATTTACGTCTCATTTATGTAAATTTACAAGCATAAAATTGCATATCATAATAAAAACAGATCAAATGTACATAACCATTCAAAATTGAATTGCAATAGACATTAAGGTACTACAATTCTCATATATGAGTACCACATTAACTTAAAAATATTCACAGTATTATATTATAGGCATTATTAAGATATCACATATTTATATAAATAAGACTAAGAAACTGTTGTTCATGCGTTGTATTAAAAATGTATTAAAATGATTGATATAAGAAAATTGAAATTTGTAAATAGGCACTAAAACGCTTATTAAGGAATGTCTTAAAATATCAATTATCCCCCCGATCAGACCGTAGATGAGGATATGAGATCATATCAGAGGAGTTAAAAAAGAAACAACGTTTATCATTTCTAGGCATATTAATAAGTAATTCTTGACTTTTCATTGCTTAGTTAGGCGTTTGAAATAATCAATTAACCATGAAAATCGGGAGAAATAGGAAATATTAAAGACAAAAAATATTCAATAGTCAATGTATCTGTAACCAAAACCGAACTTTGTGCGTGTTCTGCTTAATTATAGGTCATTGAAGGGAAAACAACCATGGGTCGCAAACTAGAAACCAGGCCGGCTACTCTGGTCAGATTGCTTTTATTTCAAACGCCTTACTAAGCAATGAAAAGTCAAGCATTACTTATCAAATCGACGACAAACGATCTAGTCTAGTTTGATGTGCTAACGTTACATGCAAAGACAAGTTTTAAAATAATTGATACTTATTTAATAAAATTGTCAATAAATGGGTGATTTGGTATTAACCCTGTTATTTGTCCTCGGGACAGAATACGTCTGCCCTTGAACAAATAAAAGGGCTAATATCGAATCACCCATTTATTAACACATATTATTGCCGAATGAAACGCAGCCAATACTCGACTAAGTTCCCCAAGGCCCCACTGCACGGCGAACCAAACACACAAACCCGCGCCAAAACGGCAACTAAATGAGGCACAACCACCACTTGACCTTGTTTAAAACACCAAGGACAGTGACATAGTGTTAATACATCTTAAAGAAGCATTTTGGGACTTGACCTAGTTTACAATAATGGGCAAAAGAGGGCGAAAATATATATGCTAAAAACGTTTATCATAGTGACCAAACAGCACAGTGACCTTATTAAAAAGTATCTCATCCAGCATCTCCGCAAGATGTAAATGATGAAAGAAGTGGGGTTGTTGGGCGGTGGACTTCAAAACAAATGGCAGAGGAAATTGACTTTCAAGGACAAGTGGAAACAAAAATACACCGACACTGCACAGTGCTGTAAAAAGTTTAAGTCAACTATATAAAACGTATGTGCGCGAAATATCATTACCAATGTGGTCACTGTTATTTAAGTATTCGGGGTTTGAAAAGTGACCAAAAGTGACCAAACATAAAAGTGGACAAACTTTTGATTTGAATAATCTGAAACATATATTTAATGAATTATTGAAACGACACAAGTTTCACATACATCAAGAAGTCTGCTAGTTGCTGGAACGTATTTTTATGCCCCCGCATCTACTGATACATGAGAGTTGTCGTCCCTCCGTCAGTAAATGTGAACAAAACTTTCAAGTTGTTGAAACTCAAATAATGTTGACATATGTTTATGCATTGCTTTTAAACGGGAATATTTGTTTATCATCATAAAAACCTTACATTGTCGAAGCCTTGTGTCACACTATCTAACATTACAACATAACTATGGTACCGGATTGACTTTAGCTAGTTCTTTATGGACATAACTTTCACCGAGGCATACGCGTTTATGGATTACAGTCTTGTTCTCAGCTGCTATACGAGTGTATGATATACCAGCCAATCATCCTCGTCCAACACAACTGTCATGTAGTTCTAGCAAAAAGCAAATTGCAAACCGTTTAGCAAAAACAACATTGGTTACAAAATGGTTCATTTGCAAACCGAAACCTATGTATATTATCAAATATTTTCTATTTTTGAATAAGGACACTTTACCATCCTCGATAATACCTGTAGTCAAACCTAGATCTTACATATAATCGTCAGCTACAATGTAACTCTACGATATAACACTGTCTTATAATGTCGACACTTTCGGAAGGTATGAAAATATAGTAAATCAATGAATGATAGGTGTTATCATAAATACTAATTCATCACATAAATAACGTGATATTTCATGCGATAACAAATGACGGAAAAATGTTCTCCAACAGGTGTGATAACAAATCCGCGAAAACGTAACGTCGTCTTATATTCGTTAATTCTGTCGATGACTATGGCAATGTGATAAAAAGAATCCGTCATTCGTTGTCTTTGAGAACAAGTTATTTAGCTCGCGGAAGGCTCGCCATAGAGTACATAAGCCATAAACCATACACTATATCAATGCAATGTTTATAACTATCTATACTATGGTTACTACATGGCAGGTTCATCTGAAAAATGAACATGTACTGGCCACGAGACACCCGACATTGTATGCCAACAATACGGTCACTGTCCATGGATAGCGGTGTACTGTCAATTCAAGAAGTAATACTAATGAGGGAACTGTGCCATTCGAAGGAACCGTGGGAACTTCTGTTAACTCAGGTATACATAGTTAAACCTATATAACCATAGTTTACCTGACGGACGAGCAAATGTTTACAACCATTATCAATTAACTTTGAACGCACTGTAATACAATTATCTAAACGATTGTGCCATGATACGGCCACACCACCTTTACCCACCCGTCTACGACTCGGGAGATATAAGTCTTTATACTACGACACGCCTTGTGACTCCTTTCAAAAATGTACATTCTTTTCGTAAACGGACACTTTTTGGCCATGAACGAATTGCGCAGTGGATTATTAAAATTACTATATATAGATTTCCATGAAAAATATAATCAACAAGCTACATATTTTACCCTTGGGCAGACACAACAAGGTTGTTTATTTCACTATCACTTTACAATGTATTATGAGAAAGGCATGTTACCTTGTTACGTCAAAGGATTAATTTTGTACTTGTTTACCTTTCTTATTAATTACGGTTATTCCTTTGAGCAATGGCCTTCAATATAGTCTTCCAACGCCTTTGGTGAATAATAACAAACAACACAGGTGTTATTATATTTATTGGCAACACTTCTTGCCTGATTGTCATATTTCTTGTCAATTTAGATCAATTGATCGGGTGTTCAAATAAACTTTTGACCACGTCTGCTGCATGTCTGTTTCCAAAACAATGAAAGTGTAAAAGTTTTTCCGAACTTCTTCGTTTTTGTGTCATTAAACATATTTGGTAAAAAGTACAAAACTGAAAATAAATGTTCGTAGAAATTATTAAGAAGGGTTTAGTGTCATACGTTTATTTACTTTAACTTGAGGGTTTAATTTGTTAACCAGATTTTCACAAAGTGAAACCTGGTTTTTATGATGCTGAAAATGGCGGACAGACGGCGTCCGGTCAATAACTTAAGTTCGGACTGGCCCGTCTTGATCAAACTTGGTATGTAGGATCCTTGAATGAACATCAAGCCTTGGATTGTATTTGGAGTATGTGGGGGTCAAGGGCAAGGTCACTGTTACTAAAAATAGAAAATCAGTCTCCGGTCAATAACTTAAGTTTGGGATGACCAGTGTTGACTAAATGTGGTATTTAGCATCATTGAATCAAAAGCTAGTCTGGGATTGTATTTGGGGTCTGTGGGATAAAGGTCAAAGTCGCTGTTACTAAAAATAGAAAATCATTGTCCGGTCAATAACTTAAGTTTGGAATGACCAATAATTATTAAATTTGATATTTAGCATCATTGAATCAAACCCTAACATGTGAGTGTATTTTGGGTCTGTGGGGTCAAGGTCGCTGTTATCAAAAATAGAAAATCAGTGTCCGGTCAATAACTTAAGTTTGGAATGACCAATATTGTTTAGCATTCTTGAATCAAAATGTTACCTGGGATTGTATTTGGGGTCTGTGTGGTCAATGTCGCTGTTACTAAACATAGATAATCAGCGTCCGGTCAATAACTGACAGCTTCTTCAGTTTTAAACACACCCAGGTACTTCGTAGTCAAACCGAAAAAACGAGTCACAACAGTAAGTCGATACTTCCGTAAATCGCAATGTATATCGAGCCCTGCTAATAATGTGATCCAATTTTCGTGTCGATAAACCATTCATTATGTTAGTCTTGCATCCGTTGAATATGCGTACATAAATTTTATATCGGTTAGGACGTACCCTTGGTTGGTAAATACAGTTATTCTTTTGTATTCTATTCTTGTACACATCCGAGTGGTTTCGCTGTCCCAATTTTTTTGTTCACGTATTTTCGGGAAGCCAAAGTAAAAATAGAATTTTTACCATTGGTTGTTGGGGAGTTTTAAATGTCATATTCATAGACATACATGCATGCTATCAGTTGTTATATGTACGATAAAATATTCACATTACAGTCACTATGTCCGGAAATATTTGCTAAAAACGACAAAAACAAAAATAAAAATGCCGGTTGTATTAATTCAATTTGTTCCATGTACAAAAAGGACTGAATAAAACTGAAACACAACGCGAATAAAATAAATACCCATCATTATTCCACTGAGTAAACGACACAATGCATTAATACATCGTTTGCAATAGACAGGAATATTCATACACTTGTGACAACGGATGTAAAGGTCAAAATCAGCTCGTTTTAAGACAAATAATTTCAAAAGTACACGTGTCAACACAAACTTTTGTATTCCATATTTTATATGTTACGTTAATTCTTCTTCTTCTGGATGTCGGCTATAGGTTGCTGTTTGGTCTCCAAGGAAGCGTCTGTAGGCCAAACTTGATTTTGTGCGTCCTCCAGATGTGTTCGGATGTGTATAGTATATGGAACGGTGTCGGCTACTTTGCCGCATACAACATTTAGCTGTAAACGCAAGAACCCGTCTGTAAAGTGCTCGTATGATTCCACTGACCGCAATGTCCAGTACTTAGAAGGAAAAATATACATATAGTTTAAAACTTGGTTATTTTAGACATTGTAAGCAGAAATGGCTTTTTTCTCTATATTTGACTTTTTTCAAGATATTTTGTTTTTAACAAGAACAAGTTTAAAATGTTATCTTTTGGAATGTATACACGATTTGTTTAACTTCATCGTCACGTCATTTCAATAGCACTACTACTAATATAAGAAAGGCATACTATATGCATTTTCATAATTTACAAAGAAAAAATGCACCAAACAACTGCGTTATTTTCCCTTCACTAGACTAGATCCATTTTGTCTTCACTCCATTTATATTTTTTAATGAGTGAATGAAATTGGATGGAATATAATCATGCTCTCTTATTTTCTTCTTTTCACATTATGAAATGAGGGCAGTCCATTTAAATAATTAATAAGAATAAGTGATTGGGTTAGGATTTTTTTAGAAATATCTTTCAAACCATCTTCAGTTATATGTTCCGTTACAAAGATCACTGCGATGTATTTCAATGCATGTCGGCTTTTTCAATTATATGACACGTTTAACTTAATTGCATGTCAATGGGAATCATGACGTTATAGAAACTGGACATTACGAACGCCATTTTTAGAAGCTGTTATAAATTTTAAATATTTCAATCAGTTTTAGAATTTGTGACTAACAGAACTCGTGATAAATCGTTAACATTGCTATGAATTATGAATGTTTAAATCGTGAGTTCAGGGCTTACTTAGAAAATCCTTAGCATCGCTATTTCAGAATTCAAAATTACATCAATCGCGTCTTCATTCTGTGCGTACGTTCGAATTTGATTCCATTTATATTCCAGTGGATATTATTAAGACTTTAATTTAGAATGAAATATTCTACTACTTACGACTGGTCTTCAAAAACTAAAGACTTGCCAGGGCGTTTAATGAGTTTGTGCATTGTATTTACTATTGCCTGTGTATATCCACCTGTTAACGGTACGTACATGTTTTATAAAAAAATATACTTGTTCCAGCTAGCTTGCATATAAGTTAATTACATTTTCTCATTTAGTATTGTCTTGGATATGGTGTTGTTTGTTTGCGTTGTGTGTTTACACACCAGCATCTACTCGTGCGGGAGGCAAAATATGGGTTGTCTCCGTTCGTGTGATCGTCTGTCTCTTCGTCCGTCCCATTCAGAGTGTTTACCAAAAAAAATATTGAAACTCAAATCAAATCACAGTCTATTAATTATTGTTTTCAAATTTGTCGTACACTAGTTAGTGCTTGCAATGCGATAAAAGCCGAAGTCATCCCAGCGAATGACCACTTGAATAAATTTTAGCACTACAGTCGATGATGAATTTTTTACGCCTGTCATGAACAGGTATAAAACCATACCTGTCAAATACTCATATTAAAGTGGAGTTATTCCTATTTTACTCCTATTTTCGTTGTTATTGTCTGGTTTTCCAAGTTCACCTAACTTTCAACAAAGGTACATTTGATTTATTTTATGATTTTCTGTCCCCTATTTATAGCCACCTGAATGAATACATTCCATGCTCATATATCTAAATCACATTTATGCATCTTGTGACATGTTTTGCTTTATCACTCCTATTTTGGATTTAACTAGCGTTGCATGTACGCAAAAACCCACCTAGTTTTCTATACATGTGTATAACAGCCACGCAGAATGCAGCGCTCGGAAAGTCTACTTTCCAGTCGGATACAGATTTTGACGGACCATCAAACCTGGCCGTGGACGGAAACACTGATGGTCAGTATTACAGTGGCTCATGTACACATACAAGTACCGATCCCAATGCATGGTGGGCAGTAGACCTTGGTGAAATATACGTCATAGATAACGTGACCGTATATAACAGAGTGGATTGTTGTGGCGCGTGTTAGATTTTTATTTGTTTATAAAATTATATTTTTCTCTCATTGCTTATTTTGACATCTGAACATTTCAACACAAAATCGACGTTTACCAATTTGTCCTCACTTGCCTTTTCAATAATCAGCTCACTACTTATTCAGTTACGCGCACACCCAAAAATCAGTATTTCTGAGATCCTTTGCAACATCCAATCGTGTTCCATTATGACCAATGTAAAACTACTTAAGCTGAATAATAAGTTGAGTGAACCTTATACAGCAGTATAACTTTCGATCCGTCATTAACATATTATGTCTAATGTCATCCTAACAAATGGTGGGAGAGCAATATCAAAAATTGATAATGTAAGAGTAAATATTGTGGTCAAGTTAATGATATGCATATTTTGACTGATTTCATAAAGCATATAAATACATGTATGCGTACACTTCTTAAACAGGTCGTCATTTGGCCATAATTGTGTTTACATTAACAATCTTTGTCCGTATAGAATGCCTGCTCATACTGTAATTTCAGTGATTTGTTCCCATTAAACTATTTAAGATCAACCATAAGTTATGTTTGGTCGTGTACTTTTAGGCACGTTGCTAGTAGTATCTTCGATGGGTTACTCGTATGAAAAACAACTGTAATTATATTTACTCATCATTTTTTTACATACTCTACATCCAGGGGAGTACTTGCAACATGTTCAGTTGTTTATTGGATTAGACGACAGTGATCACACATTATATGGGTACCATGCTGATGTGATCTGGACCAGTTACACATTTCAAATGTCACCATATAGTCCATGTGACAGACCGAAATCCATTACCAAATTGGTGATCAGATCCAACAATGATTTTCGGTTAGGTTGATATCTAAGCTGTCCGAAATCAGTTGATGGACTTGCGGGACATTTTGCCAAATGACCTTTTGGTGGCCATCTTTAAAGATGGCCACCGTTATTTTAAGCAAGCAGAGGGTTTAGGAAAACTTCGATTTTTCCTCACTCACTTGGGCTATCGGCTTGTAATATGTCTTAAAATGTTTGCAATTGAAAACCGCATGTGGTGATATAAAAATTTGAATATTATGATATGGTTATTAATTAATAATTATTGATTTTTTAAGGAAATTATGATATTTTTCGATTTTTGTCGTAAATTTTTCTCTTTCAAATCGGATCTGAGTGGGCATTTGACGATTTGTTGATTGTAATATGCAGAGGTTGATTCCAGGCGTCCATAATGAACATTACTTTCACAGATTTTCATTTAAAAATCCTTCATGAGCCAGGAATATTGGATATCTAAATGTTTAATTGTAGTCCTGTCTATAAATGGGATATTTAGGTTATACCCAATATTGGATTGTATTGTAAATATTTTTTGGTTTTCTGTTAGAGAATATGTTGCAATTGAAGAATATGAATGATGACCAGCTGTCATCATTGAGCATTTTGTGAAAATCAAGATGGCGTCCAAAATGGCCGCCAAAATAAAAAAAAACAATCAGAGATGCCAGAAATTAGCTACAAATTTCTTTTTTGCCGATTGGTTGTAGTTAAAATGTTTTGAACACATGTATTTATATTTTATCTATCGTTATCCGTCGAATAAAATATTGTGGGATGACATCTATGTCGGCTGAAATCAAAATGGCGGTTACAACGGCCGCAATAATTGACATATTGATATATTCTATTAAAACATTTATTTAAATGATTTTTGTTGATATCAGATTTAAAATAGTTAACTAACATTCAAATAAAAGGTCGATTCGACTCAATTGATCCGTTGCCTTATTAAAAAAAGGCGTTCAAGATGGCCACCAGAATCAGGAAATATGTCGGTGGTGCAAGAGATTAGTTACATAAATTTCTATTGTTGCTAATTGGCAGTTGTGTAGATGTTAAACATAGTATCTATTCAATCATTATAGCATTATTAATTGTTTGCTATTATTTAAGATAGCATACTAAGAGAAATCAACTACCGGCTGTAGTGGCTATCCTAATTGCTTAATAAGCATATTTTATTAAAATCGCATAGTGTGTTCAAATAGTTTTAACTTGTATTGAACATTATATTTATCAGACATGCATTATGGTTTGACCTCAAAATGGCAGCAAAGATGGCCACTTAATATTACATGAGTGGGGAATAAATTTTAGATTATTCTTCTGTCTGTATAGTATATATGGTCGTCCTCTTGGGAATTATCGTACCATTGATATTTAATTTCAAGATCGTGTGAGCGGCGAGTTATTTTTGTTAAAAACGAATAATCATGATTATCCACTATAAATAAGACCCCTCGAGAAGGCATAATCGCTGTCGACAATGTTCATGGACCGAAATTACAATTAATACTTACACTCTGCACTCAGCACTCAAATATTGAAATTCCTTCTTTTGAGGTGCAAAGCAACATTTTTTTGAGAACGAGAAGATGAAATTATGTTGAATAGGTGCTAAATATGATCATTTGCCTGTTTCCAATTGAAATTTATTGTATTTTGTAAACTATAAGTGTAGTTTTCAGCCTGAGTGCAGAGTGCGGTACTCAGATTCAACAATTACATTTTTATCTCATAAAGAGTATGTTATTGCATAGATAATGTATCAAATGCTATAATAAACATTCAAATAATAATTCTATACATTTTCCTTATTTATATTTGCAATATAGAACAAATAATAGCTCATTATATAACATTTTCAATATTTGAGTGCTGAGTGCAGAGTGTAAGTATTGGTTGTAATTTCGGGCCCTGGTTCTAGATTTTCCAACCTAAGTCACCAATGATCTGCCTGATGTTGCTTGTTGTGCTAAAGTACCCTTTGACGAATTGCGTCCAATATGCTGAACTGCCTCCAGATGACAAGTATTATGAACCATGTTGTTAGTCAGCTAGTATCTAAAACGTTTCAAGAAGGGCTATGATCTGGCTTTGAAGTAACGGTGTGTGCTCGACCAGTTCACTTCACGCAGACTTGATTAAGATGGACCAGTAGTTGCTAGGTAGCTATAAATTGGTCTCCCGTTTTGATGATGGGTGTGATGCTCTAGTCTGATGGGAGTATAGTATTCCAAAAACGTGTGTGGATGTTGTTTGGAAGCATTACTTCATGCGGACCGTGACCAGTTATATTCTTATACTCACATCCAGTTTTTCCTCACCTCACCTCAGTCGTTCGTCCTACACTATCATCCCAGTGTCTGCGATGAACTTTCTGGTCTTCCGCAGATCATCAGCGTCTCCATAGGGCTTCTCATGAAGAGTTGTGTCTGTGGGCAACATTGCAGTTCGATCCTGGTGTGTCTACTGCATCTTTGGAGGACATTTTCGACAGTTTGTTCTTCTTCCCCGCATGGACAGATCGGAAACGGCACCAATTTGTACTTCCAATGCATGCGATGGTTCAGCCTGTTGTGCCCTGAGCGTAGTCGTACCATAATCACTTGTTTTGACCTGTTAGGGCGATGGTTGGGATCAGCATCTTGTCTTGGTCTTGTGAAGTTCTTGATATTGGTAACTTTCTCTTTATATCTCACAGGTACTGGTGGTTGTGCTGACTGTGCTCCCAGTTTTGCCAATTCATCTGCTGTTTCATTTCCAGGCATTCCACAGTCGGCAGGAATCCACTGTAGGGCTAATTTGCAGTGAGTACTAAGGTTATGTAGTATTTTGGCTAGTTCTGGTGTTTTGTTGTGAGCTTCGGTCTACGCTCTGTAGTTACTGCAATGCTTCCCTGTGGTGTCGCTCTTTGTTGCCTGGTGTATATTGGATGAAGATTCCAGCACCTCCATCTTTGATAGCTTTGGTGGCTGAGTCATCAGTATAGGCATGGGTCCATAGCTCAGGAGGATATTCTTGGCTTATCATGGCTAGTGTCAGGCTCCTTCGAACACATTCATCTTCTTGCTTGCCTAGCTCGAGTTGAGGGACTTGGAGTTCACAGTTACTTCAGACAGATCATTTGCTAATGGGTTGAGTATATCATCCCTGACAAGAGGTGTACTTGCTATGGTCAAATCAGGTGCAAATTATTTGTCTAACTTCTTGGTTACGCTTACAAAGCTGCTTCGCTTGATCCGATGTTTGGTAAATCCAGCTAATCTTGTTGCCATTGGGTGGTTCGTTATTGATCTAAACTTCTCCGCTTGAAGCATGACTTTGGCTTGCCTTCGTTTGTATAATGGCTGGATACCAGTGAACTTTTCCATGAATTCAATCGGTGTAGACTTCGGTGCACCAGTCATTATGCGCAACGCTTAGTTCTGGACCTTGTCGATAGCTTGGCTGTTTGTATCCAGTTTGTCTATACTGAAGTTTTGCGAAATGCCCACTTCTTCATCCATTATAGACGTTTGACATTTCTGATTACTACTAACAATGGTTGGAAATACCTGGGATGGTATATGGGTTTATAATTTTATATGGTACGTAGGCATAGTCTCTGAAATAACATTCATAATGTGTCAATATCAGTGGTATGAGAAAAGTGCTAGGCAAGGTCAATGCTGAGGCCCTGGACCATGCTTATGATGGTAATATCAGCCTTCTTCCACAAAAGTGTCGTTCTTGCCGGCGTATTCTATCTTGCCGCTGTGGTACTCGCCACTATGAATAAAGTGCTATGGTCGATAACCCGAGATGTGCTGTACTGGTTATAAAGAGGATACATTTATTGTTTACCCCTATGGTGCAGTTGACAAATTGTTCTGAGCTTGTTTCAGTGACCGGGCGATGGTAGGTGTTGTCTGTAATCATGCCAGTTTCCAAGTCGATATCTGGTAAGTCGATGTCCCCTGTTAGCCATTTTGTCGATGTTGGGTAAGCAGGGCGGAGGAGGTTTACTCCAGTGTAATGGTGAGCGGATCGCTTCCGTGGCATATTGATGGTGCTGCTGTAATCATGCCAGTTTCCAAGTCGATATCTGGTAAGTCGATGTCCCCTGTTAGCCATTTTGTCGATGTTGGGTAAGCAGGGCGGAGGAGGTTTACTCCAGTGTAATGGTGAGCGGATCGCTTCCGTGGCATATTGATGGTGCTGCTGTGAATTAGGTATATGAGTCGAGTTTGGTGTATGTGCAGATTAGCTACTACTATTCTTTGACGACAATGTGTAAATAAAACACGTTTAACTATACATGAAGAATACCTTATACATATACCGTACCCCGTTACTAACCAAACATACATTGGACAATCAGTACCGGTGGTACACAATATTGATCGTACTTGACTTAAGGATAAGGACAGCCAACCAGATAACACCATAGTAAACACTTGGCCAGTTACAGGCGATGTGACTATGTGGCTATCCATATTCTCAAATAAGATAAGATTAGTATTGAATACCACTCCCATTTGAACATAGTATGGATGGCAACCATCTTAGTAGTTACATTAAATATACTGCATAAAGTGTTCTAATGTTACAGTAGATCTATATTTTTAACCTATAATAGCTGTATTCACATAAACACATTCCATTACGAAACATGTTTTAATGCAATTTTTCAACATATCCAACTATTTGTCCCATTTGTATTCGCACATGTGACAATTTTTTTACCATTGGAAGGCATGGGGACTCCACGTAAAATTGTCCATATGATAAAAACTATTTGAGAGATTTCTTATGTGCAAACATATTTTGTAGTTTGATATGTCTACAAAATAATGCACTAAATTTCATAGTTGTATCTTTATTGGATCAGCCCCCTTTTTAAAGGTTTTTAACATGACTATCACTCACATTGAACAAAGAAGGAAATGAACGGATTTGATATCAAACTTGGTTACTTTCTTGTCCGTAGTTCTTTTGTTTCTCGGGGAATATATTTTGTGCAAACTTGATTAATAGTTTAATTTCTTTCCGTCAGATTGGTGTTTTGATATAAGAAATGCGATAATTAGATCTGCCCCCTTTATACGGTTTTTTAAAACAGGTATCATTTTTTTAGCAAAAAAGTAATACACATATTTAATTTGCACATTGTTAATTGTTTTATGGCGCACCCCGCTGCGATTGTCACAGCATGTAAGGTAATAAAAGTGGTACATTCTCTTGAAGGGTTATAACCGCTATATTTCTATAACCGCTATATTTCCTGTATACATACTCTATTATGATTTTAGAGATTTGAAACTTTGACTTTATTATTGTCGATTTGGAAACTAATACATGCATTAAAATAAAGTGAAATGTCATAAGCTCACGCATAATTTAAAATTATAATAATCGTACAGTTGAGAGATAAAAATGAAGAATCATATCATTCCTATGACACTTGCTAAATAAACTGGTGAATTGACACGTTGTACCAGTTAATTGAATATATACGAATTGTAAAAATGAAAATTAAACGTCAAAAAAGGTGAGGAAAGGTGAGACATCTGATGTGTAAGTATACATTTTCTTTATTTTCATAATATAATAGAAAAATAAAAATGGAAATGTTGCTTTTGTTTGGTAACTTTAAAGTAAGAATCACTGACCAGTACGTTAAATAAAAGTTCTACATTTGTTTTCGAAAATTCAAATAAATTAACGGTGGTAGAATAAATCTATCATCTTTCACTTGCTAATGATTCGCGCACTCAAGTTCACAAATGTTTCGTTTTAAAGGTCGCTAAAACTACATGCTTCTATATGTGATATATGGTTGATGTTATGAATTGATTAAAACAATGAAAACTGATTTAGTATTTGTTTAACATTTCAACTCTTCATAACTTTGAAAGCACTAGTCCAACATAAATATAAGTTGAACAAATGTTTCATCCCGATATCTTGAAAAAAATATTTGTGACAATTAGAGGGAAAATTGGAGTTTTGTCTGGTCCGCGAGCGCGCGAATATTCTCCTATCTAATTCAAGAAAAAACGCTCTATTTCACGAACTTAACATTGTCATATCTTTTTTATTTTTCAAGATATATAAAAACCAGTTCCATAATTGTGTGGTCTATGGCTTGAAGATGCAACTGAACAAATTTCATTTAAACTGTACTTTGTGATATTGCACACATACTCAAGCATTGTGCAGTTACTAGTAACCGTTTCTTTTTTATCATCCATCGAATATGCATGATAATAAGTATACATATCGTCACATGTATTGCGGTTACTAGTATAACAAATGCATAATTGTTAGATTCCTCACACATGATCAACGAATTCTGAATGATACCATGGAAGTATTTAAATGTTGTTGATGATACCGACCTTATAAACAAAATTTCATAATGACAGAGCTATGCCCATAAACAAGATCCTGGTATGCGTCATATACAAAATGTCAAAAATACCAAAAGTGTAACTGAACACACAAAACCCCTCCAGCAAAGGATATACATTAATTTATACACTCTGACAACCGAGTTAGCGTAGCGCGATTACGCAATCGAGATAAGATCCCATTTATAGACTTGACTATTAATCAACTTTCAGTTATCGAATATTCCTGGCTAATGAAGGATTTTCAAATAAAAATCTGTCAATGAAATGCTTATTATGAACGCCTAGAACCAACCTCTGCATATAACAATCAACACATGGTCAAATACACACTCAGATCCGATTTGAAAGAGAAAAAGTAACGACAAAATCGAAAAATATCATAATTTTCTTAAAACATCAATAATTATTAATTAATAACCATATTAAAATATTTATATTTATATATTACCACATGCGCGGTTTAATGCAAACATTTTAAGACATATTACAAGCCGATAGCCCATGTGAGTGAGGAATAATCGAAGTTTTCCTAAACCCTCTGCTTGCTTAAAATAATGGAAGCCATCTTTAAAGATGGCCGCCAAAAGGTCATTTGGCAAAATGTCCCGCAAGTCCATCAAGTGATTTCGGACAGCTTAGATATCAAGCTAACCGAAAATCATTGTTGGATCTGTTCACCTCTTTGGTAATGGATCTTCAATTTTCAAGACCTGGGACATGGACTAATATGTTTATGGTCGCTGGGTGAATATAACACGTGTGTCTGATGTGGTAATTGGTCCATTAAAACTATGTGAAGTCCAGGTCATGGGGAATGATATTTCAAACACAAATGGCAAGACTGGAATTTATATATAACCGGTGCAAAATCGCTTAGTGTACATGAGTAGATTTCATAAGATATGATATTCAATACAACATGATTGAAACATCATTGCGCCAGTAAAATTATTTTATCAATATTATGTCTTGATTTTATAATGAAAACAAAATAGCGAAAATGGTCAAAGTGCATTATCTGTAAGGTATCAATCATCGCAAAAATATCCACAACCCCTTCTATACCATACTAGTAAAATAATATTTGTATATTTGTTCACATGTTATGGTAAAACAATTACTAGTATAATCTATGTTTTACCATCTATGTTTCCAAATACAAGTTATGTTCTCTTTTGTTTAATGAAGGTATAGCATCTAGTAATACTATTTGATTATTTGTCGGACAGTTTTGAAATTCAAACAAGTCGATGGCGTAATTGGGACCGGGGATCTTCTAGATACTTCACAAGCCAACTCTGAGATCGGGTGCAGCTACCAGTGTAAGAAAACATACAAGTGTGCCGCTGTCAACTACAACTGTGGGAAATTAGAAACAATGTCAACGGCCAGCGATTTCAACGAAACAAATGTTTTCTATCGAATAAATTGATTGGAATCACAGCAGTGTCATCGTGACTATTTAAAATGATTCTTTTACTTGTTAGAATTTTCACACATAGCATTTGGACTTGTAGTGGTTTAGTTTCAACGTGTCGTTTAGTTTTGTGCTGAACATTGTTACGTATGTTTGGGATAAGTGCTACTAGTGTTTCGTCTGTTCCTTGTTGCCCATTCACCACTTGTGCAGGCTGAGATAGAATCGCTTTTTTTATTATTTCTAGCTCACCTGACATCTCCTTAAAAAACTAATTTATTTTGACCAATTTACAGCAAGTATCAAATGGTCCTGTCCGCTGCATATAATTATTATACCACATTTATATACTAGTAGCCCTTTTTCATGACTAGACACGTTCAAAAGTGCTTTACAATCATGACTAATACATGGTTAAAACAGTATATAATGTACATACAATATTTAATATACAAGTAGGACCTTCTGAACCCAGTAGGCGGGGGCTCTACTTAACCCAGTAGACGGGGCTCTACTTAACCCAGTAGACGGGCTTCTACTTAACCCAGTAGACGGGCCCTACTAAACCTAGTAGTAGGGATCTTTTGAACACAGTAGACGGGGCTCTACTTAACCCAGTAGACGGGCCTCTACTTAACCCAGTAGACGGGGCCCTACTAAACCTAGAAGTAGGGATCTATTCAACACAGTAGGCGGGGTTCTACTTAACAAGTATATGCACAGTTTGGCATATGTAAGACATGAATGAATAGCTAGCTTTTCGAGTGTGCAGTCTTATACTAAGTATCCTCCCTAAAATATATCCTTTAATTGACATTATGCCCGTTCAAAGACGCATCGCCTGTTTGTTAGTTGAAGGCTGCTAGGCGAAGGGTTTCAAGTTAATCCATTGAACCATGTGATTATAATTCACCGTTATAATTGATTTAAAGGGTATAGTTTGACAATTGTGAAATGTCAATTTTGACCAAACTGTACATAACAAGCATACAATCACACTAAAGGCACGTTAAAAAGTATTTGAAATATATTAGAAGCATACACGCTCTATAACATAATAACGTAATCATAATTATATACAGTTTACAATTTATGGATACAAAACAAGGAGTTGAAGCAGACAAAATTATATATCACTATGAAGTCAGGCCAATGTATATCGAGTTCACCATGCGTTCGTTTGTCCCACCTGTCATCGACCAACTATCATGTTGATCGAGCCTCCCTTCATTCGTCTGTCCGATAGTCCGATGTTAAGAAGCTATCATGGTCACGATGCGTCCGTCCGTCAACAAGCAACATACATCGTGATCGCTATGTATACACATCCGTCCATGCGTCTATCCGCCAGTCCGTAGTGTTCGCCATGTGCGTACGTCCGTCCGCCTGGCACAACTACGCTATCAGCAGTTCAAATTGATAATACATAATGACAAGGACAAAAACTAGATATTGAATGCAAAATATTAATACAACATGTATATTCACTAGTCTTCAGTCCATATTGTTCCCATCTTGGTATCCACGACTTGTCCATCATTCCGCACTATCACACTACGATTGATCCGTTTAGATAAATTGTTACACAAAACCTCACCATCTTTATCCACAATTGTTACATAAACACGGTTAGCACCAGTGCAATCCGGTTCGAACCGCACATAACTCTTCGGTAGTATTCGTGTAAATCCGACTGCGATCTTGTTAACGTCGACCTTGGTTTTTACAGAGCCGGAGCCAATGCCAACATCGGCTTGAACCAAGCTGCACCTTTCCGTGTCCACTCTGGCTAATATTTCTGTATGATACTGGTTGGCTACATGCGTAAGTTGGGAACCCATTCTTGTACCTTGAGTGTAGAAAACAAGTGTGGTGATCATAATAGCATAATAATAAGTGTAACAACCAACTTGTGTCTCAATGATCGGGAGGGAGAGTAAATGAACGATCGACTGTACGGCATACTCATACATCAGTGGTTAGTCAAGTTCCCAGACCCTGGCTGAACGGGTGTCGCTTTACTTTAGCACGAACACGACTCGGTCAGAAGAAAGAGCAATTCGACTAATGGTAACCAAAGGGACATAACTCGTAAAGACACAAGGACAATATTTTCGCTTTGCGTTCCCTTGACAAACGAAAACTTGGTACATTACATTCCCCCATTGTCAAGCTATGATGTATACAATATACATTGTATATACACGATATGACTTGTTGTGATACAATAAAAATGAAAGTGTATGACATATTGCGACTAAAAGCTACGGAATACCGTTAGGGCCATCGTGGTTACACATTAAAATCCAGAGGGCGACAATGCGATAGTGCGATAGTACGATGGCGACAATGCGATAATACGATGGCGACAATGCGATAGTACGATGGCGACAATGCGACAACGCGATAGTACGATGGCGACAATGCGATAGTACGATGGCGACAACGCGATAGTACGATGGCGACAATGCGATAGTCATATCGTACTATCGCCATCGTACTGTCGCATTGTCGCCATCGTACTATCGCGTTGTCGCATTGTCGCCATCGTATTATCGCATTGTCGCATTGTCGCCATCGTACTATCGCATTGTCGCCATCGTACTATCGCGTTGTCGCATTGTCGCCATCGTACTGTCGCATTGTCGCCATCGTACTATCGCGTTGTCGCCATCGCGTTGTCGCATTGTCGCCATCGTACTGTCGCATTGTCGCCATCGTACTATCGCGTTGTCGCCATCGTATTATCGCATTGTCGCCATCGCGTTGTCGCATTGTCGCCATCGTACTGTCGCATTGTCGCCATCGTACTATCGCGTTGTCGCATTGTCGCCATCGCACTGTCGCATTGTCGCCATCGTACTATCGCGTTGTCGCCATCGCGTTGTCGCATTGTCGCCATCGTACTGTCGCATTGTCGCCATCGTACTATCGCGTTGTCGCCATCGTATCATCGCATTGTCGCCATCGTACTATCGCGTTGTCGCCATCGTACTATCGCGTTGTCGACTATCGCCAATCGACTACTGAGTCCAAATACTAAGTTTCATCGACTCAATACAAGGAATAATCCTGTGAAGTTTGACTAACCTTGCTCAATGTAAGGTCATGTGACCTTGACCTTTTGCCTACTAACCCCAAAGTGTAGGTTTCATCTACTTAATACAAGCAATCATCCTATGAAGTTTGAATACCTTAGGTCAAAGTAATCTCCAGTTATTGAGCCAAAATCCTTTTCTATCATAAGGTCACAGTGACCTTGACTTTTCGACTGATAAGTATCATCTACTGAATATAAGCAATAATGCTATGAAGTTTCACTTCCATTGGGCAAATTGTTCATTAGTTATTTAGCTGCAACTGTGTTTTAATGTAAGGTCACAGGGACCTTGACCTTTGATCTACTGATCCCAAAAACATTAGGCTTCATCTACTTAATACAAGCAACCATCCTGTTAAGTTTGACTACCCTAGGTCAAGGCAATCTCTAGTTATTGATCAGAACAAAAAGGTCTACGGACCGGCCCATCAACATTTGCAAAACAGTATACCCCCACTTCCTTTCAGTTATTATTCAAAGAGTTATCTACTCGCGCCTTTTGATGGGGAGTGTGATCATAAACACGTATGCAAAGTTTCAAGGCAATATCTTGAAGGACTTGAATTTAAGGACAATTTATGTCAAATGTCTAAGGTCTAGGAAATGTGGTTCTGGTGAAGATTTTTAGTTTTTCCCATCCGAATCCAGAGATGCCCCGAGGAGGGGTCTATCTGATCCCTGGGGTTATGATTTAATCAAACTTCAAAATTGGTAGAGGTCAATTAGACCATGCTACATGTCAAATATCTAAGCTCTGGCTCTTGTGGTTCTGGAGAACAATTTTCGAGTTTTCCTATACAAAACCATATATGCCGCGGGGCCAATCTTACCCGGTGGTCATGATTTTAACAAACTTGTCCCCTAGACAATGCTTCACACCAAATATTCAAGCTCTGGGCCTTGCTGCATCGTAGAAGATTTTTTAAAAATTTGGCTGCCATGGAAACCAGAGTTCCTCATGAAATTCCATATTTGAACAACTTTGAAATGGGACCACCAAAGGATCATTTCTACCAAATTTGGTACCAATTGACCCAGAGGTTTAGGAGAAGTATATTTTGTAATTTGAGGCAAAAGTTTGACGGACACATGGATGGACAGTCTGATGACAGTTTCCACAAAATCTCAAAAGCTCACAATGTCACAGTGTAACAGGTGTGCTAAAAATTGGACTGGTACGAAAATTTTAACCAACGACAACACCGTGGTAAGAAGAGCTCCGCTATTGCTTGAATAGTAAAGCTAACTAGAACTCCACACAATGAGATCTATATATGTATCAAGTTTCAAGTCAATATCTCAAAATACTTTTAAAGATATGCTCCGGACAAAAAAATAAGTATATTAAATAACAAAGGACAATTACTCAACAAGAGGGCCATGATGCGACAATGCGACAATGCGACAGTACGATGGCGACAATGCGACAGTGCGATAATACGATGACGACAGTACGATAACGCGATAGTACGATGGCGACAATGCGATAGTACGATGGCGACAGTACGATATGACTATCGCATTGTCGCCATCGTACTATCGCGTTGTCGCATTGTCGCCATCGTACTATCGCATTGTCGCCATCGTACTATCGCGTTGTCGCATTGTCGCCATCGTTCTGTCGCATTGTCGCCATCGTATTATCGCATTGTCGCCATCGTACTATCGCACTATCGCATTGTCGCCCTCTGGATTTTAATGTGTAACCACGATGGCCCTAACGGTATTCCGTAAAAAGCACACGTAACATCCGATCACTGGATGAATTATCGGGATACATTTCAACGTGTAGACATTATTGTGGTAACCAAAGGTCGACTTATTTATGAACTGTGTTAATAGTAGATCAACATAAACTATAAAATATGAAACGTACTTCGTGTACGCCGGCAAAAATGTCAGACATCCTTGTATTTTAAACCTAAGATGCAAGAACAGTGATCATGACATAAGTACACAACATAATTATAGATAAACTCTTACCCTGGTATTACCAATCATGAGTTATCCGGCCTGTAACGATATTCATTTTTATCAATGTCTATAAATAGTTACACGTCTGTGTATAGTTAGAAGTATTTTCACTGTAACAGGGGCGTAGGTGTAGGGGGTGATGTTTGACAAGATAAGGTTTACGCACTCAGTATTACAGGAGCGTATGTGTAGGGGGTGATGTTTGACAAGATAAGGTGTACGCAGTCAGTAACAGGAGCGTATGTGTAGGGGGTGATGTTTGCCAAGATAAGGTGTACGCACTCAGTAACAGGGGCGTATGTGTAGGGGGTGATGTTTGCCAAGATAAGGTGTACGCAGTCAGTAACAGGGGCGTATGTGTAGGGGGTGATGTTTGCCAAGATAAGGTGTACGCAGTCAGTAACAGGAGCGTATGTGTAGGGGGTGATGTTTGACAAGATAAGGTGTACGCAGTCAGTAACAGGAGCGTATGTGTAGGGGGTGATGTTTGACAAGATAAGGTGTACGCAGTCAGTAACAGGAGCGTATGTGTAGGGGGTGATGTTTGCCAAGATAAGGTGTACGCAGTCAGTAACAGGGGCGTAGGTGTAGGGGGTGATGTTTGCCAAGATAAGGTGTACGCACTCAGTAACAGGGGCGTATGTGTAGGGGGTGATGTTTGCCAAGATAAGGTGTACGCAGTCAGTAACAGGGGCGTATGTGTAGGGGGTGATGTTTGACAAGATAAGGTTTGCACACTCAGTAACAGGGGCGTATGTGTAGGGGGTGATGTTTGACAAGATAAGGTTTGCACACACAATAACAGGGGCGTATGTGTAGAGGGTGATGTTTGACAAGATAAGGTTTGCACCCTCAGTAACAGGGGCGTATGTGTAGGGGTGATGTTTGACAAGATAAGGTTTGCACACTCAGTAACAGGGGCGTATGTGTAGGGGTGATGTTTGCCAAGATAAGGTTTGCACACTCAGTAACAGGGGCGTATGTGTAGGGGTGATGTTTGCCAAGATAAGGTTTGCACACTCAGTAACAGGGGCGTATGTGTAGGGGCGATGTTTGACAAGATAAGGTTTGCACACTCAGTAACAGGGGCGTATGTGTAGGGGTGATGTTTGCCAAGATAAGGTTTGCACACTCAGTAACAGGGGCGTATGTGTAGGGGTGATGTTTGACAAGATAAGGTTTGCACACTCAATAACAGAAGCGTATGTGTAGGGGTGATGTTTGCCAAGATAAGGTTTGCACACTCAGTAACAGGGGCGTATGTGTATGTCGGTTTATTAAGTTCAAGAGGCATTGGAAGAATATAAAATTATGGTAAATATCCAAAAGAAATGTCACTGATGGTATAAAATCGTGAAACATGTCAGTATAACATCGCAATGTTACTCAAGGTAAAAGTAATCCATTGTAAATATCATAGCCAAATTTCATAACAATGCACTGGGTAGTTACTGTGATGTTTGTATGTACGAATACATACTGCTCATTGGTGAACATCGCCGCAAGCCTGACGTCAATGACGTCATAATGACGTTACTTCGTTGCCCACTTCCTGAACATTTCATCTCTGCATTACTTCTTAAACGACGTAACCGGCACAATTCAAATGACAAGAAGCCCCCAAACGCATCACTGCAGTATCATTGTTTTGTATACTTAAGACTAAGTTTAACATACAATTTAATGTACAAATGCTTCAACGTGTCATTGGATTTAATTTAGTTTGATTATTCTGTATTTAATGGTAAATTAATACCTTTAATAGCCTTCTCATGTCAGGAATAGTTGGGAAACAGAAGCTATTTGCTATTCAATGGTGTAGCTTGTTTTGCGTTTAGGTAATGGATAATGTCACCATGGTGTCGCCAACGTCACCAATGAATCCAAAAAAGCTTCTAGTTTCCAACGGTTCCAAAAACGATAAGTGTACCAAATTTGTTTTAAAAAGTTCCCATCCACCTTAATGGCATTGGCATAGTTTGGATTGCTGTTTTACAGAACACAATATACCGTGTTTATCTTGTCGTCGATGTTCTACTACTTGA
The DNA here is from genome assembly GCA_963678985.1 of Spisula subtruncata. Classification (NCBI taxonomy): domain Eukaryota; kingdom Metazoa; phylum Mollusca; class Bivalvia; order Venerida; family Mactridae; genus Spisula; species Spisula subtruncata. The sequence goes on along the minus strand of OY787664.1, from coordinate 22,097,971 downwards.
TCTGAATATTCCAATGAAATCCTTCCGGAATCCTGAGCCGATCATACAGTATAGTAAAAAGTTCACACCATTGTTTAAGAACATCAACACGTGGCCAACTAATCTAAATATTTGTACACGTTCGGGCTTTATCATTTCATCAGCGTTAGGTGAAGTGAGGAGCACATTGATGACGACTAGGGGTAGGTTACAGACTATGTACACCAGCGACAACATCACGATACGTCTTGTTACGGTCTTTAGTAGCTTCTCGCTCTTTCCCATTGGTCGATTCTGACCACGTGCGTGTAGTGACGTATTCCTACGATTTGCCAAGCAGACGACTTTCGTTAATATCAAAATGTTACAAAATATCATAACGCTGAAAGGAATAAAGAAGAAGAACATCAAATCGACGTAAAACCACGCATGGAAGTTTTGTCCATAGAATGAGCTTGATCCTGGAATACATTCCGTCCAGATGCTTGTAGCCGTGTAGTAGGTGGCTGTGTCCACGCCAACAAGAACGGGTAGGTAAAGCAAGACAAGTAGAAACGCCATACAACCTGAAAATCAAAACATCATACATGTACATTGTTTTATTTGCAATTCAATTCCATTCATATCGATTAACAAATCGGCACTATCGTGCCTCTGGCCAAATAAATACAAATGAGTTTGGTCATAGGCGCATATAAGAAAATGTAGTTAACGCTATTTAATCAGCACCAACAGAAATTGCAGTTGTGCAAACGGGACGATTCCGAATACTGTAAAACATCACATGCAGCCAACAAGAATAATAATACCAACTCAAAATTAAGAGTTCCAATTTCAAGTTTTATTCTCACTGTTTTGTCTCCTTTTATTATGTATACTTAATATTGAGACGAACACAATAATGGTTCTGCTTGACGGAAATTTGTCATCCCGTACATATAGTCAGTGATGTTATTTATATAAAAAGATTATGATAATATTGATATGATGTTGATACTGATTACTAGTATTATTTACGCAACTTTAGATTGTATGTTGTGATAGCCGAGTGACTTTTTTTATGTAAAACCCGGTATAAATAAGCATTATTAATAGTAAGTGTTCGAACATCACTATTGTCACTCGATTTACTAAACACTTTGCAATTACTTACCAGACACCACGAGTGCTGTGACCGGACGACATAGGACGTTAATACGATGTGGGATCCATACACTCATAGCTCGTTCTACAGTGACCGCCATCAGTATCCAGGAAGAAAAACAGGGCATCAGAAAGGCGAGAAAATAGAAGATTTTACAGGGAAATGTTCCCAGTGCTTTGATATCGATATGGACAACATAACTGATCCAGAACTCAAGCGCCGCTGTAAGTAGCACCACGATATCAGCCACTGCTAGGATTGACAGATATCTGGCCGTTGATGTCTTCCGCCGACGTCCTGTAACAAGCAATGGTCAATATACAACATACCCCAAACAAACTTCATAAGAATTGGTCACGGTAGTTCAAAGCATATTGACTATTTAGACATAAAAAAGTTCAAAATTAATATGAAAAGCTCGTTATTTGGGTGCATTATCTGCGGAATAACCATTCGGATGGGTAAAATATATGACTGATGAAATCTTTAGTCAGAGGCTTGATAGCTCATAGCGTAGAGAGTGGTGGATAACTGGTTAATTTCTCTGAGCAAAAGTAACTCACAAGCTCCACTCGACCAAGGTGTAATTTGTTACCGTTGAGGGCAATTCGACATGTTCAATATTTCTGGGCACCATAGATCGATGTTGGTTGCACACCCACCAGGAGAGATATAATACCAAAAGGGATACTCGAACGCAGGTTTCCATAGACAGTCGCATTAACAGGGGAAGTTAAAATGTCAAAGGGTGGTTGAACGGCTCAACTGCTGAAAACACCCGTGGTAAATTGGTTAGTTTTAACTTTTTCAAAGTTGCTTTGCTAAACTGATAGACATACAATAAAAAAGCTGCTATTATTCGGCTCTACCATTTCATAATTACAACTTATATAATTCATATATTCAATATATGGTAGATCAACAGTCGTTTGAAACATATTCTAAACCAGTCAAGAAACGGTTACAAAAAGCAATATAATATAGTATGTTACTAGCATGCGATATTATAACATGAACATTACAAAGTGTTTCCAAATCGTTTAAATGTTTGACAAAACCATCTTACCTTTGACCCAGACTAGAAGCGAAAACAGGTTGCCAAGAACTCCAAGAGCAATAATTGGCGACAAAGTGGCCGCTATAAATATCGTCTGCCATGAAGGAACTCTTCTATAAGCCCCTTGGAAAGGAACTGTGATATTTTCATCGATATTAGCATCGATATCTGTTAAATTAAACATTTTAATTCCTAAAAAGATATGTCAAATCTAAGGTTTGTTTGTCCCAGTAAATCTTATAGTCCGACTATAAATAATGAATATTTATGTATATAAAAACCACTTCACACAATTAGGAGCATCTTAACCACACTCCACTTATGCGACAATCCTGTCCTTAAGATTTTACCAAAAATGGTTGCGGCGAAACCTTATGCATGTTAACTACGTACGGTGACCCGAATGCGACATTTCCAAAACTTACTTTCATTTCGCTTAAAGCCTAATTATATATTAAAAATAACGTTATTCTTTTTCGAAACCTAATTTTATATCCTAAAAATGCAATATATGAATATCGTCTATTGAAAACCAGAACCTTGTATCTACAGGATTTTGTGAAAATAAGATTTTTACATATTTCTGATTATTGGGTGAAATTGCATAGTGTGTCAAAATTTCATTTCTATATCTGCATTAGTTTTAAAGATATTGATCAGAGATCAATCATTGTATCTGTAATAAGTTCAATTCTATTGAGCCAGAATATTGTACGTAAAGATACAAGGGGGTTTCCAAAATTGTGAAGCAGATATTTATGCCAGAATGTATCATATAAACATACTACATTTTGGTTTTCTTCAACCATGAATAATTTTATATCATTTTTCAAACCAGAATATTGTATCTGAACATACTTGAATTTGGCTTTGAGGTTATCATCCGTTTCTATATTTATGAACAATGCCAGAATATTTTATCTGCAGATACATACAGTCGTAGCATGATTAAATACTGAATTGTTGTAACCATACTCTTGTATGTGGTGATGGTTTATTTTAGCTGTCTGTCATTTATGGTGTGTATCTGCTCTGTCTTCAGACCAGAATACCCTATCAAAAGATAAGGCATTTAGGAATATTAAATTCCTCCAAATTGTAGCTAATTAGTGTTAATAAACTGGTGTCTCAAATTTCCAGAACCTGTTGTAGACCAGATAATTAGCATAACTGATGCGGTATTTGACCAAAATACAACTTAATAATATATTTGTGAAGAATAAACTAATAGGATGTACATATTTTAAAATATTCTCAGTATTTGTATTTCAATATAGCAAAAGTATTTTTGATGTGACAGTGTTATTATTACAGCTGAATAAGTTTGTAATAATTAATTACATTTAAACTACAGTTTTTATATCATTTAATCCACGTTTCAATGGAAGAATTGAAATTAAATCATTCACCTTGATTATTGTTAAGTGTTTAACTTATAACAATGAATTAAAAAAAACCACAAACAATTAAAATAAAATAGTTGATGTATTTTAGATGTGGTCTGACGATAACGATGAAAAACTTGTAACATTGGTAGAACTGTTTGAACAACAGTGAACTGTAAGAGCTAATTCAGCACAGGGGACTGCTAGTGCTGATAATTTAACAGGTTATGACATCACTGAGGGGACTGCTTGTGCTGATATTGTTACTGGTTATGACATCACTGAGGGGACTGCTAGTGCTGATAATGTTACTGGTTATGACACCACTGAGGGGACTGCTAGTGCTGATATTGTTACTGGTTATAACACCACTGAGGGCTCTGCTAGTGCTGATATTGTTACTGGCTATGACACCACTGATAGAACTGCTTGTGCTGATAATTTGACTGGTTATGACATAACTAAGAAGACTGCTAGTGCTGATATTGTAACTGGTTATGACAACACTAAGGGGACTGCTAGTGCTGATATCGTAACTGGCTATGACACCACTGAGGGGACTGTTAATGCTGATATTGTAACTGGTTATGACACCACTAAGGGGTTTGCTAGGGCGGATAATGTTACTAGTTATGACACCACTGAGGGGACTGCTTGTGCTGATATTGTTACTGGTTATAACACCACTGAAGGGACTGCTAGTGCTGATTATGTTACTGCTTATGACATCACTAAGGGGACTGCTAGTGCTGATATTGTTACTGGTTATATCATCACCAAGGCGACTGCTAGTGCTGATATTGTTACTGATTATAACACCACTGAGGGGACTGCTAGTGCTGCTAGTGTTACTGGCTATGACACCACTGAGGGGACTGCTAGTGCTGATATTGTTACTGGTTAAGACATCACTAAGGGGACTGCTAGTGCTGATATTGTAACTGGTAATGACACCACTAAGGGGACTGATAGTGCTGCTAGTGTTACTGGCTATGACATCACTCAGGGGACTGCTATTGCTGATATTGTAACTGGTTATGACACCACTAAGGGGATTGCTAGTGCGGATAATGTTACTAGTTATGACACCACTGAGGGGACTGCTAGTGCTGATATTTTTACTGGTTATGACACCACTGAGGGGACCGCTAGTGCTAATATTGTTACTTGTTATGACACCAATGAGGGGACTGCTAGTGCTGATATTGTTACTGCTTATGACACCACTGAGGGGACTGCTAGTGCTGATATTGTAACTGGTTATGACACCACTAAGGGGACTGCTAGGGCTGACATTGTTACTGGTTATGACACCACTGAGGGGACTGCTAGGGCTGATAATGCTACTGGATAAGACACCACTGAGGGGACTGCTAGTGCTGATATTGTTAATGGTTATGACATCACTGTGTGGACTGCTAGTGCTGATATTGTTACTGGTTATGACACCACTGAGGGGACTGATAGAACTGATATTGTTTATGGATATGACACCACTGAGGGGACTGCAAGTGCTGATAATGTCATTAATTATGACGCCGTACTCATAGAGGGGATTTCTATTGCTAACTTGACGAGTGCCGACATTGGTACTCTTTATGATGTCACAACCACAGAGGGAACTGCAATTGCTGATAATGCTACTTGTTGTGACTACAAATTCACAGGGACACTGCTAGTGCTGATAATGCTCTGAGGGGACTGTTAGTGCTCTTAATGTTACTGTTTATGACACCACACTCACAGAGGGACAATTTTGTGCTGATTTGACAGTGAGTACGACAAGACAATGTAAATTGAAATATATTTCAAGTTCCGTTGAGGATATTTCCTTTTAAATGAGTTTGTAAATTAAAGAGCTGATTTAACAGAGCGGACTGCCAGTGCTGATAATGATACTGGTTATGACACCACTTGGGGACTGCTAGTGCTGATATTGTTACTGGTTATGACACCAATGAGGGGACTGCTAGTGCTGATAACTTCACTGGTTATGACACCAGTGAGGGGATTGCCTGTGCTGATAATGTTACTGGTTATGACACCACTGAGGGGACTGCTAGTGCTGATATTGTAACTGGTTATGACACCATTTAGGGGACTGTTAGTGCTGATATTGTTACTGGTTATGACACCAATGAGGGGACTGCTAGTGCTGATAACTTTACAGGTTATGCCACCACTGAGGGGACTGCTAGTGCTGATAATGTTACTGGTTATGACACCACTGAGGAGACTGTAAGTGATGATAATGCTACTGGTAATGACACCACTAAGGGGACTGTTAGTGCTGATAATGCTACTGGTTGTGACACCAATGAGGGGACTGTTAGTGCTGATAATGCTACTGGTTGTGACACCAAATTCACAAAGGAAACTGCTATGGCTGAATTGATGATTGCCGACACCAGTACGGTTAATGATACCATAATCTCTGAGGGGACTGTAAGTGCTTTCAATGTTACTGGTTAAGACACCACAATCACAGGGGGAACTTTTTGTGCTGATTTGACAGTGAGTACCGACAAGACAATGTAATTGTTCATCACTCCAATACAAAGACACTTATGAAACACAAACGTCTTTCAACATGAAAGAAATTAAAATATATTTCAAGCTCCGATGAGGACATTCCCATTTAAGCGAGTTTGTAAATAAAAGAGCTGATTCAACAAAGGGGACTGCTAGTGCTGATATTGTTACTGGTTATGACATCGCTGAGGGGACTTCTAGTGCTCATAATGTTACTGGTAATGATACCACTAAGGGGACTGCTAGAGCTGATATTGTTACTGGTTATGACACCACTGAGGGGACTGCTTGTGCTGATATTGTTACTGGTTATGACACCATTTAGGGGACTGCCAGTGCTGGTAATGTTAATGTTTTTGACACCACTGAGGGCTCTGCTAGTGCTGATATTGTTACTGGTCATGACACCACTAAGGGGACAGCTAGAGCTAATATTGTTACTGGTCATGTCACCACTAAGGGGACTGCTAGAGCTGATAATATTAATGGTTACGATACCGCTGAGGGGACTGCTAGTGCTGATATTGTTTATGGATTTGACACCACTGATGGGACTGCAAGTGCTGATAATGTCACTGATTATGACACCGTACTCATAGAGGGGATTTCTAGTGCCTAGCTGCTGACATTGGTGCTGTTTATGATATCACATTAACAGAGGGAACCGCGATTGCTGATAATGCTACTGGTTGTGACACCGAATTTACAGGGGACACTGCTAGTGCTGAATTGGTGATTGTCGACACCCGTACTGTTAATGATATCATAATCTCAGAGGGGACTGTTAGTGATCTTAATGTTACTGGTTATGACACCACAATCACAGGGATTTTTTCTCCTCATTTGACAGTGAGTACCGACAATGTAATTGTTTATGACTCAGATACAAAGACACTTATCAATATCGTGTGATTATAATCATACATTATATGTTGATATTATAAACAAAACTGAAAAAGCAAATCTTTATTCAATGATGTATTATTCTGGCCAATAAAAAATGGAGCTATATACTGCTTATGTTGAACGCCATAATACTGTATTGTTATATACTATAGTCATCATCTCAATTTAACCTCTATATGATGTTTATTTTGAATGCCACAATGTTGTATTGTTATATACCACAGTCTTCATATCAATTTAATCATGGTTTATTTACTTGAATAAACAGCCAGTGTGTATTATCGTCAGATACAAGGTTCTGGCAGTAATTATGACAATCACAGTCCAATAATGAGATACGCCAAACTGATGCATCGCAAGATAGCAGGGCCTGGCTGATTAGTAGTTCAATTATGTATGTTAATGGTTTAAAGCCAGAATCTATTATCAACAGATACTATGTTCTTCCTGCATATTTTAATTGCAAAACAGACGATTTAATAGAGCCAAACTAAAAAAGGCAACTACAGTCACCATTTTCAGGCTAATTGATTAAAAACATTTAAATAAGTTTAAATAATGTCATAATGCATAACATAGTCGAAAATTACCAAGAAAAAATAATTCAATAAAAAATGAGAACATTTTCTTTTGTTCCTGAAAAATTCCACAATATGCAGATACGAGGTTCTGGTTTTGAACAGACGATATTGTAATATTATAATGATTGGAAAATTAGTTTGCTCAGACTAGTTTGTTTTGTAAAAACTAAAATGTATTGTTATTTATTATTTCGAATGAAATATTTTAAATAATTTTATCAAATATTAATTGTAGCTGTTACTATTGCAGTTTTATAGATGACACTTAGTACACCTCTGATTTACATAACAATATTATAGGTCTACTGAACATGTTTATAAGCTTTCTTGTGAAATTAATAGTGATTTTATGGGTTGTTTAGGTTTAATAAAAATTGAGCTCACACAAATATTTGAAACAACTATTCTTTATGTATTCAAATTTCACTACGTGTGATGCGTTTCGTGACTTCTAGCCATGCAGTTACCGAGTGCGTTTATTACAATGTTGCATTGTTTGTCAGCTTTGTCATTATACACCGGGTGTTCGTTGCTTAAGCAAAGCGCTACCGAGCGCCGTCATTCAGTTTCCCCCGTTCAATTAAATACAGTAGACATGGATTACCTCACATGGGAATCGCTGCGTAGCGCTTTGCTTAGGCAACGAACGCATGTTATTAAATAGTATGAAACACCCTACCCACTTGAATAAAATACTTGATGAGTCGATGTTTGATTAATCTGAGTAAGCACATGTTTGTACTCATACAGGAAAGGGTATACTTATGATTTATTTTGTTTTGGTAGGAACGTATGGTTTGTATATGTACAGAACAAAGGGCTTCTGTTGTATGGTAGCTTGACGGCCATGTTGATTATGAACGTTATGTGTCACATAGTCTTATACGTGTGAATATTTCCCGGGTAAGACATCTAAACCGACCAAATGATTCAGCATACATAAGTTGTATAGAACTTTGTATTATCAGTATGTAGAATCACGTGATCAAATCGATTGAAATGAATGCGGTTTTACGCTCAAAACTATTGCGATTTCGCCTGCTAACGGTGATTTTTTTCTTGATTATAACGATCGTGAATTTAATATGGTTATATTATATAGCCTAAAGTACATTCCGTATATGTATAAATACCCGGCAAGTACCGAGTTCGCTCTGTCTTTAGCTGTTTTTAATTGATGCTCGACCAAATGCAGTTTCCAACCGAGTGTAATAATTTGGTCGAGCATCAATTAAAAACTGTGAGGTGAATCTCGTAAACTGTCAATCAAGAATTGTACAGTAAATATTGAAACGACCACACGACAAGACAAAACAAACCAAACTATAATATGGTATTTTTTTAAATAAAAGGGAGACAACCAACATGGATCAAAACAGCCAAGATGTCTCGACTACCTACCTTTACCAATACAAACCTACCGGCTACGCACCATGAGGTAACATTGGACTTTCATACATATTGACCTATTTTGATAACACAATGTTTACACGGTACGTGAATGATTCAACGTAAAATAAACAGTACACAACCATAATGGCGTATGACAAACTAGAAACGGATCTTTAGTCTCATTTATGTAGGTAAGTTGTCAATTTTAGTATCGGTCCTTAGATGGTGTAACGTTACTTATAAATGTAATTATTTGGTACTCGTGTAGTGTAAAGAAGACCTTATATAGGGTTGTTCCACGAGTGGGTGGGGTGTTACTGATTAAAGCTACATGGGCGTTGAGAAGACGATCTTAAATTAAATCATATTATGGTAAGAATAATTTGACCCGATCCTCGAACTTCTATTACGTTCAAACACCTTGCAATGAATTCATACACAAAGTAAGAATCAGGTCAATATCTCCGTACCATTTTTATACTGTTGTGTAATTGTATACAAACAGGCTAGAACTGTCGATTCAATAAGTCATACTAATGAGGGAACGATCACATTTGAAAGAATAGGACCGATCAATTTAGAGCTACACCCAGCTAAACTTTGATAAAAATAGTTTACTTGACGAACGAGCTAATGTTTATAACCGCTCTCATTTAACTTTGAACGGACTGTACAACAATTCATGATCATCATATTTATAATTGATGTTTAAAGTAGCGTCTCTGATAGCTTGTATGGGGGAAGATGTTACATTTTGTACATTTACCTGAAAGGGGGGTAACTCTTTAAAGCATCTGATTTATAACGACGGTATTATTTCCCATGTAACGTTCACCAAACAATCTCCAAACGAAACCTTTTTATATACAAGTATCACTGTATATAAACGTGTCTATTTCAGGAAATAGAAATAAGTTTTATAGTTCGACAATAAGTCATACAGTTAACAGATTTTATATGTGCTTACAAATAATTAAATACATAGACAAGAATGTTCCGTCTTTCCGTATCAAACAATATGTGTAGTATTTGTGTATTGGTTGTATACAGGAACTATAACTTGTACCCTGATGCTGTTTTGTTGACGAAATGCCAGGAAACAAATTAATTCGTTCTATCTGCACTGGGCCATTGAACATGACTTTGTGTATGAAAACTTGTCAGAACCAATGATAAACAAAACTAAACAATGTCAATGCTAAATAATAATTGCCCAGTCTGGGTAATACAAGAGTGAAGCAGTGGTTCAATCCACTATTACGCCGTAAAACGAATTACATGTATAAAGGCGTATCTTTAGAAAAAAGTTGGATTTGTGTATGCATAAAATAGATCGTCACTATCACAGTACCTTGTCTGCAGAGCGCTAACCTGTCCATCAGGCAATTTGGGTTCGAGGCTCGGGTCACTCAAGTTGTGTATGGCGTGAAAGATATCCACATAATTATATTGGCAACAGGCGAACTGGCTGTATACTATATACTATATACCATACATGTGTGCCATCTAAATTCTGATTGTGGAAGCTGTTCGCTGACTGGAAGGTCAAAGGTTCGAGGAGAGGAAAAATGTACAACCAGACCGAGGCAAGAACCCGGGACCCTTTCACGTAAAGGACGAGTGCTATACCGGCTGACCTAGACATAATTACGCTTACCCAATTTTCTCCCCAATTGGTAAATAGGCTCAGACTGTGACACTTGTTTTAATTTCACTTTCATTTTGTCATATTTTAGGTTCAGAGTAAACACCAGTCACCTCTCATTTGTCAACTGATTGGAACTCTCACAGTAGTGATTATAGTGCGGAGTGTATATAGATGGAGACACGGACGGTCAAACTGGGCACTCGGGAAGTAGAGTACCCGAGTAAATATCTACAGACCCTACAAGACAGTAATCATCTGATAGGTGATAGAGATGCTTTGTGGAGAGAACTGGACGAGAAAGGGTATGTACGAGGAGTGCTCTGTTTTCCCAAATTCGCAAATTGTAATAATAGTACGGCATCCAGTCTACATAAGTTTTCCTAGTCTGGTCACCAAACTATATAATATATTCTATCAATCAAATAGCATTTATCTACTTTTCAATTTTAGCCAAATTTTATTTTGGACTTGATTACCTATGTTTGAGGGTGCAAAGGGAAATAATTTTATGAAAAAAGTAGATTGAGGAGTTATCTTTCTTAACATTTGGTATGTTAGACAGACTATAGTTTTCCTTTCTATAATATCTGAAAACGTCATAAAAACTGAATGTCGTTAGTGAAACTCTAGACAGAATCACCATTTGAAAGCGAAACATACTTATGTGCGTATTTTCAAGTCTTACTTTCGCTCTTTGTTGCTTTCTTTTTGTTGAAACAATAAATCAAATTGTTCAATTGCTATGTCGATGTAAAAATGGACTTTCAGAATGAATCATGTTTCACCATTGATAGTAATAACGTTAGCGTGTACCTAAATTGGGAATCGAACCTCATAACGCATGTACTGGATGGCGCGATCGCCTATAGTCTGGCCACCCGACTAAATAATAATTTTATCAATCAAATAGCATAACTTTCTTCAATTTTAGCTAGATTTTATTCTGGGCTTGATTATTTATGTTTGAGGGTTCAAAGGGAAATAATTTCATGAAAAAGGAGTAGACTGATGAGTTGTCTTTCTAAACATAGGGTATGTTAGACAGACTAGATCGCCTACAATGCAGAATACGATCGAATCCGATCACTCAGCTATCAAAACAAGCCTAAAAAGTTTGCCCAAATAACCAGTATTGATACATGTTACTATAAAGTTAACATCGACCACTATTTAACAAGGTACCTATACATCAAGGGACTACATGATAGACAACAGGTACTTGATGCACGTTTAGCCGTTCTACAACATATCCTTGCTGAAGGTGAAGACAAACTGGATCTGAAGAAAAATTGGGAAGAGGGTGTGCTCGATCTACGATGTGGAGGGGGTTGTCTTCCATATATGGAGGTAATAAATTAAAAACAAGAACTGTTCATTTTTTAATCGAATACAAAGTTTTGATTTGTATAATTATGCTTCAGTTATTTGCTGATTCGTGGAATGCATGACCGAGAAGAGGTATTGAGTGCACGATTGGCAGTTTTAGAGAAAATACGGAAGTTGGGTTCACATAAACTCGATGAGTCGCATCCCTGGCAAGAAGGGTATCTCGACCACAGATGTGACCACGGATGTATACCCTCCTTTCAGGTGTGATATAAATAGATTATTCAGACCAGTCACGTGGTTAACATATCACATTGGGACAAAATATAAATATTGCAATTTTTCTTATAGTTCGATCACGTTAAAATGATCCTCGCTTCGAGTCTATGCTATTTCAAATCTAACGAAGCTCAGTTAAATGTAGTTTACTAATGTAATAATACTAATATTTTATTTTGATGTATATATAGTATGTGTAAATATTGTTTAGTCGATACTTGGTATTCGTTTCCATTAAAATGTTTAAAACAATAAAAGTATTAAGATCTACTTATATGTTATGAATTCGCAATGTTTGTGAACAATGACCTGATCCGAATCATGAATTTATTAAGTTAATTGTCATTGTTTGCTTGAATTGGTCAGCTGAATTATCCTTTTAAATTGGAGTTTTAGAAATTTTAGGTCTGTGAAGTTGGCTGTTAACTGAAGTTTTCAATTTTTGACTAAACTTCTGAACTAATTTCTAGCAGAAGTTTACTCCAATTGATTTAACTACTGAATTAACAGTTCATAGCCAACTTCACTTTTTTTTTTGCTTCTAGATAGGTTGAAGCTACAAATGTACTTGTATTTAGAAGTTCTTGCAACCGGATTTATATACAAATAAGTTATATTCATTTAACATAATTGAATATAATGGTTTTGCACATTAGTTCGTTGTTCTAACCTGTTATTTCACTGTAATGTGATTCGTTATTAGATTTAAATATAATGTGATCGAACATTTGCTCATGTCTGAACAGCAATATGTTCGAAATGACGAAGGTATTCAAAACATTGAAATGAATATCAATTTGCGTCTTTAATTTGTAATGCAAACAGCAATGTGTACACAAAATAATATAGAGTAACTTATATAAACATTCTAAAACATTCTGAATGTTTCCTTGTTTTGGTAACTTCAAAGTATGTCTAGAAATCATTCTGGACATCGGTATGTGCGGGCCACAGAAAATGATGAAAACTATAGTAATATATATAAGACACATAGACGTTAATTCCCCAGCACCTCTACATAAGTGGAATTATTTTGTGATAGCACATTGGAACAAAGCCGTTGAAATTTGCTCAGCAACAAATTGGCTGTGAGTTATATTGTGTTTGTGTGTGAAATATCATGTTGTATTATCTCGAGAACATTCATAGACAACATAACAAAGTGTTGTTTGCCTTCATATTGCAGGGTAAGAACGATATAACACATTCAGGAATTGTTTGCCTTCATATTGCAGGGTAGGAACGATATAACACATTCAGATAGTGTTGCCAGAGTACTCGAAGGTCCAAGACGTACGTATACAATATAATTAGAAAAAAATACACCGAATGGTGGAAATGTTTTATCAAAGCACTGACTGAAATATGACAGTTATTCTCAAATTTGAATCCTTTATACAACATGTGGTTCTTTACCAGTTGCAAATTGTAATTAAGATTGTTCTTCTAACGTCGAATCATTTTTGGCTATTTGTTTGTATATAAATTCAGATTTAACGTCGTGTGTCGTCACAGTTCCACTTACATACGGTGATTCGCCGTTTTCATGGATTTAATTATATAATTAATTAACCCTTCGACGAGCCAATTACACTTGGTATTATTACAATATTTGTACATCTCTACGCATCTCTAGATATTATATGGCAGCCAAAGACAGCATTCCAAATGTTTTATTTATTTTAGCCTTCAAGTTTTTTGAGACATTGTTTGGTGAAAAGCCGAGGACATTTGATTATAAATGGTTACGGTGAGTGGATCCTCTGTTGCAACCGAACAATCGAATCGTACTTTTTATAAGACCCAACTCAGCCATCGCGCGATCTCCGAATGTCACACGAGACACGTATTAGCCCGACCGCTGCAAGTTGAACGACCTATGTCCGTCCAGCGTCCGGTTCGATTTGACCATAGTATATAAGCATTCTGATGATCGGGTGACATTTGTCTGGGTGTTACCTGAACTCTTGTATTGCAATTTACAATTTTACCTTTTGACCATTCTCAACCTCCTTTTGATGAATGTTAGTTTACAGAACATATTTGTTCAAGAAAACGAATAAACAGTATTGCCAATACAAATTGTCTTGCATGTGCATACAGTTCGAGGGGTGCCCACAAGACTGTAGTTACTGCATATGATTAAAGAAGGACTTACCTCAGTATTGCAGGCACCCCTCGAGTTGGCTTTGAAGACACATACGTAGTGCTACTGTATTAATTAAGTTCCATTAAATGTTTGACATAAGACATGTTTGCATTGCTAATATTTAGAACTTGATGTTGAATGTTACAGTGCGGTACACAGACAAGCGTTTACCGGTGCACATGTAGACAATGTATACATGGCTAGAGGTACATCTAGATTGCTCACTATGTGGACACCGTTTGGTGACGTAGATCCAACTATCGGCTGTCTGGCTGTATGTGAAGGATCAAACAAGTTACCCAGGTAGTAACCGTAAAGTCTGGTTCCCTATCTCAAATAGTATATTAATTTGGGTCCTATACCCCGGTACTGTAATGTAGTGTATGCTATAGGTACCTGGAACAAGACTATTACCCGTATTGTTTGTTGATTTGCGTTCAACTGAGACCGTGACTGTGAAGTGAAAGTAAATATTCCCCTGGTAATATCACTGTCTTATTGGCCAACTACCTCCGGATTTGAGGGAAGAAACACTGGTCTGTTTCAAGGGTCCAGCTGAATACAGGAATCCAGACGCACTGTCCTAGCACTTTCCGGACTACTCCTTGACTCTATAACTTCCAAATTATAATGTATAGGGGGTTTCATAAATAATGTCCCCAATTTAGACATCCATGCTCTTTATTTTTATTCGAATTGAGGAGTTCATTATTTGAAGTTTTCTTTCTCTTTTAATTGTCGACACATTTGAAAGAAATTGCATGCAGTTGCTAACATTTGTTCCAGCATTTCGCAGATATCTATAAACAAGACGATACTATAAATAATTATATATAATATTATTATTTTAGTTTCGAGAAGATGCATAGTACATATACACAGGTGGATGTGGAAAAGGTCAACTTGAATGGTAAAACAATTACTATGTATCGATCTACCTTGCTTGTTCTATAACTAAACTGTAGTATAATTCATATATTCATATAATTATATCTCACCGTAAATGTAACTCAGCTTTGGGTAGCATTCTACCGTTTGTGAGTTATCTGCCCTTGTTGTATGGACGGCCTTATGATTCGTGTAGTGATGTGATGTAGTAAAAATACTACTTTAGTAAAACAATTTGAGACACTTTATTACTTGTTGCGATGGTCGAGTGTCTTATGCTTTCTAACTTCACCCTGCTAGGAAAAGCTCCAATAGTGGTTAGGATTCAACCAAAGGTGTAAGCTATTCTGTTGTAGTGTATACATATATTTTTTATTATTATAGGATCTGGTTGGTTTACCACGGATCCATGGGAAATCACAGATACGTTTGGTGGTCAATGGAAAACTACAACATACGAAGCCGGTGATGTTTTAATATTCGGAATGAAGTAAGTATGGCATTTATTATACTAGACGGTATAACACAAAATCACGGACTTAACACTCGCGCCTTCTTGAACCGTTGCAAATAAGTGGCCTGGTCGCTAAGCATAAGTGTCCTCCAATTTTTGTATCAATATTAAAATTATCGTCAAAATCGAATGTATTCTCTGTACTTGCATTGTAAATATTTTAGTTCTGTTTTGATATTATTTGATCAAAAGTCAATTATACTGGGACCATGTAAATGGGACACTTTGCTTTACTTCATACACGACTAATAAAAAAATATCAAAACATGTTCATTTATAATATAATAATAACCATAATTTATACGTACATTTACAGTTTTCGTATTTTATTTTCCACTAAAACCTTCTATTGTAGAACTGTACATATGTCGACGGCAAATTTGACAGACAAAGTTCGGATCAGTTGTGATACTAGGTATTTACAGTAAAATCATTTAATTTCGCTTGGACTAGATTTCGTTGGTTTGGTAAAATAGACCATTTCGATGTGATGTTAATTCGAAGATTTTGCATTTCAAATAATAAATACAGGAGTCAACATTATTGTTCGATGGGATTTAATTTCATGGTTGAAGGTGAACAGTTTATAGTGGTTCCATCGATATATTCAATATACATGCATTGTATGTAGTTCTTTTCTCCCAAGGGTAAAACAAAGCACAGTTCATCAAACGACTGTGACTCTTACAACCAAACATCGACTGATTTCGTTGGACATCATTTCGAACATAGGCCCAACTCTGCTAGGTACCCGGCAATTCGAGAAGGGAATCAGGCGGTACTGTGCACAAGAAAGATTTGTGTCTCATAACGCATGTTGCCTGGCCCTTTCATTATGCGTTGGCACTATAACAAACAAAAGCTTCATGCTAACCTTTTATATTATATATTTATATTTTAGGTGGCAGCCAAACAGTGAGCCAGCGGATCCAAGATATGTTGGTGATCTGAAACCTATAGCAAAGTTTGGACTATATGCGACAGAGGCTGATAAACCAAGAGCGGTAACCATGGAAGAGTTAAAGTTTAAATGGGGATTTCAGTAACTTATGGTGCTTCAGAAAACGTTGAATTGTGTCTCAGTGAAATGTAATATTCTTACATTGTTTTTGCGTGATAATTGTAAAGAGTGTCAATCAAACGGCACGACGTTCAGCGAGAGAGCGGTCTAACATATCTTATGTTTTGCATTTTTTCGCACATATATGAATAATAATATTGATATTTTTTGCATGGAAATTTATTCGGCATGTTTTGTGCATAATGATTAATACGCAGGCAATAAAGTGTTGTTATTGATGTACCATAGCGCCTGTATTAGTACTTTGTATTAGTACCTGTGGAGTATATTTTACTGTTTCAAATATTTACTTGTATTGATGTTGTTATATTTGAATTTTTTGGAAATTTTTTTATTTGATTGCAATAAAAGCAATTAATGCATGTAATACACTATCATTGTTTATTTCAACTAACAATTATAATATTTACAATGTTTATTACATAAAGTCATTTTTATAAACCAGTGATAAAGCTGTACCGACGACTGTCATGTTAACATCCAATTATCATTTTGACCATTGACCATCTATAATGTGCACCCGAATTACGACACCATGCGACACAAAACCGATGACGCACATATTGTAAAACAACGACAAGAAGGTCTTACAAACACCTTTTTAACTTGCCGGTGCGATCGTACCGGAGACAACCGGAAATGACCGAGTTTTCAACCGATAACCTCTCAATCGTGAAAGCTCGGCCATTTCCGGTTGTCTCCAGGAAATACATTTCCATTGGATATATACTGAGGTGATCAGAATGATAACATCCTAGACCAAAGATGAACGCTATATTCTGCATAAGTACGATTGCGACCAACATTGTTCAATAATTGAACGTTTTTAAACAAGCAATGCACGTGGAAACAATTTTCTTTCAGGTTTTCCGTGTTGTTTTGGACTACTGGAACTTACGCATTCCACTTTGTGACAGCTGAAACATGGACTTTCTGCGATTTTGTTCATTTTCTTGTTCAGCTGTGTGTTTTGCATACGAGCTGGATGATTGTTTTACTTTATTGATCGTGCTACCTACTCTGTCTGGTATTTTATTATATTTTATCTCTGAAAACAAGTTTCGATATATTAAAGCCAAACAGCATATTATCCACATAACAAAATTTAGAATACGGGTAGCTGAGCTATTATTTTGTTTAGTAAGTATGTGAGCAGTAAACGCGGGGTTGTGGTGAAACATGGAATAATAAAATATAGTGTAAGTAGCAGAATGGTACAGAGTTATATTGTGGCAGAATCGAGAGAATTGAGGCCTATTTTACTCCAGGGTATGGCAGTAAATGTCAAACTAGTTGGTGGGTGACACAAGTTCTCACAACAATGTAGCATACATCATTTTAAGATACAATGACATTACCATGCTAAGTTCTACGTTGTCAGTTTCAATTTCCCATACAGTCTTAATCAGCGAAGTTTGTTTTACACGATTGCATTGTTCTTACGCACCGTGGCACCGCGTGTGGTAATTCCACGTGACGTTAGTATTGTTCTCTCGCGGGAAATGATGACGCTTATTGTAACACTTGCTGACGTTTACATTGTCATTGAAACGGATCGGATATGTATCTATCTACGTTAATATGAAGCAGGTGTGAGCTTGGAACAGTGGTATGCTTCCCGAAAAAATCGCCTAATTTAAATTGAAATTGTTACCGCATAGGTGATACGGAGAATGCTTAGTTGACATTGTTACACGTTCAGATGACGTTGCTGATGACGTGTAATATCTACACGTCCGTGAGAATTACCTATATTTAGTAAAATTGTCGTATTTGAAGAGTAACAGTTTTAACAGGTTAGCATTTACTTCAGACAACTTCAGATACCACTGCGGTCATAATCCTTTTATCGTCCATTTTGCATTTTTGATTATCTGACATTTGTCAGAATAAAGTAAAAATACTGTCATATTGGAATATTATGAGTGATGCAATTGGCAATAATTATGAAAATTATATCACACATTTAAAGTACTATCACATACTATTATATTTACAATATACTACATCCAAGACACGTGAACATGTAAAAGTGCATCTAAACAAAACATGTAATTGCTTTGCGCTTCTTCCGGTTGTTATTTTCTGTACCGTTCGTGCTATTTCCTGCTCTCGTGACCGATTTGCTATTACTGCTTTGTAGATGTCAACAGCAATAAAACAACGTTCGGGTTATGCTTGTCTGGTCCCCTGTCCCAAATCGTTCAGATAATTAATTCAGCCAATAAAACTGGTTCGGTCAATTGGCAATTGCTTAAAGCGGTAAGTATGCTCAAGAACCACCCGATGGCAACGACGCAAACGTTTATGCACACCACAGAACCCATTACTTGTTATAAAGTTGTTTTAAACCCACCTGCTCTGTGAGACCCAACTTCTGCCTCACTTACCAGCAGACGACTTTTCGCGATAAGCTTTTTCTCATAGCAAAATATTAAGACGTTATATTGCAAACAAGACATCTGACTCCAATTAACGCAATGCCTTCGTTGTCACTATGATTACACTGCTCTCGTCTGCAGTTACTGTAAATTGTGGATAGAAAAAGGCGGGACAACTCGGCATTATAATTGAAGTTAATGCTGCCTCGTAGGGAAATTATGAGCAAGTGTATATGAAGGCTGTTGTAAAACAGAGTTATGAAATTATACTAATTGCTTCAAATTGGGTTCTAAAGGAGCGTCAGTGTCAAAAACATATATTTTCAAGCAATGAACGCTAGTGTCAGTGGTTTTGGAAGACGGTGACATCGTGTAATATATGCTAGCGTAATATTCACTTATCCCTGTTTTTAATAATTTTATTGTACGATTTAATTAATAAGCTTCATATATAGATGCTAGAGTAATAACTAACTGATCCCTGTTTTAATAACGTTATCATAGGATTTAATTAATCAGTTTTCAGATTATTAATTAATTGTGACTTGGTGTCTTTGGAATGAGAGTGAATTTGTAAAACATGCATTGCACCTAATCAGTTAAACCCGTTAAACAATCTTAATGTGTTTGGGGGCGATTCCTAACTAGTTGCTCCCTTCACTACATACGCATTTATCTAAATGCCAAGAAACCTGTTCAACAAAAGCCCTTAGACCACATACTGTTGCTAATCACTTGTCATAATTTTCATTTCATTTATTTTAAGTATGTATATTGCAGTTACTAGTTATGATACAAAGAATGGCACTCGACAGTAAGAGACTTCCACAGTGTTTCAACATTATTTACATTTTTCCTCGTAACCAAATACTGACCATACCACGGGACGGCTTTTAACGCACCAGGTCTTCTGGTTAACAAACCACCATGTAATGTTAGCTTATAGAAACCATATCGGCACCAATTCCCAAGCCGGAGACACGGCTCCGCCTTCTGGGTCAGTTTTCTATTACATTAATCCGCTATCTGACAGACAAACTATGTTATCCCTAGAGTTCTTGCAAAATGTTCCGACAGAAAAGTCAAACGCTTCTATAGATGTTAAAACCATCTCTTAGTTAACCTGTATCCGATTTCTTTAACCATCAACGGATCCCAACATAAAAGTACTTTGTTAGAAACGATATAGTTGTTGTGTCAGAGTTTCCAAGTTTTTTCTCATGTACCTTATTCCTTGACGTTCTGTCATCGCTCGCAAATACTCTAGCAATCCATAGGTTCACGCCATTCTTCAAACATTATACACGTTACTGTTCACTACGGGTGGTTATAGCTGGCACTAATTAATTTCTTGGTGAAACCTTAATGAGTCTGCTCTGACAATTATACTGTCAGTTAACAGATAATTGCGACCCTAGTCTTGTTGATGCAAGCATTCTTGTCGATAATCAATTTTAATTCATTGAAAGGTGAAAGAATAATTAATTAAAACAATGAACTTCTGCTTGACACTGGTCAAAGTTTTATCCCATTTAGCCACGGCATTAATTGAATTGGTGTGAACGAAATGTTTAGGGAATTACAGAAAGTGTACCTTACTCGTATCGCAACTTCTAGATTTTCTAGAAATCACAAAACTGTTTATCAGATAGGTTGAAGTATCTGCTTTCCTGTACTTTCTTAAAGACCAGTATTAATCCGGGGGGGGGGGGGGGGGGGCATGAATGAAGCTAAGCTCAAAGAGGAACATTGCTTAAATCAGTATTCGAACGGGCAGTTCGGGGAACAACATAGTGTATTCCCTAACCACTACGCTAACCGGGCCGGCTAAACATATTGTTACGTGACCGCAGGTTATCATAAATGGGTCAGGATCCAACGTGGTAAATGGAAGCGGTCACTGCGATTGTCTGTAGAGATAGGACCCAGTGTGCTATAGTGTATCAGCTGTCGATAGCGGCATAGTATAATCATTACAGTCATTATTAAGTTCATACTTATTGTCCATCCAAAATTATCATGTGGTCATCAATCTAAACATGCTGGTCAAGCACCTGTCCACTTCAATCACGTAACATCAGCACTTAGTTCCGGTGACGTAACGTCTCCAAGGAGTTATAGCGCACGTGCCGTTACGCGCGTGATAATTGACACATAATTGATGTTAATGCGATGAGACGAGTGTTGCAATCTTGATAGAAACATATTAAGAGAAATTTACTGATGCTAGATCAAGATAACCAAAGATAAAATTACTTTTACACATGTTTGTGTATTTACAGTTAATATTATATATGATAAAATCAGACCGCATATTGGTCTATATAATTCATGTGCTGTCGGAGCCGAGCGCTCGTGCCGGTGAAAAATGAATCTGATATATTTTAATCATTCATAATATCATATAAGTCACATTTATTAGATATTCGTTAAAAGGATGTAGTTCGTCATACAGATGGTTGGTTTACAAGTATAGTATAGAAATAAAAAATGACTATAATTTATGTAATAAAATTATGTAGGTAAAAGACTATTATTTATTGAATAACAGTTTACTTTTTGTAAAAAACTTTATGTTCGCATATATAACAAAATGAAATATTTATATGTGTACAACACATTCTATATACGTAAAAGACCTCATGATGGCGAAGTCGATTGAGCGTCGGTGTATAATTCCAGAAAGTCAGGACCCTTGGACTTCACAGAAGTAAGCCCGAGCAGCAATGATAAGTTCCATGACTGGTTGTCCTGTGACAGGACTACATGGTTCACCTTATGCCTAGGTCATACTGGGCATTATTGCCTCGGTGGTGTAAATGGGCATAGGAAGGAATCGAGAAAAGGGTCCTCGTGGCCTAGGGGAAGCTTTGATGAAGGCGTTAGAAAAGTTGTCAAATCCCTGTTCCAGATAGCCCACGAAGTTAATTTATTAATCACCGAGACAGAAATGCTTTACTTTATGATAACCGATATTCTTTCAGTAAATGTATGATTAATATAATAATATTCATATATAATGATAATAATTAAATACACACACACACAAACAACCTAACTTACTATAGATGTACAATATATATGCATGTCATACTCCAGTAGAAATAAAGCAAATAAATGATATGCTCCGCATCTTTTACGTGGCGTAATTCACAAATCGAGTTTAATTACATTTATTTATTTGAAATAATGGTTTGTTTATAGTGCACACAAAGCCCACGAAAGCCTGGAATCATATCGACCATTTGTATCAGAGTTGTGCATTTTTGTCGTTTTATATCTCTATATTGACCTTTTGTCAAACATGTGAAATATATGCAATAGAAGAAGAAGTTCATGACAAAACAGTTTTCTCATAGACCATGTTGAAAAAGAAATATCAATGCAAAAAAATGCCACGAACTGTCAAAAACTAATAACACATTTACAACAACTCAATTACGTTAGTATAATAATGCCTATATTTTTTTATTTGTTACGTCAAAAACCTTGGTCACGTGATCCGAAAAACTATTAACTTTCAAAGTCATCGAAACTATTTCTTATCCGCACGCGGCATTTGGTCGCGTATGCTGAATATGCAGCGGAATTTCACCATTGGCTGTTATCTACGCGTATTTTCTCTCTCCCGCAGTGACTGACAGGCGAATATCAGCCAAGCTGGCTTTGTAGAGGTACAGAATTCCACCGAAAGCGCGTTCTCAGAAATATAACTCCGCCCACAGGTACTCGGAAAATTCTAAGAATATTCGAGTGTATACATTATTTCTCTGTTCGGTACACACGCCTGAGATTATCTCTCGCGAAGAATTTCGGGGGAATTGCAGTCTTTAAGTAATTTGAGTGCCAAACGCGATGAGTGTCGATGTTATGTACCAACCGTACAGCGCAAGCTTCGGATATCAAAGAAATAATGAGCATTCTATGCAGGTATATAGTCTTATTGTTTCTTATTGTTAACCGGCGACAATGTGCGCTATTTTGCCTTATATCCCGAGTCATGCGGAATATTAACATAGTTGGACGCGTCGCATGCTTTTGGCCAGGGCTAAGGAATGAATTCCAATCAATTTACAAAGTATACGGTAATTATCCATCTGATCAGTGAACAATGTTCTTCGATGGGGACTTACTAAAATACGAGCCATGGATTCTAAACACTTCGCTACGAATGTTGTGATTCTTACAGGAATTGTTTGGAGTTTGTCATTTCGATATAGTTAATAAACAAAGTCAAGGAACAACTGCGGGTTTTTTCTCGGAGGTGCATACAATTGGATTTGTACTTAAACAAAAAAGTGGTTACTTACCGGATTCTACGATCGCAATTATTTCACTAACCGAGCAAACAATGTGTCGTTTTGATATAAACCGATAATGATACGTCTAGTTTCCGTAAAATCGTCTCACACTTCTTCGTCAAGATTGTATTCTAGAAGTATTTCTTTACGCAAACTTAAGTAATCGGTCGATCTCTACCAAGTACTTGAAGTGGTTTTATAGTATAATGATTGCACCTTGCGACGGTAATTCGTCTGTTTATCGTGATCTCAAATCTTTTACAAGAAGTGTTGTAGTGTTTTCATGTGTCATATGTCGCAAGTATAACACTTAAAATGTGATAAGGGTACTTCGAGTATTTCCGATTCTTATTTATAAAGAATTGATGACAAATAGTTGTCTTCACGTTGAAGACACTTTACACAATTGCCGTCTTGTTGTCGTATCAAATATTTAGCTATTATGGAGCAAGGTTTTGTTTTAAATAAACGGAAGAATCATTTTCAAATACAGCAATGCATAATTTCACGGACTTCAACTTGTTTGCCAAAGACGTCAAACAACATACTTTGAATTTTACATTTAATTGTCATTGGGCGTTATGAATTTACTAACGTTGGATGAAGTTAATTACATATTGAAACTTAGTTTGTTTTAAAACAATGTCTCAATACGGAGAAAAAAGAAAACGCGAAAATATTTATAGTAACAATTGAGAATAACAGTCATGTGATTGCCAAGTGTACATGTCGTCATAAACGTTTATTTAGAGCAACAACAAAATGTCATTACATAGGTCTAAGCACTATATATATTATGCTACTTCAACTATTTTAATAGTAAGAAGAGGTTTTCATTTAGAATTTATTTCGATATCTAATTTAAATACTTATACAAAAATACAATTTTTTTTATACTTTGAATTGTTTCATATTTTTTTTTCTGTTTCCGTTTTACGTTTGTATTATTCTCGGGAATGTTTACGCGTGCGACACAATTTCGTCTCTCTGCTGTGGGGCCTTCTATAACCAACAAGCCGCGATGTTTTTCCTTAGAAATTGCGGCCTTATCTTGATTGTTTTATTTGATATATGTTGTAACTTTAGATTGTTAGATTCTCATCTCTGATATAACTTCTGATGCATCCATGCTATGCGTCGTTTCACTTTTTAAGTAGTCTGACAAAGTTTTAAGCAGTCAGATTATAGCGAATCTAGATAAAAAGAAAAAAAGTTTCATTCGAGATTTTCTTGTTTTGATGATAGAAATGAATACTTATTAGCACATTGACTTTATCAAAGATGCATTATTCTTGGATTTAGATTGTTTATGCACGGTAACGTTTGTTCCAATACAACGATATTTTTTTTGCAACAGTATTTGACATGTTTGTTTATTTTTCCAGTAAGACTATACATAATTATGCTGCTGTCGTGTACTTTAAATGTATTTGTATTATTACGATTATATTCGCCGTCGATTAGAACTAACTCATTGTTAGAATTATCTTAAAAAACCCTTTTCTACTTTTCAGTCACTATGCCTTCCAAAGGCACAGGAGCCTCTAGATTTGGGGATTTACCCGTCGGCGACGAGCACCCTAGGTCATGCCTTACCGGGGCCGTCACTGGGTCCGCACATGTCATCGTTCGGACTTCACAGCTCGGGTCTCGGACACGGGACACATGGGGGGAATATTGGCAGTACAAATGTCCCACCAGGAGGAAATATGGCTGGAATGAAGGAGGAGGATAAAACCGAACAACCAAAAGAGACTCAATACTTAAGTGCAAATTGTGTTTTAATGACATATTATAGCGGAGATATCAGTTCCAATGTAGATGAACATTTTTCCCGTGCTTTAAGTCAACCAAGCAGTTACAGTCCCGACGGAAAAATAAGCAAAGGTAAATATATTTTACTGACTTACACTCAAACGATTTAAAAAAATGCACCACTTATGAAATATCTTTTTTTTATGAAAACCTCAATATATGGTGATTTAATTTCGGGTGAATAAACACCAGTCTTACTAGTCTATGTCTATACGATAAATTGGATTTTATTATCTGTTTTTATTACTTGATGCATTTAAGCCGCAAACGATAAAAATAGTTATTTCGGCCAACTCAAAGATTCAAAGAAGTTTTCTGGCGTTATTTGTTGTTATATTCATTGCTGAGGACCTTTTGGAAGATTTACAAATTTACAATGTCAAATCCGTTTCTTCGTAAAAGAAAATATTTCTTTCTTTATTATTAATAATATCAATTGTGTCAAAGGTTATATTATATAATAACCATGCATATTAAACACATACAAGTGAGTATAAAAAGGTTAGATATATCTGCTACGTGTTATTTCTTTTATTGAACCATTGACCTCTTTGATTTGAAATAAGTGTCCCAATGGCATGTCATGGTCCTGTTAAATTCTCTTACACGTGTGGTAGGTTTTCAAACATAATCATGGCGTGTAATAATACTGTGCTTAGTTGTCGTCGGAATACAAAACGTACGCCTTAAATGTCACCTTCTACAAAATAACTAAAAGTTTTATTATGATATATATAAGGTAACTGAACCATATACATTTATATAGATTCATCTCATTGTAAACCTTGCGGAAGTTTTCTAGCCGAAATTAAGACCTTGTTATTTTTAACAACATTTGTACATCAACAACGCAAAATAAACAAGTAACGTCATTCAATTAGCTCTGTTCAAACATTGAAATTAGTGAAACTAAGTTTCAAACATTGAAACGAATATTGGACTCTACGTATCTTTTTTCTAAAATACGAAAGGCGAGTTTGTACTTGATAAAGATAAAACAAGGTTTTAAGATGTCTTATTGTTCCT
The DNA here is from genome assembly GCA_963678985.1 of Spisula subtruncata. Classification (NCBI taxonomy): domain Eukaryota; kingdom Metazoa; phylum Mollusca; class Bivalvia; order Venerida; family Mactridae; genus Spisula; species Spisula subtruncata. The sequence goes on along the minus strand of OY787664.1, from coordinate 22,071,587 downwards.
TTTTGTTGTCCTTTAAATACAACAGTGTATACATGTACGTGTCTCTTATATAAATACGGTTTTAAAATAATGTTCTTTTCTACTATTTTTTAAAAACTCTGTGCGGTTGTTTCTGGACATTTCGCGCAAAACATTGCCATTCTGTCATTCGGACATTCCTACTCTCGATCTATTTAACGACAGAAACACACTAATATTCTGACACTTTTCAGCAAGTTTTCTCCTATTAATCTGACAGTAGCCGAAGTGCCGATTTCGTTAATGTTTCTAAACGGAAAATTAAAACACAACTACACTCATAACATTTGGATTGGCATTGGTGTCGAATTAAAATTTTAACAGTTTAAGTATAACATCATATGTCAGGGGGCCACATAGTGACAGAAACTAATGTGTTTACTAGTCATAGCGTAAAACCGTTTATTTCATCCTGAACGGAACCCGGTCTTAAAAGAAAACAAACGCATTGTCAAACAGCGATTTAAATATCTCTGTGAAAAGATTAATGCCAACCAACTGTTGATTTTAGATAGTGATATGCTACCTCTATACTTTCTCTAGCATTTTTGTTTGATTTCTCAAAAAACGTTTAGAAGGTTCAGCGAGCTTACTGAGACACTAATCACGTATAAATTACGGGTAATACTCGAGAGAGAAAAAACAATTAAGACATCGTTATACTTTAAGCTCATACAACTTGTTGAAATGGTTGAAATAAATACAAAAGTCTGTGTGAACGCAATTCTCATCTTATGTTTGGTCTTATAGCAAACTGCGTTTCAATCCGTCGACTTATTGTAAGATGCAATGGGAATAAACTTGACTTGTACGCGGAGGGATATCATTCGTAAAGCGGCGATGTAAATTATTTATTACGTAAATTTCAAGAACAAGCATATATTATTTTGTACATTAATTCAATGGTTATAAACTTGTTATCAAACGAAACAAACTGGAGTAAATTGTTTATTAAAGCAAGAATTCGGGGAATATCTTTCAGTCGATGAGGTACATTATGAAAAGTTCGAAATACATGTATAATTGACGAATCTGTTACTTTTGTTAATTCGTCCATATCATGGCTATTACGTAATGTGTTTAGTTAAGGGTATAACAAACTGCGTGCGCATCAAATTCATTTTCCCTGTGGTTTCCGGTGACCAAATCACAACGTATCATGCTACACTGTCCCATTCATTTAACTTAATAGGTAGTAACATGGTCTTGAAATTTTGGGTCTTAGACGTTACATTTTTCTCAACGTTTATATTTTTTGTCACAGTGTTTAATCACGGAACATCCTAACCAGTCAACAGAGTGCGAGACCGACACCCGAACCTTTGTTTGGGAAATCATTTTAAAATTACGACCACCTTCCTTTGGCGTAGTAGCAAGTTATATATGTAGCTAATTATAAAAATAATAATTTAGTGGGAATAAGACTCAATAAGTATAATTATGCCTCTGTTCAGTCGCAATTTACAAAAGAAGAGATTGTGTCAAACAGAGCCAAACAGGTTACCACTTTCGGAGTATATTCAGAAACCGTTTCATTGATTCGTGTTGTGTATTGTGAATGCTGCCACCCGTATAGCTTTTCTTTCTAATTCCCACTGTTGAACAAAATAAATTGGCATTCTTATGCTTACATTATTTTTAAAACAAATTCACCTACCCAAGTTCTATAATTATAGTATCTATTTTCTAAAATATTATAAAAAGAAATGCCAAGTATCTAGTATGTTCTCATAAAATAAATTATTTTCCTTGATCGCCAATATTAAAAATGAACGGTTAAAACAAATGAAAAACATTTTTAAAGTTATGTTTCCCACAATATTAACGTTAGTTAAATATGTAAGCGTCGACACGAGTATATTCCGTATCATACTGACATGAAATGTTTCAACATTTCATTACAATCTCGCTGCAATGTAAGTTAAACAGTGCATGACATCTAACAAAAATGTCATAATACAGGTCCAATTTGTACCGTTGTCAGATCCATGTCTGCGCAGCAAGTGGTTGTTAAAAATCACAGAGGGTCAGGTCGTGGAAAAACCTCTGCTTGATTTCAGTTTTACTGTTTTTTCCTAGCTGTCATGCCACTTTTAACCGTCTTTCAACGCCGTATTTTTTCACGCTATTATTTACCATCGTTAATTTCACATGTTCATTTACCCTGTCACTTGCAAAACTGTTAGTTTCATTAGACTCGTAAACGGCTCCCTTCCCGCTGTTTTTAACTGTTGATAATTCATTTTATAGTCTGAAGTCAATTCGCCATTTGCATGGCAAGTATATAGAAGAGCGTCGGTTAGGCAAATAGACTGTTAATAACTAGCTGAGCGTCTTATAAATAGGTGCTGTCATTTGGCGCAACAGGTTTATGGAATTAAGAGAGCGTAATTTTAATTAATGTTTATGCCATTACGATAATTTGTGAGTTGTAAATTTCAGCGTTTACCTATTGGGCTTAGACAGTTTTCAAATATCTGCGTAAATGTCAAACAAGCCTGTTTTCGCTGAAGTTTGTTTTAAAACAAATTAGATTCATCCAAAAAATTTGGATTACAAAGGTATTGCGGCGGTAACGCAATTTGAAAATAGGTTTATGACGATGCCTTGAAAATGTGGTCTTGATAAATTAGCATGTTTGAAATACTGAAGGTTCTGTTATGAAAACAGAAATTGAAAGACAAAGTAAACAGACATTTATCCTAAAAGACTTACAGGGGATTAAAATGTCCAAATTTTCAAACCAGAGGCGGAAGGAAATGAGGAGAACACATTCAAAAATATTTAAAACTAAAACTTGGCGATTTCTCTGACATTTCTCTGAAAGCGAAACTGTCAACCAATGTTAAACAGTTATGTAACACAGCATTAGTTATGATACAAAAACAATCCTTGCATGTTTCTATTCCCAAAAGGTCCAAAGTTCGTTTGAAATTGTGAAATAAACGTGTGTGAAAAAATGCACCGATATAAATACGCTTATATAAAGTAAAAGTAGGATTAACAAATCATCATTTCCTCGAAGCGAATAACAAAAGTGAGAAAATTCTGAAGTATGAAAATGTTTTAATAAGTGCAAAGGGGTCTTTGCAATGGGAATATTCAACCACCGTTACAAAAAAACCCTCATAAAAACCAGATTCCCAACCATTGCATAAAGAAATGTAAGTCCGCGCAAATAATGTTGGTAGGCACTTCATGTCGCCATCAAAAACCAGGAAAAAGACGATCGTTAATGTTATGTATTGTACGCCTATTGAGTATTGAGTTCCCAAAGCTATATACCATTTTGAAATGATAAACCGTTTATTATTTATTTTTCTTAAACAAAACCATTAGTTTGATGTTGAAGAATTATGTTAGAATTTGATCATAGGACATCACGTGCATGTCTTTGTGCAAATAACGAGGCTTTAATCATATTGACCGGTGCCACTACCATACGACGCTAACATTTTGTATACTGCTACTTTTGTTTGTTTTGTGTGCCGTTGTTTCTTTCGTTGTTCTGTCTTCCCGTCTGATAAGTTATACTCTTATAGCAATATACTCGTACGTTTGTATTCCCATAACAATGTGTTCCCTTTCAAAAAAAGTACAAACGTTTCAAGTTATAAAGTATCAGACATTTTTGAGATCCACTTTGCATTAAGCAGGAGCACTATGTGTTTATTACTAGTCTATTGATAGGTTGTTTGTTAATAAATATTAATTTCCCATTTCAGATCCATCATTGATGTGTCAAAGAAAATTACCAGCCTCGTTTTGGAACAGCAACTATTACGGACCTGGTTCATTTTATTCAGACTTTCAGTTCCCGTCCGGACATTATTCAGCGTCTTCCATTCCTGGTTTTTCTGGTTTTCAAGATCCCTGGTTTTCAAGGTTTTCTTCACAGTCACACACGTTTCACCATCGACCTATGCATTATGACTTTCCATACTCGTCCATGAGTGCTAGTAGATATAATTCAAACATTGGTTCGTTGTTGTTGCAATCAGCCCGGTCGGGACATTTCCCCGGTGCCGGCGAGTATGGGAAGACTACGGACACAAAATTCAGATACCCGGATTACAGATTGGGGACAGAATATCCGACACAAAACTCATTTCCTGGTGAGTTTAAAGGTACGTTGACACCACCAGGTTATACTTTATTTTTTAACACGTTGTATCACATTTTCTGCGCTGTCATTACTTTTCATATGCAATTCTTACATGTGCGCATATTATTGACGGTTGACCTAACCACGTTTTTCGGAAATAAGCACCTAGTGTTAAATGACTGCTCAGCAAGCAACTTGCGATTTCTAAACATTGGCAGTGTTGTAATATGAAACACAGTGACGGTAAGACACCATTCTTGTTTAGTGTCGTGGAGAGTCTTGACACAAAAATCTTGTCAAATAGTTTCAAGAACATTTACCCTCAAACATTATTGCATTCTCGGATATGTATTCATGCAATGGCGTGTAAATGTTCATTTACAAATTTACAAATGCACCAATGCCCTCAGCTCGTTTGTTGTAAATATTCACAGATACCGTGTTCACATAATTCGTTTGTATCTATATCTTGCACAAAATTAATAGCATAAGTAATTACACTAACGCGAAAACAATTAATTACTAATATTTTGACCACAGAATCATTAACTTCGGAGATATATTACCGCGATAGCCAATCGTACTGATTATTATCGTATTTCGTCCAGTAAGACTTGGAACTATTTTCTCTGCGAACGAACATATATACTGTTTAATCCATATATCAATACGCCATCGAGTTGTTAATGTTCAAATAATTCATCTTCATCAGTAAGCGTTGATGAGTTTTTCTGATTGGCTGTTATAAATACGCGAGTGTTGTTGCAGCAAACCAGCTGTGCAGAGGCGAAACGTTTCGAGCCAACGATTGTTATTTTACGATAATTGTTTTATGGTTCCAGACGTAGACCTATTTGGTCTTTGACCAGCAATCATTCTTGTCTAGGTCAAAGGGTAGCGGTGTGAAACGAATTACTAACAACATTTATCAAAATCTTTGCACATGTGGGTGCAGTTTGTGTTTACAGCAATTCTAAATGTGTGGTGTGCTCGAATAACAGCAATTATACTTAGCCGTATGGATGGTCACCCATTGGCATACATGTACGCCAACACCATGTCTGGCCACTTTTTGACAGGGAAAATTCCTTTGTAGAATTTTGATCCAATGCTTTCACTTCATATTCTTATGTTTATTATTTGTATGATATTACTTCACGTATATTAATTCAAAAAATGGAATGTCGACCATTATTGCAACCATTGCACTAACAACAGCAGCATAAGAAGTAATAAAAATGATGATAGATAACTTTGGTTGTCAATTGACGATATGTTTAAACCATGACTAGCGAAAACGAAAACATTTGGACGCATTTTGTTTAAGATTGCAAATCTCTTATGATATTTATATGTATATGTTGTCTGTTTTCAGGTTTAGAAGCAACGGCCACTGAGACTTCGGCAGGCAGAGACTTGTACCTGTACTAACCAAATTTTATGACGTCATCAAGTTTTTGACATCACCAACATATACATACCGTAGAGTGACATATCAGTTCTCCTTGAACATGGATTCAATGTCTACATGGTAGTGTGGTAATCAAAGTGCTGGTCGAATGAGATTGGCTATCCGTGTTCACGTCACTGATGACACCACGATGTGTGTGACGTCACGTTCCTTGTGATGCCACGTCTGCGACAAAATAGAGTTGATTGAATTTTCAACTTTATGGTCATGCGTCAAAGCTGGCCCAATTAAGTGCTTCTTTGGTTTACGTCTGTGATTTTCATAAAATGCAATCTAAATAAAAAGAGATTTCGAATTTATAGACTACTGTTTAAGTTTAAACAAAACATGCTCGATTTTACTAAGTTTAATAATGTTGATCGATATCAACAAACAGTCGTAAACATGTAACATAATGGAATGCATCGTGATTTTCAAAATATGTTTGCTTTCCGCAACAAATTCTTATTTTAAAAAGCCTTTTTAATTTGTTTAAAACCTAATTAATGAACTGACACGGAAGTAAATCCCGGTAGCGGCCATTGCAACGTGATGAACTTTAAACTGATCTCGGCTGCGCATGCACAGAAGACATCGTGGGTCTCCAAGATATTCCTGAAGGAATATGTAGCTTAGGAGAAGCAATGTGAGGTGCTTTTTAAAAATGACTTTAAAAAAACTGATTTGCAAATTTACAAATAAACTGAGTGAAAATAGTGTTATTTTGTAGCTTGCATAGAGGTGTGTTTTTATTGTTATTATTACATTATGATGATTTTTGTACATTATAAATGTTTTGTAAATATACTGTGATTATTTTATGAGTTTAATGTCGATAATTTATAATTATAAATATATATATTTTGTGAACTATTGTGCTAAAATTGGAAAAAACACTAAATACGTACAGTTGTGTCTCTGTTCATTTTCTCCATTAGTTCATTCCGGAACATAGCCTTTATTAGCCATTGAGCTTTCTGTTGAAATATGGCAGGCATATATACGTGTATATGTGCCTCCAACTTGATTTGAAACCATGTCGCCTGATTAGACGCCAAGTGCACTAACCACTGAGCAACTTTCAAACATACTCCATGGTGTCATGTGGTTGTGGTACATGTGTTGTTGTGTAATCGGATGTTCAAGTTAATTTCTGCCTTACATGTCTGATTTTCTATTATCTTTTTGTCCCTAGTTTTGGATTATGCAATACATGAACAAAACATGGACGCACGAGTATATACATGTATATGGCTAATTCATCAGGGACAAAAAAGCCGAACCAATCTGCATACATCTTAGGTACTTTGGTCATTCAATGTTTCACACCCATCTAGAAATGAACTGGTTGGAAGCCCAGTGAAAGTTTGGAATGGATTGGTGCTAAACACGTGGGTGCAACTTTATCAAAGCACTTACGGAAATCGTAAATTTACGTTGAAGTTATAATTCTTTATAATATATATATATGGCTTGTATGGATTATATAAGTTAATTAACTAAATACTAGAAGCATATCTATTTACGAAGCTTTGTAGTTGTTAAACAATATATATAAACAATCAAACGCGAGTTTAAGTTTCCGTAAGTGTTTTCATACAAAAAGACATGCCATTTGGTAGTCTGGCCACCCGACTAGATATTATATTTTATCAATCAAATAGCATAACATTTTTCAATTTTCGCTAGATTTTATTTTGGGCTTGATTATCTATGTTTGAGGGTGCAAAGGGAAATAATTTCATGATAAAAGAGTAGATTGAGGAGTTGTCTATCTAAACATAGGGTATGTTAGACAGACTAGCCATTTGGGTACGCTAAAGAAGCAAGTACCAATACACGGAACGAGATATACACGGAACGAGATAGGGTATCACGCCTGGATGCTTTGTGTCAAACACTCGTCTCTTCCGGTGAGGTGGGTGGTCATTTGGCAATATGCAAACAAACTGACCATGGAATGTATGGGATACACGAGCAGAGTGAATCAATGGAAGATATGACAGAGAGGAGACAATGAAAGTAAAAGTAATTTGTATTGGATTGGAAACTTTTACACAAGCAACAACAACAACAACAACAACAACAAAAGCATCACGCAAATATTAACAACATTATTGTTTTTAGCTCACCTGAGCACGAATGTGCTCAAGGTGAGCTTTTGTCATACCGAGATGTCCGGTGTCCGTCGTCAACAATTTCTTCAAACAACATCTCCTCCCAAACCGCTTGGCCAATTTCATTCAAACTTCACAGTAATGATCCTTGGGTGACCCTCATTAAAGATAGCTCAAATCGTTCCGCTCTGATAAACAAGATGACCGCCAGAGCTATAAATAGAAAAATCTTTAAACCATTTACTCCTGAACCACTTGTCCGATTTCAATAAAACTTTCAAGGAATGATCTTTGGGTGACCCTTAACCAAAATAGCTAAAATCTTTCCGCTCTGCAAAACAAGATGGCCGCCTGAGCTAAAAATAGAAATATCCTTTAAACGACTTCTTCTTCTTACCCACTTGGCCGCTTTCAATAAAACTTTACAGGAATGATCTTTTTGTGACCCTTAACCAAAATAGCTAAAATTGTTCCGCTCCGTTAAACATGATGGCCGCCAGAGCTAAAAATAGAAATATCCTTTAAACCACTACTTTTCCTTAACCGCTTGACAAATTTTGATAAAACTTTACAGGAATGATCTTTGGTTGACCCCTAACCAAAATAGCTAAAATTGTTCCAGTCAGCTAAACAAAATGGCAGCCAAAGCTAAATAGAAATATCCTTTAAATGGCTACTTCTCCTTAACCGCTGGATGGATTGTGATTGTGACCCTTATTCAAAATAGTTAAAATCGTTCTGCTGTGATAAACAAGATGGAGGCAGAGCTAAAAATAGAAAAAAATCTTTAAACGACTTCTTCTCCTTAACCGCTTGACGGATTTTGATAAAACTATCGGAATGATCTATGAGTGAAGTCATATCAAGTACAAAACTGAAATTTTCCAACATGACTCAGATGAGCGTTACTGGCCCCTCAGGGGCCTCTTGTTTAATTAACTTCTAAAGTCAAGCTTACACTCATGATCAACTCATCACGAATACAAGTTTTCCATGGGTCCTTAAAGATGGGCATATTGTTGAAGGTAAATTATTTCATACCGAAGACAACATTAAAATGGTTCGTCATATAAGAATGGTACCAGTAATCACCTTGCTTGACGCTTAACACTAAAGGGAATATGACTTCTCTCATACCCTCGTAGCGATGGACAACTTCAGGAATTAGTGACGAGAGTGATAAATATATAAGTTAGAACATTTGTATCATAATCAACCTAAAATAAATTAGTATAAAATGATAAAATAACGGTACAAAAATTTGCAAGCTCAAGCGCTCAGTATTTTTGGTGGCCTCATAACTTCGAGACAATGGATACTCTCTGGAAAGAGGTATCGATGATAGTTTAAATTATTAGGGACAGAACCTGGTTGACAATCAACATAAAACAAAATTAATATATTTATTTATTATTCTATCTATATTCCTGGATGGTATTGTTTTAACATCGGGGCGGGTGATAGACAACGAGTAGCGTGATGCTTGTAAGTGATTTCTCTGGTCGGTTCCACATGCTATAAAATGCCACCGGATGACTTTGTGGAGTTATCTTGTCTCATACCCGACCATGTCTGTGTCTGTCGCCAACCAATGTTCTGTAATCCTAGGATAGGGTTCTCTATCCGCTCATTCTCTGGCCCTTTTAACAAAAATATACTCGTTCGTGGATCGTCAGATTCCACGTTCGGACACCGTATATTGCAAACCTGGATAAAACGTATGGCGTGAACATTTGGTATAAGAAAAACCAGACGTGTACGATTTATCAGTGTTAATTTAGAATATTAAATACCATATTGTATTAATGGTCCATTATTTAAGCAACCAATATTTCAATAGTAGACAAATCCGGTCAATGTTTGTAAATAATTACTAAATATCAAATTATCCTGGGCGCACTATACCAGTTTGCTACATCATCATGATACGCGGGTCAGAAATCCAATCCGACCGTCGGGTCATCATTGGATACACAGACATCTCTGGGTGATTCGTGACCATCTATATTATTTAAAACACCAATGTATGCAACTAAAAGTGGTAAAAGGAAAATTGAAACAGTGGTCATCAACGCTTAGACTTGTTATGAAGGAGAAATCACCGTTGTATCGGATTTATTTGGTTCCAAACATCTTTGATACAACTCGTAGATCGTTAATAATGCAATAATAGTAATCAAGATATTATACAACAGTGGGTAAGGCATACTTAGTCGGTGTTGTTGCATCGTTTGAGGAATAAAATAAAAGAATTGCTAATAAAAAAGATGAAAACATACACCTACTAACTTCTTTAATTTTTCTGTACAAAGCCTAATGTTGTTAATTGCTTCAGCGACATGACGATGGAAGGCTGTTTAATTATATATTCGGATTTGTGTTCTTAGAAACTGTTTAATTAAAAGCTCGTTTTATGCCTTTTATTGAGTACCTTGATCTAGTAAAGAATTTCGCCAATATGTGTTTTATATTATTTTACTCTGTTTACGGTTAATTTAACAGTTTAATCATGAATATTTGTCATTCTCCTGCGCGTATACGTAACTATATTTCTTAGAATAATCGTCCAACAAATGTGAAAAATCTAGAATTATGTGTTCGTCATGAAAGGGGAATATTCGAGATATTTTTCGAAACTATTAATCCAGTGTCGGAAGAATGTTATAATACATTTAATCCCTAATAACTAATGTTGTTACCGTCGTCTTAAATGCAAAGGGGTTTAATGAGTTATATTTGCTCTCTCTCTCTCAGAAAGTCTCGCCTAATCTCGTGGGAGTTGTATCGGGAATATAACGGTAACTTACGGCGACTGTAAGGTAAGGTGCGCTTAATGACACGGGGTGACATTTTAATTGTAACCATATGTTAAATCTGTTCATAGGCGTTGCTATCAGTTTATAGAATTCCCATAGATACTCGACTGAATTGAAGTACAAATATAGGAACGTTTATACCTTTAAATGATCATTAGCACTCCGTTTAACTGAGTGTGTGTGGCTTTATTAATGTACAGTTATGCATCTAAGTATAAACAGTTATTATCCGCTGGCAACTGTTGGGATTTGAGTTAAGCTTTGATTTGAATGTCATCCATGGTTGCTACTAAAATTAGTTAATCTGTTTTTCTGTTGCACGCATTCTTTGAACGTGCATTTAGTAAATTCTTAAATTCGTAGCACGATGTAAAATACTAAATGTCATTTTCGCAGTATTTTATGGACAATAAATGACATAATATTCTATTGAACATTGTCGGTGGTTCTTTTCTCTTACAGTCCCAGAAAAATAAGACTGAAAAGTACAAAACATTCTCAGGCGGTCGTCAAGCAGTTTTCAGCACCCGTTTGCATCCGTATTTCGTTGCCTGTCTTAATTTACGAGCACAGCATCCATGAAGGTTAAACGATACTTCAGAATCTTGTTAAAACGCTAAAACTCACAGTTTGAAAACATTAATGGTGTATCGTGTGGCCCCTAGGAGTCATGTTTACCAGGCCCTGTCAACAACTTGTATAGCTGTGACAGGGATAGCTGGAATAACGGAAAATTACAAACGTCTAGACTAGCCCCGTCGTGCATTTCTCTCAATCGTGAAAACTCGGCCAATTTCGTTTGTCTCCGGTAAATAATTGCAATTTGAATAAAGGCCGATGTGATTAGCATGGCACTTTCTTTGTGACTGGTTCCACAAGTCTCATTTCCCATCCAATCTACAATAGAATAGCACCGTGGTACCAGTCTACACTTCTCTAAATATTCGGATCACAGAACGGCCTTTATTCATTGAGAAACGCGGAAATAACCGAACTTTCACGACTTCTTCCCTTATACTCATAACCAGATTTAAAAATAAACCATCTATATGATTAACTTATGATAAATGAAATTGTTCAATACTTATCTATTACGTAAAAGATACAGACATTATCTGTACCCCCCCCCCCCTCACAAAAAAAACTGTAGAGCATGTCATGTTCAATTTTATAGGGTTGTATCGCCCTTGAAGGCATGAACATATTTCAAAATTTAACCAGACAGCATTCACTGAACACATATGTTTACCATTTAACACACACACATGTAACAAATGTCAGGAATTGACCACAACAGTGTAAGCTAAAAGTTTATTCAACAATGACATTAAACAGATTGTGAAAAATTAAGGATAAATGAATGAGGCGCTGAGTGCGCGTAGCATGCGGTAAATTAGGACATGAAACAGAACATTTCACAGTTAATATATCAACTCAAAATTGTAAATATATTTTCAATTAAATAAATTCAACGAGTGATTTATTCAGTTTTAAATTGCTATGTTTTAACATAATTAGCGTAATATCAATTACTTGTTATTTATATAAAAACACACGTGCAACACCTTTATATACGAGCCAAAACTGACAAATTATAGTAGTAGTATTTATTTTATTTATACGTAGCTTTATTGCTGTTTATTTTATAAAAATGAAATAATTCGTTATCTTTGCTTAGTGTAAGTAAGAAATTATTAGTAAATAGTTATAATCATTTAACTTCGTCGGGACGAAAATCGTGGTTTTGAAAAACATTTATTTCGCGTAGACGCTCAATGAAACTTCTTCATCCATTAAGTGTAACAGAAATTCAAGACTAGATTTTATACGGATTCCGTTCCGGATGTACGGGTTTGCCAAAACCAACACGGGCACTGCTCGTATACAGAATGTTGCCAGGGAATAAGCGGTGACGGACCATATAGTAACAAGAAATACCATGTGATGAAAACGTACATAAATATTTTACTGTTTTTAAATAAGGTACATTTACAATATAAGCCCAAAGTTGCAATTAGTACAAATCAAGTTTAAGTATCTTTTAAGTCGGCTCGAAATAAACGAAGCATGTTTGAGTCTGTGACACGAGTTAATGGACCTTTAATAGTTTTTTCTGATATTATATTAATAAAGACCTTTTTCCAATGCCACTTTTATTCATTTATCTGCCATGCTAAAATATCACAGTGGTTTTACCGTACTACAAAATTCGTCTAGTTGGTGATGTTTGGCACCCTCCAAAACTTATTAATAAAATAGTCTAAAAAATTCTTGTTAAGTAGTTTCTTGTAAAATATCCACAAAATTAACCTAACGAGAATACTCATTTTCTCGGCTACTGGGTATTAACAAAATACAAAATATGACCGCAAGTTTAATATGTTTTGCCTCGCTACAAACTCCCAGGGGGTGTAAGTATTCGCGGCATGGCTAATCTATGACACTCCATTTCTGTACATAAATGCCAAAAACGCACGCGAAACCTCGCAAATCCTACAGTATACTAGCTTAATAAGACATTAATTATTTCAATGACCAGGACTTACCTTGCCGCCTATGTAGATTCCAACATGTACTACACTAGTAAAGTAGCATAGTAATCATATAACGGTGTCAAACATAAACGTTTTTAATTAACCTGAATTAATTAGCTTGGATTAAGGTAATGTTATATTTAATTAAGACCTAATCATATTCATATGCCTGCCATATTTCAGCAGAAAACAGACTAGCAAAAAAGACTATGATCGGCATTTTTTGCAACCAGTATTGCTGGCATTGAGTTAAATACGGTATGGCTACAATATGAGAAAGACATGTCGGGGTTCATATAAAGGTACGCAGTGTTTGTCTCTTGATTTTGTGACACTGGAGACAATTATATCTTCAGAGCTGTTAAATTTCTTCATGCGGGGAGGGGTTGTCATTTTCTTGTGGAAGACGCAAACTTACCAGAACTGACACTGCAATTTTCAGAAAAGCTGAGAGGTCACCAGTTTGTCTTATATAAGGCAGAACAATTGTCAAAAAATATAACTTTAAAAACAATGTACCGACATTGCCCCATGGTACACATATAATGTGAAAGGACCCTGTCTCGGCAATCATTTGTAACAGTGCGTCGTCTTTTCACCAATTATGACTAGTTGACGTCGAGTTACATGTAGATTATCAACTTTATTTTACTGATGATGCTCAGCATATGTTTTACCTACCACAAACTCCTGGTAAGTATTACACCGTGTTATTACAAATTCTGAAATGTTATCTAATGTTATTAATTAATGAATTTAAGTTAAGCCGAAATGATCACTGTTAGTTCGAAAACTTCAAAGCATTTCTCGAATGTGCCGCAATCAACGTGTAAAAATTGTCTCAGCATTTAATGATTAAAATTATAAAAGGAATCAAGACAATGTTATAGAAATGAAAAAGGTTCATTAAGCTTAGGGACGTTTAATTTAATCGCTGCATTTTAAATCCAAGTACTAGCTTGTTTCTACATGCTTCAGCATTGCTGTCTAATATTGATAATTAACTCGGGGATTTTAACATGTATCATGCTTTATACTAAAAGATAAAATCTAATCAAAATGGACAGTTACACGAAAATGATGTGTAAAATTAAAAACTTGGAAAGTGTTAATCTTAATGCTACTTAATCGCGGTGTACCGATATAAAGAGGGGCGATAATCGATATTTAATCATCAGTCATCGAAAGTCAATTAAGCAATAATCTACCCGTTTGATCAATTGATAATGCCAAACTCTGAGAATATTTTGAGATATTTACACCGTTCTAAGCATGTCCATTTGGACGTGTTGACGGACAAAACTGGTCAGTTTCATGCAGCAGACCAGAGCCTGTCTATACTTCCGTGAAAAGTATTCTATTTGATCCTAATTAATTTATAATTTCTGTTGCTGCTGAAAGAGGAACGTAATACTGATATTTATGTATCTATTTACACTATTCCTTCATGTTGAGCTTAGTAAAGTTTTTTAGGATCGAAGTACATCGGTATGATCTTTACTGAATTGTGAAAGTATCAATTTTAAAATTTCAAGTATCTTATGCATTTTGTTTCCATTGAAATTTGATTGGTCAACAGAAAACGAATGATCAAAGCGTTCATTTCCGATGCGTATTGCTTTCGGTTTCGCGAAATTTAATTTGATTCAAGAACTAAATTTGATATAAGCAATATTTCATCATTTTTGTATTCATGTATGATGCCCTATATACACGTACATGTATGCTGGACGTATTATCATATCAGAGTGTTCACCTCAGAATTTGTATATAGAGTTAATTTACTTGGCTTGTTTTATCAACAATGTAATATAAATGTGTACACGTACTATTCCGACCGAGGTAAATGGTGTCATCTGAAAAATAATATGTTTAGCAATAAAACGACTATTCTACTTTTTATATAAATTATACTTTTTTTCATCAAATGCTTAATAGTCCTTTATGTTAGTTTTTTTTTTATTTACATATGGTTTTACATGCACTTTGCTTTATCCTTCTATTCCTACGACAGCTAACCGTGCTGTTTATTTAATTAATTAAAAGAATATTGCGCACATTAATCACGTGCATTTGCTTAATTAAGCACTTAAAATGTCCCGAACATTATTTAGCACATTTATAACACATTTAGTGACCACAGCATGACGTCACAATCAGTAGAAATAAAACATCAGGAGTTGCTTAGTTAAGATGTAGACTCTGGATGTCTCATTGTTACATTAATTCACTTACCAGTCGAGAGAAATAAGAAAACAAGTCACTAATGGATTCGGCCGCGTGCTTTAAAGACATGGAAAAAAGATTTTAACGAACAGCGTTAAATAACTCTGGATACATTGTCATATTTTGCATAGTCGCAATACCTGACGGAATTTTAACAACATATAACGTAATTATACAAATTCCTAAATGTGCAACCGTTTGTCGTTACATAACTATTACGGGGTACGTTCATTTAACGGAAATTCTTCTTATTTTCAAAACATTCCATTGATGTTTTAGAGTATTTGTTTGTGACATTTTTATTTCATTAACTCAAGCTGTTCTAGTCTGTGCCGCGTTTAAAGTCTGCGTTTTGAATAAAAAGTCTAAAAAAGTTAACAATGGTACCATGTGAAAGTTAAAAGGCGACGCGCAGTAGAGACTGTGAGCTTGTTCAGAAATCATGTGAAATATGTATTGTAATAAATATTGTCGTGGATTTATTTGGAAACATGCGTCCATTTATTTCATGCACATGCAGCGCTGCTATATTATTCATTACATACACTTTGTAAGAAAGTAGATTTTGAAGAGAGAATATTCGAGGCTTTAATATGATTTACTTGTAAACATGTACACGCATGTTGGAATGAATGTTTTTTAATATGAACAATACAATTTAAAACAACGTTCGTCTAAGCATTTTTCTGCATTGCCTCTTATAAGGCCTGTCGGTCACAACACAACGTGTGTGTTTTTAATACGTACGATTTTGAGACCGCTGCGTGATTTTTTTCAAAAACGTGGGAAGTACATATTAGTGGTGTCTGCGTGCAAAAACGTTCTGTCCTGGTCTTGTCTGGTCGGGTCTGTTCTGTTCTGTTCTGTTCTGTTCCATTCAGTTCTTCCCTGCTTTGCTCTGTTCTGTTCTGTTCTGTTCTGCTCTTCTATGTTCTGTTCTGTTCAGCTCTGTTCAGCTCTGTTCAGTTCTGTTCAGCTCTGTTCAGCTCTTTTCAGCTCTTCTATATTCCGCTCTGCTCTGCTCTGCTCTGCTCTGCTCTGTTCAGCTCTGTTCAGCTCTGTTCAGCTCTGTTCAGCTCTGTTCAGCTCTTTTCAGCTCTGTTCAGCTCTGCTCGGAACATCTGTGCATGCCTTATTTCGAACATGGAAATGACTTCTACACCAAAGTACAATTACAATCTTGGAACAGTCATGCTAGTTGTCGGAATGTTGACGACGAAAAAAGGACGGAAGTAACTGTGTTGTCTTTTAAATTATGATATGATGACTATAACACTTTGAGCTTTGCTGAATTGGAGTATAATTATGTAGTAATATGTAAAGACTGAGACGTAAAACTATTTCTTCGAAAGAGTCAATTAGTAACTTCCTTTGCAGACGACCTTACAGGACAAAGATTGTAAAATAAAGCTGTAACAATATGAACAAATCGATTTTGCGATGCGTTTTGTGTACATATTTATGTAATTTGTATACAAAAAAATGTACTTGGGTTCCTTTGCTTGGACCTTCAGTGAATGGCGACATTAATATGTAAATGATATCAGTAAAAGTGCAAATACAGATTGTTTTTCCAATGTAGCAAGAATGTTCACGAGTTTAGCAAACAACTACGGTATAATGTCGGAATGCCGTGCTTGTTGATACAGTATTGAGATATCAAAACGTTTGACAGGAAACGAAATGTTCGGTGCTCGTCGGCGAACATCCAATGTTTATAAAGTAATTTTTCATCCTTGCTACGAATTCGTACTCATTTGTTAACGCCAAACATCCTGACGTTACTGACAAAACAATACAACATATACAAACGTTGTATGAATACTGCTTTCTACTGTTTTTGCCCTATGATTATGAATGGCGTTGACATGTAATGGCGCAGCGAAAATGACGGAATAATTTCATGAATTTTTGGTTCGCAGTTTATTCATTCTAGACGAAATTAACTCAATGCTCCGTGTCAAACTTGGATATTGTATGGAATCTAGCGAATATAATAAGCACATGTTCTACTGAAAAGAGAAAACTCAAACCGAATTCTTTTTTTATTTTTTTACTTCATCTTAAATGTTGTTTTGGCACACTTACGTTAGGGTGTTTCATTTTTTGAAAATTTTCTCCGATCAAAAACCTTTTTAGCCTAACTGTGACCCACCTCAAACAATGCATAAACACAAAATTTCAGCTAAATTGGTCAATGGGAACGCCTTGCCCTTCCGATTCGAACTTTTGACCCAAGAGGGTCTTAGATCCACTTTCGGATTATTTCATATTTTTTCAAACTTGTACAAACTATGTGATGTTGCATATCATTTTGAAGGGAATGATCAGAGGAACAATGCTGTAAAGAATTCATAAGATTAAATACGTTTATAAAGAGTTATGGCCCTTTGCAAATTAGAAAAATCGACTTTATAACCAATTTTCACGACATATATTTAGATTTGAAGTACATTAAAATATAGTACATGTACTTGAGCATATCCATTGAGGAAGAAAGCACTTTTAATGGGACATAATGATATAAAACAAAATGTATATTTATAAGTTGTATCCACTGTTTAATCACACATGATACTTGTATAATTATTTATCATATTAGGGTACATGTATCTTCCATTATGTTCTTGCTAAATTCACTGATTTTCACTCTAAAGCAGTTTCAAACTATGATAAAGGCGTCCAATTTGGTTCCCATTTGTTGCAGTATTTGCATAGTTCTGAATGGTCTTTACTCCCACCCACTCACACCCATCCCATTTCAGCATTGACATTTACAAACAATTCAAGTCCACTATAAACAGTATCTTTTCGATTCTGCTAGAATCTGTCCTAGCGTTTGACAATGTTCCACATATTAGTCTGCTTCTAAAGATGAAGCACTATGATATCAGAAACAAGACTCTTATCAGGACCAAGTCATGACTACTGGTCAACGTATGGAGCATAGTCGAACAATGCACATCCGAAATGTCTGAGTGTCACATGGGTCTGTTTACGCCCACAACTATTTCTGGTCTGCATAAACGATATCTTCCAAACTGTTGCCGATGACAGTATAATATACATCCATAGCCATGACGACACCAATCTCCTCAAGAGAGACCTTACAAAGTTACACTCTTGGTGATCCTGATACAGAAGTGGAAAATGAGCTTCTATCCAACAAAATGTGTATAATTACATCTACGAGAGCCAAGCTTGATGAAACCAGATTGTTTCTAAATGAAAGGCCATCAAGTGTGTCTAGGATTGACACTAGCATTCAAATAAATGGAGTTTGGGCAACAATGTTTGCGACATTGCTAACAATGGCAACCAATCTGCGGGATATGATTCCCTGGTCGGAACGTGCCAAAGTTAACATCAGAATTCTAGACAGTTGTTTACAAAACAATAGCCATGCCCACAACAGAGCATTCAGCTGCTACCAAGACCAACATCCAAGACCTTGAACAAATGCAAACGCACGCAGCAACTTTTATCACTAACAACTATTCGACGAAAACCCATGTTTGCGCCACGACGATACTAGAGGACACTCAGGGGGCATTTCTGGAGAGTCGTCGAAGACAAGCCAGGTAACATAATATTATCCTTTTTGATATCAACTAAAGACTTGTCGATATTCAGTCAAGCTAGCTACTGAAATCTGAAGATTCACACACAAGAAATGTTTCCGGGAGTGCCCTCATAACATGATCATAGGAGTAGGAACCTCATTAATCCCTAGACCAGCTGAAGGCTGGAACAAGATTGTAACAAAGGTTGCTATATTAAACACACTACTCAAAGCCTGATTCATTTTGCAACATCATCTACTGAATATGATTTTAATCAATTTTCAAGGAGCAAATCTGAAACTGATTTCTGTCTGACATTTGTGTACATGTTTCACTGAGCTTTACACAGTCAATTTAATTCTGAGGATGATCTTTTTCTGATCTTTATCTAAAAGACGAAGAAGTGTTTTAAGTTACAGCCGATCCAAAACCCATTGCTGAGAAGGCATTGTTAGTCAGTCACTTCATTTTGGTAACAGGTGAAAGAGTTAGCCATGAGCTTGATCCTAACTAATCCATTGCACGATCATTTATCATCAGTTTCCCGATGCAAAGTTTTGGGTTTTCAAATAGCAGTGGCCCTCACCTTCGCTCTTTCTGTTGGTTTCACGTTCGCTCTGCCTGTTGGTTCCTGTCTATGAGGAACGGGGGACATAAACAACTATGTAAATACTGCAGAGCGGAAGCGTATCATTATTATTGCGAGCTACGATAGAGTGACAGTCACTGATCAAAATGGAGGAAAATCTACAAATTACTATATCATTATTAAAAGTGATCATAACTTTTTACTGAACAATATTTGTTGAATTGTTAGTCCCATTAAAAGTGCCTTCATGAGACCTTTGCAATGGTATGCTTATCTACCGTATTTCAATTTACTTCAAATATAATTATATTTAAGGAAAATTGGCAAAAAAGCCATTTTTTGGCCAATTTCAAAGGACAATAACTCTTTTAAAGCGTATTTAATCTAATGAATTCTTTTACAGCATTGTTCCTCTGATCATTCCCTTCAAAATGATATGCAACATCACATAGTTTGTGCAAGTTTGAAAAACTATGAAATAATCCGAAAGTGGATCTAAAACCCTCTTGGGTCAAAAGTTCGAGTCGGAAGGGCAAGGTGTTCCCATTGACCAATTTAACTGAAAATTTGTGTATATGCTTTGTTTGAGGTGGGTCACAGTTGGGCAAAAAAGGTTTTTATGTGTATTAGGGTGTTTCATTTTTTGAAAATTTTCTCCGATCAAAAAACCCATTGGGTCGTGTAATTGTGGTTACGGTGTTTTCTGCCCTCGGTTGTTTAAGTCGATTGCTTCTTTCCCTGTCTGATTAGATTAGGTGGTATTTTATCTTTTAACAATTTTGATAACGCGGTAATAACAATGGTACTACATTGCAAGGTATAATCTGACCGAATGTGACTAGTTTTCTTGAAATATTGACGAAAGAGTCATACTAGAAGACGAACTTGTTGAACCTAAATTGTACCGGAATTGATTCGGGTGTGTGAAACTATTTGTTGTATGTAGAAGACGTTCACGCGGTGTTCATAGTTACCATGTCACCCGATATATGAGACATTAAACTACATTTTGTAGCCACGTGGTACGCTATGCTTGGCGTTGTCTGAGAGGGCAATTGCATACATCGAAGGCTAGAAACGCAAATATTATTCTACAATAGAAATCCTTATGATTCGAAGAATGGCGCGAATGTTAAGATAAAAATACCAAAATGGCGAAGCTATTCTAGATTACATTCTTGCGGAACTTTCCTTCAGTATATAAATTCGACAGTATATTTATCCCTGATTTTGGTCTGGACCGTTCACATAGCAGTTTGGCTAAAAGTTTACTGGAATTATCGATTTTCTTGACACTATTTGGATAAATTAAAATGTGCTTCCGGGTAGGACTAAAGCTTTTAAGCTGTCGTCAACTAATTTTAATTTTTAATACTAGAATAACAAACTATTGTGAAATTAACGTACCAATGGAGTATTAATTATTAATCATCAATTCTTTATCACAAATCATCATAAGGATTATTATATCGTGTCAATTCTCTGATACATCTGCGTGTTTTAATATTATTGGAACCAAAACTCGCGTGTGTGTATATTTTTTTACTCACGTTGTCTTGGTGGTTCGGGCACCATATCGTAAAATGTGAAACCGTTTGTATCCAGGGGCATGTATTGTACAAATGTTGTTCGGAAACAATGGTCATATCATGGAAACAGATGATACTGTTTGAGTGTTTCACTTAAGCAACTATTTCAATAGCATTCCAACCATTGCAAGACTAAATATAAAGCAGGTTTTATTTGCAGGTTTCGCGGAGATTTTTGATGATTTCTGACAGTTATGTCTTCGTACATGATAAATTACCATGTGTCCATCTTGGACCATTATGGCGTGTGTTGAGTTGTTGAAATATACCATTTTTATTTTCTAACCGTTATGTTAACATTATCATTTTATTGTGTTAAACACTTAAGTGGGCGGAGAGTATGTCAGTCATTCATTATTGTATATGTAATGTCAATTGGTGATTCTTAACTAAATTAATTAATTAAGACTTTATGATTTGGTTAGGTTACAAGACTGTCTGATGGTTTCCCAACTATAACGATGCTGCATCTATTTTTAAGTGTAAATCAGATATTTTGTAACATAGTTTTTAAAACAAAATGCCGAGCACAGCCAATTAACTTCTGCTGAAATATAATAGGAATATATATTAGTCTCCAACCGAATCATGGTCGACAGATTAGACGCCATGCACCCTAAACACTGAGTTACGGAGGTACACATCGTATTTCATTTCAATGATTTATAGAAAAATGTTTAAAAAATAATACGATTGTCTATTTTTTTATATCACAAAAAAACCCATAAAAAATCGCATTGCTAGAAAAATATTTAAACACGTTTTAAAAAATAATTGAATATTGGTTTTATTAAGCTCTACTGTCAAGTATATTCAATGCTGATAAGCCAAACCTCTCTAATATGTTTGTGTTTCATTTAAGGCTGTAACATGCGGCTCTTTTTGGCATTTCAGTTTCTACACAATACGAGATAATAATAATAATAATAATAATAATAATAATAATAATTTCAATTCAAAGAATTATTCTTTTTTTCCATAATATTATCGAAAATATTTTTTGATTATCATTATCAATATTATAATTATTGTCATTATTATTATTGTTGTTGCTGTTGGTTGTTGCTGATGTTACTGTTGCTATTATTATTATTATTATTATTGTTGATGTTGTTGTCACTTTACTGAATTTTTTGTTGAGCGTTTGTTTAGAAATGCATTAATAGAAATAAGTATCCATCAAATATAAACAATAATTTGGTAATACAATTTCGTCAATAAATAAGTCCATTTAGGCTGTTGAACGATCATTCAACGAATAATTCGTAACAAGTTCTAGACACCATTCAGTGAGTATTGACCACTGCACATTAACTTTTACGACCCTTCGGACCCAAGCCATCGTTTTAGAGATATGACATAAATTATTTTATAGTTATAATCTATTGATGGAGTGTCTATTTCGCAGAAGACATATGATTTTTTTCAAGATAAGTGATACAAGTTGAATTTTCTAGTAATCCGATAAGTCCTACAGTGGTTTGGTTTATGTGCTGTGATAGACTAGTAC
Source organism: Spisula subtruncata (assembly GCA_963678985.1). Taxonomy (NCBI): domain Eukaryota; kingdom Metazoa; phylum Mollusca; class Bivalvia; order Venerida; family Mactridae; genus Spisula; species Spisula subtruncata. The sequence continues at coordinate 22,049,070 of OY787664.1, read as the reverse complement.
ATACAGTAAGACTGAAATGCAATAACTTTCGATTGCGTTTGGCGTTCGAGTTCATCATTTCGAGTTATTATACCGTGCTGTATCCCAAATTGTAAAAAAAGTTAAATATCAATGGTGATTTTCCTCCACATGTGGAGAAGCTGCTCGCCCGAAGTCTGTACTGGTTCTAATACTCAACGACCGCATGGAATTTATTCCGCGCTAAATCACGATTTCGTCGTGCATTGTGTTAATTTCGATGCTGCTGCTGCATTGCGAAAAATTGACCGAAACTTATGAGCACGCAACAACAGTGAACATCTTGTCTATAGCTGTTCCACAAAATTTTGTGCAAAAATATTGACTGACAAAAACTTATACGAAAATAAAAGATGCACACTTATAAGATTTGTTAAGTTTATTCCAGGAAACTGGTTAGGTAAATCGGCCACCATATTATACATGAATCTATGTTGAAAAATGGCATAAAACCCGAATAAACCGAACATAGCCTTTATTTGCTTTATTTCTACTAAAATATTACATGCATAATATATGTGCTTCCGTCCGGAATTGAGTTCCTAAATTAGGCGACAAGCGCACTAACCAATGAGCTACGGGGGCAATAAACAAACACAAACACATACATGGCGACTTTGTCCTGTGAGATCAACATTTTGTTTTGTTTATAATGTGTCCATAAATCTTTTCTCGGAATATGTTACGTGGCGATGTCTTGCAATCTTCCTGTGTGGCGAGCCTTGACAATTTATTCCGGCTCCATTCTTACACTAACTAGAGCCTGTTTTATTACCTACAATTACTTGTTGTATGATAAGAATGTGAAGATCTTGAGTAATTTTTCATTATAAACAATGTACAATGTCAGATAAATTGATATACTGTAAACCTTTACACCTTCTACCGTGAAATAAAACTCTAATTTTTCTAGAGAAAACGCAAAGCAACGGTGTGTCATATGTTTTATTATCACCGCCCTAGGTGAAATTTTTATTACAATAATGCCGTTAAAATATTTAATGGGCTTGATTTTTTTCATGGGAAATAACCCTGTGACCTATGTAAGTAGATGATGGTGTAAATGTTTCAAAATACAAATCAAATTTATGAAACAAGATAACGGTTTGTATACTGTTTTAATTCAATGTACATGTATATATTTAATAGCATATAAAACATTACAACCATGACACGTGGAAACGGATTTTCTTTCTTGAAAAGAAATATTCATTAATGTGGTGCCAAATAGGAAAACTTAAAAAAATGTAAATATTTTAAAAATATTATTCTCAATCTACGTTGGTTTGTAAACACACATTGCAAATGTTGGTGAAAATAATGATACAATATTAACAAGTAATGGTTGGAAAGTAAAATTATATATACGTGTACTAGCCACGTTTGTAATTGGGTTTTTATTAATTTTCCATGTATATTTAGCCAGTATTGTACAGAGAATATATTCCAAAACCAACAAATGCTAACAATCATTATTTTTTAAACATTTCTCAATCACAAATACGAGTAAAGAGTTATGTAGTTTTCAAAATTAAAATCATAACTTATATTCAAAAGAGTAAACTATATTGTATACTGTACTTAAGGTCCTCACGAATATTAAATACTGTATCTTAACAACCTAAACTGTATAATATTTTATTCAAGTCTCATGCGTGTACATGTACAAGCATAACATTTACACATACTAGACCATTCAAATGTACGTACCAGTCAAATTTGAATTATAAGAGACATTTGGTACTAAATATACTCATAATAGAATTATACTAACAGCACCGTCACAAATCTAATTTTAAGCATTGTGTATGCATTACACTATCATAGAACTCGGGAGTACCCATTCATTTTCTACTTAATAATATAAAGAGGTACACGTGAGACTGAGTTTGTTGAAGGCTGTGATGGTTAGCTGAGGATTTTATCAGAATCTTAGAAACATTGCTATCTAACTATCACGATTAGCAACACCATGATAAATTGCCTCATTTGCTTCGTCAGTAAAACTCATTTGTCATTTTCAAGCTTCAACCCGGAGGAGCTGGGTGTCTAGATTTGACAGCATTAACTCTATTGTTGCACATGTTTAAATTAATTTCTAACATAATCAGGAGAAATTTATTTGTTACTTTTATTGTCTAGATTAATTCAGTTTTAAGTCAGTTAAACACATTGTATTGCCAAAAATAATGACCATGTTGAATTTAGCCATAGGTCCCAAATCTTCACCTCATAATTGTAATACAACACGAAATAAAATTTGAATTATAATTGCATATCATTGTTACAAAACTATTTATGAAATGTTTACTATGAATGAACAGTGTAAGTTATTTGACACATATGTGTGAAACAATATAACATAAAATATATTCGATTGCGAAAGACTTTTAGTCACACAAAAATCTAATATTATGTGTACAGTCTTACACAGGGCTGAGTAAAAAGTGGGTTCATTAAATCATAAAATCTTATTAGTATATTTTCGAGCCAAATATTTCGTTTGTCTGATGAAATTTTACTACCGTTTGAAAATTCAATGAATAAAATGGAAGTGACTGATAATACGTTAATAACACAATTTGATGTTAAATGGTGTTAATATATTAAATCATTGTGAAATTGTTAAAGTTTGCCTTTGCGCATTCTTGCTTTGAACTGTTGGTCTTCCCAAATAAACGAGGGTCATACCCCACCTGCGCCGGTCATCATTCGGTGGTCAGTTATGTGTACATTTTCCGCCTCGCCACACCCGCTCGTAAAATAGACCATAAAATCTGGTTATATTAGTCATGTACGCTAATTAGTACTGACAGGCAAATATCTCAGAGTCCCAGGGGCCAACTGAGCAATATTGCCCCCTTTTTCATTATCCCTGGTACCAATTATTATACTGGTTTGCAAACAATATAACTATTATTTGATTTATTTCTATTACCCACTGTTCAACTTGTGTGTACATGCACCATGTTTTGTATTCGTTGTGTATGTTCCTTTTTTGCCTTTCTTGTTAATTTTTTCTTTATCGGTTATTATATACAGTGTACCATACATCATGGTTACGTCAAAAAGAAAAAAAACGAAACGCATATTCATCTAAGACATTTGAATTATACCAATATGTTTTTTTTCTCCAAATCTCAAAAACAGCAATAATGGACGGAATGGTTGAATGTTGAATATAAGTTTGTGAACCTTTTTGAACCCACCCCGATGATGGGTGGAATATGTACTATTTTCAGAAAAATTTGAAAAGGTTATGCTGAACTAAACTGGAGTAGAAAAAGCAGTTTTTGCGAAGCAAAGAGTAGTATTCAAAATGTTTTATGTTGTTTTCGTAAACCCTGATTCTCATTAGCCAGTTGTTTGAGCATCTGGTTGTACACATAGTATCGTCAAATGAAAACAGGTTGTAACACGTATTAATTCAAAGTACTAGTATATTAATTCACAGTACTATCATATCAAAGTACATGTAATGCTAGATGTATGGACTTGAAAAATATATATTTTATTCACATCATAATAATACCATTATATATAATATGGAATTTAGAAAAAAACATTTACTCATCGCATAAGGTTTCATTGTTTTCTAGTTCATTTTATAGGTTTTTTTTCTGTGACACATATTTTGTGATGTAGTTACATTTGATACTGATTATTTGTGCATTAACCATCTTTTGTGGAGTCCTTTCCATTGCCCAATAGATCGCTGCTTTCCTACTTTGCAAATCGCTTGGAGTCTGCGTTCGAATAAATCTACCAATAATTGGTGCTTACTATATGGCCGGTGATTTTTCTTTTGTGTGTTTTTTTTCTGTTTGTGTTTTACTTGAGTGCTGCCCTCCCTGTCCAATTTAGAACTGCCACAATTATACACTTTGGGAACTCGGTTCGGTCTCGGATGCGTTTCATTCGGTCTCACCGATTTTTTGTAATTTTATTGTAAAACTGTATCATCCTGCTTTTTTGCGGCGGGGACTTGGACTTTTAATCAATTTTTAGCTTACATTGTATGTGTGTGCATTGCTCAGTGTCGTTGTGGTGTTGTGTTACTAATATCGGTGCTCGGTTGGTTAAGTTGAGTGCTGTCTTCCCAGTCCGATTTCCTCCTATCTTTTATTATAAAACAATATAGTTTCCACGGTTTACGAACAACATTTCTTCTGGATACTGTCCCCACTGCTCTTTTTTTGTCAAGGTGGATAAAAAAACCCAATCATGGATTTTTCAATGTGGACAAAACCCCCAGTGTTGGGTGGACAAAATCCCCAGTGTTGGGTAGACAAAATCCCCAGTGTAAGGTTGACAAAATTCCAGCACACGTACTCCAACGACAAGTTGTCCAAGTAAAAAAGATTCATAAAATAGTGCTGGAACACTTATATCGACGTGCTTGACACGGTTGGTCCACAGGTGCTGTTAGGACTTAGAACAAGGGCAAGAACTGGCAAACATTATCTCCTTTTGTAAATGTAGCATAATTCACCAATCATGCATATGTTTGATCGCATTGGTTGTAATTAAGTTGTGTTTCTTAAATTAGCTTAACAAGTCAAAGTTATGCGTACACCACTGAATAACAATCTGTACCGGGAATATCATGATATGATTTATTCAACAGCAAATGTGTTTTATAAATTAATTTGTATATAAATAATGAAACTCGCATACTTCATGCATGCATTCAAAAACACATTCATATCTTTCCATACGATGCACTAAATATACAAAATAAACATATATAAAATGATTAAGTAATATTTAACGTATGTATGGAATTAGACGTATTACACGGGTAAATGAACAAAAATTAAGATTTTTACGATAACGATCAAGATACTTGTATCATGGTGAAATACAACTCCCGTGAAATGGCCATGAATTATAGGCTAGCATCTATATATAATGCGAACAACAGTAGGTCTTTTTGTAGCGGCTAAAACAAACGAATTCCAGAAAATGCAGACCCTTTTGAAGTAGTTGAAGTCGAGAAGATGTACTATGGCTCAAATTTCATAATTGTTTTCTTAGGCTTTCGTGTTGGCTTCACTAACGGTATACATGTTGTCTGAAGCTTCACTGAATGATTTGCGGGTAGTTTTTCGGCCAGATTAATGACGAGACGCCATTAATTCTTGTTAATGTTATCTAAGCCTCGCGCGTGTGGGTTCCAAAACACGAGACACGGGTTTATAGTAGAACTCTATAAATATTTATACTATTCTGTTGATACAATTTTCTGGCAAACTTTTGCAAGATTACCTTCCAAAACAGACGAAATCACTGAACAATCGCAAGCAAATTATAGACAAATTGCGTTTACGTTTTTGTGTAAAACTTCAATAGGACTTAAAGTACGACGCATTGTTGACATGAACAGTATAAAATTACGAACATTTTCTCTAAAAACAACAACAACATGATACGTGTTATGGCCACTTGAACTTGAAGTGGCAATTGCTTATAATGATGATAAGAGTAGAAAATCAATTATTTGAAACAATAACAATGGAGCAAAGATCTCTCCATATAAATTCAATGTTGTAAAAATACATTCTTGCAACAAAATTACAAACATTTAGATGTATCCTCATGGCAAGACTCGAGTCGGATCATAGCCATACAGGAGTTAAAATTATAATGCGACGAAATTCATAATGTTGTGCACAATGTTTTGACAGACTAAATACGTCATGTTAGTGTAAAGGTCATGCCATACCCATTCTATTCTATCCCATGTTGCATGACGTCACACGCAAGCTGTGCATTATGTCGCACAATGTCACCATTATTGAACAAAGGTCATTGGTTTAAATTATTTGAGGGTATATTATATGAAAAGAAGGTAGAACAGCGACTATGTTTATCGACAGCGGATATGACGTCACAGAAACTGGTATTAGTCTTTGCTCTGACAACGGTAGAAAAATGACGAATAAATGGGCACCAGCTTTCGTAGCATGACGTCATTTCCGTTCCGGCTTAACATGTCCAGTGCAGAAACTTCACTTTGCATTTTGGTACTTCAAGATGTAAGGAGTTGGTATATTATATGTACAATATCATATAAGACGTAACACATCGTGACGTTTTTGTTTGTGAAAAGAAATGTGATGTGTGACGTCAGACTACATGTGAAGTATACCCCCAGCATATGGTACACAGCCTGATACTAAGTCGCACAAAATGACGTATAGGTCGTGCATAAAAGTATCATAACGTTTTTGCATCTTAAGTTGGAGGACCGAGAATACACGATTTTCTCTACACGAGATAGTCTGCATATTAAATATTCATACATTATTGTGAGGACCTGGCACCGAGCTCTCGAAGCAACTCACCTGAGTAAGATCTCATCTCAAGCATGTTATTTTGTTAATTTCAATGCAAGGCTTGGCTGGAAATAGGCTTCCCTATACAGACAATACATTCTGTTTATTACAGCATCATTTCAAAAGCCGGAACTTCATTTTATTTGTGTATAATTCCGACTCTGATTTGAGCAAAGTCTCTATTTCAGTTGAGATTTCTACTTGAGCTGCTTTGGAGATCGAAGCCTGTCTAATAGTTGTTTAGAATAATATAGCAGCTAGTTCATGTACATGTAGGACAATGATAATGCACTTTTATCAGCATATTACTACATGTAGTAGAATAGTGGGTGGATATTGCCTTTTAATCATATCTTATGTTACTGGTTATTACAAATATGCTTGCGATCAGGAATCCTTTTAGTGTTATGCATCTTGTAAGAAGTACATTTTGTGTCTATAGCCCTATTATTACCCGGGGCAGTAATAAGGGAACAACGTAACGAGTGTCATACCTACAACAATGTCATAACATAGCCTTAGAGTAGACAGGATTCTGCTGTATAGATTAACGAATATATACACTTAGCGCGACCATGTAACGTCCTTCTTGTGCAAAAAACCTTACATTCGCTTTCAAAACAAAATGAATAAAGCCATCAGGGGAGTGAAAACATAACGCAAAAATGCCAGTTACTGACTAGATTTTCATTTTTCACAGTCTTTGCATATTTTTGTTCGACATAAAACAGCGTAATATTCGTTTCTGAATTCCGACATGTGAAAGAATCGAGTTGAGTTAGCGTAACGCTAAAACTCCATTATCGATGGAATGCAACTAGCAGTCCTATTTTTTAGCTCCGAACTAAAACAACAATTTTTACACGTTGTACACAGACGGTACGAAATGTTTCTAATTATATAGCGGGCTTATCAGCTATAACGGTACTTTTTGATTGCGGTCCACAATCATTTTCATACCCTCAGAAGGAGGAGCTGAATATGTCACTACTTTAGAGTAGTACGTGGCCATGTTGCTGAAGGATTCCGGTGCGCAACTTCGTCCTAACCAGCGGCATCATCAATGTACCAATCACAATTACGATTTGTTTCAACCAATGAAAATTGTTCGTCTAAAGTTATGATTATGAAACACTGCAATACAGCACGTTTACAAGTTTGTTCGTTATATCTCATTCCGTGTACCATGACAACACACGTTTAAACATACAATTCATTTATAAGTATCCATGTAAAATCAACAAACTGTTTTGATGTTTAATCACATGGTTTCGAGTTGGATCTTAAGGTCGCCACAAAATGTTTCCACCAAGCTGTGTTCTGGACTATAGTTTCTGCCAAGTTAGTCCCGTGTTCTAGACTATGGTTTTTGCCAAGTTAGTCCCGTGTTCTAGACTATGGTTTTTGCCAAGTTAGTCCCGTGTTCTAGACTATGGTTTTTGCCAAGTTAGTCCCGTGTTCTAGACTATGGTTTTTGCCAAGTTAGTCCCGTGTTCTAGACTATGGTTTTTGCCAAGTTAGTCCCGTGTTCTAGACTATGGCTTCTGTCAAGTTAGTCCCGTGTTCTAGACTATGGTTTTTGCCAAGTTAGTCCCGTGTTCTAGACTATGGCTTCTGTCAAGTTAGTCCCGTGTTCTAGACTATGACTTCTGTCAAGTTAGTCCCGTGTTCTAGACCATGACTTCTGTCAATTTAGTCCCGTGTTCTCAACTATGGCTTCTGTCAAGTTAGTCCTATGTTCTAGACTATGGCATCTGTCAAGTTAGTCCCAGATAATTCATAGTTCTCTCAGTTTTGTCTCTACGGTTCGATGCGCGTTGGTCATTGGTCTTCCCCTTGTTTCCCCTTGTTCTATATTCCCTGGGGGTATTATTCATCCAGGTTGAGGCACATATATGTATGCCTGCCATATTTCAGTAGAAATAAAGCCAATAAAGGCTATGCTTTACATTGCCAAATGTTCTCTTTGCTCTCAAGTTGTTATAAATGGTACTGATTTTTTATATATAGAGGATCCATCACCAATTGTTAATTGGTATACATTTATATTATTTACGAGTGTTTGAAATTTTTATTAAGCGAACCTCTGGCGAGCTTAATAATATTTCCTGAACGAGTTTAATATAAACCTATACCAATTGACAATTCGTGATAGATTCTTTATATCATATGACACTAAAACGCAAAATACGCATTGGTTTATTGAAAAAAACTCACCTGTGTATTTAAACTTTATACTACATGTGTTACGTATAAGATTATACGTACTCGCTATATACTAACCTGGATACAAGGAAAGTCATGTGATATAAATGGGTTTAGAGGGTAACAACAAATAACCAGGTAAATTTTCACAATTAATGGTTAAACCTAATTGCAAAGAAACGACAGTGATTATAAACATTGTCAATTCTATGTGTGAGTTTCATGATTGGTTTGGACATATCCAAACCATGGAAAACGTCTCTGTCCGATTTGTTGGATAATGCACAAATTTAGTTTTACCCATCTTTGATATTGTTTTAAATATTGACACTTTTATCAAGTTTTTTTTTCAAGTTTTATGCATTGGTTATTTCACTAATTCATAATTGCCAACTGATACATGTATATGCAATTAAATGCCGCTGTAGTACAGTAGTGGGTGTGTATTTTGCGAAATGCATGCCAGATGAACTTTGTTAAAATCTAGTTTTGATGAATATGAAAAAGTTAAATGTGAAAGGTCAGAGATAAAAAGTGTCTGCAGCGACGTGAGCCTTATGACATCATAGTTGATGTCATTATTATTTTTTCAAGATTAGTTTTCAAGATATTTTTTTCGAGATATTTTTTCAAGATGATAATCCAGTGAAAAGTGTTAATTAGCGATGAACATACGACATGCATGTGGTATATACACGTATACGTTTAAACACGCTTGACATACGACATTCGTCTTGTATAAATATACAAATGTACTGCCGATTTATCAAGCGCATTTTTTATAAGTCATTAACGATGATTGCCCTGCATTAGGAGCGTGGTACATGATGATTATAACGAGTTATACCTATTGCTAATCTGTTTTCAAAATAAATTCTTGTAATATTGCGCCTCTGTACAATCCATTGACGCGATAGGGATGGAATGTTACGTATCGAGATAAAAGCAATAGCTGGAATAATCAAAATTACGTCAAATAATTTATTTTGCTGCGTCAATCTTCACTCTGTACTATAATTATAATCAAGGCATATCCAGAATTCATCGAGAAGAAATACTCGACAATGTCTTGTCATGGTGTGCTGTTTAAAGCACAACGCCAGTAAGTTGATGCACAGTCTATATAATACTAGAAAATAAGCAATTTTAGAAAGAAAACTTTTCCGTTTGCGCTTTTTATCATTTTCTTTTCATAGACACTGAAGCCAGAAGGCCAGACAACTTGCCGCATTGTTAAAACTCAGCTCATATTGAGGGTTGTCCGCAAGACTGGAGCATTTGCTTATAATTAAAGAAGGGTATATTACTGTCTTGCACACACTCTTCGAAACACATGTCTGACGTAGACAATGAACTAACAAAATGTTAAAATTATTATCATTACCATTTGTAACACTAACAATGTAAATCTGTTAACAGTACCATAGATATTATATTATATACATGAGTAGAACTTGTCACTCGTTATACACAACTAATTACGTAAGTATTCACAACCTTCGAACTATGTCACTAACGGGCTTCTTGTAGTACCGCCATCTGCGGATGTAATTACGGGACATCCGTACGGCACCGTCCCTGTCATTTAACATCGTCCGGTGGGTATAAAAGTCAGGAATACCGTGACACTAACGGCAACATTCCGTTGACGCACATAACGAGCGTCGCACACGCAATTCTAAAAAAGTAATCATTATAGTGAACTTTCGCATTGTATGTTTTTGTTTTGAATATAAATACACACTATGCAATTTTATGTGTTGAAGGATTGTTTTACTTTCGTGTTAAAAAGAAGTTGTTAGTAACGCTTACAAATTGCGGCAGCGCCTACTGCTACATGCCGTTGTAAAAAAACGCTGAAACTATTCATAAAGATACCCCCTCAATATAGAGAAATCTGAAAAGGTGTTTTTGGGGCACAAATTATGCAAACGTAGTCCAATATTATATCAGAAAAGCAAAAGTGTGTGTCTTATGTATAGTCACAAAAGAAATTGGTAGTAGGCCTATATCCCTATGATATCGTAACAAGTCGATCCATTCAAAATTGTTTTTGACAACCAAATTATTTCCAGATAGAATTTCAAATTCCAGTGGAACACCCAGTCTTAATTGAACTGGGTCATGGGAAGGTAAACAAAATTAAAACAATATTTTATTTCAGGACCTAAACCACGTCCAGAACAATGAATACTTTGGATACAATAAATTTCGAAGTAAATCAAAACATTTGAGCGACAACTGTAATAACGTATAAAATGTGTACGAGGAGAAAAGGCAATTCTCATGGGACGCGGGTCAATATGTTAATGGAGACCCGCCGAGATGCTGCGATGTTTTCCGAGATTTCCCTAAATTCTAGGTGGTTTTACATCCATGCATTATGGTTGTTTCTTATACCACTCAATAAAACTGACAGACTCCGTTTATTTGTACATAAATTGTTGGTAATTTATAAGATAAATATACCAAGAAATAATAAACAAACGATGAGAGCCAATGTGTTGAAATGCCCGTTGTTTGTGAGATTATATCGCGATGTGCGCGAGAATCTACTCTTCAAATGGAGGTACAACTTAGAGAAAGTTACGTATAGTACAACGTTCTTAATATGTTTATTTATTATTTGATATGAATAAATTCTGAATAAGTGGACATTCTAACATGGTGTTTTTATATGGTGTCAATTCAAGTGCGTCTAGAGTGTATCCGCCAATTTGCGCATCAATATTCAAGGAGGGCGTACAGTCGGACGAACGAACCCGTGTCTGAAAATACTGAGACTTTAACTTAGTTCTTTAGTTTTTATTTGTTATCTAACTTAACAAATGGCGATAACATTAATGCATTGATTCCTGATACTACGGTCACAATGCTCGTACGATGTCCGTACGGATTGAGCAACTCGTACGAGTCTGAAATATTATAATCCTAACGGTATTTGCATCTGGTCACAGCTGGTACGAGTTGTACATAATGTATAGTTTTCATCAAATCATCGAGTCCTCTACGAGTTGTGAAAATCCGTACGGAGCTCGCGCGAGTCTCGATATCCGTGCGGACGTCGTGCCAGTTCAGAAAAATCAACTCACACGGAGCTCGTACGGAGCTCGTAGGGCAAATGTGACCAGGGTATTACTTTGTACCCTGTGTATTATAACGTTTTAAAAATAGATTTAATGTACATATACAGTACCGCTTGCCAGGGACCTCAATACAATGCACACACAAGAGAAATCACAAACGGCAAACTTACAAGATTGAAAACAAATATGTTGGAGCAAAACTACATGTATATATCCTCAAGTAGAATACATGTTTTAATACATTGTATACCAGTGTTGAAAGTGTTCACAACAAATATACAAACCGTTGTCTAAATACACACAGGTGGTCTGTTTCACAGGTTTGAATGTATGGACTACGGGTAACTGTATCGTTGAAAACGGAAACATTTTTTTTAATTTATATTTTTCTACATTTTGAAGGTTTATTTGTTCTAAATGAACCAGAATTTCAATCAATCAAAAAAAAAATTGACCATCAATATCTCCATAAACTAATTATATTTATATACAGCAATGCTTAAAGTACTTACATGTCAGACCTTATCAAAATTGATATAATACTTAAAAAGTTGTACGATAAAATGAAGATACTGTTTCACAGCCGATCGCTGTGGTGCAACCAACACAACTTAATCTGGGCGTCCCCCACATCGTGTTACACCAGCTAAAACCTTTAGCAATGGCTTTTGTAATATGAAGTAAATTTTAGGCTTACATTCGTCCCATAACATTGTTTTGTAAACACACAACACAGTCTTTTATAGATAATTGGTATGCACGAAGCAGTTTTTTTATTAAAAACAAAGTGCCCCTCTTTAACCGATTATTTTGCTACACCGCCTCGTGGATTTCTGTACAAATGTACATTGAGAGAAAAATATAAATTTTCAAAACAATTGTTTCTTTTTTATTCGTTTTCAACAATACAATGACCTGTGGTATGAACCGACATGAAACCTACTTTTACAAAGATATCGATTTTAAACAGTCTTTCTATAATAAAACAAATGAGTCATAAAAATGCAAAATGCAACAGAAATTGCGTTATATCTTAAATGTAATGGAAGTAACAGTCCGTTCAAAGTTAAATGATAACGGTTATAAACATTTGCTCGTCATAAAGGTAAACTATATTTATCTATGTTTATCTGTTATCCTCGCTATTCTTTCGAAAAGGATAGTTTAGTATTACTTAGTATTACTTATTGAATCGACTCAACAGCTAGTTTTAGCTTTTTTAGGTTTTTGTCGATACCGTGTTAGGAGAATTTTGCGAGACGTCACACACGTCAACTAAATCAAAGTGATGCAATTATGTTCAAACACAAATAAAACACCATTTATCAATTGAGATGAATTTATCCGGGAAATAATCAACAATATTGGCATCAATTCTGTAGGTAAATACGTTAACAGAAATAGTTAAAATAATTACGTCTCCATAAGATATTTCCAGCCGATTTTTGTTCCGACTTGTACCAGCGCTGCTTTGCTTCGTAGCACATAATTGATCGATAATCAAATTTATTGTTTCTGATAACGAGGATCAATACATTTATCTAATGTGAAACTATAAAAGAAAGCAGCCAACCAATTACATAAGATAATGGAATCAGCCAACGTCTTCCGTAGTGTAGGAACTTGTCCGCTGTTCTCAAAATATTTCATTTGCATTAAAAAAAATAGTTTGAAAACAGAAAATCATTCGAAATACTGTAGTCTATCTAGAGGATATATGTGCACATATTTATTTCTATTTCATGTGTGCGTTTTGTTGCAGTGTACAGTGACTGCTTTGGCACAAAGTGTGACTTCTTATATCAGATAAAAGATATAGTCCACATAAGGTTGTAATGTCGATCGGGCGTGCGTGTCTACCGTAGAAGTTATTGGCAGGACCTCACAATCAAGCTGGCAGGACTGATTATTCGCTACAACAACAACAACCAATCAAAATGCAGAACATTAACACGTGACTCATGTGTACTAGTAGTCGGATATAATATGTATGTGCAGGTAATATATTTCTTTATTTATCTATTTTTGAGAACAATAAAGCGTGGCAGAGCAGCGTCCATCTACTTGAACATGAGTAGAATGTTTTCGTACATTGCAAGTGTGGTTTTGAAGCAGTTTCAACATAATAGAATGTTTTTTCTTAAAACGAAAGTGAAAGTACAATTCTCTGGTCTTGTCTTTGCTGTACCGTTTTTCCGTGCATGTCTGTCTGTGCAGCCCTATTGCATTCTTAATATTGTGTTTGTGTGTAATTGCGGGCAGCTAACTCAACCAGGTATAAAGCCAGTACGGCAGACGTGTGAATTATGAATAGGAAACATTATTGTTGTTGCCATAGGAATTTTAATGTGTCCGTGTATTATACAATTAAACCTGCGCAATTGACCATTACGGACCACTATCATGTTATTTAATGTAATAGGTCGTGGAACTCTTTGAGTTCCGCCTTTATCCCCAATATGCTATATAGTTGTTGAACTGCAGTAGATCTATTCTATAATCATAATACACAAGTAGTTTGATAGCCTCTGTCCACAATATAAATTGCACTGCACTTTAATATATAATGGTCTTGGTTCCCTACCGGTCCTGCCTTTATCCAATGTATTTATTTGCACTGCATTATGATAAAATGACATTAACCAGCACCCTGAGGTCCTGCTTTATCCAACTTTATTTTATACTGTAGAATGATAGAATGGCATCGATACCCTGAGGTCCTGCCTTTATCCAACTATATTTGGTACTGTAATGTGATCGAATGGCGTTGGTACCCTGAGGTCGTGCCTTTATCCAACTATATTAATAATTTGGTACTGTAATGTGATAGAATGGCGTTGGTACCCTGAGGTCGTGCCTTTATCCACCAATATTTAATAATGCAGAATGATAGAATGGCATTGGTTCCCTGAGGTCCTGCCAATATCCAACTATATTTTATACTGTAGACTGATAGAATGGCGTTGGTACCCTGAGGTCCTGCCAATAGCCAACTATATTTTGTACTATAATGTGGTAGAATGACAATATTTTGTTGGTGTAGAATGGTAGAATGACATTGGTACCCTGAGGTCCTGCCAATATCCATCAATATTTTGTACTGTAATGTGGTAGAATGGCATTGGTACCCTGAGGTCCTGCCGATATCCAACAAAAGTTTGTACAGTAGACTGATAGTATGGCGTTGGTACCCTGAGGTCCAGCCAATATCCAACAAAAGTTTGTACAGTAGACTGATAGTATGGCGTTGGTACCCTGAGGTCCTGCCAATATCCAACAAAAGTTTGTACAGTAGACTGATAGTATGGCGTTGGTACCCTGAGGTCCTGCCAATATCCAACTATATTTTGTACTGTAATGTGGTAGAATGACATTGGTACCCTGAGGTCCTGCCAATATCCAACTATATTTATACTGTAATGTGGTAGAATGACATTGGTACCCTGAGGTCCTGCCAATATCCAACAATATTTTGTACTGTAATGCGGTAGAATGACGTTGGTATCCTGAGGTCCTGCCAATATCCATCAATATTTTGTACTGTAATGTGGTAGAATGACATTGGTACCCTGAGGTCCTGCCAATATCCAACTATATTTATACTGTATAACGATAGAATGGCGTTGGTACCCTGAGGTCCTGCCAATATCCAACTATATTTATACTGTATAACGATAGAATGGCGTTGGTACCCTGAGGTCCTGCCAATATCCAACTATATTTTGTACTGTAATGTGGTAGAATGACGTTGGTACCCTGAGGTCCTGACAATATCCATCATTATTTTGTACTGTAATGTGGTAGAATGACGTTGGTTCCCTGAGGTCCTACCAATATCCATCAATATTTTGTACTGTAATGTGGTAGAATGACATTGGTACCCTGAGGTCCTGCCAATATCCAACTATATTTATACTGTATAACGATAGAATGGCCTTGGTACCCTGAGGTCCTGCCAATATCCAACTATATTATGTACTATAATGTGGTAAAATGACATTGGTACCCTGAGGTCCTGCCAATATCCAACTATATTTTATACTGTATAACGATAGGATGGCATTGGTACCCTAAGGTCCTGCCAATATCCAACTATATTTTGTACTGTAGACTGATAGAATGACATTGGTACCCTGAGGTCCTGCCAATATCCAACTATATTTTATACTGTATAACGATAGAATGGCGTTTGTACCCTAAGGTCCTGCCAATAGCCAACTATATTTTATACTGTAGACTGATAGAATGGCGTTTGTACCCTGAGGTCCTGCCAATATCCAACTATATTTTATACTGTAGACTGATAGAATGCGTTGGTACCATGAGGTCCTGCCAATATCCAACTATATTTTGTACTGTAGACTGATAGAATGACATTGGTACCCTGAGGTCCTGCCAATATCCAACTATATTTTGTACTGTATACTGGTAGAATGACATTGGTACCCTCAGGTCCTGCCAATATCCAACTATATTTTGCACTGTAGACTGGTAGAATGGCGTTGGTACCCTGAGGTCCTGCTAATATCCAACAATATTTTGTACTGTAATGTGGTAGAATAACATTGGTACCCTGAGGTCCTGCCAATATTCAAATATATTTTATACTGTAGACTGATAGAATGGCGTTGGTACCCTGAGGTCCTGCCAATAGCCAACTATATTTTGTACTATAATATGGTAGAATGACATTCGTACCCTGAGGTCCTGCCAATATCCAACACTATTTTATACTGTATAACGATAGAATGGCGTTGGTACCCTGAGGTCCTGCCAATAGCCAACTATATTTTATACTTTAGACTGATAGAATGGCGTTGGTACCCTGAGGTCCTGCCAATATCCAACTATATTTTGCACTGTAGACTGATAGAATGGCGTTGGTTCCCTGAGGTCCTGCCAATATCCAACTATATTTTGTACTGTAGACTGATAGAATGACATTGGTACCCTGAGTTCCTGCCAATATCCAACTATATTCTATACTGTATAACGATAGAATGGCGTTGGTACCCTGAGGTCCTGCCAATATCCAACTATATTTTGTACTGTAGACTGATAGAATGACATTGGTACCCTGAGGTCCTGCCAATAGCCAACTATATTTTTTATTTTAGAATGTTAGAATGACGTTGGTACCCTGAGGTCCTGCCAATAGCCAACTATATTTTGTACTATAGACTGATAGGATAACATTGGTTCCATGAGGTCCTGCCAATAGCCAACTATATTTTATACTGTAGAATGTTAGAATGACGTTGGTACCCTGAGGTCCTGCCAATATCCAACTATATTTTATACTGAAGACTGCTAGAATGACATTGGTACCCTGAGGTCCTGCCAATATCCAACTATATTTTGCACTATAGACTGATAGAATGACATTGGTACCCTGAGGTCCTGCCAATATCCAACTACATTTTGCTCTGTTGACTATAGAATGACATTGGTACCCTGAGGTCCTGCCAATATCCAACTATATTTTGCACTGTAGACTGGTAGAATGACATTGGTACCCTGAGGTCCTGCCAATAGCCAACTATATTTTGTACTGTAGAATGATAGAATGATATTGGTACCCTGAGGTCCTGCCAATATCCAACTGTATTTTATACTGTAGACTTATAGAATGGCGTTGGTACCCTGAAGTCCTGCCAATAGCCCACTGTCTTTTGTACTATAATGTGGTAGAATGGTGTTGGTACCCTGAGGTCCTGCCAATATCCAACTTTATTTTTTACTGTAGAATGGTAGAGTAACATTGGTACCCTGAGAACCTGCCAATATCCAACTATATTTTGCACTGTAGACTGGTAGAATGGTGTTGGTACCCTGAGGTCCTGCCAATATCCAACTATATTTCATACTGTAGACTGATAGAATGGCGTTGGTACCCTAGGGTCCTGTCAATATCCAACTATATTGTATACTGTAGACTGATAGATTGACATAGGTTCCCTGAAGGGCCTGCCAATATCCAACTATATTTTTTACTGTAGACTGGTAGAATGACATTGGTACCCTGAGGTCCTGCCAATATCCAACTATATTTTGCACTGTAGAATGATAGAATGGCATTGGTTCCCTGAGGTCCTGCCTATATCCAACTTTTTTGTATTGTAATGTGATAGAATGGCGTTGGTACCCTGAGGTCCTGCCAATATCCAACAATATTTTGTACTGTAAACTGATAGATTGGCATTGGTTCCCTGAGGTCCGGCCAATATCCAACAATATTAAATACTGTAGAATGGTAGAATTGCATTGGTACCCTAAGGTCATGCCAATATCCAACA
Organism: Spisula subtruncata; assembly: GCA_963678985.1. Taxonomy (NCBI): domain Eukaryota; kingdom Metazoa; phylum Mollusca; class Bivalvia; order Venerida; family Mactridae; genus Spisula; species Spisula subtruncata. Next base: position 22,031,127 of record OY787664.1, on the reverse strand, counting down.
ATATTTAATACTGTAGAATGATAGAATGGCATTGGTACCCTGATGTCCTGCCAATATCCAACAAAATTAAATACTGTAGAATGATAGAATGGCATTGGTACCCTGAGGTCCTACCAATATCCAACAATATTAAATACTGTAGAATGATAGAATGGCATTGGTACCCTGAGGTCCTGCCAATATCCAACTATATTTTGTACTGTAGAATGATAGAATGGCATTGGTTCCCTGAGGTCCTGCCAATATCCAACAATATTAAATACTATAGAATGGTAGAATGGCATTGGTACCCTGAGGTCCTGCCAATATCCAACGATATTAAATACCTTAGAATAGTAGAATGACATTGGTACCCTGAGGTCCTGCCAATATCCAACAATATTAAATACTGTAGAATGATAGAATGGCATTGGTACCCTGAGGTCCTGCCAATATCAAACTATAGTTTGTACTGTAGAATGATAGAATGGCATTGGTACCCTGAAGTCCTGCCAATATCCAACTACATGTTGTACTGTAGAATGATATAATGGCGTTTGTACCCTGAAGTCCTGCCAATATCCAACAATAATTTGTACTTTAGAATGATAGAATGGCATTGGTACCCTGAGGTCCAGCCAATATCCAACAATATTTTACACTGTAGAATGATAGAATGGCATAGGTTCCCTGAGGTCCTGCCTATATCCAACTTTTTTGTATTGTAATGTGATAGAATGGCGTTGGTACCCTGAGGTCCTGCCAATATCCAACAATATTTTGTACTGTAAACTGATAGAATGGCATTGGTTCCCTGAGGTCCTGCCAATATCCAACAATATTAAATACTGTAGAATGATAGAATGGCATTGGTACCCTGAGGTCATGCCAATATCCAACAATATTAAATACTGTAGAATAGTAGAATGACATTGGTACCCTGACCTCCTACCAATATCCAACAATATTAAATACTGTAGAATGATAGAATGGCATTGGTACCCTGAGGTCCTGCCAATATCCAACTATATTTTGTACTGTAGAATGATAGAATGGCATTGGTACCCTGAGGTCCTGCCAATATCCAACTGTATTTTTGTACTGTAGAATGATAGAATGGCATTGGTACCCTGAGGTCCTGCCAATATCCAACAATATTAAATACTGTAGTATAGTAGAATTGCATTGGTACCCTGAGGTCCTGCCAATATCCAACTATATTTTGTACTGTAGACTGATATAATGGCGTTTGTACCTTAAAGTCCTGCCAATATCCAACAATAATTTGTACTGTAGAATGATAGAATGGCATTGGTACCCTGAGGTCCTGCCAATATCCAACAATATTAAATACTGTAGACTGATAGAATGGCATTAGTACCCTGAGGTCCAGCCAATATCCAACAATATTTTGTACTGTAAACTGATAGAATGGCATTGGTTCCCTGAGGTCCTGCCAATATCCAACAATATTAAATACTGTAGAATGGTAGAATGGCATTGGTACCCTGAGGTCCTGCCAATATCCAACGATATTACATATTGTAGAATAGTAGAATGACATTGGTACCCTGAGGTCCTGCCAATATCCAACAATATTAAATACTGTAGAATGATAGAATGGCATTGGTACCCTGAGGTCCTGCCAATATCCAACTATATTTTGTACTGTAGAATGATAGAATGGCATTGGTACCCTGAGGTCCTGCCAATATCCAACTATATTTTGTACTGTAGAATGATATAATGGCGTTTGTACCCTGAAGTCCTTCCAATATCCAACAATAATTTGTACTATAGAATGATAGAATGGCATTGGTACCCTGAGGTCCAGCCAATATCCATCAATATTAAATACTGTAGACTGATAGAATGGCATTGGTACCCTGAGGTCTAGCCAATATCCAACAATAGTGTGTACTGTAAACTGATAGAATGGCATTGGTTCCCTGAGGTCCTGCCAATATCCAACAATATTAAATACTGTAGAATGGTGGAATTGCATTGGTACCCTGAGGTCCTGCCAATATCCAACAATATTAAATACTGTAGAATGGTAGAATGGCATTGGTACCCTGAGGTCCTGCCAATATCCAACAATATTAAATACTGTAGAATGGTAAAATGACATTGGTACCCTGAGGTCCTGCCAATATCCAACAATATTTACTACTGTAGAATAGTATAATGGCATTGGTACCTTTAGGTCCTGCCAATATCCAACGATATTTTGTACTGTAGAATGATATAATGGCATTGGTACCCTGAGGTCCTGCCAATATCCAACAATATTAAATACTGTAGAATAGTAGAATGACCTTGGTACCCTGAGGTCCTGCCAATATCCAACAATATTAAATACTGTAGAATGTTAGAATGACATTGGTACCCTGAGGTCCTGCCAATATCCAACTATATTTTGTACTGTAGAATAATAGAATGGCATTGGTACCCTGAGGTCCTGCCAATATCAAACTATATTTTTGTACTTTATAATGATAGAATGGCATTGGTACCCTGAGGTCCTGCCAATATCCAACAATATTAAATACTGTAGAATAGTTGAATGGCATTGGTACCCTGAAGTCCTGCCAATATCCAACAATATTTTGTACTGTAGAATGATATAATGGCGTTTGTACCCTGAAGTCCTGCCAATATCCAACAATAATTTGTACTGTAGAATGATAGAATGGCATTGGTACCCTGAGGTCCTGCCAATATATAACAATATTTTATACTGTACACTGATAGAATGGCATTGGTACCCTGAGGTCCAGCCAATATCCAACAATATTATATACTGTAGAATAGAAGAATGGCATTGGTACCCTGAGGTCCTGGCAATATCCAACAATATTAAATACTGTAGATTGATAGAATGGCATTGGTACCCTGAGGTCCTGCCAGTATCCAACAATATTAAATAATCTAGAATGGTAAAAGCTGACTGTATGAAACACTTGCTGAGTCATAACTGACTTAATTAAACACTTGCTGACTGAATGTAACACTTGCTGACTGAATGAAACACTTACTGGATGATTGAAACACTTCTTGACTGAATGAAACACGTGCTTACTGTATGAAACACTTGTTGACTGTATGAAACATTTGCTTACTCATTACTGACTGAATGTAATACTTGCTAACTGAATGATACACTTGCTGACCCAATACTGACGAAATTAAAAACTTGCTAACTAAATGGAGAAAATGCTGACTGTATGAAATACTTGCTGAATCATTATTGACTGTATGAAAGACTTGCTGATTGTATGAAACAATTGCTGACTGAATCAAACACTTGCTGACTGAATTAAACATTTGCTGACTCATTACTGACTGTATTAAATACATGTTAACTTCATGAAATACTTGTTTACTTCATGATATACTTGTTGACTGAATAAAACACTTTCTGACCAATAACTGACTGAATGAAACACTTGCTGATTCATTACTGACTGAAATAAACACTTACTGACTGTTTGAAACACTTGCTGACTCCTTACTGACTGAATGAAACACTTGCTGACTGTATGAAACACTTGCTGAGTCATAACTGACTGAATGTAATACTTGCTGACTGAATGAAACACTTGCTGACCAAATACAGACTGAATGTAACTCATCCTGACTGAATCAAGCACTTGCTGACAGAATCAAACATTTGCTGACTCATAACTGAGTGTATTAAATACATGATGACTTCATGAAATACTTGTTGACTGAATGAAATACTTGTTGACTGAATAAAACACTTTCTGACCCAAAACTGACTGAATGAAACACTTGCTGATTCATTACTGACTGAATTAAACACTTACTGACTGTTTGAAACACTTGCTGAGTCCTTACTGACTGAATGAAGCACTCGCCGACTGTATGAAACACTTGCTGAGTCATTACTGACTTAATTAAACACTTGCTGACTGAATGTTACACTTGCTGACTGAATGAAACACTTGTTGGATGATTGAAACACTTCTTGCCTGCATGAAACACGTGCTTACTGTATGAAACACTTGTTGACTGTATGAAACATTTGCTTACTCATTACTGACTGAATGTTACACTTGCTTACTGAATGAAACACTTGCTGACTCAATACTGACGAAATTAAACACTTGTTAACTGTATGGAAACATTGCTGACTGTATGAAATACTTGCTGAATCATTATTGAATGTATGAAAGACTTGCTGATTGTATGAAACAATTGCGGACTGAATCAAACACTTGCTGACTGAATTAAACATTTGCGGACTCATTACTGACTGTATTAAATACATGTTGACTTCATGAAATACTTGTTGACTTCATGATATACTTGTTGACTGAATAAAACACTTTCTGACCAATAACTGACTGAATGAAACACTTGCTGATTCATTAATGACTGAATTAAACACTTACTGACTGTTTGAAACATTTGCTGACTCCTTACTGTCTGAATGTTATACTTGCTGACTGAATGAAACACTTCCTGACCCAATACAGACTGAATGTAATACATCCTGACTGAATCAAAAACTTGCTGACTGAATAAAACACTTGTTGACTGAATGCAACACGTGTTGACTGAATTAAACACTTGTTGACTGTATGAAACACTTGTTGACTCATTACTGACTGAATGTAACAATTGCTGACTGAATGAAACAGTTACTGACCCAATACAGACTGAATGAAACACTTGCTGACTGAATGAAACACTTGTAGACTCATTACTGACTATATCAAACGATTGCTAACTGTATCAAACACTTGCTGACTGTATGAAACAATTGCTGACTGAATCAAACATTTGCTGACTCATTACTGACAGTTAAAACACATGTTGACTGAATGAAATACTTGTTGGCTAAATGAAATACTCGTTGACTGAATGAAACACTTGCTGACTCATTACTGACTCATTGAAACACGTGTTGACGGAATGAAACACTTGCTGACTGATCAAATATTTTCTGACTCAATGCTGACTGTATTAAGCATATGTTGACTTCATGAAATACTTGTTGACTGATTGAAGCACTTTCTGACCGATTACTGACTGAATTAAACATTTCTGACCAATAACTGACTGAATGAAACACTTGATGACTCATTACTGACTCAATGGAACGTTTGTCGACTGCATGAAACACGTGTTTACTTCATTAAATACTTGTTGACTGAATGAAACACTTGTTGCCTCATTTATGACAGAATGAAACACTTTCTGACTGAATGAAACACTTGTTGTCTGTATAAAACACTTGCTGGCTCATTACTGACTGTAGCACTTGCTGACTGAATGAAACACTTGCTGACCCAATACAGACTGAATGAAACACTTGCTGATTGAATGAAACACTTGCTGACTGAATGACAAAATTGCTGACTGATTGAACCACGTTTGGCTGAATGAAATACTTGCTGACTCATTACTGCCTGAATCAAACACTTGCTGACTGAACAAAACATGTGCTGACTAAATGAAATACTTGTTGACTGAATGAAACAAGTCTTGACTCATTTATGACAGAATGAAACACTTGCTGGCTGAATGAAACACTTGCTGACTGAAGAAAATAGTTGTTTATTCAATGAGACACTTGCTGACTCATTAATGACTGTATGAAACACTTGCTGACTATGTGAAACACTTGCTGGCTAATTACTGGCAGAATTAAACACTTGCTGACTGTTTTTAACACTTGCTGACTAATAACTGACTGAATCAAACACTTATTGACTGTATGAAACACTTGCTAACTAATTTCTGATTGAATATAACACTTGCTGTCTTCATTAAACACTTGTTGGCTGAATGAAACACTTACTGACCCATTTTGATTGTATTAAACACGTGTTGACTGAATAAAACAATTGTGGATTGAATGTAACACTTTCTGACTAAATCAAATACTTGCTGACTGAATCAAGCACTTGCTGACTCATTGCTGATTGAATTTAACACTTGCTGACTCATTATGGACATAATTAAACACTCGCTGACTTATTACTGACTGCATTCAACACTTGTTGATTGAATGAAACAATTGGTGTTTAAATGAAACACTTGTTGACTAATTCAAACACTTGCTGACTGATTCAAACACATGCTGACTGATTCAAACACTTGCTGATTCATTGCTGACTTAATTAAACACTTGTTGACTGAATACAACACTTGTTGACAAAACGAAATACTCATAAATGACTAAATTAAACACTTCCTGACTGTATAAAACAATCGGTGACTGAATGAAACACTTGGTGACTCATAACTGACTGATTGAAAAACTTGCTGACTGATTGAAACACTTGTTGCCTGAATGAAACTCTTGCTGACTCATTACTAACTGAATAAAACACTTGCTGTCTGTATGAAACATTTGGGAACTGCATGAAACACTCATGACTCATTACTGGCTGATTAAAAAACTTTCTGACTGACTGAAGCACGTGTTGACTGAATGTAACACACACTGACTCAATGGAAAATACATTGATGAAACACAAACTGACTCAATGAAACACACACTGACTAAATGAAACATACACTGACTAAATGAAACACTTCTGACTTAATGAAACATACACTGACTCAATGAAATATACACTGACTCAATGAAACATACACTGACTCTTTGAATCGATCACTGACTCAATGAAACATACACTGTCTCTATGAAACATACACTGACTCTATGAAACATACACTGACTCTATGAAACATACACTGTCTCTATGAAACATACACTGTCTCTATGAAACATACACTGACTCTATGAAACATACACTGTCTCTATGAAACATACACTGACTCTATGAAACATACACTATCTCTATGAAACATACACTGACTCAATGAAACATACACTGACTCTATGAAACATACACTGTCTCTATAAAACATACACTGACTCTATGAAACATACACTGACTCAATGAAACATACACTGACTCTATGAAACATACACTGACTCAATGAAACATACACTGACTCTATGAAACATACACTGACTCAATGAAACATACACTGACTCAATGAAACATACACCGACTCAATGAAACATACACTCACTCAATGAAACATACACTGACTCTATGAAACATACACTGACTATATGAAACACACTGACTCTATGAAACATACACTGTCTCTATGAAACATACACTGACTCAATTAAACATACAATGACTCTATAAAACATACACTGACTCAATGAGACATACACTGACTCTATGCAACACACACTGACTCTATGAAATATACACTGACTCAATGAGACATACACTGACTCAATGAGACATACACTGACTCTATGAAACATACACTGACTCTATGAACCAAACACTGACTCTATGAAACATACACTGACTCAATGAAACGTAAACTGACTCTATGCAACACACACTGACTCAATGAAACATACACTGACTCAATGAAACGTACACTGACTCAATGACTTAATTAACTGACCAACGGTTAACACGTTCAACATCTCTGAAACAATTTAAGGGACCAATACGCAGCCTCCTTATTAAGGTGCCATTTGGTTAACTGGAGCATATCGTGTGTGCTTTTTAGGTGTAATAAAACTGATTTCGTTTAAAGGGAAGACTGTCCATTCAATACAACATCATTGTCATTAAAATCATCTGACGAATTTAAGATTTTTAAAGTTTTAGTATTGTTGTTATATTTATTTTACATAGTATACATTGACACAATGGAGCATACACTGACTCCTTCAGCTCTCAATTAAACACACTTTCTTTACTTACTCAATGAAACACACATTTACTCAATGAAGCACTCTATTGATTAAATGAAACACATTGACTCGGTGGAACACACATTGACTCCTTACTCAGTAGAGTGAATCAAGCATACGCTGTTTTCCCTACTGGCAGCATGAAATTCTGACTAAAAGGAACACACATTTGGCTGACGAAACATGCACTGAGTCAATTCTGGCAAAATAAAACGCATACTAGCTGAAAGAAGCATGCACTGATGTTTTACTCATTGATTGAAACTCTCACTGTATGATTAAAACTCTCAGTGAATGAATGAAAAGGATGCCTAACTGAAGGACTCCATGTTGAAATTAAATGTGAAGAGAATGTTAAATATTTACTGAGTCAAACTAATGTAGTGTAGAAGTCTTTCTCCTTATCTGTACTTTCCAATGTTTATTGATCTCTGTTAATGCATATATTGATACATTTTTATTGTTATAATAAATTTATTGCGAAATTCCCGGTACCGATAGCTGCAGTACATGGTATAATATCATTGACTCAGTAATAATTCTTACACTTTAACTGTTTTTCAGACAAAGTTATGCCAATGAGTGGAATAAGGATTATCACTATGGATTTCATAAAAGTCTTTAGTACAAGGAAATTCCAGATCAGCGTTCGATCCAGAGAGGAGATTTAAATAGTCTTTAACGGTGACTATACAAATGACAATGGGCCAGTGACAGAAAAAAAGAAGAAACAAATTTCACAGCAAAAACAAAACGAAACGGGCAGAATTAGAAGAAATTGTTTGATAATCCTAACAGAGTTCTGAATAACAGCAGGCTGCATGCCAATTTGACCACTTACAACCCGTTTGGCCGGCTGGAAATGTGAAATTTATATACATTTTGAAGAAAATAGTTGCAGTAAGGACCTTATCAGGCCTGTTGGTTAAGCATTTCGTTTGCTATATTAAAATTTAATCCTGTTGTGCTTTGTTATAACAGAACAGAAACACAATTCTTCAATGGGACACAGAAATCATGAAGTTATAGCCGATTTTTAGCTATAACAGACTTCCTTATGAGGGAGTGGTAGAACATTGAAATAAAGAAGGACGAAGTCGGGGATTAGTTCATTCGCTTTCAAGCAAGTTCTATTGTATGTGACAAATTTAGTCTGCCAATAACTATTGAAATGGCTAGAAATGCGCTATTTGGTTTATCAAATTTCTCAATAGCTAATTGGAGATATTGGCTTGAAATGCATGATAAAAATTAATTTACCTTCCTGTAATTTAACCGTACTAACTTTGACACCATTTACCAATTGCAACAAAACAAGTGTTGAAGACCAATTCCTACTACACACAGACACAGTATTTAGTCAAAAGATGTAGGTTTTTTCTGGCACTAGTTTGAAAATTGAACTCAATAGCCGTATTTTGTCTGTGGCATCATTTTGTCGTAATTGTCGACGTTGTTACAATGTTTGTACCTCTGATGTTTTCTGTCGTGTACAGATTCTTTAAAAGTGTTGATTACATTTCACAAATGTCTAAACTGATTGTACACTGTATATACATGATGTGTCTCATGAGCATGGGTATGCTCGTTGGCTATAAATTGGCTATTCACTAGCGATTTAGATAGACAAATAGAAAGAAGTAAAATACATTCTGTTATTTGCCTTTGTTTAGCAAATTCATTTCTGAACTCTGCTGCAAATCTTATGTTTTGAATGGTTCATGCAAGTGGAGCCAGAGTCGCATGGTGTTAGATGAATAGCACGAAAAACTTGGTTCAAAATTATTTCTAGGAAATATCACTGCGGTGTGATGCCAACAGGTTGGATGGTGTACATTTGCAGAGTTTTGTGGTGCAGTATGTTAGATCAAGCGTTTGATCGATACATGTACTTTACTGCTCATTAATTGAAATTTACGTGTAGCATATCGCTGGCTTAGAATAAAAAGGTATATAAAATGTGCTTCTTATGAACCTATTTCATGAAAATCGGAACTTCTCATGTTGACCAAGCTGAAGATGAAGCAGCGTGTTAAACCATAAGTAATGAGTAATTTCCCAACAGTCTTTCCTTGTGTTCTCAACATGGAGATTTTGTGCTTGCAAACGTCTAATTATAAGTCAGCGATATATGAAGGAGACACTTGGGATTGCATGCAGAGTTGATGAGTCTGGGTTACTGTAAGTGACCACAGCGTATAAAACAAATCACTGTATGACTTATCGGAATCCTATAAAATTCATCTTGTATCATTTATTGCTATTGAAAGTGCATGTAAAATCTAAATACCTAAATTCCAATTACAATCTGATCTATGTACTCATTATTGCAGTACTCTATACTTAAACGTGTACTCATCATTGCAATCGCCAGACATCGGCTTATATATACACAGTCGTAACAGCTAACTTGAAAACCATGGTTTGGCTGAATTTCTATGTGTTGTTATAACATTTTTGTAATTCTATAAATAAACCTGTACTTATATATATGTTGTCTTGTCTTTTAAATACATGTAGTTGTACCTGTATGTTAACTATATGGCACTCTTCGACCATAGACCTCAGTATAGTCGGTATGCCAAGTACCAAAAAGTGGCCTAACCCAAAAATTTAGAACGCACAAAATGTTTTTGCACAAAATGGTTATTTAACATGTCCTTTCATAGAAACCAAATGATGCAACCTTGTCATCATTGAGAATTTTGATATATTCAAGATGGCCGCCAAGATGGCCGCAAAAAATCTAAAATGTTCATATTCATACAATCGTCTATGTTTTCAATAGTATAAAACGTGTATGTTTAGTAATTTATTGTTAAATTAGGAGTTTACATATATTTGGACAAAATATTAAATTAAAATATTCAAAATGGCCGACAAAATGGCCGCTAAATCAGAGAAAATTTATATTTTTATTGTTTTTATCACTTTTATCACGCAAATATTCAACAATTATCGTTACATAATTAATAGTTACATAACATATCATCCAAAATTAGCTGTTAGTCATTATTAAGGTGGATGTTATCATACTTACCCCCCCCCTCCTACCTTTGAGGAGGGAGTATACTATTATTGTTATGTACTTAGTATATGTTGGTGATCTTCATCGATTCATCAGTCGGTAGGCTTAAAGATTTTGTTCAATAAAGCTTGACATAAGGGTTAGGGTTAGGGTACCAATGTCATTTTACCACATTACAGTACCAAATATGGTTGGTTATTGGCAGGACCTCAGGGTACCAACGCCATTCTATCAGTCTACAGTACAAAATATTGTTGGATATTGGCAGGACCTCAGGGTACCAATGTCATCCTATCATTGTACAGTACAAAATATAGTATGATATTGGCAGGACCTCAGGGTACCAATGTCATTCTACCACATTACAGTACAAAATATTGTTGGATATTGGCAGGACCTCAGGGTACAAATGTCATTCTACCACATTACAGTACAAAATATCGTTGGCTATTGGCAGGACCTCAGGGTACCAATGTCATTCTATCAGTCTACAGTTCGAAATATAGTTGGATATTGGCAGGACCTCATGGGTACCAATGTCATTCTATCAGTCTACAGTTCAAAATATAGTTGGATATTGGCAGGACCTCAGGGTACCAATGTCACTCTACCACATTACAGTACAAAATATAGTTGGCTATTGGCAGGACCTCAGGGTGCCAATGCCATTCTATCAGGGTACAGTACAAAATATAGTTGGCTATTGGCAGGACCTCGGGACACCAATGTCTTTCTACCATTCTACAGTACAAAATACAGTTGGCTATTGGCAGGACCTCAGGGTACCAATGTCATTCTACCACATTACAGTACAAAATATTGTTGGACATTGGCAGGACCTCAGGGTACCAATGCCATTGTATCTGTCTAAAGTACAAAATATAGTAGGATATTGGCAGGACCTCAGGGTACCAATGTCATTCTACCACATTACAGTACAAAATATTGTTGGATATTGGCCGGACCTCAGGGTACCAATGTCATTCCATCATTCTACAGTACAAAATATAGTAGGATATTGGCAGGACCGCAGGGTACCAATGTCATTCTACCACATTACAGAACAAAATATTGTTGGATATTGGCAGGACCTCAGGGTACCTATATCATTCTACCACATTACAGTGCAAAATATAGTTGGATATTGGCAGGACCTCAGGGTACCAATGCCATTCTATCAGGGTACAGTACAAAATATAGTTGGCTATTGGCAGGACCTCGGGACACCAATGTCTTTCTACCATTCTACAGTACAAAATACAGTTGGCTATTGGCAGGACCTCAGGGTACCAATGTCATTCTACCACATTACAGTACAAAATATTGTTGGACATTGGCAGGACCTCAGGGTACCAATGCCATTGTATCTGTCTAAAGTACAAAATATAGTAGGATATTGGCAGGACCTCAGGGTACAAATGTCATTCTACCACATTACAGTACAAAATATTGTTGGATATTGGCCGGACCTCAGGGTACCAATGTCATTCTATCATTCTACAGTACAAAATATAGTAGGATATTGGCAGGACCGCAGGGTACCAATGTCATTCTACCACATTACAGAACAAAATATTGTTGGATATTGGCAGGACCACAGGGTACCTATATCATTCTACCACATTACAGTGCAAAATATGTTTGGATATTGGCAGGACCTCAGGGTACCAATGTCATTCTACCATTCTACAGTACAAAATATTGTCGGATATTGGCAGGACCTCAGGGTACCAATGACTTTCTACCACATTACACTACAAAATATCGTTGGCTATTGGCAGGACCTCAGGGTACCAATGTCATTCTATCAGTCTACAGTACAAAATATAGTTGGCCATTGGCAGGACCTTAGGGTACCAATGTCTTTCTACCATTCTACAGTACAAAATATAGTTGGCTATTGGCAGGACCTCAGGGTACCAATGTCATTCTACCACATTACAGTACAAAATATTGTTGGATATTGGCAGAACCTCAGGGTACCAATGTCATTCTATCAGTCTACAGTTGTTCAAAATATAGTTGGATATTGGCAGGACCTCAGGGTACCAATGTCATTCTATCAGTCTACTGTTCAAAATATTGTTGGATATTGGCAGGACCTCAGGGTACCGATGCCATTCTACCACATTGCAATACAAAATATTGATGGATATTGGCAGGACCTCAGGGTACCAATGTCATTTTACCACATTACAGTAAGTAAGTAAGTAAGTAAAGTCTTTATTTTACGAGGCTAACATATTTACAATAATGCAATCTTCCATATGGGCCTCAACATATATACATTAAATATAAAGGGTACATAACATGAAAAATAAGTATACAAATATAATCAACAAAGTAATTAATAGTTACAAAGGTTAGATATATTAACAGGATGAGTCGTGTGTTGTGTCAATGTTGGTTTATGGGTATTGCCATTTAATGTATGCATTTTGGAATTTATTTCTTGTGTCTGATTTTCGTACTGCTTTTGGTATTTCATTCCATATGTTTGGTCCTGAGTAGGCAAGTGATTTTCTGGAGAATTCAAAATTTGGTGATGGTACAGATAGTTCTTCATTGGTTATGGATCTGAGATTACATGAATGAACTTGGTTTAGTTTTGTGAATTTTTGTTGCATGTATGTTGGAAATTGGTTGTCATTGAGTGATTTGTACACGAGAATTGATTTTTATATTCAACTCTTTTGTCAAATTTCATCCACTGAAGTTTATTGAACAAAACGTCAGAGGGAGTGTCAAAGTCTTGTACATCAAGAATAACACGTGCTGCCCGTGTTTGGAATTTAATTATTTCGTTCATTATCTTTTTGTCTGTATTACCCCAAATTGAACAGCAATAATCTAGGTGCGGGAGGATGTAAGCATTAAAAAATAATTTTCTTGTTGGAACATCTAAGTATTGTTTGATTCGCATGAGTAGGAAGAGTTGTGTATTGCATTTTTTTTATGGTTTTGTCAATATGAGTTTTCCATTTTAGTGTATTATCTATATTGATTCCAAGAAGTCTTTCACTTTCTGAAAGTTCTATATCATGGTTCTGTAATTTCAATTTGATGTCTGGGATGTTCGGTTTGTTTGTTTGTCTTGTTATATACATTTGTTTTGTTTTTTGTGCATTGATTATCATGGAGTTTTGTGCGCACCATGAATCTACAATGTCAAGATCAGATTGAAGGATCTGATGGATGTCTTGAATTGTAACACCTGATGCTGAAAGTGTTGTGTCGTCAGCAAAGATGTCTGTTGTAGAAGACTTAATATGATATGGTAAGTCATTTATATAAATCAGAAATAACAGGGGTCCCAAAACTGAGCCTTGTGGAACACCTGAAACTATATCTGCGGGGTCTGAAAGTTTTGCAGAAACGCATACTTTCTGTGTTCTGTTTGATAGATAGGAATTAATCCAAGCTATGCTGTCTGATGACAAATGGTAAAATTTGAGCTTGTCTATAAGAATCTTGTGATTGACAAGGTCAAATGCTTTGGAAAAATCCAGAAGCAATGTACCAACAAATTGTCCGTCATTGATAGCACTAATCCAGTTATCTACTATATTTGTAAGTGCAGTTTCGCAGGAGTGTTTTGCTCTAAAGCCTGACTGTAATGTGTACAGCAGGGAGTGCCTTTCAAGAAAACCTTTGAGTTCATCAGAGACGTGTTTCTCAAACAGTTTTGAGATGACTGGCAGAATTGAGATAGGACGATACTTACTTTTATCAGATTTTTTACCCTTTTTAAATATTGGAATCACTTTTGATTGCTTTAGTGATCTTGGAAATTTATTTGCAATTATGCTCATGTTAATGATAGAGGCCAGAGGTTTTGCTATTATTGGAGATGCTGTTTTCAGGAATTTTGCGCTTATATTATCCAGACCAGTTGATTTTGTAATGTCTAATTTGTCTAATTGCTCTTTTACATATTTTTCTGTAACATGGTGTATAACAAATGTTGGGGTGTCACTGGGTATTTTGTCTAGTGTCGTCTTCTTAAGGATAGATGAGGTTGTATCATTGAAATCCTGTGGGTTAGTGACTGTCTGGAAAATATTGGTGAAGTATGTATTGAATGCTTCTGCTGATTCGCTAGGGTCTGTGATTGGTATACCGTTATCATCATTGATGTAATGTGTTTGGTGGCTTTCGGTTTTGCCAGATATATCTTTTAGATTTTTCCATAGTTTCTTTGGTTGTTTGGTGTTATTTTGAATGTCATTATGAAAGAAATCTTTTTTGGCATTGTGTGAAAGTGATTTTACTGTTGATCTCCATTTTTTAACGTTAGATACATTGTTAGTTCTTGTTGCATAGTCTCTGTTGTGTATTGCTTCTAAAATTTCATCATTGAACCAATTTTTTTTATTTTTAAGTTTTACACGTCTTTGCTTGTTTGGTGCATGAGAGTTTAGAGATTGTAGAAATAAAGTATTGAAGGTGTCAAGACCATCATCAGGGTCAGTAAACATGTCTATCAGTGACCACGGTTTTTGTGATAAATCTTCAAGAAATATTTTAGTTGGCTATTGGCAGGACCTCGGGACACCAATGACTTTCTACCACATTACACTACAAAATATGGTTGGCTATTGGCAGGACGTCAGGGTACCAACGCCATTCTATCAGTCTACAGTACAAAATATTGTTGGCTATTGGCAGGACCTCAGGGTACCAATGTCATCCTATCATTCTACAGTACAAAATATAGTAGGATATTGGCAGGACCTCAGGGTACCAATGTCATTCTACCACATTACAGTACAAAATATTGTTGGATATTGGCAGGACCTCAGGGTACAAATGTCATTCTACCACATTACAGTACAAAATATCGTTGGCTATTGGCAGGACCTCAGGGTACGAATGTCATTCTATCAGTCTACAGTTCGAAATATAGTTGGATATTGGCAGGACCTCAGGATACCAATGTCATTCTATCAGTCTACAGTTCAAAATATAGTTGGATATTGGCAGGACCTCAGGGTACCAATGTCACTCTACCTCATTACAGTACAAAATATCGTTGGCTATTGGCAGGACCTCAGGGTACCAATGCCATTGTATCTGTCTAAAGTACAAAATATAGTTGGATATTGGCAGGACCTCAGGGTACCAATGACTTTCTACCACATTACACTACAAAATATCGTTGGCTATTGGCAGGACCTCAGGGTACCAATGTCATTCTATCAGGGTACAGTACAAAATATAGTTGGCTATTGGCAGGACCTCGGGACACCAATGTCTTTCTACCACATTACACTACAAAATATAGTTGGATATTGGCAGGACCTCGGGACACCAATGTCTTTATACCACATTACACTACAAAATATAGTTGGATATTGGCAGGACGTCGGGACAGCAATGTCTTTCTACCACATTACACTACAAAATATAGTTGGCTATTGGCAGGACCTCGGGACACCAATGACTTTCTACCACATTACACTACAAAATATCGTTGGCTATTGGCAGGACCTCAGGGTACCAACGCCATTCTATCAGTCTACAGTACAAAATATTGTTGGATATTGGCAGGACCTCAGGGTACCAATGTCATCCTATCATTCTACAGTACAAAATATAGTAGGATATTGGCAGGACCTCAGGGTACCAATGTCATTCTACCACATTACAGTACAAAATATTGTTGGATATTGGCAGGACCTCAGGGTACAAATGTCATTCTACCACATTACAGTACAAAATATCGTTGGCTATTGGCAGGACCTCAGGGTACGAATGTCATTCTATCAGTCTACAGTTCGAAATATAGTTGGATATTGGCAGGACCTCAGAGTACCAATGTCATTCTATCAGTCTACAGTTCAAAATATAGTTGGATATTGGCAGGACCTCAGGGTACCAATGTCACTCTACCACATTACAGTACAAACTATCGTTGGCTATTGGCAGGACCTCAGGGTACCAATGCCATTGTATCTGTCTAAAGTACAAAATATAGTTGGATATTGGCAGGACCCCAGGGTACCAATGACTTTCTACCACATTACACTACAAAATATCGTTGGCTATTGGCAGGACCTCAGGGTACCAATGTCATTCTATCAGGGTACAGTACAAAATATAGTTGGCTATTGGCAGGACCTCGGGACACCAATGTCTTTCTACCACATTACACTACAAAATATAGTTGGCTATTGGCAGGACCTCAGGGTACCAATGTCATTCTATCAGTCTACAGTACAAAATATAGTTGGCTATTGGCAGGGCCTCTGGACACCAATGTCTTTCTACCACATTACACTACAAAATATAGTTGGATATTGGCAGGACCTCGGGACACCAATGTCTTTCTACCACATTACACTACAAAATATAGTTGGATATTGGCAGGACCTCGGGACACAAATGTCTTTCTACCACATTACGGTATAAATATAGTTGGCTATTGGCAGGACCTTGGGACACCAATGACTTTCTACCACATTACACTACAAAATATCGTTGGCTATTGGCAGGACCTCAGGGTACCAATGTCATTCTATCAGTCTACAGTACAAAATATATTTGGCTATTGGCAGGACCTCAGGGTACCAACGCCATTCTATCAGTCTACAGTACAAACTATTGTTGGATATTGGCAGGACCTCAGAGTACCAACGCCATTCTATCAGTCTACAGTACAAAATATTGTTGGATATTGGCAGGACCTCAGGGTACCAACGCCATTCTATCAGTCTACAGTACAAAATATTGTTGGATATTGGCAGGACCTCAGGGTACCAACGCCATTCTATCAGTCTACAGTACAAAATATTGTTGGATATTGGCAGGACCTCAGGGTACCAACGCCATTCTATCAGTCTACAGTACAAAATATTGTTGGATATTGGCAGGACCTCAGGGTACCAACGCCATTCTATCAGTCTACAGTACAAAATATTGTTGGATATTGGCAGGACCTCAGGGTACCAACGCCATTCTATCAGTCTACAGAACAAAATATTGTTGGATATTGGCAGGACCTCAGGGTACCAACGCCATTCTATCAGTCTACAGTACAAAATATTGTTGGATATTGGCAGGACCTCAGGGTACCAACGCCATTCTATCAGTCTACAGTACAAAATATTGTTGGATATTGGCAGGACCTCAGGGTACCAACGCCATTCTATCAGTCTACAGTACAAAATATTGTTGGATATTGGCAGGACCTCAGGGTACCAACGCCATTCTATCAGTCTACAGTACAAAATATTGTTGGATATTGGCAGGACCTCAGGGTACCAACGCCATTCTATCAGTCTACAGTACAAAATATTGTTGGATATTGGCAGGACCTCAGGGTACCAACGCCATTCTATCAGTCTACAGTACAAAATATTGTTGGATATTGGCAGGACCTCAGGGTACCAATGTCATTCTATCATTCTACAGTACAAAATATAGAAGAATATTGGCAGGACCTCAGGGTACCAATGTCATTCTACCAAATTACAGTACAAAATATAGTTGGATATTGGCAGGACCTCAGGGTACCTATGTTATTCTACCACATTACAGTGCAAAATATAGTTGGATATTGGCAGGACCTCAGGGTACCAATTTCATTCTAGCACATTACATTACAAAGTATAGTTGGATATTGGCAGGACCTCAGGTTACCAATGTCATTCTACCATTCTACAGTACAAAATATTGTTGGATATTGGCAGGACCTCAGGGTACCAACGCCATTCTATCAGTCTACAGTACAAAATATTGTTGGATATTGGCAGGACCTCAGGGTACCAACGCCATTCTATCAGTCTACAGTACAAAATATTGTTGGATATTGGCAGGACCTCAGGGTACCAACGCCATTCTATCAGTCTACAGTACAAAATATTGTTGGATATTGGCAGGACCTCAGGGTACCAACGCCATTCTATCATTCTACAGTACAAAATATATTTGGCTATTGGCAGGACCTCAGGGTACCAATGTCATTCTATCATTCTACAGTACAAAATATAGTAGGATATTGGCAAGACCTCAGGGTACCAATGTCATTCTACCAAATTACAGTACAAAATATTGTTGGATATTGGCAGGACCTCAGGGTACCTATGTCATTCTACCACATTACAGTGCAAAATATAGTTGGATATTGGCAGGACCTCAGGGTACCAATTTCATTCTAGCACATTACATTACAAAGTATAGTTGGATATTGGCAGGACCTCAGGGTACCAATGTCATTCTACCATTCTACAGTACAAAATATTGTTGGATATTGGCAGGACCTCAGGGTACCAATGTCATTCTACCACATTACAGTACAAAATATAGTTGGATATTGGCAGGACCACAGGGTACCAACGCCATTCTGTCAGTCTACAGTACAACATATTGTTGGGTATTGGCAGGACCTCAGGGTACCAATGCCATTCTACCACATTGCAATACAAAATATTGATGGATATTGGCAGGACCTCAGGGTACCAATGTCATTCTACCACATTACAGTTCAAAATATTGTTGGATATTGGCAGGACCTTAGGGTACCAATGCCATTCTATCATTCTACAGTATAAAATTTAGTTGGTTAAACGCTGGACCTCATGGCACTGATGCTATTCTATCATAGTGAAGATCTAGATACAATCTTATAGATTAATATAAAGTATTTATCCATATTTTACTCGTTGAAATGATCAGTCCTGCCTTTAACCATTAAATAATAGGTTAAAGGCAGGACTGAATGATTAGTCCTGCCTTCAAACCGATGACTGTTCGGTTTTTGGCAGGACTAAATATCAGTCCTGCCAATAAACGATTTAATAAGATCGGTCCTGCCAATAACTCTTACCCGTGTCTACGATAGTGTTCGACTAGTGTTAAGTTAATACTGCGGTATTAATTATATCTTTATAAAATATATCCAATCAATTACTGTAAACTTGACTCGTGAATAAGAATATATATGTAGTATTTTACGTTTTGTCATTTACAAAATTTAGATTTAATGTATAGATACTTATGGACAAAACCAACCAGAATGGCCTTAAAGGCGTCCATCAATTTTGTTCCGTAAATTCAAGGCAATGGATTTTAAAAATGACAAAGGTCGGCATCATGCTTTCAAAATAATTTCAGTCACGGGTCTTATTGGTGGCACTATTCTATTTCTCTTATGTACACGTGCCCGCCAACATAAGAAACATACGAAATACTTCACTATTCAATTACGATGATCATTCGGTGAACACATTTCGCTCGAATGTCATTTTTTATCCACTCTATCAATCATGATAATTTTTAATGCGGAATACAGCGATCATGATTAAGATTCTCCCGTTATAAAACTAAAATATATATCTCTGTTCGTTGATTAGAAAGCACCATCGCAATTTCAATTGAAAGACACCGTATGCAGGCTCAAATAGCGTAAGATTGATGTAAAAATGGTAAGTTTTTTGTGGATGCTGGCGTCTCAAGTATGTTCCTCTGCCTATACATCATTCAACGACTCATGTGCCTCTACGGAGATTTCTACACATTCTCTACGATGAAAGATTTATTCTACACGAATTTTTTAAATTACCGCTGTCCAAGAAATTATTCCAGTCATGCACAAATATATAACGACAGGTCGTATTTACGCTGTTAATGTAATATGTATAATATCTACTATGGTGGTATGTTGTTGCTGAATGAAGCCCGCCTAACTTGTGTTGTTGTTATGCAGGTCTAGACGGTTTTTATGCAGATCAGGGTTCAGTGTCCCGGTAGGGTATTTAAATTGAAAACTTAAAAAGGGACACTGATAAAAAGACATTGTGACAAAGGTTAAAAGACGCACAATTCTCACAAATGGAAGAATAATAATAAGAATAAAGTTTTCTTCGTGTTGTATTTCCGCTTTGTATAAATGAATTCTCTTCAATGCAATTTTTTAAAATTAATGAATAAGAGAAGGAAATCTTTTTGCTTATAGGAAGTACGGGATCACTTTCATGCGGGGGTAGCAGTTGTTACATTGTTCTTGGTTGTGACCTTCATGATATGTTGTTTGTTTTGAGTGTTGTTTATCCAGTCCGATTTGTCATGATCTTTGAGCAGTCACAAACGAATCAGATCCCCGTCCCATTATCAGACGGTGAACTTTGGTCGGATACCGACTAGTCATCAGCCGGAGCAGTTTTAACGTTCTCTTGAAATGTGCATGTCTACTCATCCGAAGGCGTCCGAACGTGGTTAAACATCGGGTACACGTCGGAACACGGGTATAGACCGGTGGCAGGGTGATTTTTTACCCAAGAATAAAACAGGTTCACATGGGAGTAATTTCAGGTAGAAAATAAAGGGTAATACAAATCACTATTGTGTTGCTAACTTGCTAGTATATAAATTCACGAGAAGGAAAGCAGCTGATGGAAAATGAAAAACACCAACAAGCAAAAATAATGAATAGGAATGTAATACATTAACGAAGCACGTACACATATCATAGTCTCGAACAAAACGTTAGTTTGATTGTTTTGTTGGGGATTTTACAGAAAATCTACTTTGATCATTACGCGGTGCCGTATCGCAGACGATATATAGACGGATTTGATTAAAATCAGTAGTTATTGACTGTGGAAGACAGACGACAAAATACAATTCGGTTCGCTCGCAACCCCAGTCAATCGTACGAACCTTCACGGAGTTCAAAACTACAAACACAGTAAAATCTTCAATAGACATTTCAGTTTTTTCAAAAACCAATCTTAGAAAATACGTAAATGCAATCGTTTTGGTCGGTGTTCAACCTTAGAGACAATGAGGCCATCTCGGTAAAAAATACGAGTATATTCGACAAGATTTGAAAGATCCCAATGGTCATTTAGTCAGAGCCTTGACCATGTTGACTGTTTTTGCATTGGCCAGGCAAACATTGCCACTCGTCGATGACTGTCGTTGCCTTGATGAAGCACTATAATCATGCGACTGCTAGCCACCAAACATTGAATGCAGCATTTATATGATATTTCTTCTATATACTTAAATTCAAGCAAGAACGGACAGTAACTGACCACATATCCAGTTTGTGAGTAATAGTATAATATAATCGACTATTACAGAAATGGTGTGTTACATCACAGACTGCTTATAGAGAGTAGTGTTGTGGCATGCTAGACTCAAAGATGTCTGAACAACAATTTAGCATGGCAACAAAAAGACATTCTCAAAGGAATCATTTGAGCACAAACAACATCTTTCCATGTGTAATCCTCACACCGATTTATCAAAGCACTAAGGACAATCTTAGTTATGTCCAAATTTAAATTCTTGAACATCTTTAAATTGTTTGCAATGTTAATACTGTTTCACTCAATGAGCCCCTAATATGTCTCCTTGTCAAAGATGTATTAAGAATATAAATAAGAGCATGGATTTAGTATTTTCGCAAGTGCTCTGATAAAACTGTATGCTTGTTACAACGACTTCAACTTTACAGAGTCTTGACTTTGTGTGGATTTGCAAGCCAGTGACAATGCAGATGTACACTAAGCAGACAGCCCTCAACTGTTTGTCTATTTGCTTGCCATATTAAAACAATTAATTAGGAATTGCAAGCAATACAGAAGTCCCATATGTGGTTTTAAAGTTGTCAATGTTTTTTTTTATTTTTATTTTTTTTATTAAGTTTGAGGAACCAACTCGGTTAACCCCGTTTATTCAATAAACGAATGGTAACAACATGGTTTATGGTATTGACACAATAATACAATACAAGCAATACATGTATAATAATCACTACAATACAATAAATAACAGTATTATTACATGCAAGCTAATTTAAGATTAATTGATATGTTCTTTTATTTTACTTAATAAATGATCAGTATTATTTTTACAATAAGATTTGCATAAATTCCAAAATTTCTGATTTAAATAATTTGTAGATATCAAAAGACTTAGTTCTGCTTTCACTTAAAAAGTATGCTTTGTAAATACAAAATCCGAAAAGTGTTAAGATTAAATTCAAATAGGTATTTGCAGGATATGATAGTCTATCTCCTATTACAATACTCTGGAGAGATTGAAGGTTTTTATTTACTCCGCATTCACTTAAGCAATGAGTTAATTTGATCCAGGGATCTGTAACTACAGGACATTTTAAAAATGTATGATCATAATCTTCAAGTACGTTGCAGAGGTTGCAATTCGGCGAATCAACCATTTGCCATCTAAATCGTATTTGTTTACATGGAAATATATTGTGTATTAATTTGTATTTATATTGTTTAAGTCTGTTATCTGGTAAGTATCGTAAGAAATTATAAAAGATTGACCAATCAATACGTGTGTCAAATTGTGAGTTCCAATAGGTATGTATATATGGCTTTACGAACTTATTTTTGATAAATTCGTCATATATATTTTTGTTGGTTTGCGTGTGAATACTGCGTTGAAAGACAGTGATACCAAGTTGTGTTTTCACTAATGTCGAACGAGACTGTTCTGTTTGTATTTCTTGAATCCAATTTTTGGGGATACATTTCTTTAATAGTGTTATTTCGGCTATCCAATTTGATTTATTATTTAGTTTGTTATATATCAAATTTTCCTGTAAAACACCATCATCATTTATTAAGTCATTAATGAAAATAATGTTCGAATTTATCCAATTGTTAAAGAATAAACATTTATTTTTAATTCTAATGAACCTGTTACCCCAAATTATTTCTTTTCTAATGTTTACTGCTGATTTTGGAGATTTGTGTTCGTTGATGTTTTTTGCTTTTATCCAGATATCAAGAACATTTTTATAAAATTCCGGTAAAAATGACGTATTTAGATTTTTAATGTTATCAATATTAGACTTGAATATGAAAAAATTTTGTCCGAATTCTTTGAAGAAGAATAGGGGCAAAAGCTTCCAACTGGAAAATTTATCGTCTGTTAATGATTTTACCCATTTAAGTTTTATGGACGATATAAACGATTCTAAATCGATCATGTCTATTCCACCTTGTGATCGGTTGCCAATTAAAGTTAATCTTTTAATTTTTTCTCGTTTGTCGCTCCATAAAAATTTGAATAAAATGGTATTTATTTTATCTGATATTTGCTTCGGAACTACTAAGGACTGAAACATATACGTAAACTTTGGTAATAAGAGGGTTTTAATTATTATGATTTTCCCATAAATTGTTAGTTTCCGTTTTGACCAGCTATTAATCAATTGTTTACATTTTCTAATTTAGTTTCCCAGTTCAATTTGTTCAGTCAATTTTGTTGTGACCAAAATAAATACCCAGTGCTTTAATAGGCTTTCGTGGCCAACATATGTTACCGATGCAATCTATACATTGTTTACTTTTTCCTATCCACATTGCTTCTGTTTTATTTTTATTTAATTTCAGTCCAGAGACTAAGCCAAAATCTTCAATTATTTTTAAAGCATTGACGATATCTTGTTTTGCTCGAAGAAAGAGCGTTGTGTCGTCTGCTAGTTGAGAATTTTTTAATTCTCTTTTCGAATTATCGACTTTTACGGATATACCATGAATAATATTTGATTTTCTTATATTAGTTGCCATTAGTTCTGCAGCCATTATAAAAAGTAGGGCGGATAATGGACAACCTTGTCTTACTCCGCGCTCTGGAGAAAAGGGTTTAGATACCCATCCGTTATTAATAATCGAAGTTTGAGCATTGTTGTATAAAGTTTTGATCCAGTGAATAAACTGATCTTTGAAGCCAAACTTGTTCAAAGTTTGTGAAAGGAATTTATGTTCGATAGTATCAAATGCTTTACGGAAATCTAAAAATAATATGGCATCATTTAGGTTTAATAAATTTGTATATTCTATTACATCTTGTATTTGACGTAAGTTGTAGCCAATAAATCTATCTTTGATATAGCCTTGTTGGTCATTGCTGATTATTTTATCAATAACTGTATGTAGTCTAGTAACTAATACTTTAGCAGCAATTTTGTAATCAACATTAAGAAGTCAGATGGGTCTCCAGTTTTCAAGGTTCGTTGGATCGCCTTTTTTGTATAGAAGAGATAAAACAGCAGAACGTTGAGAGTTAGATAATTGAGTTTGTTCATATCCCTCATTAAAGACTGATGTTAAAATGTATTTTAATTTATGCCAAAATGTTTTATAAAACTCAGAAGTAAGTTCGTCTAAACCTGGACTCTTATTGTCTTTCATAGAATTAACTGCAGTTGTGCATTCTTCAATAGTAAAAAGACCTTCGCATTTATCGGCCTCAGCTGTTGTTAGTTTTCTGTCTATTTCAACATTATGAATATAGTTATTAATGTGTGTGACATCGGGGTTAGTTGAAGTATATAATTTAGAATAAAAAACAACTTCTTGGTTTAAGATATCTTCTATTTTGTCATAAATTACATTATTTACTTCAACTTTTGTTAAGTTTTTTCTAGATTGTCTGCTATTTTCAAGCTGTAGGAAATATTTCGTATTTTTTCGCCATTTTCGATTATATCAATTTTTGATCTAATTTGAGCTCCTTTGGCTTTAATTTCATACAATTCAGTAAGTTCAGATTCTATAGTTTCAATAATTGAGGAGTTTTCGTCATTTATTTTAAGCAAGTTTGACAGTTGTTCTTCTAAAACTTTTATTCTGCACGATCTTTTATAGCAGATAAATTTGGAGTACTCGATTGTTTTCTCTTTGATTTCATTTTTAAGAAGCTCCCATTTTGTTTGTTGTGATATGGAGTTTAAAGTATTGTATTTATCTAAAGTCATATTTATTGTTTTCAAGAAATGTTCATCGTTTAGATGTGAATTGTTTAATTTCCAGTAGCCAGGACCTTTTTGTGTGGAAATCAATATTTTAATGGATATAGCTTGGTGATCTGTGTATTTAATGCAGGCTGGGCGGATGTCTGTGGAAAGTACAGTGGGTGTTATGTCGGACTTAATAAGCCACATATCAATTCTACTTTTTTCTTGATTATTGTGTTGTCAATGTTTCAATTGCCATGGTAACCACATTTTTTGAACAAATAAAACATATTTTGATGTGCATAATCTCCTTATTAGTCCCTATCTATAAACTAAGTTTCATTAACTTAGCTGGAAAACTGTTTAGTTATGACAGGATCCAGATCTTCTTGACTGACTGAGTGAGTTACTGAGTGATTGATTGACTGATGGCAAACCTATAGTCCCCTCTGGTAGGGGCCTAATAAGATTCCTAGTCCATGCTCTGTATTATCTGAGACTCTTAGTTTAATGCTGGTTACAAATTAATGTCCAGGCTAATAATAAAGCTCATGTAGTAAAAACAAGAAAACATAATTGTAATCATTGCATTTTTATTAGAATTGCAAATCAATAAATACATGCATTCAATTATCATGAATATAAGAAACGGGACAACCATTTTAATGTAACACAAAACATGTCAAGGTAAAAGTGACTGATCTATAATAAACATGATTATTTCGGCAGCAAATCTATCATTGAACTCAAAAATCTCAAAGTTCAGTTATTCAAAGATATTAAGATTATAATATTCAGTCTATAATAATTTCTTGCATATGTTTTGTTCTTTTAGCTTTGTTACCATCCAAAATTAATGCTCGCCCATATGGGTTATCCCGGTGGCGAGGGTAAATAAATCCAACAACCATCCAAAAATGACGTAAGAGGAGAACAATCATTGCAGCCTTGTGTCTCAATAGTGACAAAGATCTAGTGATTTTAAATACTGAAACACTCAAGTTCATTGTGATAACAGACAATTGCATCGTCACAGTAGTTTTATTGAAAAAAAACAATAACCAAAATGGCTGATCTCCAAATAATGCAATAAACACATAACACACAAACTTGACTAGCAATCTCGTAGTACCAGTACTTTCAACAGTAACTTATATTTAGCTTGATTGTGCAATTATGCATCGTTCAGGATCCCATTTTTAGACCCAAAAATATTATGATATTTTATTGATTTCAGTTAAAATTGTTGTAATTTATGTTTCAGTAACCCACTTAGCTCAGAACCTGCCTTGCAAGCAAGGGGTTGTGGGTTAAGTCTTGCACTGGAAAGAAACTTTTTCTCCTCAAACAACAATATAAGTGATGTGATTTGTGTCAGAAGCCCGGTTAGCCCAGTTAGCTCAGTAGATAGAGCGCCTGTCTTGCAAGCACTGGGTAGAAACTTTTTCTCCACAAATTACATATAGTAACAGAAACAAAAGTTTTGAAAGTTAATATATCTGAAATATTAATTGAATCCTGAAGTTACAATGAAAAATCCCCATTCTCCCAAGGCCACAAACCTAAACCTTAGCAAAATCTCAGCTAATATATTTTATATATATCTTGGCTCAACATTAGTATCACAGGACGAAACCATTGTGCTGAGTTTATTGCAGTAAAATATCAAGAGCTTTCACTTCAGGCCAGTCTCAAACTCAGACTCAGGACTCTGATTAGAGTAAAAGCTGAGTTCTGTACTTAAGATACTTTGAAAGATTCTGATAGGTGATTGAATAGCACTTTTATTTATACTTTGACACTAAATTAATTAATTAATTAACTATCACATCATTTAATTGGTACTGATGTTAAACTATCAGATTTTATAAGTCCAAGTTTTGACATCATATTGCATCCTTGCCATTCAGCCACACATTCACCATTAGTCCTCATGTCAACCTGAAATAAAACAGTTATGAGTTGGTGCAAGGAGTTTTTATAAGAGATATGGCTCTTGATTTATTGTCGAAGTGGTTTAAGATTTAATAACAGGTGATTACTACAGGGCCACTGCAAAACTTGCAAAAAAAGTTTTCCAGTAGATATTCAAATCAGTACTAAACTATTCTTCCAAAAGAAAGTGACAATTTCTCCACAGAAGGACAACAGCATTATTCCAACACAGCAGAAGTTAGTCAAAGGCTTACAAGAAAAAAAAGAACAAAATGCCTAAGTAAAAATCTACAAACCTGTAATTTGTCCCAAACTTTTTTCTTCGGGTTGAGTACGGGTTCTGGTTTCCCTGAGTCATGTCCCTCAAAATAAATAACATCACCTACAGAACTGCCCTCTGGTGGATTTAACGGCTCTACAGCTCGAGGATCTTCTCTGAAATAAACAAATAAAGTATCTACCATGAGTTATCTTTGGAGAGCTTTTTTTCTAGACTGGTTTGAGAAATGTTGATCACAAAGACAAGTGACAGGTTCTTATTATCACACTACTATCCCTTACCGGTCAAAACAACTTCAGCAATAATTATTAGTCATGCCAAAGACGTTATCATTATGCTTAAAAGCTGGCGACGTCATGCATTGGTTATTACATTTGTTACTACATTGTATAAGAAAGATCATGTTATTAATGTGATCAAATCAAAGCTACTATGTATGTCAATCTGAATTTAGTGTAGCTACTACCCTCATATTGAAATGCCTTTTACATGGAAATAAGAATTGTCCTAGCATGCCAGTACTGAAAATCTTAATAATAAGATAGCAATGGGACCCTTGCTCAAAGACTTGGTAAAATTTGTGAATGTAATATGGTCCTGTATTTCATTTTCAATGAAAGTAAACTAATATCTATTTTTCACTAATTCAGTTATCTGTATGCAAAACTTCCATTTTATCAAAATCTACTAAATTCAATAATTTAAATAACGCGAATGAACTATTTTACAACGAAAGTTATCATTACACGCACTGAGCTCATTAAATCCATGTATTCATGCATTAAACATGAGACAAAAATTACACTCTAAAAAACTGCTGAATTTAGCATGACAAAAATTACACTCTACAAAACTGAAGGATTTAACAGCACCAAACAGCAGGTTACTGTTGACAGGTACACACCATATGCTCATTATATAACAGCGAAAATTGCTAGAAAAATAAAATAATTTCTCTTTCTTCATTTCACCTGCTTAACATGAAATGTCATTTTTAAGGAAATAGTGAAAAAGTAGTGATAAATATGTACCGATGGTAGCCTAGCAACTTGGGAGAGAAAAAGGAAGAAGAAAACCCTAACTCCGACCAAGGAGGCGAGGATGAATAATCGTCTGCAAGATCCAATTTTCTGATATGCACTTTTCTTAACTAAACTCACACCTGTTTTATATATGATTAAACTACAGTTTTAACTACTGCTTGTGTGAAGTAAATCTGTCATTCTACAGTAGTCTCCCTTCTCATAGCAAAGATATATATCATTGCAAGATCAGGCCTGTAAAATCCTTTAATTTCAATGGGACAAAATATTATGTTTTTTGTTGAAATATATCATTTCATGGAGATGCAATTTCAAGGATTTCAGATTTCATTAAAACTGGCTAAGTCAAAATTCAGACAAATTACCGTCAATGTAAAATTCATATAATCATTGGTATAACTATTCATTCAGAATTTGATTTTGTGGTCATCCAGGAAATTTAATCCCTATGAATATTAATGATTTTACACTATATCATAGCTAGATCAGGTCCCTATATCCTTTCCGCTGCCACTATCATACACCGATGCGCTTCCAGAGCCGCCTGATGCAGACCGTATTTTGGTGGTCCCCCATTACCACTATTGTTTGCCGAACAGCTACCAGAGACGACTTTTACGTACCGGAAAAATACGGGGTCTTGTTTCTACAGTGGACTAATGCAGGGTTTCGGTGAAAATCCGTTTTTTTTACAATTGAACATAGAAGGAATTTTCCAAAATATACTACATTTCTACGCTATGGTAGTTGTAGGGTACGACATTTGCTACACTGTGGTTGTTCTGTTGATATTATGATATCGGCATTACTACACTGAGGTACGGTTTATAAGATTTTTGCCAAATACAAAAGTCCGCTATGGTACTTGTATTCGAATTGAATATTTTAAGTGTTAAGTTTTGCAAGTCCAGCATAATGCTACTACGGTACTCTGAAATACGATGCATTAAATATACTTGTTAGTTTTTGTAGGACACACTTCACAATACTGGGTTTGCATTTAATATACAAAATTACACCATAGCACTGGCTTTAATCTAAGTTTCCAATTAAATAACGTTACAATAGTAACACTATTCTTTTGTTTAGTGACTGAAGTACATTTCATTTACTGTGGTCTTGATTCCAGTTGTAATCTACTACAGCAATTAGCAATCAGTCAATTCAAAGATGTAACCAAATCTAGCTGTTGTTAAACCTTTGATATCTAGCATATCAAAGAAAAGCACATAATACTGATTCCGTTAGCTATTATAGCTGATTTTTATATTTTTATAGTAAGAATAGTGTATTAAAAATAAATAAGCAAAGTAATTATTAAACAGATAATTATCAATTATCATAATGTGTAATTGTTATACGAAGTGCAGGCCACGTTTGGAAGGTTTAAGAACGTATGTAGTTTTAATATCAGTCTTTTCAGTTGTATTTATGTTCATGAACAAAATAGTACAAGTATTTGAGAACTTTGAGTAACTCCAACTTCAGAACTTTATTTCCCTCTATGGAAGAGTATATTGAACACAATAAAACTTTATAATTGATACAAGTAAATCATTTACACATTAATAGTCTTTATGAAGCTGAAACACGTAGAAAATGTATACGCTAAATCGTCAGTAATATACTAAACGTTCGTGAAATGTACATCAAAACAGAATTAGAAACTTATGTTATAAATTAAATAGTTCAATATACGTATACATATCTGCCAGTGAGATTCGAACCCGTGTACCTAGGCTATGCTACGGTCCGATTTGCTTATCTTTCAGGATTGTTGATGTTTAAAGTTAACTTCATCTATATAGTACTGATTTTCCAGATCAGGCCGGTATTCCACGTGTATGCGTCCGTGTTACGCTTCCGCGTTCCACATGCGGACACATATACCCTATTTCATGCATCCGCTAACTGGAGAAGCGACATTTAAATCGCAGCGCAGACGCGGATATTCCATGTGTCCGTGTCCCGCGTCCGCGTTCCGTATCCGCGTTCGCTTACTTGCCTTTCTGTGTAAACACATCAGTGTATTTTTAATCAAAATACCGTTTTTAGAATGCATAAGAAACTTATAGTTTACATCTTTTTAATACAAAGTATCATGCACAATGAAATATGTTCCTTTTTTACATTTATCTTTAACACCTATGTACATTTGATTCTATGCTAGTATGAAACATTGCAACGCATGTTATTGCGGTGGTTTGGTGCTTTTGGATTTTGGTGATCAAACCTGAAGTGTGTTCAACACCAAATGTACGTTCCTAGCTTCATACACAGGTAACAGACCCGATTGACAAACAAATAACAATGACAGAAGCCATTCTTATTGGAGTGACATCTGTATACTGCGCAGGCTTGCGTAAAAAATCGCTCACCGAACGTCATATGCGGACGACGCACATGCAGTTGCGGAACCTAGATATATTGAATATACCCTACGGTTTTTATCCAGTTCGATGTTTTGCGGAAGCGGACATAAGGATGCGCACCGCGGCCGCGGAAAACATGGAATACCGGCCTAACATTTGCTTGATCACGCACTATTTTTATAGTTACTAGTATTATCACTGTGCAACTGCTTGTGTACGCGTCCGTGCTCCGTGCTCTCGTTCCGTGCCCGTGTTCCGCATACGGACACGGATACCCTATTTTTAAATCTCCGTACAACTTCAATACCAAAGATGAACATATAACGCCAAACATAAGACTCTCATTAAACAGAGTACACTTATCAAACTAAATAAAATTATGTTCACAATATTGAACATTTTATCACACACTTATATTATCCTACATAGAGTATACATGTGTTTCGATTTTATAGTTATAGTTTGTGTTTTGCTGCTAAATTATGTTCATTTTACATTTTCAACACCAATATGCATTTTGATTTAATAATGATATGAAGCATTGCAACGCATTATGTTGTTTCTGTGGTTTGTGTGTTTGCTTTTAGGTTGTCATAACCGAAGTGCGTTCAACACCAAAGTGCGTTCCTAACCTCCTACAATCGTTACAGACTTTGATGAACAACACGCAATGGCAGTACTTAAAGCAATTCTTATTGGAGTGACGTCCGTATAATGCGTCCGCTTGCGTAAAAATCGCTCACGATGTGAAACCAGTTGTGTTCAGTTATTATCAAATACAATGTGTATGATTACGGTTCCCTATGCATAACTGGCACACCTGATTCCAACAATCTTGATCTATATGTTTCATATACTTGTTTGTATACAATAGTTTCGTTGTCCGTAGTTTTCATTCAGTTGCTCATTTCATTATTACGTATGTGGTTATGTAAATACAACAAAAAGGTGTCACTTTGAGACAAACCATTGTTCTTAGCCTTTTGTAAATTTCTATGATTTAGAAGTTGTAAATTTTATATTTTTGCATACGCTCGTTTGTTTCAATAGTTTTATAGTCCATAGTTTTCATTCACTCGCTGGTTTCATTATTTTCTTTTTAAGCGTTTATGTAAATGCGTGTACAACAAAAAGGTTTTGCAACCTATCACTTTTAGTATCATACTATGTACATTGGCGGCTCATCTGCATCGGGTGTAACAGCCGACTTGCGACACAATGTCTGGGGGTATTTGTACTGTTCGCATTACTCACGTTCGTCAAATTGGTACTTTTTTTAAGTATAACAATAAAAGTGTAATGTAACCTGTCTATTTTTTTTTCATTGACAGTATTTACATACAATTGTTTTGAAAGTTTCCTTAAATTGCCAGAACAATTAGTATACTTATCATTGCGTTCTGGTTTTAGTTGAATGAATATCTGATATATATCTAACAAGACAAACATGAAATAAATTCAATTAAGTGTATCCCTTGTTTTGTTTGACTTTGATAGTTTATGGTACGTGCTGGTCCCCTTCTTCATGCTCAACTCATGTCTGTGCTCATATAGTAAAATGATAAAACTTTATATGTGATAAGTGGCCTTATAGTAAGCAGAGTAATGTTTTATTATAAAATAAAGATGATTCAATAGTTGCACTGTAAAGGAGCAAATAAAAGTTCATAGTGCTCGAGTTGAGTAGAGCATGGAAAAGGTTTTGTAATAATAGGGCCAGATCCTAGTGGAGCTTTCTGTATAATGCTGCCTGTATGCCTGTATTCCGGTTGTCAGAAGTCGCATTGCAGACAAAGAAAACAGCTAAAACTACAGTAGCATTCAAATGGGGTTTTTCAATTCCAAAGCGAGTCAAAAGACAAGGGACCATCACAAACAGACACTATATCCATAATGGATAAATGGACACACTTCCACTATGCTCCACCACGAATACTACAGAACACTGAAGTGGCATAATGCGCATTATTTGAATTAAGTCTTCAAAACTCGTCAGTGGCAGACAGGTTATCTTTAAACGCTTAGAATACCAAAGCCGCCCAATGCAGACAAAACGAAAAAGCTGAAACTACCATAGCATTCAAATGGGGTTTTTTTACTTTAAAAAAGAGCCTGAAGACATGGCACCAAAATAAACAGAGACTTCGTCCATAGTGTATAAATGTGCATACGTCTGTTACGCCCTTCGGTGACATTGGACTACCGTAGTGGCATAATGCGCATTATTTGAATTAAGTCTTCAAAACTCGTCAGTGGCAGACAGGTTATCTCCAAACGCTTAGAATACCAAAGCCGCCGAATGCAGACATGACAACAAAGCTGACATTCGAATGGGTTTTTCAATTTAAAAAAAGAGCCTGAAGTTATGGCACCAAAATAATCAGACACTATATCCGTAGTGGATAAATGCACACATTGACCAAAAACATTATTGTTACCTGCAATGCCATAGTTGAGTAAAATGAATTTTATGATACGTAGAACTATACCACAGCGTACTTTAGTATGATGTGTTTTAAATGTATAACTACCATAGTGTATACTGAACACTGTTTCATTTTAGAATCGTCCAATGTGCTTAACTGCAATGACTTATTGAATAAATAACCTGAGTGCAGTTTTGCAGCTTTATCAGAACTATCTCAAAATGACCATAACGTCATTGTGCAAGTCATTCATTCAAAGCCTGCAAAACTCGTCAGTGGCAGATCTGCTTTTTTCGACTCTTAGAATACCAAAGCCGTATAATGCAGACACACCAAAATTGTTCAAGTTACCGTAGGGTAGAAATGAAGTACTAATTATTTTTTTAAAAATGAGTTTGATAAGAATCGCAAAGCGCAATCTCTAAAGCTAATTGGTATTTTTTGAAAGTGAGGATCCTTTAATAACTTGAATTGTGTCACTTGCTTATTATTTGGCGATAACCACCGTTTCTGCTCATAATTAGACATAAGGTGTTTGTTTTTGTACTTAAATACGGAAAACTTGTATTTTTAAAAACAATATTATGCAATATAATATAATAGAAATGACCTAAATGAATTTTTCAGCTAATTGTGTACTATTTGGTTAATAATATAAATGCAGGTTTTATCCTCATAAAAAAACCTGTAACGAGATACAAGCATTTTAAATGCACCTAAATATAAGACAAAACCTAAAAATTCCTGGTAGTCCAGCGCTGTACGATGTTGGTATTGAGGAATATCATTTTTGTGGTACGTTTTAGGCGTCAGTGGCAGTCCTTCTATGTACACTAGTGGTAATGGCGACCCCCATTTTTATGGTCTGCATTAGTCTGCTTTGGTAGCGGAAAGGATATCCATGCTTAGCAACACTGAGGCAATTGCCTCGATGAAAATTTGATAAATTATCAAATTAAGATTTTTTTAAGTTCAAAAAACGGCTTGCATAGATCATATTTTTTGGCTCTGGATATGGCCCTGTAGATAGTCAAAACCTTGCATTTAAAAGTTTGCAACTTTCAGGAAACATCACTTTTGTTAAATAAATAGTTATGAGGCTTTGAATGTGTCACATTAAAGAAACTGGTTGGTTGCAAAGCAATGATATATTTTTCAAATACACCAGATGATTTTCTGTTTACCTCTGCACCGTCAGAAGTCAGATTTTATAAAAAAAACCCACCCAAAATCTAGGTTTTGACTGTCAAGAGCCGAAAAACCATATAACTTTTAATGCCACAAATTAACAAACCTTGTATTTATAAGTCATTTCATATAGAAGTGAAAAATATTCATGTAAGAATTCTAAATAACATTAATAATAATTCCTATCATTCACTTTAGCGTTTAATGTCATAAAGAATAATATATATATTAAAAGGGTTTTCAGCAATAAAATGCATGTCTTTTCACAAAGCGTCATCACTAACTCAGGCAAAACTCATCTTACCCAAAATTCCTGAACATATGGTTAAATGCTGTAAAATCATTTAATTTTAATGGAAAAAAATTGTGTGGTTTTTTTAACAAGAGGGCCCGTCTGGACATATGTTGCTCACCTGTTGTACATTGGTCTAGGTATCAGTACAGCTTACATTCTGACCATATTTCATGAAGATTGGATCAAAATAGGGGTCTCTTAGAGTGAGCACAAGGTTTTTCCTAGAATTTGACCAAGTGACCTAGTTCTTGACTCTACATGACCAAGATTCAAACTAGGCCTAGATTGTATGTAGAATTGCATTCTAATTAAGTTGCATGAAGATTGGATCAAACATGTGACCTCTAGATTGAACAGGTTTTTGTAAGATCTGACCTTGTGGCCTTGTTTCGACCAGACATGATCCAGTTTCGTAAGTGGCCAAGATATTATGGTGGGTAACATTCTGACTTAGTTTGGTTGAGTTTGGATCTGAACTGTGACCTCTATAGCAAGGCTTTCATTAGATTTGGCCTAATGACCTAGTTTGAAAACTGGCATGACCTAGTTTCCAACTTGTCCAAGATTTCATGGAGTGTCATTCTGACCAAGAATCAGAAATATTGGAAAAACTGGGACCTCTGGAGTGAACACAATGTCTAAGATTTGACCAAGTGACCTAGTGTTTGACCCAACATGACCCAGTTTTGAACCTGACCTAGATTTGTTGGAGAACAACATTCTGATCAGGTTTTATGATGATTTGATCATAACGTCGAGCTCGACTGAACACAAGGTTTTTCTAAGATTTGACCTAGTGACTTAGTTTTTGACCCCACATGACCCAGGTTTTCATGGAGAATAACATTCTGACCAAATTTCATGAAGATTGGATCAAAACTGTTGCCTGGTGTACACAAACAAATTGTTGACAGATGGACGGACAATGGACAGATGAAGAGTGATCACAAAAGCTTACCTTGTCACTATGTGACAGTTGAGCTAAAAAGACCATTTTGCGGGATGTAATTTCAAGGATTTCTTATCCAATAAAACATATACTATAGAAATTATTCATATTTGTGATTGGTAGATAATCTCAGCCACAAAATTAAATCTCCTTTGAATATTAATGATTTTACAGTAGTATCAGTATATACATGTAGTATTGATGAAACAAACAACAAACCTTGAAGCACACATCAACATAGCAGATGACACTATTCCTCTCATTTTGACTGGTTTCAGGTTACACAGGAAGACGCCCAGTCTATCTTGTAGACTTTCTTGAGGAACCAGACCAACCAGTCCACTGACAACAACCCTAGGTTCTGATTCACCAAGATCCACGGTCTCAACAAACAGAGATTCTGCATCCGGGTGCTGGAAGTAAATCAAAATTGTTTTAAATCTCACTGGTCAACAGTATATCAATCATATTGAGACTAAGTCTGTTACTATAAATTGTTTCAGATGGGACTAAAATTAGTTTGGGCAAAAAAGGTGAACCAAGAAATCCACAAATTAAATCCCTACAAAAATCAATTATTAACATCTTGATATTAGAAGAAACAGCAGTTACCTGGAACTAACTATGTTGAGCATCAAGTAAGTCCAGTTTGCAACAGCCAGATATCAAACCCATAATCTTTAACACTTAACAAGCTTTATCTGTGGACATCATGCTCACCTATTATCAGTGGTTACTTTGAACAGTAAATTGATTTGAAGCATTAATTAAAGCATTTTATTGATAAAATGCTAAAAACTGTTACCTTCTTGCATGCACTGATAGGGGCTCTTAATAGTGAACAGTGTTCAAGGTATCAGAGCAATATGTGAATGAACTTTGAATATATTAGCAATGGTACACAAACGTGCATTACATTGGTGCTGACTGCAGTAACTCCCTTATTCTTCAAATACTGGAGCTAATATTAAAGACAGGATTATATAAATACCAACCTTTTCAACTTTAACAATTTTGCCAATTCTCAAATCGAGTTTAGAGGGAGACAACTCTTCCTCAGCTTTTGCTCCACCAGCAGCAGCATTACCTCCCTCTACAAATACAAGAAATCATGGGTAATTTTTTATTGAAAAACATTTCCAAGGGAAGGTTTCCAGTTTTGGCATTTTTATTAAGCTATAGTAACAGTGTTGAAAGTGTTCTATGCTCTTGGTAAAGAGGTTTAGGCCGAAACATAACGACGGTGACATTCGAAAATGCCAAATTATCAAAATGCCATTTTTTATCTTAAGTTATTCCTGTTTATCGTTTTCCCACTCTTTAAAATGTATCTGGGGTTAAATTAATTAGCCAATGGGAAACCATCAAATCATCAAGAAACAAAATGCCTAATTTTTATCTGTTCATTTTGGTAAAAAACCCCAACAAATATCACTTCCATTGTATGCATTATGCCATTCTTATTCAAGGGTATGAAATATATTAGTTCTATATTCAATAATTTATAAAGGAATTTTTAAAAAGTTGTTTGACTCTCCTGAAAAGTGGGATTTTATCATACAGCATTTTCAAATAGCACCGTAAATAAGTAACATGTCAGCAATTATCAGTCATACCATTGTATCAGTCTAACTAAAAACGCATGTCAGAGATACTGATCACACTTTGACTTTAACAACAACTTGTACATTTTTGATACAAAAATAACAATACAAATGATCTTATCATATTATGAACAAGACAAATGACTAAACATCATTTAGTGAATTCTGCTTTGTCAGTTGTTACTCATTTTAAGTTAAACACTAGTCCAATGGTATCAACTCCTAAAGTAGGCCTACTGGACCAATTCAAATGCATGACTTATGTCACACACAGTTTTAGTGGTAGGGTACCTAAATGCCTTGGTCACAATGAGATGTTTTTGCTTCAGCAATGTCCCAATCTCCCAATTTTATAAATAGGCATCATAAGGCATCAAGAAAAGGGTCCTCTTGGTCTAGGAAAAGCTTTGAGTAAACATTTGAAAATTTGTGACATCCTCATTCCCAATGTCTCATGAAGCTGATTTATTTAAATCGGGAGTTCATCGTCGAGGCAAAAAAAGGCTCAATGGGCCCAAGGCATAGGCACTTTCTTACTTTTTTTCTCTACTGGGTAAGCTGTAGACGAGAGTTTCTTCATTTCAGGTGTATTGAACTCTTGTCTGATTGGTTCTAGAAGTGCATTCAAATAACCCTCCACAGCCCCTTTCAAATCACCAGGATGTAATTCCTTAATAGAAGTGAAATAAACATTGTAAAAAATCTAGCAACAACATATTCTGTTTCATTTTCTCAATCTGTTAAATGAATAAAACACATAAATGTATCAAAAAGGATTTTTTCAGAGGGCCACAACTACGGCAAAAATCATACAACTAACAATTCTGGACAATATGCAGAACTTTACTTGGTTACAAATATTCATGTATAGTTTAAATGAAATCTAATGAATGGATTGAGAACTGGCCAGGACAAACTTTGTGACATCAATCCATCCAGACATCCATATAGGAACAGGACTGAGGTCCAGTACAAACTTTATTTGACCCCCACTATATTCTAAATATCACTGGTTTCGCGTCATCATTGAAGTCGCTGCATTTTCAAAACTCTATCATCGTGTGTTAACCAAAGTTAAACTTCCTGTGGTTGTTGTTGAAATAGGTCACAAACCACTAGAACTGATTTTTAAGATGCACACATTCTGACAATTTCACGAAATGAGCCCACATGGGAGTGCAAATGAGGGACAGTCCAATTATTGCTAGCACTGCATTGAACATTATTTATTCCTCAACATGAAGTTTTTAAATTGTTGTTAATTCGTTAAGCAGCCTTAAACTTTTACTTTTAAAATCATTGATCAACCAGAAATAGATGTGAATATAGCGTGGTTAAAATTTAGTGGTGTTTTACCTTTCAGTATACAAATAACTGCTTGGAATTGAGTCTTACCGCGAAACCAATGATGACGTCATTTGACTTAAATGACCGATACCTATCGTAAACAAAGCAGCAATACTCTTTATTTTTGCTACTTTAGTGGCCTATTTGCGGTGTATTTATCATAAATAGGATGGAAAAGTAAGATTATATCAAGTTTTGTTAAATATGCGTCGATTTTTGCCTTTAAATAACGGTTTTACTGTAAATACCGCGAAACAACAGATGGCCAGTATACCTAGTTATCATAATTTATAAGTGGTTAGGGGTCTTATCTGACTGTATTCTTTCACTAAAAACAGGACTGTTATGCCCCATTTAGAAGCCTTGTCCACAACAAATAGCTAAGTCAGGGGCCATAATTTTGTTGAAATTTTGGATAGCTTCGACAATGTAATGTGTTTATGATGGTTATCAAGTATGCCAAGTGTGAAAGCAAGGTTTTGATGGACTTAAAAAATATTTGAATTTCAACATTTTGTGACAGATGAATGAACAAAACAAACAGACAAACAGACTGGTGCATTGCTACATGTCTCTGACAAGTATCAGTAGAAGCCGGGGCATAAAAAAAAGTAAACTATAAATTATAACCTCAGCACTGAATGCCTTCTCCAGATCATCAAAACTTGTGAAAACTACTGTACCACCATAGGCTTCTGGTCTCTCAACTTTAAACTCTAAAAACAAATAATAATACTGTCAATAATTCATAATTTTAACTTAGAATCTGACCCATCAGGTGATGGTTCATACATGACATATCATAATATGTCTTCATCGTTAAACAGAGCATGCATTTATACAAAATAAGATAAGTTATATGACATGTTCCCTTTGTCAGAAAGAGTTTATTCACAAAAAGCATAAGACTGAAACACAGACTTAAGACTTAAATTTGACAAAATTTATAATCTCTGTATTGTATTTTTTTTGCAAATACATTTAACCATGACATGTTAAATTTTACCTGATAATTTGTTGGTACCTGCTGAATATTTATACCCATTTATATCAAAATCATTAAATTTATGTCAGCATAAGAGCAAATAGAACATTTAGTAATATAAAGTCAAAGTCTGGGTTTAAGACTTACAACATTAGTGATTATGGCTCTTGGTCAAATTAAATTTTTTAATCTGACTTTTCAAACAACCTTTTTACCACTAAAAAGTCCAAAAAGCCGCAGATAAAGTTAAAAGGACCAATTAGTTTTTATACTATATAACTCGTAAAATGGTAAAATAATGTACAACATTATGTAAAAAAATAATCATGATTAAATTAAGATGTGGAAGTATGTTTACATAAAGTCTGTCATGTGACAGGACTCATGCCTCTCAATACTGATTTTAAAGACTCTAGACTCATGACTGCACTATTATATTTATTCAAGCAAGGGATATTATGGTTCGATCATCAACTTTTGTCTAGTCTGGTATGTGATAGGAAGTCTTAATGCGCATGCATGTGATCGGACATACTTAAGTCGGTACCATAGTTCTCTGTACTTCCAGCTGCGCTCACAGCTTCAAAGGGTAGTAACTACGACGTTATGAATTTGAGCAATTGGAACATCTGTACAGCAGTTAATCACAACCAGAACAAAACAAACCGTCCTATATCCGAGGTTTGAACCATAGTCGACAAAAATATGTCACATTTGCTACCTATACAAGTTCAAACAGAGTATCTTCAAACCATATTAACAATGGTCAAACTCGACCTATATTGTAAAATATTAATTATATTTACCTCCAGTTTTAGAAAGTGGGAACAGGACATATTTACAGAATGATAGAACACCATTGTCAGCAATATTTCCTGGCTCACAGAATGCTTTCTTTAATTTCTTCTTCAGCTGTGCAGGTGAATCTAACAGATCTATTTTTGAATCTTCTTCTGAAGAGCTCATTTTACCACCAGTTAAACCAGGTACTGAAACATAGTATATGTACATTCATATACTACATTACTATGTAAATATCAAAAAAATATGTAATACCAACAGTTTAATTCATAACTAGTGTAAATAGATATCTTGCCAAAATTCCAGGTGCCTGAATCCCCTGCTTGATCAATACGCAATGAAATTTAACAGATAGAGAGGATTTACAATGGGAATGCATTATAACATTTTTATTTATGTCATGATTTGTTTTCAATCTTTTATATTATTTCCAACATCATGACATGTACACAGTAACAAAAGAATTATCTTACCCATTGGATTCATTAGATGAGCTCTTTTCTTGTATCCAAGGTGAGGCATATACTGAAATGAGACAAGTTACATACAGTTTAAATAAACAACATAATAATCATAATATTGCGCATAAAAAAGTTAGAAATTTTAAATTTAACACTATTTGCATTCAAAAAATATTATATTTTTATGCCCCCATCTTATTATAAGGGGTTTATTGAATTGCACATGTCGGTTGGTCTGTCTGTCATAGGACCAAAATGGTGTCTGTTTAATAACTCAAAAACGCTTTGCCCTATAATTATCAAACTTTGCATGGAGGTTGTCCATCAACAGCAGATGACCCCTATTTTTTAGGTCAGTAGGTCAAGTCAATGAGACCTGTACCATTTTCGACATTTAGGCTACCATGGGGAATACATGTTTCACAGACATCAACGTATGTTGCAAGAAATTTTAGTGACTTTTGTGAGAGGCAATATATTCTCTAAATTATCCTTGCATCCCTTTACTTCACTATTATACGGTACTATTTTGTCCATTGTTGTATTTTTATAGGCAAGCTTATTACAGGGTTGCCAGCAACTTTGGTTGTTAACATTCCCTACTTTGCCCTGACAAAAACATACTACCAGTACTGCGGTAATTTTTTCTAAGTCCTTATAATAACTTAAGGTTGTTCTTTTGTACTATTCAGGATTTTAGTACTACTTTAAGTCTTGTATTTGGGAAATACATGGACCATTAAAGCAAACAATTATGACAACTTTTCAGAAAAAAAATGAAAATATGTTTTATTCTTTAAATATATTTTTATTGTAAGAAATTTTTTTTGACTGTCAATGCCACAGAATAGATCAAACATCGACCCAGAATTTCATTTTTCCCTGACTTTTCACTGAATATTCCGAAATTTTACTTTTCACAGACCGTTATCAAGAATTCCCTGACAATTCACTAACTTTAAAAAAAAAATCAAATTTCCCTGACTTTTCAAGGTCTCTGGCAACCCTGAATAATGCTGTACTTTATTTTACCTTTTCAGCAAATGTGAAGATTTTTCTCTGATCAACTCCACCAAACTGAGCATCCACCTTCAGGTATTCTTCATCTAAAGCCTGAAATAACACAGTGTTTTATCAAATAAACACCATCATACAATGTAAAGTAAACTTCCACTTATTATAAGACTATCAAAAAAGTAATCTAAAGTGTAAATCAGTTTCAATAGCAGACAAAACAAATCTACAGTTCTAATACAAATTATGACTTTGCCAAGTTTGGTTCCATAAAATTGCAAAAATCATGTATTCAAATAAATTAAAGTACTATTATTATAGAAACTTAACTGTTTTGAAAATGGAGTGGTTGAATAACTATGATTCTATCAATTATTAATACCGGATTGTAACATGTCATATTAAATACTGTAAAATCATTAATTTTCGAGGGAATTAAATTTCATGGAATTTGTGGTTCGCCTTCCAACCATAAAATCTAATCTCATCGAAGAATAATTTTGACTCTTGTATTTATAACCTAAATGCAAATCCACAAATTAATGTCCCACCAAAATGGTATTTTTACCAAAACCATGAAATTTCGTCCCATCAAAATTAACTGATTTACAGAAACTTTAA
The DNA here is from genome assembly GCA_963678985.1 of Spisula subtruncata. Classification (NCBI taxonomy): domain Eukaryota; kingdom Metazoa; phylum Mollusca; class Bivalvia; order Venerida; family Mactridae; genus Spisula; species Spisula subtruncata. The sequence continues at coordinate 21,988,309 of OY787664.1, read as the reverse complement.
GAGTCTTTAAGAGTATACAATTTTGTTAAGAACAAACCTGGAGTCCCGGGTATAGGAGACCACTGAGTAATGGATGGTCGACTTGTTTGACCACTTCAGCTCCAGCTTTCTTAGCATCGTGTTCTGTCACTAGCGAGGATAGTTTGTATACATCTAATGTGTACTCCCTGAAACACACCATGTAAACATGATAACATACCAATAACTCCACAATCAATTATTGTGATTATAATGTTAACTAGAAATGTGTTCTGACTCCATAGGGCATGATCTTGGGGTGGACTCTAAATGAAAATATGATTTGGGAACAGAAAATTGCCTGATGGGGGATGATATTGTCGGTCATTGCATACAGGTTTTAAAACAGTTGTATTTCTTTGATGTGGTTTTAAACACAGGTATGGCTGTATACACACTTGTCATCACTTACCTGCTCAATTGGTATTCAGTTCCTTTCACAAATTTCAACTTATCCAGAGGTACGCCGATAGATTTGAGCATTGACTTTATAGTATGTTCGTAGTATTGAACTCTAAGCTGTAGCAAGGACCAGGGAGCTTTCATATTGTCTAGATAAGCATGAAGATCAGCAAACAGTATGGTCACCTAGTGGAATGAAACATATATCAAATGAGTAAAACTTTAAAGCCGAAATGTAGGCAACTCTAATTCATAGACTTGTTACAATAGTGATACAATAAACCAAACAATAATTTACTTAGGCGAATATTAACCTTCGCATTTTGCGAATATAAAATGTTCGTGTTTTTTAATCATATGCATTGGACACTTGTATAGGACGGCATTTTCCCGGTATTTACCGACCAACATTGTGTTTTTAAGTCTCCATTTTGATAAGTTACAGCAATTCTAATCACCCTTTCAACCAGAAACGAGAGTCAGAAAGTGACTTTTTTCAATTTCACGGGACAAAGGGTTAACCCTGGGGCAGATAGAATCTTCAATACTGAAATTTGTTAGAATCATACAGAGCTCCAGATAAGGTGCGTGAAAGCATGATTATGCATTGAAATTAACAAATAACGCATTAAAAATTATTTTTGTGCGTTGTAAAACGCATTGAAAAAGACAATCACGCATTTCTGATCGATTCCGATGCGTCAAAGGGAAGTAACTCTTCCGTATTCCGGTCAGTTGTCTTGATTTTAGACACTACCAATCCAGTGTACAGGTTCAAAAATTCACTGACAAATGTCATTTCGAAAACGAAAGTTTTTATTGGTAAATATGCAGGAATCTAGCTCTCATATGCATGTATTTAAACCAGATGTGGTAACACATGAGAGTATATACGACCTTGCATATAATTTATCATGGAAGATGCTATGAAAATAGCTTGAATTGAAACTTTCCAACATAAAATAGTTGAAAATACATGCATGACAGAAGCAATTGACAACACGCAATAAATGCGAGTTTCACGGTTAGTTAAAGTCGATATTGTAATGTACCATGTAATTCAATTCACAAAACAAACTTTAAAAAAAATTGAATGAAGATCACTGAATATAAATGCTTCACAGTTCGTTAACACATCCTTTTCGTGGAAAACAACATGGATGCATTTTATTTCCACTTTGTCAATATACTGATAAGGGTCTAGCTACCGGACATATCCCAATGAGACAGCACAGGCATTTGGAAAAAGGAACTGTTTAAACACCCTTTCAATTAAGACCGTAATTAAATTGTCTCCCTTTGATGACGTCAAACGAGGGCTCAAAGCGAATACACGAGCCTATTACCGTTAGCGTGTAAAGGAAATAAAAAATGTGTCAACTTTAAACCGCTGTAAATCACGTTTTACTCTGTCGATTTTTAAACGATGAACACTTACGAAAACAAGATCGTATAGACTTTTTAATAATGTAACTTTTGTTAATGTATTTTCAATAATTAAACATAACAAGAGCTGTCACTAGACAGCGCGCTCGACTATTTGCAGCCATTTGTCCGAAAAAATATAAGTTCAAAACAGGCCATTTAAATTTGTATTATATTGAAACGTGAGTTACGCTACTTAGTTGACTACATGGCAATGAAAGCTAATGTACAATGGTTGTTGAGGCATGGCAATTATCTCAACACTGAACTATTAACAAATATTTGTCAGTGAAAATGATTTTAAGACTTCAAGCGGCACTGTACTCTATTCAAGAAATGTGTATGTTTAAAGGGAATTGTATACATCCACTGACATAACAAAGTTTCTACAAAATAATCATATGAGTAAGATATGATTTGTTAAAGGAGTCAATTTTAAAACAATGGTGACAAATTAAAAAAGTAATGTAGAGGATACAGTCATGTAATAAATCAGTGATGAGTTTAAAGTAGTTTAGTAATTATTTTTAGTATTGAATACAATACCATGCCAAACAACACAAGTTTGATATCCTACGAAATCGTGTCTCGTGTCCAAGTTAAAAAAAAGGATCATAGTTTGCATTAAAAAGTTAAACTTTTCAATGCAATATCATTGATAGTAGGTGAGATATGGTTTGAATGTAACTTGCATGCAAAACTTTAACCAAGGAAAGTCTAAGTTAAAAGGGGCATAACTCAAATTAAACTAAAAATGGAGTTATTACAATTGACCAGTACCATTGACTAATGATGATAAACAAGTGTTATAAGTTTCAATGCAATATCATAAATAGTAACTAAGATATGGCGTGAATAGAACTTGCATGTAAAACTTGAACCAATAAACTCCTATGTTAAAAAGGGGCATAACTGAAATAAAAAAATAATAGAGTTATTGCCCTTGACTGATACCATTGACTGATGATGGTAAACAAGTGTTGTAAGTTTCAATGCAGTATCATGGATAGTAGCTGAGATATGGTCTGAATGAAACTTGCATGCAAAACTTTAACCAAGAAAATTCTATGTTAAAAAGGGGCTTAACTCAAATAATAATCATAATAGAGCTATTACCCATGACCGGTACCATTGCCTTATGATGGTTAGTAAGTGTTGTTAGTTTCAATGCCATAGCACAGATACTATTTGAGATATGGCCTTATTAGTAACTTGCATGCAAAACTTTAACCAAATTTTCTAAGTAAAAAAGGGCCATAATTTGCATTAAATTCATGCAAGAGTTATCTAACATGGTTGATTACATGACAGGGAAAGCCAGTGCAAAGTTTCAATCCAATATATGCACTGGTTATTGAAATATAACCAAGGTTAAAGTTTTGCATGTAAAACTTTAACCATATGCAACGCCGACGCCGACGAACAAGTGACTGTAATAGCTCTCATATTCTTCGAATAGTCGAGCTAAAAAGCCATGTTTTCGGAACAAAAATTTCAAGGGCAAGAAAATGTAAAAATAAAGAACTGAATTCAATACTCAACAATTGGCATTTAACTTGCTCAAAATGTTTATTATTTGCAGTTTTAAGAACTGTGTAGACTAAGCTTTCCAACAATTATATTATTAAAAGATATTATTAAAGTTTTAAAAGGAGAGCCATGCTTTTCGAACCTAAATACCATGCATCACGCGCGCACAATCCACTCATTGAAACCTGACTTACATTTTATACTAGCATAAAGAAATTGTGCATTTTAATAATTCATCACACATCATTAATGTATAGAATATTAGCTATATCATTTCAAAAGTACGACTATCCAGCCAGAAATTAAAACGTTAATTTACACAGGAGGAAATTTCTTTCTAGATATAGTTTGTACTAAAATCCGGGCGGCATGATTTTACATGTCCGCATGTGCTTACTTGTTTAGTGTTAACACGAGTACATTGATGTGTTGTTTACTACAATCAAAGAAAGTAAGGAATCACCGGAAAAGTTCACACGACGAATAACTTAAAATCAGAATCAATTCTATGTAACATTTTGTTGTATGTATGTAAAACTAAATTGTTTGGCAATACAATGTACAATGTAGTCTGTTTCAAATCTTACTCTTCCATCATGAAACCTTTGTTCATTTGAAATTCATATACAAGTAAATGAGAAAAGTGCTTTATTTATTTTAAATGGTGTCTACGTGTAAAAATATTGCAATAAATTATATTTGAAACATCAAAATGAGCGTTGTAGCACAAGTCATACAGGTGCATGTCCATTAATTTACACTTTTTGTTCGGACACGGAATTAGAGAGACCTCCGTGGTTTGGATTAACATAATTTATACTTTTTTATAAAAGTAACCCAAACGTTGATTTAAAAGTATCAATCAATGTCAATCATTTAAAGTAAAACACTGATCAATATACTGTACATGTATATTAAGATGACAGATGGTGACAACATAGTATTGATTGGTTGTATATTAGTACCCTGCTGTGCAACTAATTTAGAGTATGGTCTTGGTGGCTTATCTTGATATTAGGGGATCTATGCTGTTTATTGTAAATCATTATATAATTATACAGCACCTAGAATTTATTTATGTTATTTATGCATTAGATTCGAAAAGCATGGCACTAAATTATCTGTCTCACTTTAATTTGTTATGTTTTTCCCATCACTCGAATTGCAGTTCAGGTCACTTTTTGTGAATTAAGATTTACAATTCTTATATTAAAAACAAAATAATGTTAATTGTGATGTTAGTTTGAGGAGCAGTTGTATATAAATAATGTATTTTTTAAATTAATTTATAACAATCAACTGATATCATAATCGTCATTTATACAGCTTTTTAAGCCGAATTTGCCCGAAATGACATGTATGTAACCAGATAGGACATTCCAATAAATAGTTGTGGCTCTAATATACGTGTAGTTTTATTCAAAGGCCTAAATAATTATGTCTTTGTTTTATTACAATCCATAATAAACAACACATAACTTGTGAATTGTATTGATAAAAAGAAATGAGACATAGCAATGATCCAGAGTTAACTAGGTCTAATGGCGGTAATGAAGTAGTAGTACTTATTGAAAGAACCAGGTGAAAATACTTGCGATTTATATTCCCGGCAAAATATACATTTATCAAAGTACAAATATACACTGTATCTTAGCACTAACGCTCAATTTAATGTACGGAATGTGCATGACAATCAACCGAATTACAAAACAACATTAATACAACTACAGATCTTTTTGGAAATTAACGCCCGATAATTGACCATTGTTGATAGAAAAAAATCCGAGAAATCACACGTTTCCTCCACAACCATAACGTGTAACATATTATACATACATTGTTAGTACATTATAAACATCTTTATTGAAAAAACGACAGCTACAAAACATGCAATTAACGAAAAAAGCGATTAAATAATCTCTTCGCTACTGCGTTTATAGTGTCGTTAATTTGTAGAGCCCTCGTTTGACGTCACATCCGGTTACGGGAGGAAAGGGTCTATAGCTTACTTATTTAATGTGAATGTCACTCTATGTGTTTAAAGCCGTAGTCATTGCTATTTTGTCTCCAGAGTGTTTCACTCATTAGTTTTGAAAACAGGGAGTGAACAACTCATTGCACCTAAATATTATCTGGAGCACTGATCAAATATATGTAACTTGTTACCTCGCATCCTGCACGAAGGAAATCAGATATTTTACACATGGGAACAAAGTATCCAACATGTGGTTTGCCAGTAGTAGCTGTACCCCAGTACACTTTCAAGTCTCTCTCCTTTAACACACCCTTTATCCGGTCTTCTCCTATCGTCTCCTAGAAGAAAATAAATTTACTTCTTGGTCAAAATATGAGGGGTATTTTTAAGTTCCAGAAGCAAAATACTCTATAATATTTATCATGTCAGGGTTCTCAATAAGTTTAATCCTAGCAGGCCAAAATGCTTAACCAACAGGCATGATAATGTCTTTAGTATCACTATTTTCTTAAAATTGTGTATATTTTTCACAATTTCAGCTGGCCCAAAATTTTTAAGCAGTCAAATTGGCCCGCAGTTTGTTGTTATTGAGAGCCCTGCATGTGTTAAAATTACTCATACTTTATATCTTGGATACAATAAGTTAACTATTACAAAGCAAACTAGAATCTAGATATTGAGTAAATTACCTGTAGATTTCTGGTGATCAGGGAACATTTCTCATCGGCATTCATTGTTGAGCTATCAGGAAGTGTCACTTGCTGCAAATAGAATGTAAATATTTTTTAAAACTTAAGTCTTAACATATGTATATAGGTGGGAGGTTAAAAACAACATACCTTTAGAAATAACTAAGACTTAGTACCCTGGCCAAGAGACAAACCAGGAACCTCACTGTATGTAGGCTTATTGTAGCCTAAAGTGTTACACAATCACCATCGTGTCATCAAAGGGGCACAACAAGTTACAAGTATACAAGGTAGATACTACAGAGAAAATAATAGTTTTCATACCTCTAACTTGTTGGCAATATCATCAGCCATTGGTAAGCAGTCAAGACACAACACAATCTAGTCTATCGTATGGATACAGAAGATCTGAAATATATGTAACATACAGAGCTAATAAATAAAAGTTCTGCTTCATCAAATAGATTGATAGATTTCTTTGGGTAGAGGTTGTACAATAACATAATAATAAACAAAAATGTTCACTGACACAGACTTAAATTATTTTTGCCATGTAATACGTATATTTCGTATGCCAACTCCAATCAAGTGGTATAATGACTATAATCTTACTCGGACATTCATACTAGAGCAATTCAGCACACTGTCACACTACATGAAATGTCAAATAGCAACAGACAATCCTCAATCTGTCAACTGAAGGCCTGGTCACATGTAGCACATGTTTATGTCTACGGACACTATGAAGTTTTAAATAAGTGGAAAGTGAGTAAGGAGGGAGTATGTGGATGTATGTCCCACATACGGTTTCCCTAACTGCGAGTGACTGTGTGCATTATACGTTGCTCAAAAGTTTGCTTGCGACATGCTTGCAACTACTATCTATATGCGATAGTCCTGTTATTGTGCAAATACAGCTGACACTTATTTTTTTCTTGCGCTGTAAGCTGGCTGTAGAACTAGAAGGCATCCACGTTGCACAATAAGGCGATGAAATTCTAGCATGTACGCAGTGAAAGTCTCAACACGAAGAGTGTGACATCGTCTCTGTGTGCTTACATATATGCTTACAGAGACCGTGCTGACCACTTATAAAGCACATGCATACCAACCTTTCACAAGAACTGTGTTTTAGCACTTAGACAGCACTTGCGGTGGACTGACTCACTGAGCAGCCGAGACCACAGCATTACATTACCAGGTCTAAGAAAGTGTTATATTTACACAATATCTATAAATTTACACAATATCTGTAAATTTACAGACAATCCAATCTATAAATTTACAGAATAGAGGGCTGAAATTTCAAGAAAACATGTTTAAGTCAAAAATCGCAGTTTTATTTGGTTTTATATTGAAAGTATATCATTATTAAAGACAGAAAATGTGCTTCATTTTCCAAAATATTGACTTTGAAATATGGCATATTTTTCATTTTTGAAATTAATAAAATGCATATTTTTTGTCGAAATACATGATAATATGTCTTAAACATAACACCCAAATTCAAATAAACATGAAAATGTGCTTATATCTTAAAATATGTAACTTTGATTTTCATAATCTGTAAATTTACAGAATACAAAATCTATGATTTTACAGATATTGCGTAAATTTACAGATAGGCAGTGGCTAGGATTACGGTACCGTAATCCTAGACCCACAGGCTACGATTACGGAAGTTTTTATATCGAGTGCAATTAAGCGTGCAGGTCGCCTTATATTGCATGTTGACATTAATATTTTATGAATTTATACAAATATTAATCAATTGGTATATTTATACCATCGAGTATAATCAGTTTTTGTTATAGTAAAGATATACAGTATGGTAAACATATTAAAACATCGGAAAATATTCAAATGCAAATACTTTTGATAGTGTATTGTACTTTTATCTACGCATTTATAAAGTTATTAAAATATCGAAAATATATTGAGATAACAGATAATCGTTTGTTTACCTTACAATTTACATAATTCTAATTTTAAAAGATTCCTAATGATATGCAAAGCGTAACCGGTTACAAATTAAAACAAATTTTGTAAGAACTAAATATGACCATATTTGGAATTCGTATCACTACGCGCTGTCACAACGTAGATCCAGTAGTAGGCTGTAAATTGTGAATCAACAAACGATTTATAGCTACTTAATATTTAATTCGAGGAATGAATGACGAACAAAGATATCAGATCTACTACCAAAATTAGCAACACAATTTGTTTCTATCATGCCAATCAATTTCAATGGAACTGCATTTGTGTTTTCGACCACATACTTTAACTTATTTATAAACATTCGGACTGCCTCTATTTTCTTCCCCATGCAAAGACAAAATATTAGCGTAGTAAATTCGACGCATGGTATACTGATATTTCTATTAATTTGTCAATACATATACCAATATTTGTATAAATTCATGAAATAATGACAACATCATGCAATATGAGGCGACCTGCACGCTTAATTGCAGTCGGTATAAAAACTTCCGTAATTCTAGACAGTCCTAGCTAGGACTCGCTAGGATTACGGAACTTCCGTAATCGTAGCCTGTGGGTCTAGGATTACGGTACCGTAATCCTAGCCACTGCCTTACAGATAATCTGTAAATAAAACACTTTATTAGACCTGATTACAACCTGTGAAAAGACACCTCCATGAGTTTATTAACATTTTGTCTTGATCTTTAAATTAATTATGTGTAGTTCATAGACATATTATTGATAGTTTTCCTAAACTTTTGCGACCTATCAACGTGCCTGGTACCTGTGGAACAACGGGTCTTACTAAAAGCAGTCGAATGCCGTCGAAGGACGTCAAAGTAGAAAAAAATAGGTTTTGAGGCATATATGTGTTATATTAAGGTCTTATATGTATGTATATACATATTTGTCACTTATAAAAATCGAAAAAATCCAAGAAATATGTAAAATGGGATATTTATATTCCAAAAACTAAAAACGACGAATCCACGGGAGAGAACTTCGGTTGGCTTAAACAGTCGTCGTATCTTGAGAAAAGCCGTCGAATCGGGATTTAACCGTCTTAACACAAATTATACGATGTATCGTTGTCATATATATCTAGATATATATTTTAGTAACTAATTAAAACCAAAATAAATAAAATTGCATGTAAAATGATGACTTTATTCACCAAAAACTATGCCACGCCGAATCCACGGGAGGGAACTTATGTTGGCTTAAACAACAGTCGTATCTTGAGAAAAGCCGTCGAATCGGGATTGAACCGTTTTAACACAAATTATACGATGTATAGTTGTCATATATGTCTAGATATATATTTTAGTAACTAATTAAAACCAAAATAAATAAAATTGCATGTAAAATGATGACTTTATTCACCAAAAACTATGCCACGCCGAATCCACGGGAGGGAACTTATGTTGGCTTAAACAACAGTCGTATCTTGAGAAAAGCCGTCGAATCGGGATTTAACCGTTTTAACACAAATCATACGATGTATCGTTGTCATATATGTCTAGATATATATTTTAGTAACTAATTAAAACCAAAATAAATAAAATTGCATGTAAAATGATGACTTTATTCACCAAAAACTATGCCACGCCGAATCCACGGGAGGGAACTTATGTTGGCTTAAACAACAGTCGTATCTTGAGAAAAGCAGTCGAATCGGGATTTAACCGTCTTAACACAAATTATACGATGTATCATTGGCATATATGTCTAGATATATATTTTAGTAACTAATTAAAACCAAAGTAAATAAAATTGCATGTAAAATGATGACTTTATTCACCCAAAACTATGCCACGCCGAATACACGGGAGGGAACTTATGTTGGCTTAAACAGTCGTCGTATCTTGGGAAAAGCCGTCGAATCGGGATTTAACCGTTTTAACACAAATTAAACGATGTATCATTGTCATATATGCATAGGTATATGATTTAGTAACTAATTAAAATCGAAAAAAAAATTGAATGTAAAATGATGACTTTATTCACCAAAAGCTATGCCACGCCGAATCCACGGGAGGGAACTTCGGTTGTCTTAAACAAGAGTCGAATCTTGAGAAATGCATTTTTTAAACCAAGTTAATGATGTGTTATTGTTTTGTAATCAAGATGTGTATAAATAATCCAAACAATATGTAACATGGCGACTTTATAACACCTAAAGTACGATGCCCATATTCAAGTGTCAAAATTAGCAGGCCGTTGAATACTAACTTTACACGGTTTAAACATTTTAACTTCAGAATTATTACATGATGTGGTGATCTTTGTTTTCTTGATACATATTTTTAACCAAAAATCCTGAAATGAGGTGAATGTGTCTAACAATGCTACCTAACTATAACGATGCACCGGGGCAAGGAAAATCTATCACTTGTTTATTAAGGGGTGTATATTTAGATAAGAATTATCATTTTGCTGATTATTTGCATTATGTTCGTGTATGATATACGCTATGCATTAGATATGAAGAATCACAGATAATAATTATTTGTCTGTGCATAAATGTATTACATTACTGGTTTTGCAGTTGAAACATATTATATCTCATTTCAGGTCGAGATCCATAGAACAAGGAGATATAATCGACTCATCTATTGTGTGATGTCATATGTATACATAAAGTAAAAAAAACTCTGTAGACCAAATATAGCTGTATTTACAAATGATGGTTTGTATGAATATGTGTAGTACTGCGTGTGAACAGTGTTTGGGATTGGCATTTAAGAAAATAATATATTACATATGTAGTGACTTGTCTGCTTAATAATGAGAATACACTAAATACGTGACCTAATTTTATATATTTAAGTATTAATGATGACCATACCAGCTTGCTAATTAAATGAAAAACTAATATAAATCCCGATTACACGGAGCACGCGGCTCGTATGAGATTCATTTAGAATGTTGTATTATTTCAGATACCGAGGTCAAACCAAAGACCATAAATACTACCATGAAGAAAAGAATTGACGGAGACAAGACGTTACTAACCAACATATTTAAAGTGTAGTCTGTTCAAATGTAGCTTGTAAATTTGATATTATATATTTATGTGAAACATATTGTATGTTCTAATAAAGTGATAAACGATTGTCGGCAGATTCGAGGTTTTATATTGTGTAATCCATGGATGCATCTATAACACACTAGTTAGAATCATCCTCATACATCAGTGGTTAGTCAAGTTCCCAGACTGTGTTCTCGGCGGAGAATGAATACGCTGAAATGGAGATGAAACTGAAACAAGCATATTCAAATGAAATAAGATGTCATCTTGGGATATTATATTATTACTACTAACACACATTCATACATATGATATTTATTTAAGTATGGTTCATTTATTTATTTTATAATCAATCGTCAAATTTTCTATACAAGAAACATAAAATAATTATAATAAAAGCACATTTAGAAACTATGGGACCAACACTTTGTTTCTTCTGTCAAATCCTGTGTAAAAAAATACCAAAGTGACCTGTATATTTCTCACCATCAAATAAATGACACTCTGTGTATAGAATTTTATTGCCCCGCAGTAATTAAAGCTGTCACTAGGACCTACTGCTGGGATTAGCATCCGGTTGATTAAAGATAGTGATCAATCGGAGATTACATAATTGTTACCACCATTTAGACCATGACAAACAAATAAAGAGTGACATTTATACTGGATCAACAAAAGAAAGTGAAACTAATTATTTCTGAATTTTGACATTTTTCAGATGTATGTACATGTCTAGTTATAAAAATAATCAGTATTTTAAAACATTTAACGTTTTGCAAATGGGTCGATGCATGTTAATGTTTAAAAAAATCCGTTCCGGGCAATGAAGATCTTTGCTTTGTTTTTTTCTTCATGTCTGGCTGACATTGGTATCTGCAAAGACGTTCAAACACACACCTTTGGTATCTGAAAAGATATAAATGAAACACGATAAATGTTTTATATATATATATATGTATATATAAGTAAACCTTTCAGATTCATAAACATCAATATATATTATCTTTCACACCTATTTATAAACAAACAGATAAAATCACTATATGAAATCGCATAGAAAAAGTGTTGTTAATATTTAGACGGTTTTCGACTTTTCTAATTCAATCTTATAACATATATGATGTTATTGTAATAATATCGGAATCTCAAGGGTAAATTTGAAACCTTATACGAAATTTTACCATATTATAGGCAAAGTACCCATGATTTAAGAAACAAAACACGAGGCTCATAATTTGGCTCTTTTGCATTCGGCGTGTCATAGTTTTTGATGAATTAAATCATCAATTTACATACAATTTTATTTCTTTTGGTTTTAATTAGTTGCTAAACATATATCTAGACATGTATGACAACGATACATCGTTTAATTTGTGTTTAAACAGGTAAATCCCGATTCGACGGCTTTTCTCAAGATACGACGACTGTTTAAGGCAACATAAGTTCCCTCCCGTGGATTCGGCGTGTCATAGTTTTTGGTGAATAAAGTCATCATTTTACATGCAATTTTATTTATTTTGGTTTTAATTAGTTACTAAAATATATATCTAGTCATATATGACAACGATACATCGTTAAATTTGTGTTAAAACGGTTGAATCCCGATTCGACGGCTTTTCCCGAGATACGACGACTGTTTAAGCCAACATAAGTTCCCTCCCGTGGATTCGGCGTGGCATAGTTTTTGGTGAATAAAGTCATCAGTTTAAATACAATTTTATTTATTTGGGTTTTAATTCGTTACTAAAACATATGCCTAGGCATATATGACAACGATACATCGTTTTATTTGTGTTAAAATGGTTAAATCCCGATTCGACGGCTTTTCTCAAGATACGACTGTTGTTTAAGCCAACCGAAGTTCTCTCCCGTGGATTCGGCGTGGCATGGTTTTTGGTGAATTAAGTCATCATTTTACACAATGTTTGATATATTTTGGATTTAATTAGTTACTAAATTATATATCTAGACTAATATGACAATATTATATCGTTTAATTTGTGTTAAAATGGTTAAGTCCCGCTTCGACGGCTTTTCTCAAGATACGACTCTCGTTTAAGCCAACCGAAGTTCTCTCCCGTGAATTGGTCGTCATATAGATTTTGTGGTATAAAGTCATCATTTTACATTATATTTAAGGTATTTTGGTTTTAATTAGTTACACATATGTACATATACATATAAATGACCGAAAACATAACCTTGTGGTGATTCTACCGTTCCGGTCATTGATCACCATTGCGGTACATCGCCATTTCGGTACATCGCCATTCCGGTGAGTGACGTCACGCCAGCACGAGCATCCTGGCACTTCGACTACGGACTTGGAACAGGCAACACGACATTGTGAACCTTGTTGATACTAAGAAGAATACTGAAGATTACAGACGTTGAGTTAGTGAGTTACTTTATTATTATACTGTATTGGTCTATTCTATAGGTGCAAATGCTCCTCACTGGTGGCAAGCGGTGAACTTATTCTGTTTTACGGAATTCTCGAGCCCGACGCATCTGAAGGTCACGTGACTCCTAGAAAACTGTTTTTTTTCCCTGATTAAAAGCAGTTTGGCCCGACCCATCGTCTAGAATTGATATCAAAAGATTGTTGGAGTTCTCTTTTAGCGTAGAGCGGTGTGTCTACTCGTTATTGAGAACTTGGAAGCTGACGCCACATTGTTTGATATTCGATTCCCGCCATTTTATTGGCCGACGCGTGTGACTTATCACGGGAAGTAACTCTGTTGTGCTTGTTAACGGAAGACGAAGTAAGTTGGTTTTCTTTGACTGTTTTTCATTATTGTATTGTTTTGTGGGATTGTTTCGATATTTTTCCGACCTGTACGTTATATTAAGGGGTAAATCAAGCATTTTCAATTTCATTACGTAAATTTTTGGGATTTTTTGAGATTTTCAAGGGAAGTAACTGGGGTTAGGATTAGATTGTTACAGTCTTGCTTATCTTTACAATATGGATACCTCAGTCATTGATGACGGTAAGAGTGCCATTGCTACGCCTAAGCTGAGTTTGAAAGAAGTCATTGCTGAGAGCATGAGGAAAAAACCTAGGGTGGCCATTAACTTTGCTGATAAAGATACCCTCATGTCCATCCAGGGGGTTGGAGAACGCCTAGCCAATAGTATACTTGCTCTTCGCAAGACCAGTGGTAATATGTCCAAAATTCTTCTGGGTACCTTATCTCGAGGCAAGGTCACGGATGAGTCAATGAACCTCATTGACTTCAGGGAAGATACGTCCCTGGGTAAAGGCTCTTCCGAGTCAGAGGGGGAGGATGATAGACATCTCGGTGCTGTCAGGTATAGTATGTCGAAACGTGACGAGGCGGAGGCGCATACCAGCCGGTATGACCCTCATCAGGGTAAGGTGTCCATAAGGGTATTGGCGACAGAGGAGCCAGAATTTCTGAAGGGAATGGGTAAGTCTCATAGTCTCAGATACTATGAGGAGGAGGACCAGCTACTGGAAACAAAGGGTAAGTCTCGTAGTCCCGATTACTACGAGGAGGAAGGCGATGACACTAGGGGTAAGTCTCGTAGGTCCAAATACTACGAGGAGGAAGGCGATGACACTAAGGGTAAGTCTCGTAGGTCCAAATCCTACGAGGGGAAAGGCAAGGTTAGACCCACAAAGTCTAGGAAGTCCAAGGTCAAATATGCGCTGGAGTACAGCGAGACAGAATCCGACTCTGAGGGGGATTCTTCCGAGTCATCCGACGCTGATGAGCGGTATACTAGGCGTAGTAAGCCTAGTAAGTTGTCAAGGGCCAGTCAGGTAATGAAGTCTCTACCCAAGCAGCTAATGTATGATGGTACAACCCGGTGGAAGACCTACTACAACAGGTTCATACGTTATGCTGAGGCATGTGAGTGGACTAGAGAGGAAATGCTGAACTGTCTGTGTTGGCGTCTGGAAGGTAAGGCAGCTGATTATCTCAGTATAATCATGGACAGCAAAAAGAATCTAACTTACAAATATCTTATTCGTAAGTTAGAGGAGAGGTTCGGGGAAACAGATTTACCAGATGCGGCTCAGGCGCACTTCCAGCAGGCGGCCCAATATGCAACTGAGGACTTGGAGGACTGGGCTGATAGGGCCCTAACTCTTGGTTACAAAGCCCTCAAAGGTGTTGACGAGGATTATGCCATGCGACAAATTGTGAGTAGATTTTGTCAGGGTTTGAGAGATCGTGAGGCGGGGCATCATGTTTACATGAAACAACCGAAGTCGGTCCAGAAGGCCATACAGCTGATCCGGATGTACACGCACACACATGATGCGATGTTTGGACAGGGCGAGACGAAGAGGGCGTATGAGAACACTGAAGTGTTTTCTGTAGGTAAGGCCAGCTACCAACCTAAGACAGATATGGATGTAATGAAGGAGTCCATCACGAGTCTACAGAAGACAGTATCAGACTTAGCCCTAAGTCTCCCTAGGAGAGTATGTTATCACTGTCATGAGCCAGGTCACTTCAGACGTAGTTGTCCAAAGCTTAGAGAGGGGGGTTCTTTAAACGGGAACGGGTCGGGCAACTAGGCCTACATCCGACCCTTAAGGTGAGTGCACCTGCTAACCCCTCGGGTCGACAGGTGGGCTCACCAAGGCCTCAGTCGGGACCGGTCCCGGTTGAATCACCCCCATCTCCCCGAGAAGTCCCAAACCATAAGAGGGAAGACAAATCCAAGGGTGTACCCCCACAAAGGACAGTGCATGCATCAGAAGCCTCTGATGACAACCAGCCCTCTACACATGGGCCGGAAATAGATGCGGAAGGTCATAATAAGTTAACAATCTGTCAATTACGGTCAGTGTCCCAATTTACCATGAACATTCAGGTAATGGGTCAGACTCTTTCAGCGGTGGTTGACACTGCGGCCATGGTCACTATTATTTCGGATAATGTTTATAAAAATTTGGTTAGGAAACCCCCTTTAATAAGGAAGGTCAAGCTTTTAACAGCTGGGAGGGGAATGCCAATGACTGGCATGGTAGTTGGCCCAGTTAAACTCAAAATAGGGGACAGGTACTACTCCGAAAATGTTCATGTAGCCCCTATTGAACATGACATGTTACTAGGTTTTGACATCCTACGTGACACCGGTCATGCCGTCTTGTATATGGAAGAGGGAGTATTACATTTTGATGGTCAGATAATTAATTTAGATATGGATTCGGGTATAAGATCACCTTCCGTAGCTAGAGTCTCAATTGCTAAACGTCTCGTAGTCCCTCCAAATTCTGTGATTAAAGCAAAATGTCGTATGAATGTCAAGATGCCCGACTATGTAATAGAACCGGTCCAGGGTATCAAACTTATGGCCCCTCGCATTGTTAGACATGAGGGCCAAGATCCAATTGTCTGTTTAGTAAACCCGTCCGATAAGTATCGCACGCTCAGGCCTGGCACAGAAATAGGCCGGGCGTATGCCATAGACGAGGTACTTCCAGACAACCACGAGAGTGGGGATGCAAGTATCCCCAGTGTAAGTGAAATGACGGTACCGGACAGGGGTCCGTCCACGGCTATACCTTCACATTTACAACAAATGTATGACGAATCCTTGGAACACTTAGACAAGGAACAACAGATGAGGTTCGCCCAAGTACTCATTGAGTACCAAGATGTGTTCGCGGAGAGTGAGTATGACCTTGGTAATTTTACAGGTGTGGAGCATAAGATTGACACGGGTAATGCCAAACCCATCAAGCAGCGCATAAGACGTACCCCAGTCTGTTTCGCGGAAGAAGAAGAAGCGCACTTGAACAAAATGCTTAAAGCAGGAGTGATCCAGGAATCAGTGTCTGACTGGTGCTCCGCCCCTGTATTAATTAGGAAGCGCGACAAATCATTAAGGTGGTGTGTAGATTATCGAGCTTTGAATGATGTGACTGTTAAGGACGTCTTCCCTCTACCATTGGTAGATGACTGCCTTGATACTCTATCGGGAACAGCTTGGTTTTCTAAATTAGATGCCAACTCCGCGTATTGGCAGGTTCGTATTGACGAGAAAGACCGAAAGAAAACCGCGTTTATTACTAAGTACGGGTTGTTTGAGCACATTAGTATGGGCTTTGGTCTATGCAACGCCCCGGCAACTTACGCTCGCGTTATGAACTTGGTTATGCATGGTCTAACTTGGAAAACCGTTTTGGCCTTTCTTGATGATATTGTCGTACTCGGAACCACATTTGACGAACATTTAGTGAACTTGCGCGAGGTGTTGAAGCGATTTCGTCAGTATTCGTTGAAGCTCAAACCCAAGAAATGTTGCTTCTTTCAAAAGGAGGTAGAATTTCTTGGTCGTATTGTAGGTCGTAACCGCTTGGCGATGTCGGAGGCCGACATCCAAGTTGTTATGGATTGGCCGGAACCGAAATGCGCTAAGGATGTTGAAAGATTTATGGGGTTAGCTAATTACCATCGTAATTTTGTTAAAGATTTTTCTCGTGTTGCAGAGCCTTTGTATGCTGTTACACGGAAAGGACAATTTCAGTGGGAACAAACACAGGTAGAATCTTTCAATATTCTTAGAAATGCATTAACAAATCCACCTGTATTAGCATTGCCTAATGCGGAAGACCCTTTCATCTTAGATACTGATAGTTCTGACTACGCAATCGGGGCAGAACTAGTTCAAGTACAAAATGGGGAAGAGAAAGTAATTGCATACGGTAGTTACTCGATGACGAAAGAACAACGTAGGTATTGTGTAACCAGGAAGGAACTCTTGGCGATAGTTCGATTCACGAGACAATTTCGACACTATTTACTGGGACGTCCTTTCACTGTCAGAACTGATCACTCGAGTTTGACATGGCTGTTACGATTTCGGGAGCCTCAGGGGCAGTTAGCACGATGGTTGGAGGAGTTGTCACAGTACAACATGGTTATTCAACATCGAAGTGGACGTAAGCACGAAAATGCAGACTCTTTATCGAGGTTGCGGGCAACTGAAGGTAAGTGTGAGGCATATAGTGCAGATGTCAGGTTAGAACAATTGCCCTGTGGGGGTTGCCGTTATTGCGCGAAGGCTCATGCGAGTTGGGGTTCGTTCACAGACCAGGTGGACGAGGTAATTCCGTTGGTGTATGGGGGCCATCATACCTTGGGTAGCGCCGGGGTGGGTGGATCTCCGGTTATAAGTGAAGTGGTCCAGGGAGATATATTGTTGGGAAAAGGAGGTCAACTTAATCTGGGTAGCGCCAGTGTTGTTGGGTCTCTGGATATAGGTGGGGAGGCATCCCTACCGGGTAAAGCAACAAGGGATCTGGTTCCATTAGCTTCACTGGGAAATCCCCTGGGTAGCGCCAGGGAGGGAAATACACAACGGGAGGGAACTCATGTAGCCTTGATTAGACATGTCAGCGATAGTATCAGGCCGGCACTGACAGGGCCAACACAGTCTGTGCGTTTAGAGGAAAGTTCAGTTTTAAGACCCATAGATGATTTAATTAGGGTAGACCAGCTGTCTGTCACATTCCCAATTTGTCCCGATTTGGAGTGTTTGGTCATTGATGAGAGGGATATCAACCAGTTGCGTACGGTGGTTGATGAAGTACCGTGGGACCCGGGGGAAGGTGTAAACCTAGGCCCCCTTACTATCTGTAGCGTCATGACTAGAAGTAAGTCTGGTGAGTCTGATGTATCTGTTGATGATCCTGGAGTGGTAGGTCGGAGCGTTTGGGGTATTGGTGTGACCGAGCTTATCGAGGCTCAAGAGCGTGATCCAGATTTGATATTATTGATCAATTGGTTAAAAACAAAACAAATGCCCGGGGAGGCGGAATTGTTTCAGTCGAGCCCCGCTGCCAAATCATACTGGTTAAATAAAGATCTTTTCTTATTTATAGATAGGGTTTTGTACAGGAGCATTCCCAAATCTCAGGACACTTTGTTGTTGTTACCAATTGGTCTGAGAGATGAAGCCATGAGGTTGAATCACGATCTTCCATCAGCGGGGCACCAAGGCGTCAAGCGAACACGTGAGAGACTAAAGGAGAAGTATACATGGTATGGTCTAGGCAAGGATGTGGCAACCTTTATTGCTGGGTGTGAGGTTTGTAACCAGTGTAAGAAGGAAGGTTTCCGGAAAGGTAAGTGCCCTATGACTGAATATTTTGTTGGGGCTCCTATGGAACGTGTTCACCTTGACTTCCTGGGCCCGTTACCTAAAACATCCCAGGGTAACGAATATATACTGATGATGGTGGACCAATTCTCTAAGTGGGTTGAATGTATACCGCTTCCCAATCAAACTGCGGAGGTAACCGCGAAAGCAGCTATTGACCATTTCTTTGCTCGATTTGGAATTCCTTTCCAGATTTTTACCGATCAGGGAAGGAACTTTGAGTCTAAGCTGTTCAGCGAGCTTTGTAAAATGTTGGAGGTACATAAGGCTCGTACTACCCCTTACAGGCCTTCCTCTAATGGACAGGTTGAGCGGTATAACAAAACATTGATGGATGCCGTCCGATGCTTCATTGGTAAGTCACAAACCAAGTGGGACATGTTTGTTCAGCAAATAGCTGGTGCTTTGAGGTCTTCTGTTAACCGACACACTGGTTACACTGCAAACATGTTGATGTTGGGCCGAGAAATAAATACTCCAGCCCATGTGATGTTTCCACAGGCAGATGATAGTGGTAAGTTTATTGATATTGATCAATATGTAGCTGATATGGTCCAGCAGATGGAGAAGGCTCATCAGACGGCGAGACAAAAGCTTCAGCAGGCTAGTAAGAGAATGAAACGTAGTTATGATCTGAAGCTGATGGAGAGGCAGTACAAGGTCGGTGATGTGGTGTACTTGTTAGACACGGCGTCAATCAAGGGTCAGTGTAGGAAGTTGTGTCCTCCTTGGAAGGGACCAGGTATAATAGTCGAGGGTCTGTCCTCTTTTATTTTCAGGGTGAGAGTCAGAAATGCGGTTTTTGTGGTAAATCACGATCGTATCAAGCCTTGTCGAGACAGAATCCTGCCCCAGTGGGTTACCAGTTGGAAGGACAATCCGGTGGTAGGTAAGAAGGATGCTGGGGCGGATAATGTGTATTGTTATTGCAGGAAACAGTGGCAAGGCAGATTTATGATTCAGTGTGACTTTTGCTCTGAGTGGTACCATGGCGCCTGTGTGGATGTGGGGCCAACTGATGCTTTAAGCATCGATAAGTACAAGTGTACGGATTGCCTCAAAAGAACTAGGAGAAAGGTAAACTAACCATGGCTTATCTTTGCCTCATTTCAGATTATGGCAGCTAAAATGACAACCTTAAAAGATGTGGAGAAGTCCACCGAAGCTCGGGTACTATTCGACTACGAGACTTTGGGGCGTTTGGTCTATCTGTGTGACGATCGGGTCTTGGGAGAACGTGTGTTAGGGGACCAGGTGGCACTGGCCAGGACGAGGGATCGAACTCGCTGGTTGAGGGACTTGGCGAAGGTGCTAGACGGAAGTCAGTACCAGAACCGGGACTGGATCCGGACTCATGTTTGCGACATTGGTCCTGCGGCTCGTGTAGAGTGGGCTGAGACTCCTATGCCTCAGTCCCATGATATCAGGTTAGATACTGATGAGTCGTTGGGGCACGTGTCGGAAATTATTAGTCCGGAGGCCGAGGCCATTCTGCTGGGGTCGTCGGGCTCGGGGGATGAGGTTGAGCCAATGGTCGAAACTGTGAGTACCCGCGGTTGTCCACCACCTGCCTCACCTGAGAGGCCGGTTGGTAGGACTGCCCCGGGGAAGCTGGTTAGTCCGGTTAAACCCATCGTTCGGTCTTACGCTTCGGTAGTGGGCCGTTCTAGTTTTGGGAAGGTGAAAGTCACACCGACGCCCAGATCCGAGACTAGTGTAGTTCAGAAGACGTACAATCGACATGGACGAAACTACTACCGGGAAGAACCTACCAAGTCCGGTTACCGGGGAAAGAAGGCGGAAGTCCGTCCACGTCGCGACACTTCCGGGATGTCCTACGATCGGGAGAGAAAACGTTACAGGGGCTCTTCAGGCAAGTCTTCGTCACCGCAACGTCACAGGCGTTCTTCAGACAAGTCGTCTTCGTCGCCGCAGGTTCCATCGTCGAGCTGCGTTATCCGAGGGTGTAGTGGTATGTTGAGCGAGAAGCATGCGTATGACAAGCATCTCCCCGAGATCTTCAACCTGTCATTGACCGGCGAGTCTGTGGCCTCCAGGAGGGTAGGTGCGTTAAAGTTAATAAGTTGTGCCCTTATGAGCGCAGGCTCCACCCTGGAGGACCTGGTGCGTTATGCCGAGGTGACAAAGTCAACCCGGTATATAGAAAGTCTTAGTCCGGAGTTGTTGAGGGCGATGGGTGAGCTATGTGGGTTCTTGCGGATGCCTGCATCGACCGATATGACCCTTAAGGTCTCGGGGAACAGGGTTACCTGTTTGCTGTACTGGAGGGTTTTACTCTCTCTATTCGGGATGATGGAACCCTTCCAGCAGACAGAGTTGATGTCCGTTATCCGGGTGACCGAGGACGAGCGTGCCCTGTTGCCACGCCTCCCAGTTGCTTTTGATAGTCACTGTCATCTTGACCGGACTATGAGTATGTTTCACATTGAGCGGGAGTCTTTGGATATCATCTGTGGTGCCTGTCCGGTAGATGATAGATATGAAATTCAGGTGGGAGGAGTGGTTGGGGTTTTCTGTGACCCGCTTACGTACCCGACCGAGGAATCTCTTCAGAGATGGGCGACCCAGGGTGTAGTGCCAGTGATTGGGCTACATCCTAAGACCACATGGACCGACGAGACGTTAGAGCGCATGGGGGAATTGGTACAATTACCCTGTGTGGCTGGTCTTGGGGAGATCGGTTTAGATCGAACTGTCAATAAGACCGGCTGGGCAAGGCAGATGCTTGGTTTTGACCGGGCACTGTCTTTCTTGGAGGCCAGGCATGTCTTGGTGCTTCATGGACGGGGACAGGGGGACAACGCGGACGAAGTGCTAATGTCTATGCTTTGGTGTCTTAGAGGCCATCCATGTGTTACACGTGAACAACGTATTCACGTGCACTGTTTCAGTGGTAGCTTAATGCTACTTAACATGTGGAGAGACACTTTCCCTAATTGTTACTTTGGGTTTACACCCGGTATCGCAAGGCACTGGACTGGGAATGTGAATCCTAGGGTTGAGGCTTTACGGGCAGTCCCCGAGGATCGCATACTTTTGGAAACCGACGCACCTTACTTTGGGACTGATGGACGCCCGCATAGCACACCGGCCCATCTTGGCTCAGTAGCATCCATAGTGGCCGACCTCCTGGGGGTGCAGTGGAAGGAATTGTTGGTCCGGGCATCGTCCAACGCCCGTCGCTTGTATGGCTGCGAGTAGTCTGCTGAGACTAATGTCTCCACCTTCCATGTTCCCTCTATGCGGTTCTGGTTGGTTAAACTTTAGCATGGACGTTATTGTATATTTACGGCTGAGACCGGCGAGTCAAGCTCCTTTCTAAGTTCCTTTATGCAGGTCTGGACTGGATACAAATCTAGCATACACTGATGTTATCTTCACGGCTAAGACCGGCGAGTCAAGCTCCTTTCTAAGTTCCTTTATGCGGGTCTGGACTGGATACAAATCAAGCATATGTATCGGCTACGACAGGTGTCTAGCTCCTTTCATGGTTCCTTATGTGGCCTTGCGGGGATACGAATACTACAGCATGAGGGCCTGTTTAGGTTTGTATGTGGCTTAGACAGGTTTAGGTGAGCATACTGCCTAGTACTGGTTAGAATCCAGGATCCCAGGTCTTGTACGTGACACAAGAACTTGGGCGAGACCGGCGGCACTGGTAAGTGAGACCAGTGTGACAATGGATGTTCGACCAACGACGTCATCGATGTGCCACTACCCGACCTACCAAGTCTTCAAAAATAGGATGGGGAGAAGTGTGGTGATTCTACCGTTCCGGTCATTGATCACCATTGCGGTACATCGCCATTTCGGTACATCGCCATTCCGGTGAGTGACGTCACGCCAGCACGAGCATCCTGGCACTTCGACTACGGACTTGGAACAGGCAACACGACATTGTGAACCTTGTTGATACTAAGAAGAATACTGAAGATTACAGACGTTGAGTTAGTGAGTTACTTTATTATTATACTGTATTGGTCTATTCTATAGGTGCAAATGCTCCTCAACCTTTACATGCCTCAAAACCTTTTTTTCCTACTTCGACGGCATTCGACGGCATTAGACGGCATTCGACTGCTTTTAGTAGCTCCGGTGGAACAACCATATGGAATGTAAACAAAACTCGGGGCGAATTTTTCTCAATTTAACACAAATAATCAGCCATCCATCACATAGAATATCAGAAGTCCACTTACCCGCAATGATCCAAACTCAATCGGGATCGTTAAATGGTGAAATAAGCTTGACAACAGAGTATTTATCGTTGACACACGTTGATTTTCTAACTTTGCATCACCGGAAGTGGACACCGGTAAAATGTACTGTAACCCAAAGATTTCATGAAAGCGCAAAGACAAGGCTGTTGGAGTTTTGAGACCATGGAGATTTGAGACCAGAAAACTTCTGGAGTTTTGAGACCAGAATTCTGGAGTTTTGAGACCAGGTACCCGGAGTTTTAAGACCATATTATTTATAATAGTTATTAGACTATACTGCTAATCAGTGTGTATGGAGTTTTGTTCATTCAATCATTGTTTTATCTCACAATTTATAAAACATAGTTTTAAAATTTAGATAACCATTTAAACAACCGTAATATCGATACCACAACACCTCATCTGTTCAAGGCATGTTACAACACCTAAATTGGCCAACACTGGAAGAAAGACGTAGGCATGCACGACTCTCCCTGTTCTACAAAATCACAACAAATGAAGTAAAAATTGATGCTAGTCATATTCTTATACCACCTGACAGACTTACTCGGAACATGAACTTGAACTCTTTCCAACTGTAACCATCTTCAAGAACAACCTTACGGAAAGAGTCATTCTACCCCAGAACAATTAGAGACTGGAATGCATTACCAACCACTGTAACCTCAGCTACCAGCCTTGAATTATTCAAGGGACTCCTGAAGGACCAGTAATTGGTGAACTTTTGTTTTTATCCGCACAGTGTAAAATAGTGTACAGCACAAACTGTTGATGCAGTGAACTTAGTTCTTGTTTTTTTGGACAATTTTAACTAGTGTTTTTTATATACATGCGCACACCAAAGTGACAGAATAGTCAACCTGATGACGGTGGTCACCAATTGGTAGAAGTAGAAATAGTTCAGTATCACCAGGGATTATATGGTATCACTCAGTAATCTATTATGATGTCATGATCATGATCTGAAGGCTGAATTAAGTCCTGATTGAATGAACAAAATTCAATAATATAAAATGTCTACGCCCACAAGGGGTTCCACATTAAAGGAAGATACAGAAGCTACAGAATGTCACATACCACTTGCAGTATGCAAAACACTGGATAAGAATGTGTCTGGTTTCAACAGACCAGCAAACACTAACTAGCTTGCCTCTATGGTGGCCGAAATACTATAAATAAAATGTTGTTTTGTTCATTGTAAAGATATTATATCATAATAAAATAAATATATGGATAAAAGCAATCATAAAAGATCACTTTAAATATTTTAATACCACTATAGTAACTTCAAATAAATATCGCTACAGTGTATTTATATAAAATGATAACATTTTTGCCTTCAAATCACATGCAAAACGAATGAATGAACAAAAACAAAAACACTCAGATTAAACTATATAATATCAAATATTTAATACCACTTACAATTTTATGTTTCAATAATACAACAACTTAGAAAAGTGTATCTGGTCTAATTGGACCAACAGTCTTGTCTCGAAACTCCAGGGACTTGGTCTCAAAACTCCATGGACTTGGTCTCGAAACTCCAGAAATCTGATCTCATTGGACTTGTCCCAAAGATCCATGGTCTCAAAAGACCTGTATTCAAAGACAAGCGTTTCTCTCAAAGAAGGGCGTTACTAAAACCCGGAACGGAACGGAACAGAATACGGAACAGGAACACGGAACGGAATAGAATACGGAACAGGGAACGGAATAGAATACGGAACAGGGATATGGAACACGGAACAGTATTTCTATTCCGTTCCGTATTTGATTCATAGATATAAAACGGACATTGTGATACTTTCAGTTGTTTATATTTCTGTACATTTTGATTTTTCTTTTCTAAACAGTTGTACAAATGCTCACGCATTAGACGTGGTACCATAGACATTAATAACGGATAGGCAACTCTATAAATAGATTTTTATCTGCCGAACGACCAAACGCCCATAATGCAATGCGCGCACTCGGCATTTTCCGTTAATCATCGTATTTTTGGTATTCGGTACACTGTAAGTCGATAATATGGCGATGATCGGTAACATAATTTTTATGGCTGCCTCGAAAAAACTTGCCTTATCATTAATAATTTAACGATTTTCAAAATTAAAAAACAAAATGCGTGTGTCATGCAACAGAGTTACAATTTCGTGTGATTTGGAGCAAGAAACGAGAGACACGGGGGGAATGGCGGCGGCTACGTCGTTTCAATTTAGTCTACGAAATATCTTTTAAAAGAATCATCAGGACTAATTTTATAATATTTTACGAAAGATGTTTCAAGTACAACACCAATTAATATTTTTCAATCTGATGATAGGAATTTGTCATAGTTTGAACCATAGACATTAATTGTTTTCTCGCTTCGATATTCCCGCGAAACCGTTGTGTATTCAAACTCCATTACTGGACATATAGCCAATATAATCAATGAAATATACATACACACTAATCAAGGTATGTTTATTCTTTATCTACATAGTAACATTTTCTCGATTGATTTTGAAATGTTGATTGGATTGGAAGATTTATTTCTGCAAATTTCTTGCAAAACAAAACATATAACAAAGATGGCGGATCGATGAATCTCGCCACTAAAACTCTGTGATCTCGGCAAATATCGCGACAAACGTGAACCCGCGAGACTTAAAGTCGATTTGTACTGATTTCAACTGGGTCACGTGGTACAGTGACTAATCCATATTATTAATGTCTATCTGTGGTGGTACATACATTTTTTTACCACTCTTAAAAATGAAGAGTTCTCCACCCTTTGGTTGAAAAGGCATCACTACTGGTGTTGTTTTGTCGTACTGGAACGATGTCATTAATTCCGGGTTTTAGTAAATTTTGTTCTATTTTTATTTTATTCCGTTCCGTGTTCCGTTCCGTTCCGGGTTTTAGTATCCAGCCACAAAGGACAGTGTGTCTTCCCCGACCCATTGCTATTCTAAATAAGAAAAACGAAGTGATTTGACGGCCCCTAGGGTTTATTTCTTATTTTTGTACAGATTTTAAAATGTTAGTATCAAATTAAAGATAAAGCGTACAGACGAAGGCGTTATCTCAGACAATATCCAGTCTACCTTACCGGAAGACAGTAGTCCCTTCCCGACACAAGATAACAGTGCTAACGAAAATACGGCACACTCTGGAGTTATTATAAATATTCCTGGTACTCCGGTATTACCAAAAGATACCACACCTAGAAACAAGGTAACCCATACTCTCCAAGATGAAGTTCAACAGACGTCGACATACACTTGCATTTTATATGCAGGTAATCGTATGGAAGGATACAACACTCCGGACAGTGGGACATACACTGATCATAATACCGTGAATCAGAATCATGGTAACCATAGAACTATCAACAGCAATACATCTCATACGAAAAAGGCGTTATCTATAATGTGAACAAAAAGGTGAAAGAGATTCGAAATAACTCTTTTCCTAATATGAATACAATTCCTGTCAGGGTGTCTACGAGACAAGAGCGCGATACGAGAGAGTATGACGAATTTGACTGGCACGCGACACTACCAACGAAGAGATTTTGTGTGCGAGGATTTCGTAAATCTGTTCACTTAAGTACCTGAACAATTTTGTGACAAATAGAGGCGCATCTGTGTCTTCAATAAGGGTAATCCCAATTCGTGGTAACTCAAACAGGGCTATTATTCGTTTAAATATACATTCCAATGAAAACTGCAATCTAGTACTTGATCCCGGATTTTGGCCTCGATACATCTCATGTGTCCCATGGCTTTCCCGTGCAGAGCGTCGTGTTCGTTCATCTAACATTTCCAGCATAACCCATAGTCACACACACCAGATGTGTGAAACGGTGACCCCTCATGCATGCATTGAAGCGGAAGAGTGGCCGCCCTTGAGTGACTACAATATGTATCAGACATTATCAGTGGATTAGATCATTGTATATTTGTATTGTAATATGAACACAAATCTTAAACTAACGACATGGAACGCTACTGGCATTATGTCATCGGCGACTTATTTATGTGATGCTTTGAAACAACACAGAATCAATATATGTGGTATTAGTGAGCATTGGTTATATGAACATAATATTTTCTTTCTTAACAGTCTATCTAGTGACTACATGTGCCATGCTGTATCAGATAAAAGTTTATTGTTACCTAGTAAAAGGAAAGTTGGTAAAGGAGGGGTAGCCATCTTTTGGCACCATACTTTAGACTGTTTCGTCACACCTCTCCCAATTGAGGACGATCGTATAATTGGTATACAATTACAACTGCAACCAAACTTATATATGTTTATTTTCCAGGTATATCTTCCATGTAGTAACCATTCTATAGATGTATTTAAGGAATATATTAATAAGTTGTATAATATATGGTCAATATATGCTGATGTTGGTATACCTGTATTTATAGGTGACTTCAATGTTGATTTAAAAGCAAAGGGCAATTGTTCAAGGCAAACAATGTTGTACAATTTTTTATGTGACACTAATCTTGTTGCTGTAAACAAACTTGATTGTTGTATTGGAGCTAATAACTCATTTGTATCGTATGATAACATGTCGTGTTCTTTGATTGACTATGTTTTTATGCCTGTTGAATCACTTGATTGTTTGAAACATTGTGAAATTGTTGATGATGCATGTTTGAATGTATCCCGCCATAGACCTGTATTAGCATCATTAATTTTTTCTCACTGTTCCGATATAAGTGAAGTGCATCGTCTTCAACGTGTAAGCGCACAACCTAGGGTTAATTGGAGAAAAGTCAGTACTAGTGATAAGCAAAATTTTGTGTCAATATTAGAGAATGATTCAATGTTGAAGGGATTGGGGAGTAGTTCATTAGACCATGACGGTATAGACAACGCGTACCAAACACTTACCAACGTTATTACACACGCAGCTACTTGTTTGCCAGTATCCAAATACAGACCATATCTTAAACCATACTGGAATGATAGTCTAAAATCCGCTCATAACCACATGTGGGAAAAGAGGTGTTCACGGTATGCAGCTGGTCGACCGCGTGACAAACGGAATGAATATTACCAGCAATACAAATCTGCCAAACGTGAATTCAGACGCACTCATAAGTTTCATATAAGACAATACCTTCAACAACTAGACCAAGAGATAGACGAGACAGCAGAAGTTGATTCTTACCGATTTTGGAAGATGGTTAACAGCCGGAAGAAACACTATAAGAACAATTCTGGAGCTGGTATTAAGTTTAACGATCGGGTTTATAGAGACTGCCAAGATTTAACTGAACAATGGGGAAACTATTTCAAAAACTTATATACACCATTTCATTGTGCTGAGTTTGACTCAGAATGGCATAATTATGTAACAAACTATGTATCAAACAATATACAATCGTGCGTTCCAGATACGACAGTTACAGTGCTACCCGATACGATCCGTAAAATCATCAAGATGATGCCGAAAGGAAAAGCTTGCGGACATGATCATATATTTTACGAACATCTCGGACTTGGTTGTGACATTTTATCACCTGTATTGGCTCATATGTTTACCCACATGCTACGTTCAGCATACGTGCCGGACGAAATGAAAAGAGGGATAATAATAACACTACATAAGGGAGGTAATAAAAGGAAGGACGACCCGAACAACTACCGTGCAATAAGTTTAACATCGTGTATCTTGAAACTGTACGAGTTAGTGTTACTTGAAAGGTGTAAAGATAAACTACTAGAAACGATCAATGTGCAGCAAGGTGGTTTCCAGGAACACCTAGGATGTATAATGACATCATTTGTACTAAGGGAGAGTGTGTTTTTCGCGAGGGATAATAAAAGTAACCTGTACGTGTGTTACCTTGACGGTCGTCAGGCATTTGATCGGGTTTGGCATGAAGGCCTGTTATATACACTCCTGCAAACCAACATTGACAGTACATCGTTTTTAGCTTTTAGGGAGCTCTACAGAGATGCAACCAGTCGGGTGAGACATCGTGGATATTTGTCGCAAATCTTCGATATACGTCAAGGTACGAGACAAGGTAGTAAAAGTTCGCCTATGTTGTACCTGTGTTTCATAAATGGACTAATAGAGGAGCTTGAAGCGAGCAAGCTTGGGTTTTGTTTATTTAACATGAACGCGTGTGCTTTGACTGTTGCGGACGATATGATACTGGTATCATTTTCTAACATTGGACTGTCCGGTATGATGACCATCTGTAACAACTATGCGAACAAATGGAGATACCAGTACAATCCTAGTAAATGTGGCATCATCGTGTTCAACGAAAACAAGCATCATGTAAATAGTAACCGTAAATGGAATCTTGGACCTGAAGAAATTATGGAAGTAGAAAACTACACACATCTTGGAATAAATTGTGACAGTCAATTATCTACGAAGAAATCTATCCAAGACGCCTGTGTCAAACTACGCGGGACATTTTTAAGTTTGCTCAGTAGCGGACTACATCCTCACGGGCTAAACCCTCTAACAATGCGGACAATCTATCTATCAATAGTGTTACCGAAATCCCTATATGGTAGTGAGTTATGGAACAATTTTGCAGAGCATGATTTTGTTCATATAGAAACCGCCCATAGGTTTTGTGTGAAAACAATTCAGTCATTGAACATTAGTACCAGTACCGATTTTTCACTGGCAGCAATAGACATCGACTCCATCGAAACAGTGATTCACTATAAAAAGCTGACATTTTTCGGTCAACTTTGTAGACTTCCGTGTAAGTACTTAGTGAAACAGATATTCATCAATAGGTTGACGAGTTTTATGAACAATGATAGACAAACACAGGGTTTCATTCCGGACGTATTTACTTTGGTTCAGAAGTACAACCTCATCAATGACCTTAACGAATTTCGTTCTAGTGGACATTTTCCAAACAAACTGGAGTGGAAGACGAAGCTGAAGCGTCTTATCGTAGAACCTGCAAAACAACAGCGTCTAGTGAACCTGATAGCAAAGCGCCAATCGGAACACAGTGCAGATCTCCTTCCGAATCCCGGATATCCTTCTGAACTATGGACTATCTCAATTGGTTCCCCTCAACACAGGTGGGCGTTATGTGTTATCCTTTCTGTAATCGGAAAACTTTACTCTATAAGGTATAATGAAGTCTGTCCCAAATGTCACGTATACTGTGAAAATATTATCCATCATAGTATGAATTTTTGTCCTAAATCGACATCAGTGAGAACAGAGATATGGAACTATATTATTGAGTCATGCGGGGTCAATACATATATATGCTGGACACACTTACCTCATGGTGAACAACTTGATTTTGTTTTGAAAATGACTATATGTAACATTAGGTACGGTCATTATCAGTTGGCAAAACATGCCTGTTCTATGTTTAAATCATTGTTCAGGAAAATATAATCACATGTATATGCACTTCAATTTGCTCAAGGTTAGATCATATTGTTTTATATCTATCAGCGATAAGTTAATAGGCATACCTAGTTAAGTTATGCAGGGATAAGCAGTTATGATTTGTACATTTTTGTTCATACTAATTAGTACTTATTTATGTTAACCCATTACATTAGTTGAATCAATGTTAAATCTCCATTGTTTTAGCAATTCAAGATACACGTACCATAACCTTAACGATATCAAGGTGTTCATTGCTCGTAAATGTAATCCACGAAATTAGATGCAACCAAGTTAAGTCTTTCATCAGTATTAATTATGTTAAATCTATATATCACCTATCATTAAACTATAATTCCATCCTAGATCATCTAGCTGTTTCGTTTCGTTGTCTAGGTGGTCTTCCGGTGGTGGAATCAGTGAGTGTATGTGTGCGTGTTTGTGTATGACAATGACAATGTATGCGTGCGTGCTTGTGTGCGTAAGTGTGGGTGTCTGTGTATAGGGGTGTATGTGTGTGTGTGTGTGTACGTGCGTGCGTGCGTGCTTACGTGCGTGCGTGCATGTGTGAGGATGTGCGTACGCTTGTCTATGTGTGATATTATTGATTGTGTATGAAATGAATTGTGTGTACATATTAAGCATTGCATTGTACTGTATGCCATGTTTTGTTTGATGTATATATTATGTTATATATGCTCTCCTAAATTGTAGATGAATAAATATCTATCTATCTAGTTTCTAAATATATAAAATACAAGAAATTATCTAAATGCAAACATAGATTATATCAATTCAAAGTCAGGCTAATTTTCAGAAAAAAATCTACATAATTTTATGTTCGAATTCCACGGCCCCCGCTTTTATTTTTTTATTTATGAACACATTTTTATAAAATTGGTTGCATAATAAAGGTCTAGCTCTGTACTTTTAGAACACGTCAATATATTGAAAATCCGTTCATTAATAATGTAATTATTACTAATTGAATATTGCAAAAATTTTGGCCTTGAATTTCTATTTTCAATGTGTTCGAATGTGTTCGAATTCCATGCCCCCCTTTAATTTGTTTTATTTTCCATTCAATTCTAGATTTCATTACGTCATTATAAAGATGCAGTTCTCTAGTTTTGGATATGTAAATATATTTAAAATGACACGTATATTAATGAAATGACAGTGGTTAGAAAAATGCGGTAATTGAACAAAGCCGTATACACAATGGGTATGACGTAGGTAGGGTTGATATTTATGTATACTTTCTACCGTTATACACAATATTTATGCATGTGTGTTGATCAATTTAAGAGTGCATTGTTTTATACAATTATTTGAAATCCTGCATATTCATCATTTGGCCTAAATTTTTCGCGTAATTAGTCACAAAGTTCATATATATGCCTCATTTATTAGTTTTTGATAATTCAACATGTTGACCGCTAAAATACCAAGGGAAGTTACTCGAAAATCATTTACATATATATACCAGTATTAACTCCTTTGAACTGACCCTACCCTCAACAAATAGCAAAACTCACAGTACACAATGCACAATGAACAGTACACAGTGAATAATACAAAGTACACATCACATAGTGCACATCAATGAGTACACATTAATGAGTACAAAGCTAACATTGCTTAGTGCATATTGCTGTATACACATTAATGAGTACATATTTATGTGGACATATGTATGTGTACAAAGTTCACATTACTAAAATGAACTGAACTGAACTGAACTGAACTGAACTGAACTGAACTGAACTGAACTGAACTGAACTGAACTGAACAGAACAGAACAGAACAGAACAGAACAGAACAGAACAGAACAGAACAGAACAGAACAGAACAGAACAGAACAGAACAGAACAGAACAGAACAGAACAGAATAGAACAGATCAGAACAGAATAGAATAGAACAGAACAGAACATCAAACACACTGCACAATGAACAGTACACAGTGAATAATACAAAATACTCATCACATAGTGCACATCAATGAGTACACATTAATGAGTACAAAGCTAACATTGCTTAGTGCATATACCTGTGTACACATTAATGAGTACATATTTATGTGTACCTATGTATGTGTACAAAGTTCACATGACTAAAATGAACTGAACTGAACTGAACTGAACTGAACAGAACAGAACAGAACAGAACTGAACTGAACAGAACAGAACAGAACAACAAACACTCTGCACAATTAACAGTACACAGTGAATAATACAAAATACTCATCACATAGTGCACACCAATGAGTACAAATAAATGAGTACAAAGCTAACATTGCTTAGTGCATATTGCTGTGTACACATTAATGAGTACATATTTATGTGTACATATGTATGTGTACACAGTTCACATTACTAAAATGAACTGAACTGAACTGAACTGAACTGAACTGAACTGGACTTGACTGAACTGAACTGAACTGAACTGAACTGAACTGAGCTGAACTGAACTGAACTGAACTGAACAGTACAGAACAGAACAGACCAGACCAGAACAGACCAGAACAGAACAGAACAGAGCAGAACAGAACAGAATAGAACAACAAATTTACTATATTTTAATAACATTTTAAGGTCTAAGACTGAATTTCATATAATTTTTCATAGGGGAAGTACTAATATATTTAGCCAAATGTAATATTATGATATAGATAACAATTAAGTAAATATTAATTTTATATGCAATGAGTTTATACACACATTATTAAATATATATGATGATGACGTAGAAAATGAATACAATGCATAGTTGTCACTTCTTTTGAAATCGGCGGGTCTATTGCCATTGAACAAAGCGGTATACACAATGGGTATGACGTAGGTAGGGTTGATATTCATGTATACTTTCTACCGTTATACACAATATATATGCATGTGTGTTGATCAATTTAAGAGAACATTGTTTTATACAATTATTTGAAATCCTGCATGTTCATCATTTGGCCTAAATTTTTCGCGTAATTAGACACAAAGTTCATATATGCCTCATTTAATAGTTTTTGATAATTCAACATGTTGACCGCTAAAATACCAAGGGAAGTAACTCGAAAATCATTTACATATATATACCAGTATTAACTCCCTTGAACTGACCCTACCCTCAACAAATAGCAAAACTCACAGTACACAATGCACAATGAACAGTACACAGTGAATAATACAAAGTACACATCACATAGTGCACATCAATGAGTACACATTAATGAGTACAAAGCTAACATTGCTTAGTGCATATTGCTGTGTACACATTAATGAGTACATATTTATGTGTACATATGTATGTGTACAAAGTTCACATTATTAAAATGAACTGAACTGAACTGAACTGAACTGAACTGAACTGAACTGAACTGAACTGAACTGAACAGAACAGAACAGAACAAACAGAACAGATCAGAACAGATCAGAACAGAATAGAACAGAACAGAACAGAACATCAAACACACTGCACAATGAACAGTACACAGTGAATAATGCAAAATACTCATCACATAGTGCACATCAATGAGTACACATTAATGAGTACAAAGCTAACATTGCTTAGTGCATATTGCTGTGTACACATTAATGAGTACATATTTATGTGTACATATGTATGTGTAGAGTGTAGGAAAAAAGCCCCTACGGACATAAGCCCCTACGCTCATTTTTATACATGAGGACATAAGCCCCTACGCATTTTTTTACACTAGGACATAAGCCCCTACATATTTTTTTACACTAGGACATAAGCCCCTACACATGTTTGTTTGCAACATGAACAACTCAGCCATGTACCAGTGTCTACAAATTCAATTTTTTAAGGTGTAATTAAATATCAAATGAGACACAACATAATAATAAATAATTGTTATATTTATAACAAGTATCTATGAAAAAAATGAGTGTTTTGGGGGCATGTTACAAACAGATAGTCACTACAATACAAGATAATTGATCTTTTTAAGCATTTTGCAAACTAATTATCTTTCAATTTACTAATTCATACCTAAAATTAATGCATATTTGTAACAAATTAACAGTAGATACAATAGAACAGTTTGTACAATAATTATTTCTTAATTAACCATTTAATAATAGAAGAAAATATAGAACAGTACAAACAAAACATGCATAGGGGCTTATGTCCTAGTGTAAAAATATGCATAGGGGCTTATGTCCTAGTGTAAAAATATGCGTAGGGGCTTATTTCCTCATGTATAAAAATGAGCGATGGGGCTTATGGTCGTAGGGGCTTATGTCCGTCCCCCGTATGTGTACACAGTTCACATTACTAAAATGAACTGAACTGAACTGAACTGAACTGAACTGGACTTGACTGAACTGAACTGAACTGAGCTGAGCTGAGCTGAACTGAACTGAACTGAACTGAACTGAACTGAACTGAACTGAACTGAACTGAACTGAACTGAACTGAACTGAACTGAACTGAACTGAACTGAACTGTACAGAACAGAACAGACCAGAACAGAACAGAACAGAACAGAACAGAACAGAACAGAACAGAACAGAACAGAACAGAGCAGAACAGAACAGAATAGAACAACAAATTTACTATATTTTAATAACATTTTAAGGTCTAAGACTGAATTTCATATAATTTTTCATAGGGGAAGTACTAATATATTTAGCCAAATGTTATATTATGATATAGATAACAATTAAGTAAATATTAATTTTATATGCAATGAGTTTATACACACATTATTAAATATATATGATGATGACGTAGAAAATGATTACAATGCATAGTTGTCACTTCTTTTGAAATCGGCGGGTCTATTGTCATTGAACAAAGCGGTATACACAATGGGTATGACGTAGGTAGGGTTGATATTCATGTATACTTTCTACCGTTATACACAATATATATGCATGTGTGTTGATCAATTTAAGAGTACATTGTTTTATACAATTATTTGAAATCCTGCATGTTCATCATTTGGCCTAAATTTTTCGCGTAATTAGTCACAAAGTTCATATATGCCTCATTTAATAGTTTTTGATAATTCAACATGTTGACTGCTAAAATACCAAGGGAAGAAACTCGAAAATCATTTACATATATATACCAGTATTAACTCCCTTGAACTGACCCTACCCTTAACAAATAGCAAAACTCACAGTACGCAATGCACAATGAACAGTACACAGTGAATAATTCAAAGTACACATCACATAGTGCACATCAATGAGTACACATTAATGAGTACAAAGCTAACATTGCTTAGTGCATATTGCTGTGTACACATTAATGAGTACATATTTATGTGTACATATGTATGTGTACAAAGTTCACATTACTAAAATGAACTGAACTGAACTGAACTGAACTGAACTGAACAGAACTGAACTGAACTGAACTGAACAGAACAGAACAGAACAACAAACACACTGCACAATTAACAGTACACAGTGAATAAAACAAAATACTCATCACATAGTGCACATCAATGAGTACACATTAATGAGTACAAAGCTAACATTGCTTAGTGCATATTGCTGTGTACACATTAATGAGTACATATTTATGTGTACATATGTATGTGTACACAGTTCACATTACTAAAATGAACTGAACTGAACTGAACTGAACTGAACTGGACTTGACTGAACTAAACTGAACTGAGCTGAGCTGAGCTGAGCTGAACTGAACTGAACTGAACTGAACTGAACTGAACTGAACTGAACTGAACTGAACTGAACTGAACTGAACTGAACTGAACAGAACAGACCAGAACAGAACAGAACAGAACAGAGCAGAACAGAACAGAATAGAACAACAAATTTACTATATTTTAATAACATTTAAAGGTCTAAGACTGAATTTCATATAATTTTTCATAGGGGAAGTACTAATATATTTAGCCAAATGTAATATTATGATATAGATAACAATTAAGTAAATATTAATTTTATATGCAATGAGTTTATACACACATTATTAAATATATATGATGATGACGTAGAAAATGATAACAATGCATAGTTGTCACTTCTTTTGAAATCGGCGGGTCTATTGTCATTGAACAAAGCGGTATACACAATGGGTATGACGTAGGTAGGGTTGATATTCATGTATACTTTCTACCGTTATACACAATATATATGCATGTGTGTTGATCAATTTAAGAGTACATTGTTTTATACAATTATTTGAAATCCTGAATGTTCATCATTTGGCCTAAATTTTTCGCGTAATTAGTCACAAAGTTCATATATGCCTCATTTAATAGTTTTGGATAATTCAACATGTTGACCGCTAAAATACCAAGGGAAGTAACTCGAAAATCATTTACATATATATACCAGTATTAACTCCCTTGAACTGACCCTACCCTCAACAAATAGCAAAACTCACAGTACACAATGCACAATGAACAGTACACAGTGAATAATACAACGTACACATCACATAGTGCACATCAATGAGTACACATTAATGAGTACAAAGCTAACATTGCTTAGTGCATATTGCTGTGTACACATTAATGAGTACATATTTATGTGTACATATGTATGTGTACAAAGTTCACATTACTAAAATGAACTGAACTGAACTGAACTGAACTGAACTGAACTGAACTGAACAGAACAGAACTGAACTGAACTGAACTGAACAGAACAGAACAACAAACACACTGCACAATTAACAGTACACAGTGAATAATACAAAATACTCATCACATAGTGCACATCAATGAGTACACATTAATGAGTACAAAGCTAACATTGCTTAGTGCATATTGCTGTGTACACATTAATGAGTACATATTTATGTGTACATATGTATGTGTACACAGTTCGCATTACTAAAATGAACTGAACTGAACTGAACTGAACTGGACTTGACTGAACTGAACTGAACTGAACTGAGCTGAGCTGAGCTGAACTGAACTGAACTGAACTGAACTGAACTGAACTGAACTGAACTGTACAGAACAGAACAGAACAGACCAGAACAGAACAGAACAGAGCAGAACAGAACAGAATAGAACAACAAATTTACTATATTTTAATAACATTTTAAGGTCTAAGACTGAATTTCATATAATTTTTCATAGGGGAAGTACTAATATATTTAGCCAAATGTAATATTATGATATAGATAACAATTAAGTAAATATTAATTTTATATGCAATGAGTTTATACACACATTATTAAATATATATGATGATGACGTAGAAAATGATTACAATGCATAGTTGTCACTTCTTTTGAAATCGGCGGGTCTATTGTCATTGAACAAAGCGGTATACACAATGGGTATGACGTAGGTAGGGTTGATATTCATGTATACTTTCTACCGTTATACACAATATATATGCATGTGTGTTGATCAATTTAAGAGTACATTGTTTTATACAATTATTTGAAATCCTGCATGTTCATCATTTGGCCTAAATTTTTCGCGTAATTAGTCACAAAGTTCATATATGCCTCATTTAATAGTTTTTGATAATTCAACATGTTGACTGCTAAAATACCAAGGGAAGTAACTCGAAAATTATTTACATATATATACCAGTATTAACTCCCTTGAACTGACCCTACCCTCAACAAATAGCAAAACTCACAGTACACAATGCACAATGAACAGTACACAGTGAATAATACAAAGTACACATCACATAGTGCACATCAATGAGTACACATTAATGAGTACAAAGCTAACATTGCTTAGTGCATATTGCTGTGTACACATTAATGAGTACATATTTATGTGTACATATGTATGTGTACAAAGTTCACATTACTAAAATGAACTGAACTGAACTGAACTGAACTGAACTGAACAGAACAGAACTGAACTGAACTGAACTGAACTGAACTGAACTGAACAGAACTGAACAGAACAGAACAGAACAACAAACACACTGCACAATTAACAGTACACAGTGAATAATACAAAATACTCATCACATAGTGCACATCAATGAGTACACATTTATGAGTACAAAGCTAACATTGCTTAGTGCATATTGCTGTGTACACATTAATGAGTACATATTTATGTGTACATATGTATGTGTACACAGTTCACATTACTAAAATGAACTGAACTGAACTGAACTGGACTTGACTGAACTGAACTGAACTGAGCTGAGCTGAACTGAGCTGAGCTGAACTGAACTGAACTGAACTGAACTGAACTGAACTGAACTGAACTGTACAGAACAGAACAGATCAGACCAGAACAGAACAGTACAGAGCAGAACAGAACAGAATAGAACAACAAATTTACTATATTTTAATAACATTTTAAGGTCTAAGACTGAATTTCATATAATTTTTCATAGGGGAAGTACTAATATATTTAGCCAAATGTAATATTATGATATAGATAACAATTAAGTTAATATTAATTTTATATGCAATGAGTTTATACACACATTATTAAATATATATGATGATGACGTAGAAAATGATTACAATGCATAGTTGTCACTTCTTTTGAAATCGGCGGGTCTATTGTCATTGAACAAAGCGGTATACACAATGGGTATGACGTAGGTAGGGTTGATATTCATGTATACTTTCTACCGTTATACACAATATATATGCATGTGTGTTGATCAATTTAAGAGTACATTGTTTTATACAATTATTTGAAATCCTGCATGTTCATCATTTGGCCTAAATTTTTCGCGTAATTAGTCACAAAGTTCATATATGCCTCATTTAATAGTTTTTGATAATTCAACATGTTGACCGCTAAAATACCAAGGGAAGTAACTCGAAAATCATTTACATATATATACCAGTATTAACTCCCTTGAACTGACCCTACCCTCAACAAATAGCAAAACTCACAGTACACAATGCACAATGAACAGTACACAGTGAATAATACAAAGTACACATCACATAGTGCACATCAATGAGTACACATTAATGAGTACAAAGCTAACATTGCTTAGTGCATATTGCTGTGTACACATTAATGAGTACATATTTATGTGTACATATGTATGTGTACAAAGTTCACATTACTAAAATGAACTGAACTGAACTGAACTAAACTGAACTGAACAGAACAGAACAGAACAGAACAGAACAGAACAGAACAGAACTGAACTGAACTGAACTGAACAGAACAGAACAGAACAACAAACACACTGCACAATTAACAGTACACAGTGAATAATACAAAATACTCATCACATAGTGCACATCAATGAGTACACATTAATGAGTACAAAGCTAACATTGCTTAGTGCATATTGCTGTGTACACATTAATGAGTACATATTTATGTGTACATATGTATGTGTACACAGTTCACA
This sequence comes from Spisula subtruncata, assembly GCA_963678985.1. Classification (NCBI taxonomy): domain Eukaryota; kingdom Metazoa; phylum Mollusca; class Bivalvia; order Venerida; family Mactridae; genus Spisula; species Spisula subtruncata. The sequence continues at coordinate 21,948,162 of OY787664.1, read as the reverse complement.
TTACTAAAATGAACTAAACTGAACTGAACTGAACTGAACAGAACAGAACAGAACTGAACTGAACTGAACTGAACTGAACTGAACTGAACAGAACAGAACAGAACAACAAACACACTGCACAATTAACAGTACACAGTGAATAATACAAAATACTCATCACATAGTGCACATCAATGAGTACACATTAATGAGTACAAAGCTAACATTGCTTAGTGCATATTGCTGTGTACACATTAATGAGTACATATTTATGTGTACATATGTATGTGTACACAGTTCACATTACTAAAATGAACTGAACTGAACTGAACTGGACTTGACTGAACTGAACTGAACTGAACTGAACTGAGCTGAGCTGAGCTGAGCTGAACTGAACTGAACTGAACTGAACTGAACTGTACAGAACAGAACAGACCAGAACAGAACAGAACAGAACAGAACAGAGCAGAACAGAACAGAACAGAATAGAACAACAAATTTACTATGTTTTAATAACATTTTAAGGTCTAAGACTGAATTTCATATAATTTTTCATAGGGGAAGTACTAATATATTTAGCCAAATGTAATATTATGATATAGATAACAATTAAGTAAATATTAATTTTATATGCAATGAGTTTATACACACATTATTAAATATATATAATGATGACGTAGAAAATGATTACAATGCATAGTTGTCACTTCTTTTGAAATCGGCGGGTCTATTGTCATTGAACAAAGCGGTATACACAATGGGTATGACGTAGGTAGGGTTGATATTCATGTATACTTTCTACCGTTATACACAATATATATGCATGTGTGTTGATCAATTTAAGAGTACATTGTTTTATACAATTATTTGAAATCCTGCATGTTCATCATTTGGCCTAAATTTTTCGCGTAATTAGTCACAAAGTTCATATATGCCTCATTTAATAGTTTTTGATAATTCAACATGTTGACTGCTAAAATACCAAGGGAAGTAACTCGAAAATCATTTACATATATATACCAGTATTAACTCCCTTGAACTGACCCTACCCTCAACAAATAGCAAAACTCACAGTACACAATGCACAATGAACAGTACACAGTGAATAATACAAAGTACACATCACATAGTGCACATCAATGAGTACACATTAATGAGTACAAAGCTAACATTGCTTAGTGCATATTGCTGTGTACACATTAATGAGTACATATTTATGTGTACATATGTATGTGTACAAAGTTCACATTACTAAAATGAACTGAACTGAACTGAACTGAACTGAACTGAACTGAACAGAACAGAACTGAACTGAACTGAACTGAACAGAACAGAACAACAAACACACTGCACAATTAACAGTACACAGTGAATAATACAAAATACTCATCACATAGTGCACATCAATGAGTACACATTAATGAGTACAAAGCTAACATTGCTTAGTGCATATTGCTGTGTACACATTAATGAGTACATATTTATGTGTACATATGTATGTGTACACAGTTCACATTACTAAAATGAACTGAACTGAACTGAACTGAACTGAACTGGACTTGACTGAACTGAACTGAACTGAACTGAGCTGAGCTGAGCTGAGCTGAGCTGAGCTGAACTGAACTGAACTGAACTGAACTGAACTGAACTGAACTGAACTGTACAGAACAGAACAGAACAGACCAGACCAGAACAGAACAGAACAGAAAAGAACAGAACAGAGCAGAACAGAACAGAATAGAACAACAAATTTACTATATTTTAATAACATTTTGAGGTCTAAGACTGAATTTCATATAATTTTTCATAGGGGAAGTACTAATATATTTAGCCAAATGTAATATTATGATATAGATAACAATTAAGTTAATATTAATTTTATATGCAATGAGTTTATACACACATTATTAAATATATATGATGATGACGTAGAAAATGATTACAATGCATAGTTGTCACTTCTTTTGAAATCGGCGGGTCTATTGTCATTGAACAAAGCGGTATACACAATGGGTATGACGTAGGTAGGGTTGATATTCATGTATACTTTCTACCGTTATACACAATATATATGCATGTGTGTTGATCAATTTAAGAGTACATTGTTTTATACAATTATTTGAAATCCTGCATGTTCATCATTTGGCCTAAATTTTTCGCGTAATTAGTCACAAAGTTCATATATGCCTCATTTAATAGTTTTTGATAATTCAACATGTTGACTGCTAAAATACCAAGGGAAGTAACTCGAAAATTATTTACATATATATACCAGTATTAACTCCCTTGAACTGACCCTACCCTCAACAAATAGCAAAACTCACAGTACACAATGCACAATGAACAGTACACAGTGAATAATACAAAGTACACATCACATAGTGCACATCAATGAGTACACATTAATGAGTACAAAGCTAACATTGCTTAGTGCATATTGCTGTGTACACATTAATGAGTACATATTTATGTGTACATATGTATGTGTACAAAGTTCACATTACTAAAATGAACTGAACTGAACTGAACTGAACTGAACAGAACAGAACTGAACTGAACTGAACAGAACAGAACTGAACTGAACTGAACAGAACAGAACAGAACAACAAACACACTGCACAATTAACAGTACACAGTGAATAATACAAAATACTCATCACATAGTGCACATCAATGAGTACACATTAATGAGTACAAAGCTAACATTGCTCAGTGCATATTGCTGTGTACACATTAATGAGTACATATTTATGTGTACATATGTATGTGTACACAGTTCACATTACTAAAATGAACTGAACTGAACTGAACTGAACTGAACTGGACTTGACTGAACTGAACTGAACTGAACTGAGCTGAGCTGAACTGAGCTGAGCTGAACTGAACTGAACTGAACTGAACTGAACTGTACAGAACAGAACAGAACAGACCAGACCAGAACAGAACAGAACAGAACAGAACAGAGCAGAACAGAACAGAATAGAACAACAAATTTACTATATTTTAATAACATTTTAAGGTCTAAGACTGAATTTCATATAATTTTTCATAGGGGAAGTACTAATATATTTAGCCAAATGTAATATTATGATATAGATAACAATTAAGTAAATATTAATTTTATATGCAATGAGTTTATACACACATTATTAAATATATATGATGATGACGTAGAAAATGATTACAATGCATAGTTGTCACTTCTTTTGAAATCGGCGGGTCTATTGTCATTGAACAAAGCGGTATACACAATGGGTATGACGTAGGTAGGGTTGATATTCATGTATACTTTCTACCGTTATACACAATATATATGCATGTGTGTTGATCAATTTAAGAGTACATTGTTTTATACAATTATTTGAAATCCTGCATGTTCATCATTTGGCCTAAATTTTTCGCGTAATTAGTCACAAAGTTCATATGCCTCATTTAATAGTTTTTGATAATTCAACATGTTGACTGCTAAAATACCAAGGGAAGTAACTCGAAAATTATTTACATATATATACCAGTATTAACTCCCTTGAACTGACCCTACCCTCAACAAATAGCAAAACTCACAGTACACAATGCACAATGAACAGTACACAGTGAATAATACAAAGTACACATCACATAGTGCACATCAATGAGTACACATTAATGAGTACAAAGCTAACATTGCTTAGTGCATATTGCTGTGTACACATTAATGAGTACATATTTATGTGTACATATGTATGTGTACAAAGTTCACATTACTAAAATGAACTGAACTGAACTGAACTGAACTGAACTGAACAGAACAGAACTGAACTGAACTGAACTGAACTGAACAGAACAGAACAGAACAACAAACACACTGCACAATTAACAGTACACAGTGAATAATACAAAATACTCATCACATAGTGCACATCAATGAGTACACATTAATGAGTACAAAGCTAACATTGCTTAGTGCATATTGCTGTGTACACATTAATGAGTACATATTTATGTGTACATATGTATGTGTACACAGTTCACATTACTAAAATGAACTGAACTGAACTGAACTGAACTGGACTTGACTGAACTGAACTGAACTGAACTGAGCTGAGCTGAGCTGAACTGAACTGAACTGAACTGAACTGAACTGAACTGAACTGTACAGAACAGAACAGAACAGACCAGAACAGAACAGAACAGAACAGAGCAGAACAGAACAGAATAGAACAACAAATTTACTATATTTTAATAACATTTTAAGGTCTAAGACTGAATTTCATATAATTTTTCATAGGGGAAGTACTAATATATTTAGCCAAATGTAATATTATGATATAGATAACAATTAAGTAAATATTAATTTTATATGCAATGAGTTTATACACACATTATTAAATATATATGATGATGACGTAGAAAATGATTACAATGCATAGTTGTCACTTCTTTTGAAATCGGCGGGTCTATTGTCATTGAACAAAGCGGTATACACAATGGGTATGACGTAGGTAGGGTTGATATTCATGTATACTTTCTACCGTTATACACAATATATATGCATGTGTGTTGATCAATTTAAGAGTACATTGTTTTATACAATTATTTGAAATCCTGCATGTTCATCATTTGGCCTAAATTTTTCGCGTAATTAGTCACAAAGTTCATATATGCCTCATTTAATAGTTTTTGATAATTCAACATGTTGACTGCTAAAATACCAAGGGAAGTAACTCGAAAATTATTTACATATATATACCAGTATTAACTCCCTTGAACTGACCCTACCCTCAACAAATAGCAAAACTCACAGTACACAATGCACAATGAACAGTACACAGTGAATAATACAACGTACACATCACATAGTGCACATCAATGAGTACACATTAATGAGTACAAAGCTAACATTGCTTAGTGCATATTGCTGTGTACACATTAATGAGTACATATTTATGTGTACATATGTATGTGTACAAAGTTCACATTACTAAAATGAACTGAACTGAACTGAACTGAACTGAACTGAACTGAACAGAACAGAACTGAACTAAACTGAACTGAACTGAACTGAACAGAACAGAACAGAACAACAAACACACTGCACAATTAACAGTACACAGTGAATAATACAAAATACTCATCACATAGTGCACATCAATGAGTACACATTAATAAGTACAAAGCTAACATTGCTTAGTGCATATTGCTGTGTACACATTAATGAGTACATATTTATGTGTACATATGTATGTGTACACAGGTCACATTACTAAAATGAACTGAACTGAACTGAACTGAACTGAGCTGAGCTGAGCTGAGCTGAGCTGAGCTGAGCTGAGCTGAACTGAACTGAACTGAACTGAACTGAACTGAACTGAACTGTACAGAACAGAACAGAACAGACCAGACCAGAACAGAACAGAACAGAACAGAACAGAACAGAACAGAGCAGAACAGAACAGAATAGAACAACAAATTTACTATATTTTCATAACATTTTAAGGTCTAAGACTGAATTTCATATAATTTTTCATAGGGGAAGTACTAATATATTTAGCCAAATGTAATATTATGATATAGATAACAATTAAGTAAATATGAATTTTATATGCAATGAGTTTATACACACATTATTAAATATATATGATGATGACGTAGAAAATGATTACAATGCATAGTTGTCACTTCTTTTGAAATCGGCGGGTCTATTGTCATTGAACAAAGCGGTATACACAATGGGTATGACGTAGGTAGGGTTGATATTCATGTATACTTTCTACCGTTATACACAATATATATGCATGTGTGTTGATCAATTTAAGAGTACATTGTTTTATACAATTATTTGAAATCCTGCATTTTCATCATTTGGCCTAAATTTTTCGCGTAATTAGTCACAAAGTTCATATATGCCTCATTTAATAGTTTTTGATAATTCAACATGTTGACTGCTAAAATACCAAGGGAAGTAACTCGAAAATTATTTACATATATATACCAGTATTAACTCCCTTGAACTGACCCTACCCTCAACAAATAGCAAAACTCACAGTACACAATGCACAATGAACAGTACACAGTGAATAATACAAAGTACACATCACATAGTGCACATCAATGAGTACACATTAATGAGTACAAAGCTAACATTGCTTAGTGCATATTGCTGTGTACACATTAATGAGTAAATATTTATGTGTACATATGTATGTGTACAAAGTTCACATTACTAAAATGAACTGAACTGAACTGAACTGAACTGAACTGAACTGAACTGAACAGAACAGAACAGAACTGAACTGAACTGAACTGAACAGAACAGAACAGAACAACAAACACACTGCACAATTAACAGTACACAGTAAATAATACAAAATACTCATCACATAGTGCACATCAATGAGTACACATTAATGAGTACAAAGCTAACATTGCTTAGTGCATATTGCTGTGTACACATTAATGAGTACATATTTATGTGTACATATGTATGTGTACACAGTTCACTTTACTAAAATGAACTGAACTGAAATGAACTGAATTGAACTGGACTTGACTGAACTGAACTGAACTGGACTTGACTGAACTGAACTGAACTGAGCTGAGCTGAGCTGAGCTGAGCTGAGCTGAGCTGAGCTGAGCTGAACTGAACTGAACTGAACTGAACTGAACTGAACTGAACTGAACTGTACAGAACAGAACAGAACAGACCAGACCAGAACAGAACAGAACAGAACAGAACAGAAAAGAACAGAACAGAACAGAACAGAACAGAGCAGAACAGAACAGAATAGAACAACAAATTTACTATATTTTAATAACATTTTAAGGTCTAAGACTGAATTTCATATAATTTTTCATAGGGGAAGTACTAATATATTTAGCCAAATGTAATATTATGATATAGATAACAATTAAGTAAATATTAATTTTATATGCAATGAGTTTATACACACATTATTAAATATATATGATGATGACGTAGAAAATGATTACAATGCATAGTTGTCACTTCTTTTGAAATCGGCGGGTCTATTGTCATTGAACAAAGCGGTATACACAATGGGTATGACGTAGGTAGGGTTGATATTCATGTATACTTTCTACCGTTATACACAATATATATGCATGTGTGTTGATCAATTTAAGAGTACATTGTTTTATACAATTATTTGAAATCCTGCATGTTCATCATTTGGCCTAAATTTTTCGCGTAATTAGTCACAAAGTTCATATATGCCTCATTTAATAGTTTTTGATAATTCAACATGTTGACTGCTAAAATACCAAGGGAAGTAACTCGAAAATTATTTACATATATATACCAGTATTAACTCCCTTGAACTGACCCTACCCTCAACAAATAGCAAAACTCACAGTACACAATGCACAATGAACAGTACACAGTGAATAATACAAAGTACACATCACATAGTGCACATCAATGAGTACACATTAATGAGTACAAAGCTAACATTGCTTAGTGCATATTGCTGTGTACACATTAATGAGTACATATTTATGTGTACATATGTATGTGTACAAAGTTCACATTACTAAAATGAACTGAACTGAACTGAACTGAACTGAACTGAACTGAACTGAACTGAAGAGAACAGAACTGAACTGAACTGAACTGAACAGAACAGAACAGAACAACAAACACACTGCACAATTAACAGTACACAGTGAATAATACACAATACTCATCACATAGTGCACATCAATGAGTACACATTAATGAGTACAAAGCTAACATTGCTTAGTGCATATTGCTGTGTACACATTAATGAGTACATATTTATGTGTACATATGTATGTGTACACAGTTCACATTACTAAAATGAACTGAACTGAACTGAACTGAACTGAACTGGACTTGACTGAACTGAACTGAACTGAACTGAGCTGAGCTGAGCTGAGCTGAGCTGAGCTGAACTGAACTGAACTGAACTGAACTGAACTGAACTGAACTGAACTGAACTGAACTGTACAGAACAGAACAGACCAGACCAGAACAGAACAGAACAGAACAGAACAGAACAGAGCAGAACAGAACAGAATAGAACAACAAATTTACTATATTTTAATAACATTTTAAGGTCTAAGACTGAATTTCATATAATTTTTCATAGGGGAAGTTCTAATATATTTAGCCAAATGTAATATTATGATATAGATAACAATTAAGTAAATATTAATTTTATATGCAATGAGTTTATACACACATTATTAAATATATATGATGATGACGTAGAAAATGATTACAATGCATAGTTGTCACTTCTTTTGAAATCGGCGGGTCTATTGTCATTGAACAAAGCGGTATACACAATGGGTATGACGTAGGTAGGGTTGATATTCATGTATACTTTCTACCGTTATACACAATATATATGCATGTGTGTTGATCAATTTAAGAGTACATTGTTTTATACAATTATTTGAAATCCTGCATGTTCATCATTTGGCCTAAATTTTTCGCGTAATTAGTCACAAAGTTCATATATGCCTCATTTAATAGTTTTTGATAATTCAACATGTTGACTGCTAAAATACCAAGGGAAGTAACTCGAAAATTATTTACATATATATACCAGTATTAACTCCCTTGAACTGACCCTACCCTCAACAAATAGCGAAACTCACAGTACACAATGCACAATGAACAGTACACAGTGAATAATACAAAGTACACATCACATAGTGCACATCAATGAGTACACATTAATGAGTACAAAGCTAACATTGCTTAGTGCATATTGCTGTGTACACATTAATGAGTACATATTTATGTGTACATATGTATGTGTACAAAGTTCACATTACTAAAATGAACTGAACTGAACTGAACTGAACTGAACTGAACTGAACAGAACAGAACAGAACTGAACTGAACTGAACTGAACTGAACTGAACTGAACTGAACTGAACTGAACTGAACTGAACAGAACAGAACAGAACAACAAACACACTGCACAATTAACAGTACACAGTGAATAATACAAAATACTCATCACATAGTGCACATCAATGAGTACACATTAATGAGTACAAAGCTAACATTGCTTAGTGCATATTGCTGTGTACACATTAATGAGTACATATTTATGTGTACATATGTATGTGTACACAGTTCACATTACTAAAATGAACTGAACTGAACTGAACTGAACTGAACTGAACTGGACTTGACTTGACTGAACTGAACTGAACTGAACTGAACTGAGCTGAGCTGAGCTGAGCTGAACTGAACTGAACTGAACTGAACTGAACTGAACTGTACAGAACAGAACAGAACAGACCAGAACAGAACAGAACAGAGCAGAACAGAACAGAATAGAACAACAAATTTACTATATTTTAATAACATTATAAGGTCTAAGACTGAATTTCATATAATTTTTCATAGGGGAAGTACTAATATATTTAGCCAAATGTAATATTATGATATAGATAACAATTAAGTAAATATTAATTTTATATGCAATGAGTTTATACACACATTATTAAATATATATGATGATGACGTAGAAAATGATTACAATGCATAGTTGTCACTTCTTTTGAAATCGGCGGGTCTATTGTCATTGAACAAAGCGGTATACACAATGGGTATGACGTAGGTAGGGTTGATATTCATGTATACTTTCTACCGTTATACACAATATATATGCATGTGTGTTGATCAATTTAAGAGTACATTGTTTTATACAATTATTTGAAATCCTGCATGTTCATCATTTGGCCTAAATTTTTCGCGTAATTAGTCACAAAGTTCATATATGCCTCATTTAATAGTTTTTGATAATTCAACATGTTGACTGCTAAAATACCAAGGGAAGTAACTCGAAAATTATTTACATATATATACCAGTATTAACTCCCTTGAACTGACCCTACCCTCAACAAATAGCAAAACTCACAGTACACAATGCACAATGAACAGTACACAGTGAATAATACCAAGTACACATCACATAGTGCACATCAATGAGTACACATTAATGAGTACAAAGCTAACATTGCTTAGTGCATATTGCTGTGTACACATTAATGAGTACATATTTATGTGTACATATGTATGTGTACAAAGTTCACATTACTAAAATGAACTGAACTGAACTGAACTGAACTGAACTGAACTGAACTGAACAGAACAGAACTGAACTGAACTGAACTGAACTGAACTGAACTGAACAGAACAGAACAGAACAACAAACACACTGCACAATTAACAGTACACAGTGAATAATACAAAATACTCATCACATAGTGCACATCAATGAGTACACATTAATGAGTACAAAGCTAACATTGCTTAGTGCATATTGCTGTGTACACATTTATGAGTACATATTTATGTGTACATATGTATGTGTACACAGTTCACATTACTAAAATGAACTGAACTGAACTGAGCTGAACTGAACTGGACTTGACTGAACTGAACTGAACTGAGCTGAGCTGAGCTGAGCTGAGCTGAGCTGAGCTGAACTGAACTGAACTGAACTGAACTGAACTGAACTGAACTGTACAGAACAGAACAGAACAGAACAGAACAGAACAGAACAGAGCAGAACAGAACAGAATAGAACAACAAATTTACTATATTTTAATAACATTTTAAGGTCTAAGACTGAATTTCATATAATTTTTCATAGGGGAAGTACTAATATATTTAGCCAAATGTAATATTATGATATAGATAACAATTAAGTAAATATTAATTTTATATGCAATGAGTTTATACACACATTATTAAATATATATGATGATGACGTAGAAATTGATTACAATGCATAGTTGTCACTTCTTTTGAAATCGGCGGGTCTATTGTCATTGAACAAAGCGGTATACACAATGGGTATGACGTAGGTAGGGTTGATATTCATGTATACTTTCTACCGTTATACACAATATATATGCATGTGTGTTGATCAATTTAAGAGTACATTGTTTTATACAATTATTTGAAATCCTGCATGTTCATCATTTGGCCTAAATTTTTCGCGTAATTAGTCACAAAGTTCATATATGCCTCATTTAATAGTTTTTGATAATTCAACATGTTGACTGCTAAAATACCAAGGGAAGTAACTCGAAAATTATTTACATATATATACCAGTATTAACTCCCTTGAACTGACCCTACCCTCAACAAATAGCAAAACTCACAGTACACAATGCACAATGAACAGTACACAGTGAATAATACAAAGTACACATCACATAGTGCACATCAATGAGTACACATTAATGAGTACAAAGCTAACATTGCTTAGTGCATATTGCTGTGTACACATCAATGAGTACATATTTATGTGTACATATGTATGTGTACAAAGTTCACATTACTAAAATGAACTGAACTGAACTGAACTGAACTGAACTGAACAGAACAGAACAGAACTGAACTGAACTGAACAGAACAGAACAGAACAACAAACACACTGCACAATGAACAGTACACAGTGAATAATACAAAATACTCATCACATAGTGCACATCAATGAGTACACATTAATGAGTACAAAGCTAACATTGCTTAGTGCATATTGCTGTGTACACATTAATGAGTACATATTTATGTGTACATATGTATGTGTACACAGTTCACATTACTAAAATGAACTGAACTGAACTGAACTGAACTGAACTGGACTTGACTGAACTGAACTGAACTGAACTGAACTGAGCTGAGCTGAGCTGAGCTGAGCTGAGCTGAGCTGAACTGAACTGAACTAAACTGAACTGAACTGAACTGAACTGTACAGAACAGAACAGAACAGAGCAGAACAGAACAGAATAGAACAACAAATTTACTATATTTTAATAACATTTTAAGGTCTAAGACTGAATTTCATATAATTTTTCATAGGGGAAGTACTAATATATTTAGCCAAATGTAATATTATGATAAAGATAACAATTAAGTAAATATTAATTTTATATGCAATGAGTTTATACACACATTATTAAATATATATGATGATGACGTATAAAATGATTACAATGCATAGTTGTCACTTCTTTTGAAATCGGCGGGTCTATTGTCATTGAACAAAGCGGTATACACAATGGGTATGACGTAGGTAGGGTTGATATTCATGTATACTTTCTACCGTTAAACACAATATATATGCATGTGTGTTGATCAATTTAAGAGTACATTGTTTTATACAATTATTTGAAATCCTGCATGTTCATCATTTGGCCTAAATTTTTCGCGTAATTAGTCACAAAGTTCATATATGCCTCATTTAATAGTTTTTGATAATTCAACATGTTGACTGCTAAAATACCAAGGGAAGTAACTCGAAAATTATTTACATATATATACCAGTATTAACTCCCTTGAACTGACCCTACCCTCAACAAATAGCAAAACTCACAGTACACAATGCACAATGAACAGTACACAGTGAATAATACAAAGTACACATCACATAGTGCACATCAATGAGTACACATTAATGAGTACAAAGCTAACATTGCTTAGTGCATATTGCTGTGTACACATTAATGAGTACATATTTATGTTTACATATGTATGTGTACAAAGTTCACATTACTAAAATGAACTGAACTGAACTGAACTGAACTGAACTGAACTGAACTGAACAGAACAGAACTGAACTGAACTGAACTGAACAGAACAGAACAGAACAACAAACACACTGCACAATTAACAGTACACAGTGAATAATACAAAATATTCATCACATAGTGCACATCAATGAGTACACATTAATGAGTACAAAGCTAACATTGCTTAGTGCATATTGCTGTGTACACATTAATGAGTACATATTTATGTGTACATATGTATGTGTACACAGTTCACATTACTAAAATGAACTGAACTGAACTGAACTGAACTGAACTGGACTTGACTGAACTGAACTGAACTGAACTGAGCTGAGCTGAGCTGAGCTGAGCTGAACTGAACTGAACTGAACTGAACTGAACTGAACTGAACTGAACTGAACTGAACTGTACAGAACAGAACAGAACAGAACAGAACAGAGCAGAACAGAACAGAATAGAACAACAAATTTACTATATTTTAATAACATTTTAAGGTCTAAGACTGAATTTCATATAATTTTTCATAGGGGAAGTACTAATATATTTAGCCAAATGTAATATTATGATATAGATAACAATTAAGTAAATATTAATTTTATATGCAATGAGTTTATACACACATTATTAAATATATATGATGATGACGTAGAAAATGATTACAATGCATAGTTGTCACTTCTTTTGAAATCGGCGGGTCTATTGTCATTGAACAAAGCGGTATACACAATGGGTATGACGTAGGTAGGGTTGATATTCATGTATACTTTCTACCGTTATACACAATATATATGCATGTGTGTTGATCAATTTAAGAGTACATTGTTTTATACAATTATTTGAAATCCTGCATGTTCATCATTTGGCCTAAATTTTTCGCGTAATTAGTCACAAAGTTCATATATGCCTCATTTAATAGTTTTTGATAAGTCAACATGTTGACTGCTAAAATACCAAGGGAAGTAACTCGAAAATTATTTACATATATATACCAGTATTAACTCCCTTGAACTGACCCTACCCTCAACAAATAGCAAAACTCACAGTACACAATGCACAATGAACAGTACACAGTGAATAATACAAAGTACACATCACATAGTGCACATCAATGAGTACACATTAATGAGTACAAAGCTAACATTGCTTAGTGCATATTGCTGTGTACACATTAATGAGTACATATTTATGTGTACATATGTATGTGTACAAAGTTCACATTACTAAAATGAACTGAACTGAACTGAACTGAACTGAACTGAACTGAACTGAACTGAACTGAACAGGACAGAACTGAACTGAACTGAACTGAACTGAACAGAACAGAACAGAACAACAAACACACTGCACAATTAACAGTACACAGTGAATAATACAAAATACTCATCACATAGTGCACATCAATGAGTACACATTAATGAGTACAAAGCTAACATTGCTTAGTGCATATTGCTGTGTACACATTAATGAGTACATATTTATGTGTACATATGTATGTGTACACAGTTCACATTACTAAAATGAACTGAACTGAACTGAACTGAACTGAACTGGACTTGACTGAACTGAACTGAACTGAACTGAGCTGAGCTGAGCTGAGCTGAGCTGAGCTGAACTGAACTGAACTGAACTGAACTGTACAGAACAGAACAGAACAGAACAGAACAGAACAGAGCAGAGCAGAACAGAACAGAATAGAACAACAAATTTACTATATTTTAATAACATTTTAAGGTCTAAGACTGAATTTCATATAATTTTTCATAGGGGAAGTACTAATATATTTAGCCAAATGTAATATTATGATATAGATAACAATTAAGTAAATATTAATTTTATATGCAATGAGTTTATACACACATTGTTAAATATATATGATGATGACGTAGAAAATGATTACAATGCATAGTTGTCACTTCTTTTGAAATCGGCGGGTCTATTGTCATTGAACAAAGCGGTATACACAATGGGTATGACGTAGGTAGGGTTGATATTCATGTATACTTTCTACCGTTATACACAATATATATGCATGTGTGTTGATCAATTTAAGAGTACATTGTTTTATACAATTATTTGAAATCCTGCATGTTCATCATTTGGCCTAAATTTTTCGCGTAATTAGTCACAAAGTTCATATATGCCTCATTTAATAGTTTTTGATAATTCAACATGTTGACTGCTAAAATACCAAGGGAAGTAACTCGAAAATTATTTACATATATATACCAGTATTAACTCCCTTGAACTGACCCTACCCTCAACAAATAGCAAAACTCACAGTACACAATGCACAATGAACAGTACACAGTGAATAATACAAAGTACACATCACATAGTGCACATCAATGAGTACACATTAATGAGTACAAAGCTAACATTGCTTAGTGCATATTGCTGTGTACACATTAATGAGTACATATTTATGTGTACATATGTATGTGTACAAAGTTCACATTACTAAAATGAACTGAACTGAACTGAACTGAACTGAACTGAACTGAACTGAACTGAACAGAACAGAACAGAACAGAACTGAACTGAACTGAACTGAACAGAACAGAACAGAACAACAAACACACTGCACAATTAACAGTACACAGTGACTAATACAAAATACTCATCACATAGTGCACATCAATGAGTACACATTAATGAGTACAAAGCTAACATTGCTTAGTGCATATTGCTGTGTACACATTAATGAGTACATATTTATGTGTACATATGTATGTGTACACAGTTCACATTACTAAAATGAACTGAACTGAACTGAACTGAACTGAACTGGACTTGACTGAACTAAACTGAACTGAACTGAGCTGAGCTGAGCTGAGCTGAGCTGAGCTGAGCTGAACTGAACTGAACTGAACTGAACTGAACTGAACTGTACAGAACAGAACAGAACAGAACAGAGCAGAACAGAACAGAATAGAACAACAAATTTACTATATTTTAATAACATTTTAAGGTCTAAGACTGAATTTCATTTAATTTTTCATAGGGGAAGTACTAATATATTTAGCCAAATGTAATATTATGATATAGATAACAATTAAGTAAATATTAATTTTATATGCAATGAGTTTATACACACATTATTAAATATATATGATGATGACGTAGAAAATGATTACAATGCATAGTTGTCACTTCTTTTGAAATCGGCGGGTCTATTTTCATTGAACAAAGCGGTATACACAATGGGTATGACGTAGGTAGGGTTGATATTCATGTATACTTTCTACCGTTATACACAATATATATGCATGTGTGTTGATCAATTTAAGAGTACATTGTTTTATACAATTATTTGAAATCCTGCATGTTCATCATTTGGCCTAAATTTTTCGCGTAATTAGTCACAAAGTTTATATATGCCTCATTTAATAGTTTTTGATAATTCAACATGTTGACTGCTAAAATACCAAGGGAAGTAACTCGAAAATTATTTACATATATATACCAGTATTAACTCCCTTGAACTGACCCTACCCTCAACAAATAGCAAAACTCACAGTACACAATGCACAATGAACAGTACACAGTGAATAATACAAAGTACACATCACATAGTGCACATCAATGAGTACACATTAATGAGTACAAAGCTAACATTGCTTAGTGCATATTGCTGTGTACACATTAATGAGTACATATTTATGTGTACATATGTATGTGTACAAAGTTCACATTACTAAAATGAACTGAACTGAACTGAACTGAACTGAACTGAACTGAACTGAACTGAACTGAACAGAACAGAACTGAACTGAACTGAACTGAACAGAACAGAACAGAACAACAAACACACTGCACAATTAACAGTACACAGTGAATAATACAAAATACTCATCACATAGTGCACATCAATGAGTACACATTAATGAGTACAAAGCTAACATTGCTTAGTGCATATTGCTGTGTACACATTAATGAGTACATATTTATGTGTACATATGTATGTGTACACAGTTCACATTACTAAAATGAACTGAACTGAACTGAACTGAACTGAACTGGACTTGACTTGACTGAACTGAACTGAACTGAACTGAGCTGAGCTGAGCTGAGCTGAGCTGAGCTGAGCTGAGCTGAGCTGAACTGAACTGAACTGAACTGAACTGAACTGTACAGAACAGAACAGAACAGACCAGACCAGAACAGAACAGAACAGAACAGAACAGAGCAGAACAGAACAGAATAGAACAACAAATTTACTATATTTTAATAACATTTTAAGGTCTAAGACTGAATTTCATATAATTTTTCATAGGGGAAGTACTAATATATTTAGCCAAATGTAATATTATGATATAGATAACAATTAAGTAAATATTAATTTTATATGCAATGAGTTTATACACACATTATTAAATATATATGATGATGACGTAGAAAATGATTACAATGCATAGTTGTCACTTCTTTTGAAATCGGCGGGTCTATTGTCATTGAACAAAGCGGTATACACAATGGGTATGACGTAGGTAGGGTTGATATTCATGTATACTTTCTACCGTTATACACAATATATATGCATGTGTGTTGATCAATTTAAGAGTACATTGTTTTATACAATTATTTGAAATCCTGCATGTTCATCATTTGGCCTAAATTTTTCGCGTAATTAGTCACAAAGTTCATATATGCCTCATTTAATAGTTTTTGATAATTCAACATGTTGACTGCTAAAATACCAAGGGAAGTAACTCGAAAATTATTTACATATATATACCAGTATTAACTCCCTTGAACTGACCCTACCCTCAACAAATAGCAAAACTCACAGTACACAATGCACAATGAACAGTACACAGTGAATAATACAAAGTACACATCACATAGTGCACATCAATGAGTACACATTAATGAGTACAAAGCTAACATTGCTTAGTGCATATTGCTGTGTACACATTAATGAGTACATATTTATGTGTACATATGTATGTGTACAAAGTTCACATTACTAAAATGAACTGAACTGAACTGAACTGAACTGAACTGAACAGAACAGAACAGAACTGAACTGAACTGAACTGAACAGAACAGAACAGAACAACAAACACACTGCACAATTAACAGTACACAGTGAATAATACAAAATACTCATCACATAGTGCACATCAATGAGTACACATTAATGAGTACAAAGCTAACATTGCTTAGTGCATATTGCTGTGTACACATTAATGAGTACATATTTATGTGTACATATGTATGTGTACACAGTTCACATTACTAAAATGAACTGAACTGAACTGAACTGAACTGAACTGGACTGAACTGAACTGAACTGAGCTGAGCTGAACTGAGCTGAGCTGAGCTGAGCTGAGCTGAGCTGAGCTGAGCTGAACTGAACTGAACTGAACTGAACTGAACTGAACTGAACTGAACTGAACTGAACTGTACAGAACAGAACAGAACAGACCAGAACAGAACAGAACAGAACAGAACAGAACAGAACAGAACAGAACAGAACAGAACAACAAATTTACTATATTTTAATAACATTATAAGGTCTAAGACTGAATTTCATATAATTTTTCATAGGGGAAGTACTAATATATTTAGCCAAATGTAATATTATGATATAGATAACAATTAAGTAAATATTAATTTTATATGCAATGAGTTTATACACACATTATTAAATATATATGATGATGACGTAGAAAATGATTACAATGCATAGTTGTCACTTCTTTTGAAATCGGCGGGTCTATTGTCATTGAACAAAGCGGTATACACAATGGGTATGACGTAGGTAGGGTTGATATTCATGTATACTTTCTACCGTTATACACAATATATATGCATGTGTGTTGATCAATTTAAGAGTACATTGTTTTATACAATTATTTGAAATCCTGCATGTTCATCATTTGGCCTAAATTTTTCGCGTAATTAGTCACAAAGTTCATATATGCCTCATTTAATAGTTTTTGATAATTCAACATGTTGACTGCTAAAATACTAAGGGAAGTAACTCGAAAATTATTTACATATATTTATCAGTATTAACTCCCTTGAACTGACCCTACCCTCAACAAATAGCAAAACTCACAGTACACAATGCACAATGAACAGTACACAGTGAATAATACAAAGTACACATCACATAGTGCACATCAATGAGTACACATTAATGAGTACAAAGCTAACATTGCTTAGTGCATATTGCTGTGTACACATTAATGAGTACATATTTATGTGTACATATGTATGTGTACAAAGTTCACATTACTAAAATGAACTGAACTGAACTGAACTGAACTGAACTGAACAGAACAGAACTGAACTGAACTGAACTGAACTGAACTGAACATAACAGAACAACAAACACACTGCACAATTAACAGTACACAGTGAATAATACAAAATACTCATCACATAGTGCACATCAATGAGTACACATTAATGAGTACAAAGCTAACATTGCTTAGTGCATATTGCTGTGTACACATTAATGAGTACATATTTATGTGTACATATGTATGTGTACACAGTTCACATTACTAAAATGAACTGAACTGAACTGAACTGAACTGAACTGGACTTGACTGAACTGAACTGAACTGAACTGAGCTGAGCTGAGCTGAGCTGAGCTGAGCTGAGCTGAGCTGAGCTGAGCTGAACTGAACTGAACTGAACTGAACTGTACAGAACAGAACAGAACAGACCAGACCAGAACAGAACAGAACAGAACAGAACAGAACAGAGCATAACAGAACAGAATAGAACAACAAATTTACTATATTTTAATAACATTTTAAGGTCTAAGACTGAATTTCATATAATTTTTCATAGGGGAAGTACTAATATATTTAGCCAAATGTAATATTATGATATAGATAACAATTAAGTAAATATTAATTTTATATGCAATGAGTTTATACACACATTATTAAATATATATGATGATGACGTAGAAAATGATTACAATGCATAGTTGTCACTTCTTTTGAAATCGGCGGGTCTATTGTCATTGAACAAAGCGGTATACACAATGGGTATGACGTAGGTAGGGTTGATATTCATGTATACTTTCTACCGTTATACACAATATATATGCATGTGTGTTGATCAATTTAAGAGTACATTGTTTTATACAATTATTTGAAATCCTGCATGTTCATCATTTGGCCTAAATTTTTCGAGTAATTAGTCACAAAGTTCATATATGCCTCATTTAATAGTTTTTGATAATTCAACATGTTGACTGCTAAAATACCAAGGGAAGTAACTCGAAAATTATTTACATATATTTACCAGTATTAACTCCCTTGAACTGACCCTACCCTCAACAAATAGCAAAACTCACAGTACACAATGCACAATGAACAGTACACAGTGAATAATACAAAGTACACATCACATAGTGCACATCAATGAGTACACATTAATGAGTACAAAGCTAACATTGCTTAGTGCATATTGCTGTGTACACATTAATGAGTACATATTTATGTGTACATATGTATGTGTACAAAGTTCACATTACTAAAATGAACTGAACTGAACTGAACTGAACTGAACTGAACTGAACAGAACAGAACTGAACTGAACTGAACTGAACAGAGCAGAACAGAACAACAAACACACTGCACAATTAACAGTACACAGTGAATAATACAAAATACTCATCACATAGTGCACATCAATGAGTACACATTAATGAGTACAAAGCTAACATTGCTTAGTGCATATTGCTGTGTACACATTAATGAGTACATATTTATGTGTACATATGTATGTGTACACAGTTCACATTACTAAAATGAACTGAACTGAACTGAACTGGACTTGACTGAACTGAACTGAGCTGAGCTGAGCTGAGCTGAGCTGAGCTGAGCTGAACTGAACTGAACTGAACTGAACTGAACTGAACTGTACAGAACAGAACAGAACAGACAAGACCAGACCAGAACAGAACAGAACAGAACAGAACAGAACAGAACAGAACAGAATAGAACAACAAATTTACTATATTTTAATAACATTTTAAGGTCTAAGACTGAATTTCATATAATTTTTCATAGGGGAAGTACTAATATATTTAGCCAAATGTAATATTATGATATAGATAACAATTAAGTAAATATTAATTTTATATGCAATGAGTTTATACACACATTATTAAATATATATGATGATGACGTAGAAAATGATTACAATGCATAGTTGTCACTTCTTTTGAAATCGGCGGGTCTATTGTCATTGAACAAAGCGGTATACACAATGGGTATGACGTAGGTAGGGTTGATATTCATGTATACTTTCTACCGTTATACACAATATATATGCATGTGTGTTGATCAATTTAAGAGTACATTGTTTTATACAATTATTTGAAATCCTGCATGTTCATCATTTGGCCTAAATTTTTCGCGTAATTAGTCACAAAGTTCATATATGCCTCATTTAATAGTTTTTGATAATTCAACATGTTGACTGCTAAAATACCAAGGGAAGTAACTCGAAAATTATTTACATATATATACCAGTATTAACTCCCTTGAACTGACCCTACCCTCAACAAATAGCAAAACTCACAGTACACAATGCACAATGAACAGTACACAGTGAATAATACAAAGTACACATCACATAGTGCACATCAATGAGTACACATTAATGAGTACAAAGCTAACATTGCTTAGTGCATATTGCTGTGTACACATTAATGAGTACATATTTATGTGTACATATGTATGTGTACAAAGTTCACATTACTAAAATGAACTGAACTGAACTGAACTGAACTGAACTGAACTGAACTGAACTGAACTGAACTGAACTGAACAGAACAGAACTGAACTGAACTGAACTGAACAGAACAGAACAGAACAACAAACACACTGCACAATTAACATTACACAGTGAATAATACAAAATACTCATCACATAGTGCACATCAATGAGTACACATTAATGAGTACAAAGCTAACATTGCTTAGTGCATATTGCTGTGTACACATTAATGAGTACATATTTATGTGTACATATGTATGTGTACACAGTTCACATTACTAAAATGAACTGAACTGAACTGAACTGAACTGAACTGGACTTGACTGAGCTGAACTGAACTGAACTGAGCTGAGCTGAGCTGAGCTGAGCTGAGCTGAACTGAACTGAACTGAACTGAACTGAACTGAACTGAACTGTACAGAACAGAACAGAACAGAACAGAACAGAACAGAGCAGAACAGAACAGAATAGAACAACAAATTTACTATATTTTAATAACATTTTAAGGTCTAAGACTGAATTTCATATAATTTTTCATAGGGGAAGTACTAATATATTTAGCCAAATGTTATATTATGATATAGATAACAATTAAGTAAATATTAATTTTATATGCAATGAGTTTATACACACATTATTAAATATATATGATGATGACGTAGAAAATGATTACAATGCATAGTTGTCACTTCTTTTGAAATCGGCGGGTCTATTGTCATTGAACAAAGCGGTATACACAATGGGTATGACGTAGGTAGGGTTGATATTCATGTATACTTTCTACCGTTATACACAATATATATGCATGTGTGTTGATCAATTTAAGAGTACATTGTTTTATACAATTATTTGAAATCCTGCATGTTCATCATTTGGCCTAAATTTTTCGCGTAATTAGTCACAAAGTTCATATATGCCTCATTTAATAGTTTTTGATAATTCAACATGTTGACTGCTAAAATACCAAGGGAAGTAACTCGAAAATTATTTACATATATATACCAGTATTAACTCCCTTGAACTGACCCTACCCTCAACAAATAGCAAAACTCACAGTACACAATGCACAATGAACAGTACACAGTGAATAATACAAAGTACACATCACATAGTGCACATCAATGAGTACACATTAATGAGTACAAAGCTAACATTGCTTAGTGCATATTGCTGTGTACACATTAATGAGTACATATTTATGTGTACATATGTATGTGTACAAAGTTCACATTACTAAAATGAACTGAACTGAACTGAACTGAACTGAACTGAACTGAACAGAACAGAACTGAACTGAACTGAACTGAACTGAACAGAACAGAACAGAACAACAAACACACTGCACAATTAACAGTACACAGTGAATAATACAAAATACTCATCACATAGTGCACATCAATGAGTACACATTAATGAGTACAAAGCTAACATTGCTTAGTGCATATTGCTGTGTACACATTAATGAGTACATATTTATGTGTACATATGTATGTGTACACAGTTTACATTACTAAAATGAACTGAACTGAACTGAACTGGACTTGACTGAACTGAACTGAACTGAACTGAGCTGAGCTGAGCTGAGCTGAGCTGAGCTGAGCTGAACTGAACTGAACTGAACTGAACTGAACTATACTGAACTGAACTGAACTGAACTGAACTGAACTGAACTGTACAGAACAGAACAGAACAGAGCAGAACAGAACAGAATAGAACAACAAATTTACTATATTTTAATAACATTTTAAGGTCTAAGACTGAATTTCATATAATTTTTCATAGGGGAAGTACTAATATATTTAGCCAAATGTAATATTATGATATAGATAACAATTAAGTAAATATTAATTTTATATGCAATGAGTTTATACACACATTATTAAATATATATGATGATGACGTAGAAAATGATTACAATGCATAGTTGTCACTTCTTTTGAAATCGGCGGGTCTATTGTCATTGAACAAAGCGGTATACACAATGGGTATGACGTAGGTAGGGTTGATATTCATGTATACTTTCTACCGTTATACACAATATATATGCATGTGTGTTGATCAATTTAAGAGTACATTGTTTTATACAATTATTTGAAATCCTGCATGTTCATCATTTGGCCTAAATTTTTCGCGTAATTAGTCACAAAGTTCATATATGCCTCATTTAATAGTTTTTGATAATTCAACATGTTGACTGCTAAAATACCAAGGGAAGTAACTCGAAAATTATTTACATATATATACCAGTATTAACTCCCTTGAACTGACCCTACCCTCAACAAATAGCAAAACTCACAGTACACAATGCACAATGAACAGTACACAGTGAATAATACAAAGTACACATCGCATAGTGCACATCAATGAGTACACATTAATGAGTACAAAGCTAACATTGCTTAGTGCATATTGCTGTGTACACATTAATGAGTACATATTTATGTGTACATATGTATGTGTACAAAGTTCACATTACTAAAATGAACTGAACTGAACTGAACTGAACTGAACTGAACAGAACAGAACTGAACTGAACTGAACTGAACAGAACAGAACAGAACAACAAACACACTGCACAATTAACAGTACACAGTGAATAATACAAAATACTCATCACATAGTGCACATCAATGAGTACACATTAATGAGTACAAAGCTAACATTGCTTAGTGCATATTGCTGTGTACACATTAATGAGTACATATTTATGTGTACATATGTATGTGTACACAGTTCACATTACTAAAATGAACTGAACTGAACTGAGCTGAACTGTTCTGGACTTGACTGAACTGAACTGAACTGAGCTGAGCTGAGCTGAGCTGAGCTGAGCTGAGCTGAACTGAACTGAACTGAACTGAACTGAACTGAACTGAACTGTACAGAACAGAACAGAACAGAACAGAGCAGAACAGAACAGAATAGAACAACAAATTTACTATATTTTAATAACATTTTAAGGTCTAAGACTGAATTTCATATAATTTTTCATAGGGGAAGTACTAATATATTTAGCCAAATGTAATATTATGATATAGATAACAATTAAGTAAATATTAATTTTATATGCAATGAGTTTATACACACATTATTAAATATATATGATGATGACGTAGAAAATGATTACAATGCATAGTTGTCACTTCTTTTGAAATCGGCGGGTCTATTGTCATTGAACAAAGCGGTATACACAATGGGTATGACGTAGGTAGGGTTGATATTCATGTATACTTTCTACCGTTATACACAATATATATGCATGTGTGTTGATCAATTTAAGAGTACATTGTTTTATACAATTATTTGAAATCCTGCATGTTCATCATTTGGCCTAAATTTTTCGCGTAATTAGTCACAAAGTTCATATATGCCTCATTTAATAGTTTTTGATAATTCAACATGTTGACTGCTAAAATACCAAGGGAAGTAACTCGAAAATTATTTACATATATATACCAGTATTAACTCCCTTGAACTGACCCTACCCTCAACAAATAGCAAAACTCACAGTACACAATGCACAATGAACAGTACACAGTGAATAATACAAAGTACACATCACATAGTGCACATCAATGAGTACACATTAATGAGTACAAAGCTAACATTGCTTAGTGCATATTGCTGTGTACACATTAATGAGTACATATTTATGTGTACATATGTATGTGTACAAAGTTCACATTACTAAAATGAACTGAACTGAACTGAACTGAACTGAACTGAACTGAACTGAACTGAACTGAACAGAACAGAACTGAACTGAACTGAACTGAACTGAACAGAACAGAACAGAACAACAAACACACTGCACAATTAACAGTACACAGTGAATAATACAAAATACTCATCACATAGTGCACATCAATGAGTACACATTAATGAGTACAAAGCTAACATTGCTTAGTGCATATTGCTGTGTACACATTAATGAGTACATATTTATGTGTACATATGTATGTGTACACAGTTCACATTACTAAAATGAACTGAACTGAACTGAACTGAACTGGACTTGACTGAACTGAACTGAACTGAGCTGAGCTGAGCTGAGCTGAGCTGAGCTGAGCTGAACTGAACTGAACTGAACTGAACTGAACTGAACTGTACAGAACAGAACAGAACAGAACAGAACAGAACAGAGCAGAACAGAACAGAATAGAACAACAAATTTACTATATTTTAATAACATTTTAAGGTCTAAGACTGAATTTCATATAATTTTTCATAGGGGAAGTACTAATATATTTAGCCAAATGTAATATTATGATATAAATAACAATTAAGTAAATATTAATTTTATATGCAATGAGTTTATACACACATTATTAAATATATATGATGATGACGTAGAAAATGATTACAATGCATAGTTGTCACTTCTTTTGAAATCGGCGGGTCTATTGTCATTGAACAAAGCGGTATACACAATGGGTATGACGTAGGTAGGGTTGATATTCATGTATACTTTCTACCGTTATACACAATATATATGCATGTGTGTTGATCAATTTAAGAGTACATTGTTTTATACAATTATTTGAAATCCTGCATGTTCATCATTTGGCCTAAATTTTTCGCGTAATTAGTCACAAAGTTCATATATGCCTCATTTAATAGTTTTTGATAATTCAACATGTTGACTGCTAAAATACCAAGGGAAGTAACTCGAAAATTATTTACATATATATACCAGTATTAACTCCCTTGAACTGACCCTACCCTCAACAAATAGCAAAACTCACAGTACACAATGCACAATGAACAGTACACAGTGAATAATACAAAGTACACATCACATAGTGCACATCAATGAGTACACATTAATGAGTACAAAGCTAACATTGCTTAGTGCATATTGCTGTGTACACATTAATGAGTACATATTTATGTGTACATATGTATGTGTACAAAGTTCACATTACTAAAATGAACTGAACTGAACTGAACTGAACTGAACTGAACTGAACAGAACAGAACTGAACAACAAACACACTGCACAATTAACAGTACACAGTGAATAATACAAAATACTCATCACATAGTGCACATCAATGAGTACACATTAATGAGTACAAAGCTAACATTGCTTAGTGCATATTGCTGTGTACACATTAATGAGTACATATTTATGTGTACATATGTATGTGTACACAGTTCACATTACTAAAATGAACTGAACTGAACTGAACTGAACTGAACTGGACTTGACTGAACTGAACTGAACTGAACTGAGCTGAGCTGAGCTGAGCTGAGCTGAGCTGAGCTGAGCTGAACTGAACTGAACTGAACTGAACTGAACTGAACTGAACTGTACAGAACAGAACAGAACAGAACAGAGCAGAACAGAACAGAATAGAACAACAAATTTACTATATTTTAATAACATTTTAAGGTCTAAGACTGAATTTCATATAATTTTTCATAGGGGAAGTACTAATATATTTAGCCAAATGTAATATTATGATATAGATAACAATTAAGTAAATATTAATTTTATATGCAATGAGTTTATACACACATTATTAAATATATATGATGATGACGTAGAAAATGATTACAATGCATAGTTGTCACTTCTTTTGAAATCGGCGGGTCTATTGTCATTGAACAAAGCGGTATACACAATGGGTATGACGTAGGTAGGGTTGATATTCATGTATACTTTCTACCGTTATACACAATATATATGCATGTGTGTTGATCAATTTAAGAGTACATTGTTTTATACAATTATTTGAAATCCTGCATGTTCATCATTTGGCCTAAATTTTTCGCGTAATTAGTCACAAAGTTCATATATGCCTCATTTAATAGTTTTTGATAATTCAACATGTTGACTGCTAAAATACCAAGGGAAGTAACTCGAAAATTATTTACATATATATACCAGTATTAACTCCCTTGAACTGACCCTACCCTCAACAAATAGCAAAACTCACAGTACACAATGCACAATGAACAGTACACAGTGAATAATACAAAGTACACATCACATAGTGCACATCAATGAGTACACATTAATGAGTACAAAGCTAACATTGCTTAGTGCATATTGCTGTGTACACATTAATGAGTACATATTTATGTGTACATATGTATGTGTACAAAGTTCACATTACTAAAATGAACTGAACAGAACTGAACTGAACTGAACTGAACTGAACTGAACTGAACAGAACAGAACTGAACTGAACTGAACTGAACTGAACAGAACAGAACAGAACAACAAACACACTGCACAATTAACAGTACACAGTGAATAATACAAAATACTCATCACATAGTGCACATCAATGAGTACACATTAATGAGTACAAAGCTAACATTGCTTAGTGCATATTGCTGTGTACACATTAATGAGTACATATTTATGTTTACATATGTATGTGTACACAGTTCACATTACTAAAATGAACTGAACTGAACTGAACTGAACTGGACTTGACTGAACTGAACTGAACTGAGCTGAGCTGAGCTGAGCTGAGCTGAACTGAACTGAACTGAACTGAACTAAACTGAACTGAACTGAACTGAACTGAACTGTACAGAACAGAACAGAACAGAACAGAACAGAGCAGAACAGAACAGAATAGAACAACAAATTTACTATATTTTAATAACATTTTAAGGTCTAAGACTGAATTTCATATAATTTTTCATAGGGGAAGTACTAATATATTTAGCCAAATGTAATATTATGATATAGATAACAATTAAGTAAATATTAATTTTATATGCAATGAGTTTATACACACATTATTAAATATATATGATGATGACGTAGAAAATGATTACAATGCATAGTTGTCACTTCTTTTGAAATCGGCGGGTCTATTGTCATTGAACAAAGCGGTATACACAATGGGTATGACGTAGGTAGGGTTGATATTCATGTATACTTTCTACCGTTATACACAATATATATGCATGTGTGTTGATCAATTTAAGAGTACATTGTTTTATACAATTATTTGAAATCCTGCATGTTCATCATTTGGCCTAAATTTTTCGCGTAATTAGTCACAAAGTTCATATATGCCTCATTTAATAGTTTTTGATAATTCAACATGTTGACTGCTAAAATACCAAGGGAAGTAACTCGAAAATTATTTACATATATATACCAGTATTAACTCCCTTGAACTGACCCTACCCTCAACAAATAGCAAAACTCACAGTACACAATGCACAATGAACAGTACACAGTGAATAATACAAAGTACACATCACATAGTGCACATCAATGAGTACACATTAATGAGTACAAAGCTAACATTGCTTAGTGCATATTGCTGTGTACACATTAATGAGTACATATTTATGTGTACATATGTATGTGTACAAAGTTCACATTACTTAAATGAACTGAACTGAACTGAACTGAACTGAACTGAACAGAACTGAACTGAACTGAACTGAACAGAACAGAACAGAACAACAAACACACTGCACAATTAACAGTACACAGTGAATAATACAAAATACTCATCACATAGTGCACATCAATGAGTACACATTAATGAGTACAAAGCTAACATTGCTTAGTGCATATTGCTGTGTACACATTAATGAGTACATATTTATGTGTACATATGTATGTGTACACAGTTCACATTACTAAAATGAACTGAACTGAACTGAACTGAACTGAACTGGACTTGACTGAACTGAACTGAACTGAACTGAGCTGAGCTGAGCTGAGCTGAGCTGAGCTGAACTGAACTGAACTGAACTGAACTGAACTGAACTGAACTGTACAGAACAGAACTGAACTGAACTGTACAGAACAGAACAGAACAGAACAGAACAGAGCAGAACAGAACAGAATAGAACAACAAATTTACTATATTTTAATAACATTTTAAGGTCTAAGACTGAATTTCATATAATTTTTCATAGGGGAAGTACTAATATATTTAGCCAAATGTAATATTTTGATATAGATAACAATTAAGTAAATATTAATTTTATATGTAATGAGTTTATACACACATTATTAAATATATATGATGATGACGTAGAAAATGATTACAATGCATAGTTGTCACTTCTTTTGAAATCGGCGGGTCTATTGTCATTGAACAAAGCGGTATACACAATGGGTATGACGTAGGTAGGGTTGATATTCATGTATACTTTCTACCGTTATACACAATATATATGCATGTGTGTTGATCAATTTAAGAGTACATTGTTTTATACAATTATTTGAAATCCTGCATGTTCATCATTTGGCCTAAATTTTTCGCGTAATTAGTCACAAAGTTCATATATGCCTCATTTAATAGTTTTTGATAATTCAACATGTTGACTGCTAAAATACCAAGGGAAGTAACTCGAAAATTATTTACATATATATACCAGTATTAACTCCCTTGAACTGACCCTACCCTCAACAAATAGCAAAACTCACAGTACACAATGCACAATGAACAGTACACAGTGAATAATACAAAGTACACATCACATAGTGCACATCAATGAGTACACATTAATGAGTACAAAGCTAACATTGCTTAGTGCATATTGCTGTGTACACATTAATGAGTACATATTTATGTGTACATATGTATGTGTACAAAGTTCACATTACTAAAATGAACTGAACTGAACTGAACTGAACAGAACTGAACAGAACTGAACTGAACTGAACTGAACAGAACAGAACAGAACAACAAACACACTGCACAATTAACAGTACACAGTGAATAATACAAAATACTCATCACATAGTGCACATCAATGAGTACACATTAATGAGTACAAAGCTAACATTGCTTAGTGCATATTGCTGTGTACACATTAATGAGTACATATTTATGTGTACATATGTATGTGTACACAGTTCACATTACTAAAATGAACTGAACTGAACTGAACTGAACTGAACTGGACTTGACTGAACTGAACTGAACTGAACTGAGCTGAGCTGAGCTGAGCTGAGCTGAGCTGAGCTGAACTGAACTGAACTGAACTGAACTGAACTGTACAGAACAGAACAGAACAGAACAGAACAGAGCAGAACAGAACAGAATAGAACAACAAATTTACTATATTTTAATAACATTTTAAGGTCTAAGACTGAATTTCATATAATTTTTCATAGGGGAAGTACTAATATATTTAGCCAAATGTAATATTATGATATAGATAACAATTAAGTAAATATTAATTTTATATGTAATGAGTTTATACACACATTATTAAATATATATGATGATGACGTAGAAAATGATTACAATGCATAGTTGTCACTTCTTTTGAAATCGGCGGGTCTATTGTCATTGAACAAAGCGGTATACACAATGGGTATGACGTAGGTAGGGTTGATATTCATGTATACTTTCTACCGTTATACACAATATATATGCATGTGTGTTGATCAATTTAAGAGTACATTGTTTTATACAATTATTTGAAATCCTGCATGTTCATCATTTGGCCTAAATTTTTCGCGTAATTAGTCACAAAGTTCATATATGCCTCATTTAATAGTTTTTGATAATTCAACATGTTGACTGCTAAAATACCAAGGGAAGTAACTCGAAAATTATTTACATATATATACCAGTATTAACTCCCTTGAACTGACCCTACCCTCAACAAATAGCAAAACTCACAGTACACAATGCACAATGAACAGTACACAGTGAATAATACAAAGTACACATCGCATAGTGCACATCAATGAGTACACATGAATGAGTACAAAGCTAACATTGCTTAGTGCATATTGCTGTGTACACATTAATGAGTACATATTTATGTGTACATATGTATGTGTACAAAGTTCACATTACTAAAATGAACTGAACTGAACTGAACTGAACTGAACTGAACAGAACAGAACAGAACTGAACTGAACTGAACTGAACAGAACAGAACAGAACAACAAACACACTGCACAATAAACAGTACACAGTGAATAATACAAAATACTCATCACATAGTGCACATCAATGAGTACACATTAATGAGTACAAAGCTAACATTGCTTAGTGCATATTGCTGTGTACACATTAATGAGTACATATTTATGTGTACATATGTATGTGTACACAGTTCACATTACTAAAATGAACTGAACTGAACTGAACTGAACTGAACTGGACTTGACTGAACTGAACTGAACTGAACTGAACTGAGCTGAGCTGAGCTGAACTGAACTGAACTGAACTGAACTGAACTGAACTGAACTGAACTGAACTGAACTGAACTGTACAGAACAGAACAGAACAGAACAGAACAGAGCATAACAGAACAGAATAGAACAACAAATTTACTATATTTTAATAACATTTTAAGGTCTAAGACTGAATTTCATATAATTTTTCATAGGGGAAGTACTAATATATTTAGCCAAATGTAATATTATGATAAAGATAACAATTAAGTGAATATTAATTTTATATGCAATGAGTTTATACACACATTATTAAATATATATGATGATGACGTAGAAAATGATTACAATGCATAGTTGTCACTTCTTTTGAAATCGGCGGGTCTATTGTCATTGAACAAAGCGGTATACACAATGGGTATGACGTAGGTAGGGTTGATATTCATGTATACTTTCTACCGTTATACACAATATATATGCATGTGTGTTGATCAATTTAAGAGTACATTGTTTTATACAATTATTTGAAATCCTGCATGTTCATCATTTGGCCTAAATTTTTCGCGTAATTAGTCACAAAGTTCATATATGCCTCATTTAATAGTTTTTGATAATTCAACATGTTGACTGCTAAAATACCAAGGGAAGTAACTCGAAAATTATTTACATATATATACCAGTATTAACTCCCTTGAACTGACCCTACCCTCAACAAATAGCAAAACTCACAGTACACAATGCACAATGAACAGTACACAGTGAATAATACAAAGTACACATCACATAGTGCACATCAATGAGTACACATTAATGAGTACAAAGCTAACATTGCTTAGTGCATATTGCTGTGTACACATTAATGAGTACATATTTATGTGTACATATGTATGTGTACAAAGTTCACATTACTTAAATGAACTGAACTGAACTGAACTGAACTGAACAGAACTGAACTGAACTGAACTGAACAGAACAGAACAGAACAACAAACACACTGCACAATTAACAGTACACAGTGAATAATACAAAATACTCATCACATAGTGCACATCAATGAGTACACATTAATGAGTACAAAGCTAACATTGCTTAGTGCATATTGCTGTGTACACATTAATGAGTACATATTTATGTGTACATATGTATGTGTACACAGTTCACATTACTAAAATGAACTGAACTGAACTGAACTGAACTGAACTGGACTTGACTGAACTGAACTGAACTGAACTGAGCTGAGCTGAGCTGAGCTGAGCTGAGCTGAGCTGAGCTGAGCTGAACTGAACTGAACTGAACTGAACTGAACTGAACTGTACAGAACAGAACAGAACAGAACAGAACAGAGCAGAACAGAACAGAATAGAACAACAAATTTACTATATTTTAATAACATTTTAAGGTCTAAGACTGAATTTCATATAATTTTTCATAGGGGAAGTACTAATATATTTAGCCAAATGTAATATTATGATATAGATAACAATTAAGTAAATATTAATTTTATATGTAATGAGTTTATACACACATTATTAAATATATATGATGATGACGTAGAAAATGATTACAATGCATAGTTGTCACTTCTTTTGAAATCGGCGGGTCTATTGTCATTGAACAAAGCGGTATACACAATGGGTATGACGTAGGTAGGGTTGATATTCATGTATACTTTCTACCGTTATACACAATATATATGCATGTGTGTTGATCAATTTAAGAGTACATTGTTTTATACAATTATTTGAAATCCTGCATGTTCATCATTTGGCCTAAATTTTTCGCGTAATTAGTCACAAAGTTCATATATGCCTCATTTAATAGTTTTTGATAATTCAACATGTTGACTGCTAAAATACCAAGGGAAGTAACTCGAAAATTATTTACATATATATACCAGTATTAACTCCCTTGAACTGACCCTACCCTCAACAAATAGCAAAACTCACAGTACACAATGCACAATGAACAGTACACAGTGAATAATACAAAGTACACATCACATAGTGCACATCAATGAGTACACATTAATGAGTACAAAGCTAACATTGCTTAGTGCATATTGCTGTGTACACATTAATGAGTACATATTTATGTGTACATATGTATGTGTACAAAGTTCACATTACTAAAATGAACTGAACTGAACTGAACTGAACTGAACTGAACTGAACTGAACAGAACTGAACTGAACTGAACTGAACAGAACAGAACAGAACAACAAACACACTGCACAATTAACAGTACACAGTGAATAATACAAAATACTCATCACATAGTGCACATCAATGAGTACACATTAATGAGTACAAAGCTAACATTGCTTAGTGCATATTGCTGTGTACACATTAATGAGTACATATTTATGTGTACATATGTATGTGTACACAGTTCACATTACTAAAATGAACTGAACTGAACTGAACTGAACTGAACTGAACTGGACTTGACTGAACTGAACTGAACTGAACTGAGCTGAGCTGAGCTGAGCTGAGCTGAGCTGAGCTGAACTGAACTGAACTGAACTGAACTGAACTGTACAGAACAGAACAGAACAGAACAGAACAGAGCAGAACAGAACAGAATAGAACAACAAATTTACTATATTTTAATAACATTTTAAGGTCTAAGACTGAATTTCATATAATTTTTCATAGGGGAAGTACTAATATATTTAGCCAAATGTAATATTATGATATAGATAACAATTAAGTAAATATTAATTTTATATGTAATGAGTTTATACACACATTATTAAATATATATGATGATGACGTAGAAAATGATTACAATGCATAGTTGTCACTTCTTTTGAAATCGGCGGGTCTATTGTCATTGAACAAAGCGGTATACACAATGGGTATGACGTAGGTAGGGTTGATATTCATGTATACTTTCTACCGTTATACACAATATATATGCATGTGTGTTGATCAA
Source organism: Spisula subtruncata (assembly GCA_963678985.1). Classification (NCBI taxonomy): domain Eukaryota; kingdom Metazoa; phylum Mollusca; class Bivalvia; order Venerida; family Mactridae; genus Spisula; species Spisula subtruncata. The sequence continues at coordinate 21,913,808 of OY787664.1, read as the reverse complement.
TTTAAGAGTACATTGTTTTATACAATTATTTGAAATCCTGCATGTTCATCATTTGGCCTAAATTTTTCGCGTAATTAGTCACAAAGTTCATATATGCCTCATTTAATAGTTTTTGATAATTCAACCTGTTGACTGCTAAAATACCAAGGGAAGTAACTCGAAAATTATTTACATATATATACCAGTATTAACTCCCTTGAACTGACCCTACCCTCAACAAATAGCAAAACTCACAGTACACAATGCACAATGAACAGTACACAGTGAATAATACAAAGTACACATCGCATAGTGCACATCAATGAGTACACATTAATGAGTACAAAGCTAACATTGCTTAGTGCATATTGCTGTGTACACATTAATGAGTACATATTTATGTGTACATATGTATGTGTACAAAGTTCACATTACTAAAATGAACTGAACTGAACTGAACTGAACTGAACTGAACTGAACAGAACAGAACTGAACTGAACTGAACTGAACAGAACAGAACAGAACAACAAACACACTGCACAATTAACAGTACACAGTGAATAATACAAAATACTCATCACATAGTGCACATCAATGAGTACACATTAATGAGTACAAAGCTAACATTGCTTAGTGCATATTGCTGTGTACACATTAATGAGTACATATTTATTTGTACATATGTATGTGTACACAGTTCACATTACTAAAATGAACTGAACTGAACTGAACTGAACTGGACTTGACTGAACTGAACTGAACTGAACTGAGCTGAGCTGAGCTGAGCTGAACTGAACTGAACTGAACTGAACTGAACTGAACTGAACTGAACTGAACTGTACAGAACAGAACAGAACAGAACAGAACAGAGCAGAACAGAACAGAATAGAACAACAAATTTACTATATTTTAATAACATTTTAAGGTCTAAGACTGAATTTCATATAATTTTTCATAGGGGAAGTACTAATATATTTAGCCAAATGTAATATTATGATATAGATAACAATTAAGTGAATATTAATTTTATATGCAATGAGTTTATACACACATTATTAAATATATATGATGATGACGTAGAAAATGATTACAATGCATAGTTGTCACTTCTTTTGAAATCGGCGGGTCTATTGTCATTGAACAAAGCAGTATACACAATGGGTATGACGTAGGTAGGGTTGATATTCATGTATACTTTCTACCGTTATACACAATATATATGCATGTGTGTTGATCAATTTAAGAGTACATTGTTTTATACAATTATTTGAAATCCTGCATGTTCATCATTTGGCCTAAATTTTTCGCGTAATTAGTCACAAAGTTCATATATGCCTCATTTAATAGTTTTTGATAATTCAACATGTTGACTGCTAAAATACCAAGGGAAGTAACTCGAAAATTATTTACATATATATACCAGTATTAACTCCCTTGAACTGACCCTACCCTCAACAAATAGCAAAACTCACAGTACACAATGCACAATGAACAGTACACAGTGAATAATACAAAGTACACATCACATAGTGCACATCAATGAGTACACATTAATGAGTACAAAGATAACATTGCTTAGTGCATATTGCTGTGTACACATTAATGAGTACATATTTATGTGTACATATGTATGTGTACAAAGTTCACATTACTAAAATGAACTGAACTGAACTGAACTGAACTGAACTGAACTGAACTGAACTGAACTGAACTGAACAGAACAGAACAGAACTGAACTGAACTGAACAGAACAGAACAGAACAACAAACACACTGCACAATTAACAGTACACAGTGAATAATACAAAATACTCATCACATAGTGCACATCAATGAGTACACATTAATGAGTACAAAGCTAACATTGCTTAGTGCATATTGCTGTGTACACATTAATGAGTACATATTTATGTGTACATATGTATGTGTACACAGTTCACATTACTAAAATGAACTGAACTGAACTGAACTGAACTGAACTGGACTTGACTGAACTGAACTGAACTGAGCTGAGCTGAGCTGAGCTGAGCTGAGCTGAACTGAACTGAACTGAACTGAACTGAACTGAACTGAACTGAACTGTACAGAACAGAACAGAACAGAACAGAGCAGAACTGAACAGAATAGAACAACAAATTTACTATATTTTAATAACATTTTAAGGTCTAAGACTGAATTTCATATAATTTTTCATAGGGGAAGTACTAATATATTTAGCCAAATGTAATATTATGATATAGATAACAATTAAGTAAATATTAATTTTATATGCAATGAGTTTATACACACATTATTAAATATATATGATGATGACGTAGAAAATGATTACAATGCATAGTTGTCACTTCTTTTGAAATCGGCGGGTCTATTGTCATTGAACAAAGCGGTATACACAATGGGTATGACGTAGGTAGGGTTGATATTCATGTATACTTTCTACCGTTATACACAATATATATGCATGTGTGTTGATCAATTGAAGAGTACATTGTTTTATACAATTATTTGAAATCCTGCATGTTCATCATTTGGCCTAAATTTTTCGCGTAATTAGTCACAAAGTTCATATATGCCTCATTTAATAGTTTTTGATAATTCAACATGTTGACTGCTAAAATACCAAGGGAAGTAACTCGAAAATTATTTACATATATATACCAGTATTAACTCCCTTGAACTGACCCTACCCTCAACAAATAGCAAAACTCACAGTACACAATGCACAATGAACAGTACACAGTGAATAATACAAAGTACACATCACATAGTGCACATCAATGAGTACACATTAATGAGTACAAAGCTAACATTGCTTAGTGCATATTGCTGTGTACACATTAATGAGTACATATTTATGTGTACATATGTATGTGTACAAAGTTCACATTACTAAAATGAACTGAACTGAACTGAACTGAACTGAACTGAACTGAACTGAACAGAACAGAACTGAACTGAACTGAACTGAACAGGACAGAACAGAACAACAAACACACTGCACAATTAACAGTACACAGTGAATAATACAAAATACTCATCACATAGTGCACATCAATGAGTACACATTAATGAGTACAAAGCTAACATTGCTTAGTGCATATTGCTGTGTACACATTAATGAGTACATATTTATGTGTACATATGTATGTGTACACAGTTCACATTACTAAAATGAACTGAACTGAACTGAACTGAACTGGACTTGACTGAACTGAACTGAACTGAACTGAACTGAGCTGAGCTGAGCTGAGCTGAGCTGAACTGAACTGAACTGAACTGAACTGAACTGTACAGAACAGAACAGAACAGAACAGAACAGAACAGAACAGAACAGAGCAGAACAGAACAGAATAGAACAACAAATTTACTATATTTTAATAACATTTTAAGGTCTAAGACTGAATTTCATATAATTTTTCATAGGGGAAGTACTAATATATTTAGCCAAATGTAATATTATGATATAGATAACAATTAAGTAAATATTAACTTTATATGCAATGAGTTTATACACACATTATTAAATATATATGATGATGACGTAGAAAATGATTACAATGCATAGTTGTCACTTCTTTTGAAATCGGCGGGTCTATTGTCATTGAACAAAGCGGTATACACAATGGGTATGACGTAGGTAGGGTTGATATTCATGTATACTTTCTACCGTTATACACAATATATATGCATGTGTGTTGATCAATTTAAGAGTACATTGTATTATACAATTATTTGAAATCCTGCATGTTCATCATTTGGCCTAAATTTTTCGCGTAATTAGTCACAAAGTTCATATATGCCTCATTTAATAGTTTTTGATAATTCAACATGTTGACTGCTAAAATACCAAGGGAAGTAACTCGAAAATTATTTACATATATATACCAGTATTAACTCCCTTGAACTGACCCTACCCTCAACAAATAGCAAAACTCACAGTACACAATGCACAATGAACAGTACACAGTGAATAATACAAAGTACACATCACATAGTGCACATCAATGAGTACACATTAATGAGTACAAAGCTAACATTGCTTAGTGCATATTGCTGTGTACACATTAATGAGTACATATTTATGTGTACATATGTATGTGTACAAAGTTCACATTACTAAAATGAACTGAACTGAACTGAACTGAACTGAACTGAACTGAACAGAACAGAACAGAACTGAACTGAACTGAACTGAACAGAACAGAACAGAACAACAAACACACTGCACAATTAACAGTACACAGTGAATAATACAAAATACTCATCACATAGTGCACATCAATGAGTACACATTAATGAGTACAAAGCTAACATTGCTTAGTGCATATTGCTGTGTACACATTAATGAGTACATATTTATGTGTACATATGTATGTGTACACAGTTCACATTACTAAAATGAACTGAACTGAACTGAACTGAACTGAACTGGACTTGACTGAACTGAATTGAACTGAACTGAGCTGAGCTGAGCTGAGCTGAGCTGAGCTGAGCTGAACTGAACTGAACTGAACTGAACTGAACTGAACTGAACTGAACTGTACAGAACAGAACAGAACAGAACAGAACAGAACAGAACAGAACAGAGCAGAACAGAACAGAATAGAACAACAAATTTACTATATTTTAATAACATTTTAAGGTCTAAGACTGAATTTCATATAATTTTTCATAGGGGAAGTACTAATATATTTAGCCAAATGTAATATTATGATATAGATAACAATTAAGTAAATATTAATTTAATATGCAATGAGTTTATACACACATTATTAAATATATATGATGATGACGTAGAAAATGATTACAATGCATAGTTGTCACTTCTTTTGAAATCGGCGGGTCTATTGTCATTGAACAAAGCGGTATACACAATGGGTATGACGTAGGTAGGGTTGATATTCATGTATACTTTCTACCGTTATACACAATATATATGCATGTGTGTTGATCAATTTAAGAGTACATTGTTTTATACAATTATTTGAAATCCTGCATGTTCATCATTTGGCCTAAATTTTTCGCGTAATTAGTCACAAAGTTCATATATGCCTCATTTAATAGTTTTTGATAATTCAACATGTTGACTGCTAAAATACCAAGGGAAGTAACTCGAAAATTATTTACATATATATACCAGTATTAACTCCCTTGAACTGACCCTACCCTCAACAAATAGCAAAACTCACAGTACACAATGCACAATGAACAGTACACAGTGAATAATACAAAGTACACATCACATAGTGCACATCAATGAGTACACATTAATGAGTACAAAGCTAACATTGCTTAGTGCATATTGCTGTGTACACATTAATGAGTACATATTTATGTGTACATATGTATGTGTACAAAGTTCACATTACTAAAATGAACTGAACTGAACTGAACTGAACTGAACTGAACTGAACTGAACAGAACAGAACAGAACTGAACTGAACTGAACTGAACAGAACAGAACAGAACAACAAACACACTGCACAATTAACAGTACACAGTGAATAATACAAAATACTCATCACATAGTGCACATCAATGAGTACACATTAATGAGTACAAAGCTAACATTGCTTAGTGCATATTGCTGTGTACACATTAATGAGTACATATTTATGTGTACATATGTATGTGTACACAGTTCACATTACTAAAATGAACTGAACTGAACTGAACTGAACTGGACTTGACTGAACTGAACTGAACTGAACTGAACTGAGCTGAGCTGAGCTGAGCTGAGCTGAACTGAACTGAACTGAACTGAACTGAACTGAACTGAACTGAACTGAACTGAACTGAACTGTACAGAACAGAACAAAACAGAACAGAACAGAACAGAACAGAACAGAGCAGAACAGAACAGAATAGAACAACAAATTTACTATATTTTAATAACATTTTAAGGTCTAAGACTGAATTTCATATAATTTTTCATAGGGGAAGTACTAATATATTTAGCCAAATGTAATATTATGATATAGATAACAATTAAGTAAATATTAATTTAATATGCAATGAGTTTATACACACATTATTAAATATATATGATGATGACGTAGAAAATGATTACAATGCATAGTTGTCACTTCTTTTGAAATCGGCGGGTCTATTGTCATTGAACAAAGCGGTATACACAATGGGTATGACGTAGGTAGGGTTGATATTCATGTATACTTTCTACCGTTATACACAATATATATGCATGTGTGTTGATCAATTTAAGAGTACATTGTTTTATACAATTATTTGAAATCCTGCATGTTCATCATTTGGCCTAAATTTTTCGCGTAATTAGTCACAAAGTTCATATATGCCTCATTTAATAGTTTTTGATAATTCAACATGTTGACTGCTAAAATACCAAGGGAAGTAACTCGAAAATTATTTACATATATATACCAGTATTAACTCCCTTGAACTGACCCTACCCTCAACAAATAGCAAAACTCACAGTACACAATGCACAATGAACAGTACACAGTGAATAATACAAAGTACACATCACATAGTGCACATCAATGAGTACACATTAATGAGTACAAAGCTAACATTGCTTAGTGCATATTGCTGTGTACACATTAATGAGTACATATTTATGTGTACATATGTATGTGTACAAAGTTCACATTACTAAAATGAACTGAACTGAACTGAACTGAACTGAACTGAACTGAACTGAACAGAACAGAACTGAACTGAACTGAACTGAACAGAACAGAACAGAACAACAAACACACTGCACAATTAACAGTACACAGTGAATAATACAAAATACTCATCACATAGTGCACATCAATGAGTACACATTAATGAGTACAAAGCTAACATTGCTTAGTGCATATTGCTGTGTACACATTAATGAGTACATATTTATGTGTACATATGTATGTGTACACAGTTCACATTACTAAAATGAACTGAACTGAACTGAACTGAACTGAACTGGACTTGACTGAACTGAACTGAACTGAACTGAGCTGAGCTGAGCTGAGCTGAGCTGAGCTGAGCTGAGCTGAGCTGAACTGAACTGAACTGAACTGAACTGAACTGAACTGAACTGTACAGAACAGAACAAAACAGAACAGAACAGAGCAGAACAGAACAGAATAGAACAACAAATTTACTATATTTTAATAACATTTTAAGGTCTAAGACTGAATTTTATATAATTTTTCATAGGGGAAGTACTAATATATTTAGCCAAATGTAATATTATGATATAGATAACAATTAAGTAAATATTAATTTTATATGCAATGAGTTTATACACACATTATTAAATATATATGATGATGACGTAGAAAATGATTACAATGCATAGTTGTCACTTCTTTTGAAATCGGCGGGTCTATTGTCATTGAACAAAGCGGTATACACAATGGGTATGACGTAGGTAGGGTTGATATTCATGTATACTTTCTACCGTTATACACAATATATATGCATGTGTGTTGATCAATTTAAGAGTACATTGTTTTATACAATTATTTGAAATCCTGCATGTTCATCATTTGGCCTAAATTTTTCGCGTAATTAGTCACAAAGTTCATATATGCCTCATTTAATAGTTTTTGATAATTCAACATGTTGACTGCTAAAATACCAAGGGAAGTAACTCGAAAATTATTTACATATATATACCAGTATTAACTCCCTTGAACTGACCCTACCCTCAACAAATAGCAAAACTCACAGTACACAATGCACAATGAACAGTACACAGTGAATAATACAAAGTACACATCACATAGTGCACATCAATGAGTACACATTAATGAGTACAAAGCTAACATTGCTTAGTGCATATTGCTGTGTACACATTAATGAGTACATATTTATGTGTACATATGTATGTGTACAAAGTTCACATTACTAAAATGAACTGAACTGAACTGAACTGAACTGAACTGAACTGAACAGAACAGAACTGAACTGAACAGAACAGAACAGAACAACAAACACACTGCACAATTAACAGTACACAGTGAATAATACAAAATACTCATCACATAGTGCACATCAATGAGTACACATTAATAAGTACAAAGCTAACATTGCTTAGTGCATATTGCTGTGTACACATTAATGAGTACATATTTATGTGTACATATGTATGTGTACACAGTTCACATTACTAAAATGAACTGAACTGAACTGAACTGAACTGGACTTGACTGAACTGAACTGAACTGAGCTGAGCTGAGCTAAGCTGAACTGAACTGAACTGAACTGAACTGAACTGAACTGAACTGAACTGAACTGTACAGAACAGAACAGAACAGAACAGAACAGAACAGAGCAGAACAGAACAGAATAGAACAACAAATTTACTATATTTTAATAACATTTTAAGGTCTAAGACTGAATTTCATATAATTTTTCATAGGGGAAGTACTAATATATTTAGCCAAATGTAATATTATGATATAGATAACAATTAAGTAAATATTAATTTTATATGCAATGAGTTTATACACACATTATTAAATATATATGATGATGACGTAGAAAATGATTACAATGCATAGTTGTCACTTCTTTTGAAATCGGCGGGTCTATTGTCATTGAACAAAGCGGTATACACAATGGGTATGACGTAGGTAGGGTTGATATTCATGTATACTTTCTACCGTTATACACAATATATATGCATGTGTGTTGATCAATTTAAGAGTACATTGTTTTATAAAATTATTTGAAATCCTGCATGTTCATCATTTGGCCTAAATTTTTCGCGTAATTAGTCACAAAGTTCATATATGCCTCATTTAATAGTTTTTGATAATTCAACATGTTGACTGCTAAAATACCAAGGGAAGTAACTCGAAAATTATTTACATATATATACCAGTATTAACTCCCTTGAACTGACCCTACCCTCAACAAATAGCAAAACTCACAGTACACAATGCACAATGAACAGTACACAGTGAATAATACAAAGTACACATCACATAGTGCACATCAATAAGTACACATTAATGAGTACAAAGCTAACATTGCTTAGTGCATATTGCTGTGTACACATTAATGAGTACATATTTATGTGTACATATGTATGTGTACACAGTTCACATTACTAAAATGAACTGAACTGAACTGAACTGAACTGAACTGAACTGAACTGAACTGAACAGAACAGAACAGAACTGAACTGAACTGAACTGAACAGAACAGAACAGAACAACAAACACACTGCACAATTAACAGTACACAGTGAATAATACAAAATACTCATCACATAGTGCACATCAATGAGTACACATTAATGAGTACAAAGCTAACATTGCTTAGTGCATATTGCTGTGTACACATTAATGAGTACATATTTATGTGTACATATGTATGTGTACACAGTTCACATTACTAAAATGAACTGAACTGAACTGAACTGAACTGGACTTGACTGAACTGAACTGAACTGAACTGAGCTGAGCTGAGCTGAGCTGAGCTGAGCAGAGCTGAGCTGAGCTGAACTGAACTGAACTGAACTGAACTGAACTGAACTGAACTGAACTGAACTGAACTGAACTGAACTGTACATAACAGAACAGAACAGAACAGAACAGAGCAGAACAGAACAGAATAGAACAACAAATTTACTATATTTTAATAACATTTTAAGGTCTAAGACTGAATTTCATATAATTTTTCATAGGGGAAGTACTAATATATTTAGCCAAATGTAATATTATGATATAGATAACAATTAAGTAAATATTAATTTTATATGCAATGAGTTTATACACACATTATTAAATATATATGATGATGACGTAGAAAATGATTACAATGCATAGTTGTCACTTCTTTTGAAATCGGCGGGTCTATTGTCATTGAACAAAGCGGTATACACAATGGGTATGACGTAGGTAGGGTTGATATTCATGTATACTTTCTACCGTTATACACAATATATATGCATGTGTGTTGATCAATTTAAGAGTACATTGTTTTATACAATTATTTGAAATCCTGCATGTTCATCATTTGGCCTAAATTTTTCGCGTAATTAGTCACAAAGTTCATATATGCCTCATTTAATAGTTTTTGATAATTCAACATGTTGACTGCTAAAATACCAAGGGAAGTAACTCGAAAATTATTTACATATATATACCAGTATTAACTCCCTTGAACTGACCCTACCCTCAACAAATAGCAAAACTCACAGTACACAATGCACAATGAACAGTACACAGTGAATAATACAAAGTACACATCACATAGTGCACATCAATGAGTACACATTAATGAGTACAAAGCTAACATTGCTTAGTGCATATTGCTGTGTACAAATTAATGAGTACATATTTATGTGTACATATGTATGTGTACAAAGTTCACATTACTAAAATGAACTGAACTGAACTGAACTGAACTGAACAGAACAGAACTGAACTGAACAGAACAGAACAGAACAACAAACACACTGCACAATTAACAGTACACAGTGAATAATACAAAATACTCATCACATAGTGCACATCAATGAGTACACATTAATGAGTACAAAGCTAACATTGCTTAGTGCATATTGCTGTGTACACATTAATGAGTACATATTTATGTGTACATATGTATGTGTACAAAGTTCACATTACTAAAATGAACTGAACTGAACTGAACTGAACTGAACTGAACTGAACAGAACAGAACTGAACTGAACTGAACTGAACTGAACTGAACAGAACAGAACAGAACAACAAACACACTGCACAATTAACAGTACACAGTGAATAATACAAAATACTCATCACATAGTGCACATCAATGAGTACACATTAATGAGTACAAAGCTAACATTGCTTAGTGCATATTGCTGTGTACACATTAATGAGTACATATTTATGTGTACATATGTATGTGTACACAGTTCACATTACTAAAATGAACTGAACTGAACTGAACTGAACTGAACTGGACTTGACTGAACTGAACTGAACTGAACTGAGCTGAGCTGAGCTGAGCTGAGCTGAGCTGAACTGAACTGAACTGAACTGAACTGAACTGAACTGAACTGAACTGAACTGAACTGAACTGAACTGTACAGCACAGAACAGAACAGAGCAGAACAGAACAGAATAGAACAACAAATTTACTATATTTTAATAACATTTTAAGGTCTAAGACTGAATTTCATATAATTTTTCATAGGGGAAGTACTAATATATTTAGCCAAATGTAATATTATGATATAGATAACAATTAAGTAAATATTAATTTTATATGCAATGAGTTTATACACACATTATTAAATATATATGATGATGACGTAGAAAATGATTACAATGCATAGTTGTCACTTCTTTTGAAATCGGCGGGTCTATTGTCATTGAACAAAGCGGTATACACAATGGGTATGACGTAGGTAGGGTTGATATTCATGTATACTTTCTACCGTTATACACAATATATATGCATGTTTGTTGATCAATTTAAGAGTACATTGTTTTATACAATTATTTGAAATCCTGCATGTTCATCATTTGGCCTAAATTTTTCGCGTAATTAGTCACAAAGTTCATATATGCCTCATTTAATAGTTTTTGATAATTCAACATGTTGACTGCTAAAATACCAAGGGAAGTAACTCGAAAATTATTTACATATATATACCAGTATTAACTCCCTTGAACTGACCCTACCCTCAACAAATAGCAAAACTCACAGTACACAATGCACAATGAACAGTACACAGTGAATAATACAAAGTACACATCACATAGTGCACATCAATGAGTACACATTAATGAGTACAAAGCTAACATTGCTTAGTGCATATTGCTGTGTACACATTAATGAGTACATATTTATGTGTACATATGTATGTGTACAAAGTTCACATTACTAAAATGAACTGAACTGAACTGAACTGAACTGAACTGAACTGAACTGAACTGAACAGAACAGAACTGAACTGAACTGAACTGAACAGAACAGAACAGAACAACAAACACACTGCACAATTAACAGTACACAGTGAATAATACAAAATACTCATCACATAGTGCACATCAATGAGTACACATTAATGAGTACAAAGCTAACATTGCTTAGTGCATATTGCTGTGTACACATTAATGAGTACATATTTATGTGTACATATGTATGTGTACACAGTTCACATTACTAAAATGAACTGAACTGAACTGAACTGAACTGGACTTGACTGAACTGAACTGAACTGAGCTGAGCTGAGCTGAGCTGAACTGAACTGAACTGAACTGAACTGAACTGTACAGAACAGAACAGAACAGAACAGAACAGAGCAGAACAGAACAGAATAGAACAACAAATTTACTATATTTTAATAACATTTTAAGGTCTAAGACTGAATTTCATATAATTTTTCATAGGGGAAGTACTAATATATTTAGCCAAATGTAATATTATGATATAGATAACAATTAAGTAAATATTAATTTTATATGCAATGAGTTTATACACACATTATTAAATATATATGATGATGACGTAGAAAATGATTACAATGCATAGTTGTCACTTCTTTTGAAATCGGCGGGTCTATTGTCATTGAACAAAGCGGTATACACAATGGGTATGACGTAGGTAGGGTTGATATTCATGTATACTTTCTACCGTTATACACAATATATATGCATGTGTGTTGATCAATTTAAGAGTACATTGTTTTATACAATTATTTGAAATCCTGCATGTTCATCATTTGGCCTAAATTTTTCGCGAAATTAGTCACAAAGTTCATATATGCCTCATTTAATAGTTTTTGATAATTCAACATGTTGACTGCTAAAATACCAAGGGAAGTAACTCGAAAATTATTTACATATATATACCAGTATTAACTCCCTTGAACTGACCCTACCCTCAACAAATAGCAAAACTCACAGTACACAATGCACAATGAACAGTACACAGTGAATAATACAAAGTACACATCACATAGTGCACATCAATGAGTACACATTAATGAGTACAAAGCTAACATTGCTTAGTGCATATTGCTGTGTACACATTAATGAGTACATATTTATGTGTACATATGTATGTGTACAAAGTTCACATTACTAAAATGAACTGAACTGAACTGAACTGAACTGAACTGAACTGAACTGAACAGAACAGAACTGAACTGAACTGAACTGAACTGAACTGAACAGAACAGAACAGAACAACAAACACACTGCACAATTAACAGTACACAGTGAATAATACAAAATACTCATCACATAGTGCACATCAATGAGTACACATTAATGAGTACAAAGCTAACATTGCTTAGTGCATATTGCTGTGTACACATTAATGAGTACATATTTATGTGTACATATGTATGTGTACAAAGTTCACATTACTAAAATGAACTGAACTGAACTGAACTGAACTGAACTGAACTGAACTGAACAGAACAGAACTGAACTGAACTGAACTGAACTGAACTGAACAGAACAGAACAGAACAACATACACACTGCACAATTAACAGTACACAGTGAATAATACAAAATACTCATCACATAGTGCACATCAATGAGTACACATTAATGAGTACAAAGCTAACATTGCTTAGTGCATATTGCTGTGTACACATTAATGAGTACATATTTATGTGTACATATGTATGTGTACACAGTTCACATTACTAAAATGAACTGAACTGAACTGAACTGAACTGAACTGGACTTGACTGAACTGAACTGAACTGAACTGAGCTGAGCTGAGCTGAGCTGAGCTGAGCTGAACTGAACTGAACTGAACTGAACTGAACTGAACTGAACTGAACTGTACAGCACAGAACAGAACAGAGCAGAACAGAACAGAATAGAACAACAAATTTACTATATTTTAATAACATTTTAAGGTCTAAGACTGAATTTCATATAATTTTTCATAGGGGAAGTACTAATATATTTAGCCAAATGTAATATTATGATATAGATAACAATTAAGTAAATATTAATTTTATATGCAATGAGTTTATACACACATTATTAAATATATATGATGATGACGTAGAAAATGATTACAATGCATAGTTGTCACTTCTTTTGAAATCGGCGGGTCTATTGTCATTGAACAAAGCGGTATACACAATGGGTATGACGTAGGTAGGGTTGATATTCATGTATACTTTCTACCGTTATACACAATATATATGCATGTGTGTTGATCAATTTAAGAGTACATTGTTTTATACAATTATTTGAAATCCTGCATGTTCATCATTTGGCCTAAATTTTTCGCGAAATTAGTCACAAAGTTCATATATGCCTCATTTAATAGTTTTTGATAATTCAACATGTTGACTGCTAAAATACCAAGGGAAGTAACTCGAAAATTATTTACATATATATACCAGTATTAACTCCCTTGAACTGACCCTACCCTCAACAAATAGCAAAACTCACAGTACACAATGCACAATGAACAGTACACAGTGAATAATACAAAGTACACATCACATAGTGCACATCAATGAGTACACATTAATGAGTACAAAGCTAACATTGCTTAGTGCATATTGCTGTGTACACATTAATGAGTACATATTTATGTGTACATATGTATGTGTACAAAGTTCACATTACTAAAATGAACTGAACTGAACTGAACTGAACTGAACTGAACTGAGCTGAGCTGAGCTGAGCTGAGCTGAGCTGAACTGAACTGAACTGAACTGAACTGAACTGAACTGAACTGAACTGAACTGAACTGTACAGAACAGAACAGAACAGAACAGAACAGAACAGAATAGAACAACAAATTTACTATATTTTAATAACATTTTAAGGTCTAAGACTGAATTTCATATAATTTTTCATAGGGGAAGTACTAATATATTTAGCCAAATGTAATATTATGATATAGATAACAATTCAGTAAATATTAATTTTATATGCAATGAGTTTATACACACATTATTAAATATATATGATGATGACGTAGAAAATGATTACAATGCATAGTTGTCACTTCTTTTGAAATCGGCGGGTCTATTGTCATTGAACAAAGCGGTATACACAATGGGTATGACGTAGGTAGGGTTGATATTCATGTATACTTTCTACCGTTATACACAATATATATGCATGTGTGTTGATCAATTTAAGAGTACATTGTTTTATACAATTATTTGAAATCCTGCATGTTCATCATTTGGCCTAAATTTTTCGCGTAATTAGTCACAAAGTTCATATATTCCTCATTTAATAGTTTTTGATAATTCAACATGTTGACTGCTAAAATACCAAGGGAAGTAACTCGAAAATTATTTACATATAAATACCAGTATTAACTCCCTTGAACTGACCCTACCCTCAACAAATAGCAAAACTCACAGTACACAATGCACAATGAACAGTACACAGTGAATAATACAAAGTACACATCACATAGTGCACATCAATGAGTACACATTAATGAGTACAAAGCTAACATTGCTTAGTGCATATTGCTGTGTACACATTAATGAGTACATATTTATGTGTACATATGTATGTGTACAAAGTTCACATTACTAAAATGAACTGAACTGAACTGAACTGAACTGAACTGAACAGAACAGAACTGAACTGAACTGAACTGAACAGAACAGAACAGAACAACAAACACACTGCACAATTAACAGTACACAGTGAATAATACAAAATACTCATCACATAGTGCACATCAATGAGTACACATTAATGAGTACAAAGCTAACATTGCTTAGTGCATATTGCTGTGTACACATTAATGAGTACATATTTATGTGTACATATGTATGTGTACACAGTTCACATTACTAAAATGAACTGAACTGAACTGAACTGGACTTGACTGAACTGAACTGAACTGAACTGAGCTGAGCTGAGCTGAGCTGAGCTGAACTGAACTGAACTGAACTGAACTGAACTGAACTAAACTGAACTGAACTGAACTGTACAGAACAGAACAGAACAGAACAGAACAGAACAGAGCAGAACAGAACAGAATAGAACAACAAATTTACTATATTTTAATAACATTTTAAGGTCTAAGACTGAATTTCATATAATTTTTCATAGGGGAAGTACTAATATATTTAGCCAAATGTAATATTATGATATAGATAACAATTAAGTAAATATTAATTTTATATGCAATGAGTTTATACACACATTATTAAATATATATGATGATGACGTAGAAAATGATTACAATGCATAGTTGTCACTTCTTTTGAAATCGGCGGGTCTATTGTCATTGAACAAAGCGGTATACACAATGGGTATGACGTAGGTAGGGTTGATATTCATGTATACTTTCTACCGTTATACACAATATATATGCATGTGTGTTGATCAATTTAAGAGTACATTGTTTTATACAATTATTTGAAATCCTGCATGTTCATCATTTGGCCTAAATTTTTCGCGTAATTAGTCACAAAGTTCATATATGCCTCATTTAATAGTTTTTGATAATTCAACATGTTGACTGCTAAAATACCAAGGGAAGTAACTCGAAAATTATTTACATATATATACCAGTATTAACACCCTTGAACTGACCCTACCCTCAACAAATAGCAAAACTCACAGTACACAATGCACAATGAACAGTACACAGTGAATAATACAAAGTACACATCACATAGTGCACATCAATGAGTACACATTAATGAGTACAAAGCTAACATTGCTTAGTGCATATTGCTGTGTACACATTAATGAGTACATATTTATGTGTACATATGTATGTGTACAAAGTTCACATTACTAAAATGAACTGAACTGAACTGAACTGAACTGAACTGAACTGAACTGAACTGAACTGAACAGAACAGAACTGAACTGAACTGAACTGAACAGAACAGAACAGAACAACAAACACACTGCACAATTAACAGTACACAGTGAATAATACAAAATACTCATCACATAGTGCACATCAATGAGTACACATTAATGAGTACAAAGCTAACATTGCTTAGTGCATATTGCTGTGTACACATTAATGAGTACATATTTATGTGTACATATGTATGTGTACACAGTTCACATTACTAAAATGAACTGAACTGAACTGAACTGAACCGAACTGGACTTGACTGAACTGAACTGAACTGAGCTGAGCTGAGCTGAGCTGAGCTGAACTGAACTGAACTGAACTGAACTGAACTGAACTGAAGTGAACTGAACTGAACTGAACTGTACAGAACAGAACAGAACAGAACAGAACAGAACAGAGCAGAACAGAACAGAATAGAACAACAAATTTACTATATTTTAATAACATTTTAAGGTCTAAGACTGAATTTCATATAATTTTTCATAGGGGAAGTACTAATATATTTAGCCAAATGTAATATTATGATATAGATAACAATTAAGTAAATATTAATTTTATATGCAATGAGTTTATACACACATTATTAAATATATATGATGATGACGTAGAAAATGATTACAATGCATAGTTGTCACTTCTTTTGAAATCGGCGGGTCTATTGTCATTGAACAAAGCGGTATACACAATGGGTATGACGTAGGTAGGGTTGATATTCATGTATACTTTCTACCGTTATACACAATATATATGCATGTGTGTTGATCAATTTAAGAGTACATTGTTTTATACAATTATTTGAAATCCTGCATGTTCATCATTTGGCCTAAATTTTTCGCGTAATTAGTCACAAAGTTCATATATGCCTCATTTAATAGTTTTTGATAATTCAACATGTTGACTGCTAAAATACCAAGGGAAGTAACAAGAAAATTATTTACATATATATACCAGTATTAACTCCCTTGAACTGACCCTACCCTCAACAAATAGCAAAACTCACAGTACACAATGCACAATGAACAGTACACAGTGAATAATACAAAATACTCATCACATAGTGCACATCAATGAGTACACATTAATGAGTACAAAGCTAACATTGCTTAGTGCATATTGCTGTGTACACATTAATGAGTACTTATTTATGTGTACATATGTATGTGTACACAGTTCACATTACTAAAATGAACTGAACTGAACTGAACTGAACTGGACTTGACTGAACTGAACTGAACTGAACTGAGCTGAGCTGAGCTGAGCTGAGCTGAGCTGAGCTGAGCTGAGCTGAACTGAACTGAACTGAACTGAACTGAACTGAACTGAACTGAACTGAACTGAACTGAACTGTACAGAACAGAACAGAACAGAACAGAACAGAACAGAGCAGAACAGAACAGAATAGAACAACAAATTTACTATATTTTAATAACATTTTAAGGTCTAAGACTGAATTTCATATAATTTTTCATAGGGGAAGTACTAATATATTTAGCCAAATGTAATATTATGATATAGATAACAATTAAGTAAATATTAATTTTATATGCAATGAGTTTATACACACATTATTAAATATATATGATGATGACGTAGAAAATGATTACAATGCATAGTTGTCACTTCTTTTGAAATCGGCGGGTCTATTGTCATTGAACAAAGCGGTATACACAATGGGTATGACGTAGGTAGGGTTGATATTCATGTATACTTTCTACCGTTATACACAATATATATGCATGTGTGTTGATCAATTTAAGAGTACATTGTTTTATACAATTATTTGAAATCCTGCATGTTCATCATTTGGCCTAAATTTTTCGCGTAATTAGTCACAAAGTTCATATATGCCTCATTTAATAGTTTTTGATAATTCAACATGTTGACTGCTAAAATACCAAGGGAAGTAACTCGAAAATTATTTACATATATATACCAGTATTAACTCCCTTGAACTGACCCTACCCTCAACAAATAGCAAAACTCACAGTACACAATGCACAATGAACAGTACACAGTGAATAATACAAAGTACACATCACATAGTGCACATCAATGAGTACACATTAATGAGTACAAAGCTAACATTGCTTAGTGCATATTGCTGTGTACACATTAATGAGTACATATTTATGTGTACATATGTATGTGTACAAAGTTCACATTACTAAAATGAACTGAACTGAACTGAACTGAACTGAACTGAACTGAACTGAACTGAACTGAACTGAACTGAACTGAACTGAACAGAACAGAACTGAACTGAACTGAACTGAACAGAACAGAACAGAACAACAAACACACTGCACAATTAACAGTACACAGTGAATAATACAAAATACTCATCACATAGTGCACATCAATGAGTACACATTAATGAGTACAAAGCTAACATTGCTTAGTGCATATTGCTGTGTACACATTAATGAGTACATATTTATGTGTACATATGTATGTGTACACAGTTCACATTACTAAAATGAACTGAACTGAACTGAACTGAACTGGACTTGACTGAACTGAACTGAACTGAACTGAGCTGAACTGAACTGAACTGAACTGAACTGAACTGTACAGAACAGAACAGAACAGAACAGAACAGAGCAGAACAGAACAGAATAGAACAACAAATTTACTATATTTTAATAACATTTTAAGGTCTAAGACTGAATTTCATATAATTTTTCATAGGGGAAGTACTAATATATTTAGCCAAATGTAATATTATGATATAGATAACAATTAAGTAAATATTAATTTTATATGCAATGAGTTTATACACACATTATTAAATATATATGATGATGACGTAGAAAATGATTACAATGCATAGTTGTCACTTCTTTTGAAATCGGCGGGTCTATTGTCATTGAACAAAGCGGTATACACAATGGGTATGACGTAGGTAGGGTTGATATTCATGTATACTTTCTACCGTTATACACAATATATATGCATGTGTGTTGATCAATTTAAGAGTACATTGTTTTATACAATTATTTGAAATCCTGCATGTTCATCATTTGGCCTAAATTTTTCGCGTAATTAGTCACAAAGTTCATATATGCCTCATTTAATAGTTTTTGATAATTCAACATGTTGACTGCTAAAATACCAAGGGAAGTAACTCGAAAATTATTTACATATATATACCAGTATTAACTCCCTTGAACTAACCCTACCCTCAAAAAATAGCAAAACTCACAGTACACAATGCACAATGAACAGTACACAGTGAATAATACAAAGTACACATCACATAGTGCAAATCAATGAGTACACATTAATGAGTACAAAGCTAACATTGCTTAGTGCATATTGCTGTGTACACATTAATGAGTACATATTTATGTGTACATATGTATGTGTACAAAGTTCACATTACTATAATGAACTGAACTGAACTGAACTGAACTGAACTGAACTGAACTGAACTGAACAGAACTGAACTGAACTGAACTGAACTGAACAGAACAACAAACACACTGCACAATTAACAGTACACAGTGAATAATACAAAATACTCATCACATAGTGCACATCAATGAGTACACATTAATGAGTACAAAGCTAACATTGCTTAGTGCATATTGCTGTGTACACATTAATGAGTACATATTTATGTGTACATATGTATGTGTACACAGTTCACATTACTAAAATGAACTTAACTGAACTGAACTGAACTGAACTGGACTTGACTGAACTGAACTGAACTGAACTGAGCTGAGCTGAGCTGAGCTGAACTGAACTGAACTGAACTGAACTGAACTGAACTGTACAGAACAGAACAGAACAGAACAGAACAGAGCAGAACAGAACAGAATAGAACAACAAATTTACTATATTTTAATAACATTTTAAGGTCTAAGACTGAATTTCATATAATTTTTCATAGGGGAAGTACTAATATATTTAGCCAAATGTAATATTATGATATAGATAACAATTAAGTAAATATTAATTTTATATGCAATGAGTTTATACACACATTATTAAATATATATGATGATGACGTAGAAAATGATTACAATGCATAGTTGTCACTTCTTTTGAAATCGGCGGGTCTATTGTCATTGAACAAAGCGGTATACACAATGGGTATGACGTAGGTAGGGTTGATATTCATGTATACTTTCTACCGTTATACACAATATATATGCATGTGTGTTGATCAATTTAAGAGTACATTGTTTTATACAATTATTTGAAATCCTGCATGTTCATCATTTGGCCTAAATTTTTCGCGTAATTAGTCACAAAGTTCATATATGCCTCATTTAATAGTTTTTGATAATTCAACATGTTGACTGCTAAAATACCAAGGGAAGTAACTCGAAAATTATTTACATATATATACCAGTATTAACTCCCTTGAACTGACCCTACCCTCAACAAATAGCAAAACTCACAGTACACAATGCACAATGAACAGTACACAGTGAATAATACAAAGTACACATCACATAGTGCACATCAATGAGTACACATTAATGAGTACAAAGCTAACATTGCTTAGTGCATATTGCTGTGTACACATTAATGAGTACATATTTATGTGTACATATGTATGTGTACAAAGTTCACATTACTAAAATGAACTGAACTGAACTGAACTGAACTGAACTGAACTGAACTGAACAGAACAGAACTGAACTGAACTGAACTGAACTGAACAGAACAGAACAGAACAACAAACACACTGCACAATTAACAGTACACAGTGAATAATACAAAATACTCATCACATAGTGC
Source organism: Spisula subtruncata (assembly GCA_963678985.1). Taxonomy (NCBI): domain Eukaryota; kingdom Metazoa; phylum Mollusca; class Bivalvia; order Venerida; family Mactridae; genus Spisula; species Spisula subtruncata. The sequence continues at coordinate 21,892,282 of OY787664.1, read as the reverse complement.
ACATCAATGAGTACACATTAATGAGTACAAAGCTAACATTGCTTAGTGCATATTGCTGTGTACACATTAATGAGTACATATTTATGTGTACATATGTATGTGTACACAGTTCACATTACTAAAATGAACTGAACTGAACTGAACTGAACTGGACTTGACTGAACTGAACTGAACTGAACTGAGCTGAGCTGAGCTGAGCTGAGCTGAGCTGAGCTGAACTGAACTGAACTGAACTGAACTGAACTGAACTGAACTGTACAGACAAGAACAGAACAGAACAGAACAGAGCAGAACAGAACAGAATAGAACAACAAATTTACTATATTTTAATAACATTTTAAGGTCTAAGACTGAATTTCATATAATTTTTCATAGGGGAAGTACTAATATATTTAGCCAAATGTAATATTATGATATAGATAACAATTAAGTAAATATTAATTTTATATGCAATGAGTTTATACACACATTATTAAATATATATGATGATGACGTAGAAAATGATTACAATGCATAGTTGTCACTTCTTTTGAAATCGGCGGGTCTATTGTCATTGAACAAAGCGGTATACACAATGGGTATGACGTAGGTAGGGTTGATATTCATGTATACTTTCTACCGTTATACACAATATATATGCATGTGTGTTGATCAATTTAAGAGTACATTGTTTTATACAATAATTTGAAATCCTGCATGTTCATCATTTGGCCTAAATTTTTCGCGTAATTAGTCACAAAGTTCATATATGCCTCATTTAATAGTTTTTGATAATTCAACATGTTGACTGCTAAAATACCAAGGGAAGTAACTCGAAAATTATTTACATATATATACCAGTATTAACTCCCTTGAACTGACCCTACCCTCAACAAATAGCAAAACTCACAGTACACAATGCACAATGAACAGTACACAGTGAATAATACAAAGTACACATCACATAGTGCACATCAATGAGTACACATTAATGAGTACAAAGCTAACATTGCTTAGTGCATATTGCTGTGTACACATTAATGAGTACATATTTATGTGTACATATGCATGTGTACAAAGTTCACATTACTAAAATGAACTGAACTGAACTGAACTCAACTGAACTGAACTGAACTGAACTGAACTGAACAGAACAGAACTGAACTGAACTGAACTGAACTGAACAGAACAGAACAGAACAACAAACACACTGCACAATTAACAGTACACAGTGAATAATACAAAATAATCATCACATAGTGCACATCAATGAGTACACATTAATGAGTACAAAGCTAACATTGCTTAGTGCATATTGCTGTGTACACATTAATGAGTACATATTTATGTGTACATATGTATGTGTACACAGTTCACATTACTAAAATGAACTGAACTGAACTGAACTGAACTGAACTGGACTTGACTGAACTGAACTGAACTGAGCTGAGCTGAGCTGAGCTGAGCTGAGCTGAGCTGAACTGAACTGAACTGAACTGAACTGAACTGAACTGAACTGAACTGAACTGAACTGTACAGAACAGAACAGAACAGAACAAAACAGAACAGAACAGAGCAGAACAGAACAGAATAGAACAACAAATTTACTATATTTTAATAACATTTTAAGGTCTAAGACTGAATTTCATATAATTTTTCATAGGGGAAGTACTAATATATTTAGCCAAATGTAATATTATGATATAGATAACAATTAAGTAAATATTAATTTTATATGCAATGAGTTTATACACACATTATTAAATATATATGATGATGACGTAGAAAATGATTACAATGCATAGTTGTCACTTCTTTTGAAATCGGCGGGTCTATTGTCATTGAACAAAGCGGTATACACAATTGGTATGACGTAGGTAGGGTTGATATTCATGTATACTTTCTACCGTTATACACAATATATATGCATGTGTGTTGATCAATTTAAGAGTACATTGTTTTATACAATTATTTGAAATCCTGCATGTTCATCATTTGGCCTAAATGTTTCGCGTAATTAGTCACAAAGTTCATATATGCCTCATTTAATAGTTTTTGATAATTCAACATGTTGACTGCTAAAATACCAAGGGAAGTAACTCGAAAATTATTTACATATATATACCAGTATTAACTCCCTTGAACTGACCCTACCCTCAACAAATAGCAAAACTCACAGTACACAATGCACAATGAACAGTACACAGTGAATAATACAAAGTACACATCACATAGTGCACATCAATGAGTACACATTAATGAGTACAAAGCTAACATTGCTTAGTGCATATTGCTGTGTACACATTAATGAGTACATATTTATGTGTACATATGTATGTGTACACAGTTCACATTACTAAAATGAACTGAACTGAACTGAACTGAACTGGACTTGCCTGAACTGAACTGAACTGAACTGAGCTGAGCTGAGCTGAGCTGAGCTGAGCTGAGCTGAACTGAACTGAACTGAACTGAACTGAACTGAACTGAACTGAACTGTACAGAACAGAACAGAACAGAACAGAGCAGAACAGAACAGAATAGAACAACAAATTTACTATATTTTAATAACATTTTAAGGTCTAAGACTGAATTTCATATAATTTTTCATAGGGGAAGTACTAATATATTTAGCCAAATGTAATATTATGATATAGATAACAATTAAGTAAATATTAATTTTATATGCAATGAGTTTATACACACATTATTAAATATATATGATGATGACGTAGAAAATGATTACAATGCATAGTTGTCACTTCTTTTGAAATCGGCGGGTCTATTGTCATTGAACAAAGCGGTATACACAATGGGTATGACGTAGGTAGGGTTGATATTCATGTATACTTTCTACCGTTATACACAATATATATGCATGTGTGTTGATCAATTTAAGAGTACATTGTTTTATACAATTATTTGAAATCCTGCATGTTCATCATTTGGCCTAAATTTTTCGCGTAATTAGTCACAAAGTTCATATATGCCTCATTTAATAGTTTTTGATAATTCAACATGTTGACTGCTAAAATACCAAGGGAAGTAACTCGAAAATTATTTACATATATATACCAGTATTAACTCCCTTGAACTGACCCTACCCTCAACAAATAGCAAAACTCACAGTACACAATGCACAATGAACAGTACACAGTGAATAATACAAAGTACACATCACATAGTGCACATCAATGAGTACACATTAATGAGTACAAAGCTAACATTGCTTAGTGCATATTGCTGTGTACACATTAATGAGTACATATTTATGTGTACATATGTATGTGTACAAAGTTCACATTACTAAAATGAACTAAACTGAACTGAACTGAACTGAACTGAACTGAACAGAACAGAACTGAACTGAACTGAACTGAACAGAACAGAACAGAACAACAAACACACTGCACAATTAACAGTACACAGTGAATAATACAAAATACTCATCACATAGTGCACATCAATGAGTACACATTTATGAGTACAAAGCTAACATTGCTTAGTGCATATTGCTGTGTACACATTAATGAGTACATATTTATGTGTACATATGTATGTGTACACAGTTCACATTACTAAAATGAACTGAACTGAACTGAACTGAACTGGACTTGACTGAACTGAACTGAACTGAACTGAACTGAGCTGAGCTGAGCTGAGCTGAGCTGAGCTGAGCTGAACTGAACTGAACTGAACTGAACTGAGCTGAACTGAACTGAACTGAACTAAACTGAACTGTACAGAACAGAACAGAACAGAACAGAGCAGAACAGAACAGAACAGAATAGAACAACAAATTTACTATATTTTAATAACATTTTAAGGTCTAAGACTGAATTTCATATAATTTTTCATAGGGGAAGTACTAATATATTTAGCCAAATGTAATATAATGATATAGATAACAATTAAGTAAATATTAATTTTATATGCAATGAGTTTATACACACATTATTAAATATATATGATGATGACGTAGAAAATGATTACAATGCATAGTTGTCACTTCTTTTGAAATCGGCGGGTCTATTGTCATTGAACAAAGCGGTATACACAATGGGTATGACGTAGGTAGGGTTGATATTCATGTATACTTTCTACCGTTATACACAATATATATGCATGTGTGTTGATCAATTTAAGAGTACATTGTTTTATACAATTATTTGAAATCCTGCATGTTCATCATTTGGCCTAAATTTTTCGCGTAATTAGTCACAAAGTTCATATATGCCTCATTTAATAGTTTTTGATAATTCAACATGTTGACTGCTAAAATACCAAGGGAAGTAACTCGAAAATTATTTACATATATATACCAGTATTAACTCCCTTGAACTGACCCTACCCTCAACAAATAGCAAAACTCACAGTACACAATGCACAATGAACAGTACACAGTGAATAATACAAAGTACACATCACATAGTGCACATCAATGAGTACACATTAATGAGTACAAAGCTAACATTGCTTAGTGCATATTGCTGTGTACACATTAATGAGTACATATTTATGTGTACATATGTATGTGTACAAAGTTCACATTACTAAAATGAAATGAACTGAACTGAACTGAACTGAACTGAGCAGAACAGAACTGAACTGAACTGAACAGAACAGAACAGAACAACAAACACACTGCACAATTAACAGTACACAGTGAATAATACAAAATACTCATCACATAGTGCACATCAATGAGTACACATTAATGAGTACAAAGCTAACATTGCTTAGTGCATATTGCTGTGTACACATTAATGAGTACATATTTATGTGTACATATGTATGTGTACACAGTTCACATTACTAAAATGAACTGAACTGAACGGAACTGAACTGAACTGAACTGGACTTGACTGAACTGAACTGAACTGAGCTGAGCTGAGCTGAGCTGAGCTGAACTGAACTGAACTGAACTGAACTGAACTGAACTGTACAGAACAGAACAGAACAGAACAGAGCAGAGCAGAACAGAACAGAACAGAATAGAACAACAAATTTACTATATTTTAATAACATTTTAAGGTCTAAGACTGAATTTCATATAATTTTTCATAGGGGAAGTACTAATATATTTAGCCAAATGTAATATTATGATATAGATAACAATTAAGTAAATATTAATTTTATATGCAATGAGTTTATACACACATTATTAAATATATATGATGATGACGTAGAAAATGATTACAATGCATAGTTGTCACTTCTTTTGAAATCGGCGGGTCTATTGTCATTGAACAAAGCGGTATACACAATGGGTATGACGTAGGTAGGGTTGATATTCATGTATACTTTCTACCGTTATACACAATATATATGCATGTGTGTTGATCAATTTAAGAGTACATTGTTTTATACAATTATTTGAAATCCTGCATGTTCATCATTTGGCCTAAATTTTTCGCGTAATTAGTCACAAAGTTCATATATGCCTCATTTAATAGTTTTTGATAATTCAACATGTTGACTGCTAAAATACCAAGGGAAGTAACTCGAAAATTATTTACATATATATACCAGTATTAACTCCCTTGAACTGACCCTACCCTCAACAAATAGCAAAACTCACAGTACACAATGCACAATGAACAGTACACAGTGAATAATACAAAGTACACATCACATAGTGCACATCAATGAGTACACATTAATGAGTACAAAGCTAACATTGCTTAGTGCATATTGCTGTGTACACATTAATGAGTACATATTTATGTGTACATATGTATGTGTACAAAGTTTACATTACTAAAATGAACTGAACTGAACTGAACTGAACTGAACTGAACAGAACAGAACTGAACTGAACTGAACTGAACAGAACAGAACAGAACAACAAACACACTGCACAATTAACAGTACACAGTGAATAATACAAAATACTCATCACATAGTGCACATCAATGAGTACACATTAATGAGTACAAAGCTAACATTGCTTAGTGCATATTGCTGTGAACACATTAATGAGTAAATATTTATGTGTACATATGTATGTGTACACAGTTCACATTACTAAAATGAACTGAACTGAACTGAACTGAACTGAACTAGACTTGACTGAACTGAACTGAACTGAACTGAACTGAGCTGAGCTGAGCTGAGCTGAGCTGAGCTGAACTGAACTGAACTGAACTGAACTGAACTGAACTGAACTGAACTGTACAGAACAGAACAGAACAGAACAGAACAGAACAGAGCAGAACAGAACAGAATAGAACAACAAATTTACTATATTTTAATTACATTTTAAGGTCTAAGACTGAATTTCATATAATTTTTCATAGGGGAAGTACTAATATATTTAGCCAAATGTAATATTATGATATAGATAACAATTAAGTAAATATTAATTTTATATGCAATGAGTTTATACACACATTATTAAATATATATGATGATGACGTAGAAAATGATTACAATGCATAGTTGTCACTTCTTTTGAAATCGGCGGGTCTATTGTCATTGAACAAAGCGGTATACACAATGGGTATGACGTAGGTAGGGTTGATATTCATGTATACTTTCTACCGTTATACACAATATATATGCATGTGTGTTGATCAATTTAAGAGTACATTGTTTTATACAATTATTTGAAATCCTGCATGTTCATCATTTGGCCTAAATTTTTCGCGTAATTAGTCACAAAGTTCATATATGCCTCATTTAATAGTTTTTGATAATTCAACATGTTGACTGCTAAAATACCAAGGGAAGTGACTCGAAAATTATTTACATATATATACCAGTATTAACTCCCTTGAACTGACCCTACCCTCAACAAATAGCAAAACTCACAGTACACAATGCACAATGAACAGTACACAGTGAATAATACAAAGTACACATCACATAGTGCACATCAATGAGTACACATTAATGAGTACAAAGCTAACATTGCTTAGTGCATATTGCTGTGTACACATTAATGAGTACATATTTATGTGTACATATGTATGTGTACAAAGTTCACATTACTAAAATGAACTGAACTGAACTGAACTGAACTGAACTGAACTGAACTGAACAGAACAGAACTGAACTGAACTGAACTGAACTGAACAGAACAGAACAACAAACACACTGCACAATTAACAGTACACAGTGAATAATACAAAATACTCATCACATAGTGCACATCAATGAGTACACATTAATGAGTACAAAGCTAACATTGCTTAGTGCATATTGCTGTGTACACATTAATGAGTACATATTTATGTGTACATATGTATGTGTACACAGTTCACATTACTAAAATGAACTGAACTGAACTGAACTGAACTGAACTGAACTGGACTTGACTGAACTGAACTGAACTGAACTGAGCTGAGCTGAGCTGAGCTGAGCTGAACTGAACTGAACTGAACTGAACTAAACTGAACTGAACTGAACTGAACTGAACTGAACTGAACTGTACAGAACAGAACAGAACAGAACAGAACAGAACAGAGCAGAACAGAACAGAATAGAACAACAAATTTACTATATTTTAATAACATTTTAAGGTCTAAGACTGAATTTCATATAATTTTTCATAGGGGAAGTACTAATATATTTAGCCAAATGTAATATTATGATATAGATAACAATTAAGTAAATATTAATTTTATATGCAATGAGTTTATACACACATTATTAAATATATATGATGATGACGTAGAAAATGATTACAATGCATAGTTGTCACTTCTTTTGAAATCGGCGGGTCTATTGTCATTGAACAAAGCGGTATACACGATGGGTATGACGTAGGTAGGGTTGATATTCATGTATACTTTCTACCGTTATACACAATATATATGCATGTGTGTTGATCAATTTAAGAGTACATTGTTTTATACAATTATTTGAAATCCTGCATGTTCATCATTTGGCCTAAATTTTTCGCGTAATTAGTCACAAAGTTCATATATGCCTCATTTAATAGTTTTTGATAATTCAACATGTTGACTGCTAAAATACCAAGGGAAGTAACTCGAAAATTATTTACATATATAGACCAGTATTAACTCCCTTGAACTGACCCTACCCTCAACAAATAGCAAAACTCACAGTACACAATGCACAATGAACAGTACACAGTGAATAATACAAAGTACACATCACATAGTGCACATCAATGAGTACACATTAATGAGTACAAAGCTAACATTGCTTAGTGCATATTGCTGTGTACACATTAATGAGTACATATTTATGTGTACATATGTATGTGTACAAAGTTCACATTACTAAAATGAACTGAACTGAACTGAACTGAACTGAACTGAACTGAACTGAACTGAACAGAACAGAACTGAACTGAACTGAACAGAACAGAACAGAACAACAAACACACTGCACAATTAACAGTACACAGTGAATAATACAAAATACTCATCACATAGTGCACATCAATGAGTACACATTAATGAGTACAAAGCTAACATTGCTTAGTGCATATTGCTGTGTACACATTAATGAGTACATATGAGCCGCGTCAAGCATAAAAGGTCCTTATGGTATTTTTTTGACATTTTCATGTTTTGATATCAAAATAATCTTCATTCTTTCACCTTTCCAAAAATATATACATTATCAGGTATAACATGACAATCTTTACCTCTATAAAGCATTAAAGACGTCAAGTTTGATAGCAAAAAGGTTTAATGACGTCAAGTTTTTTTCAGTCGACGTCGTTTAATTTTTTTTACAACAATGATGAAATGTAGGAACAGGCAAAGACCAAACAAAATTATTAAGTCATTATGAATTGATTATTCTAAAACTATTGAATTGAAATACATTATTTTCTCCAATAACAGTAAATGCTACATATCTAAATTAACTTTAAGCGACACCGTGCCAATGTCTAGCATAATTTATTCTACAACCTTATTTTTTCCAGCAAAAATGTACCTTATGGTAATTTTTCAATACGTTGTGTTTTGATATCAAAATAATCTTCGTTATTTTAGGTTTCTAAAATATATACTTTATCGGGTATTGCATGATCGTTTATACATGTTTAATACAGAGTTGAAGACGTAAGTTGAAAAGTGAAACTGTTAAAATGACACGTCACGTACGACAAACGTTCATGGATCTGCAATCAAATACGTGCATGTGTTTCAGAACGCGCGCGTCCTGGATGCGATCAATAATTTCAACAGCTATTTGTACTCACAAAAAACGTGTTGACGTTTACATCTATCCGTATTCCTAGAAATCTGATATCAACACGTGCTGTACAATAAACTACATATTTTCAATCATTACCAATCCAGAATATGGTCTGGTATATATTTTCACTCCGTGTAGGCAGTCGTGCTACAAATGTCCCGTTCACGACTAACCTACGGTAATGCACGTGTCGATCTGTCCCAACCTTAGAAGGCAAAGTATCAGGAAGGGATCTGCGTCAAAATCAAGAACAAATACAAAAGTTACTATCTTCACCGGTACGACTGATCGACGTTTGTTCTACGATTTCTCTACGACTATGCACAACGTTTCATATGAAACCCCCACACATATAAACAACACGCATTTGTTGGCGATTTTACCACGATGTTACTGCGACAACCACCATCACAACAATGGCAACTTTATAATACTGCCAGTTGATGCTTAACTGATACATGAGCAATTGATATCACACCAGAGCAGAAATCACTCCTCCTGATTGTATGTCGAAGGCTGCTTGGCAAAGGTTTTCAAGTTAATCCGTTGGACCATGCGAGTACGATTTACCGTTACTGACGACTGGCGTAATGTCAATTGTGATATGAACCATATAGATCTCGTCATCATGCTACCCCGATATTACAAATAGATATCGTAATGGAAGCTGTGCGCCAATGTGAGTAGGTTATAAATAAAAAGAAAGCCGTGTTTGAAGGTACCAACAAAGACGTTTAATGGTTGCCGATAAAAGATGCCAAAGAGACCGACACTTCTAAGATCGATATGTGTTGGACAGGTGTTTTCCAAGATTTGTACAACAGTTGCTATTCCCCGTGTATGCATACATGCCAAACTTAAATTGGATGGTACACTTATATGATGATTATGTAAGTCTATATTTTCACCGATACTTTTGAAAATTAGGATTTATTTATTTGCCGTTGATCAATACTCGTACAAAAAAGAATAAAAAATGCAATTTGATAGGTCTCTCATCGCCGTATGATATCTCCGGCGTCGACATTTATCAATTATAACCATTTGAAGAATGTTATTGCATCAGCTAATAGTATCCACGCACTCTGTTCTGGGGAGATGGTCGTGAATTCACATTCTGGTTTCTCTCGAACCGCCGGGGAAATGTTTTGGGATTTTGTTGTCGAAATAATACCCCGGGAACATTATCTAGTTTTCATGGGCCGGGGAAACGATCGTGTTTAACCTTCCAGCTTCCCCGCACTGTCGAGAATTTTTTTTCTCTGAACCAATACCCCGGGGACAATATTTAGTTGTCATGGGTCATGGAAATACCGAATATTTTACCATCAGCTGTCCCCCTCGGGGACGAGGAAGGGCGGTGGTTTGATACCCCAAAAAGTAAAAAGCCCATCCCATCCCGGGGGATGGGGCCATGGATGCAACTGGATATACTGATATATTAGCTCTATGTCGTTTGAAAACACAGATTGCAGATTTGCACTACAAGTTGATCTACTTAGTAAAGGGTCGCTAAGTCCAAATCAAGTAAAATCTTCTAACGTCTGCAAAACTATATAATAAAAATAATAGGTGTAAATGATTAGACTCCGTAGAAACCCTAAACTAGTATAAATATCATTTTAATAATATAAAGTAAAGAAAGTTTCATGGCCACGCCTCGAACCAGGAACCTTAGCTTTCACAGACCGTCGTCTCTAACAATATACCACGGAATAAATGCAGTCAGTTGCATCCACGGCACCGACACACCCGGGGATCATCAACGGAATATTTACCTTCCAGCTTCCCCCCGTACTGCCAGGGAAATGTGGAAGTTTTTTCTCCGAACTGATACCCCGGGGACAATATTTAGTTGCCAGGGGGCCGGGGAAATACCAGACATTTTACCGTCCGATGTCCCCGACAGGGCCGTGGAGGGCGGGGATTTTTCAACCAAAATGTTAAAATCCCGACCTATCACCGGGGTAGGGGGCGTTGATGCAACTGACTGGTCCATAAATATTATTGATGCCATTAAAATGTATCATTATTAAATTAATAGGACCCTACGTTCCTTGTTTTAAATCGGGAGCCGAGTTTGATTATTGTACTCTAAATTTAGTGATTTGATTTATTGTTGCAGAGCTGGATCTACACGAAAATTCTATTTGTGTCCCAATAGAAATCTAAAATACTAGGACCTACTGTAGCTCTAGATCTATTCTAATTTGTGCAGGAAAGGTCCCGATCTAGATCGCAACTCGGTCTGAATTCAATGCGCTTTTTTCAGGATTAACCTACTTGAAATGTGCATTAATCTAACCTGGTTAATTCTTTGTGAGATTGTTGATTGACAGTTTAATTTGTCTGTCAATCAGGAAATAACTTATATCGACTCGTCATTCTTTACGCATTCTAGATCTAGGTCTAGATCTATTGTTTACAACAAATAATGAATTATTCATATTGCAAGTGAATATGGCAACAATTTTAATGATATGCATCGATTCACACTATGTTTTAACATACAAATCTTCTTATTTCAAATGTATGTAGAGCTCTATGCGGTTTGTTTTGACTATGTACAGACGGGACTGTGAACACACCCACCCGCTACGCACCTGAAGTTAAACTATTTATAGAGAAGTTGATCTATTTATAGATTTATTAATTATCCATAAACTTTTAAAAAAACGTTCGTTATATTTATTTAATGTGAATAAAACAATCTAGACGTATTTTGAAATTGTTAAATATAGTGAAATGTTGAACTTTCCATGGTTTAGACCTCAATATTTTCACTGCGTGTTTACAATGGGCGCAGCCATCTTGAAACGTCACGATTTCTTCTGACGTCATTTGTGGCTTATGACGTAATTTACGATAAGGACCTTTTATGCTTGACGCGGCTCATATTTATGTGTACATATGTATGTGTACACAGTTCACATTACTAAAATGAACTGAACTGAACTGAACTGGACTTGACTGAACTGAACTGAACTGAACTGAGCTGAGCTGAGCTGAGCTGAGCTGAGCTGAACTGAACTGAACTGAACTGAACTGAACTGAACTGAACTGAACTGTACAGAACAGAACAGAACAGAACAGAGCAGAACAGAACAGAATAGAACAACAAATTTACTATATTTTAATAACATTTTAAGGTCTAAGACTGAATTTCATATAATTTTTCATAGGGGAAGTACTAATATATTTAGCCAAATGTAATATTATGATATAGATAACAATTAAGTAAATATTAATTTTATATGCAATGAGTTTATACACACATTATTAAATATATATGATGATGACGTAGAAAATGATTACAATGCATAGTTGTCACTTCTTTTGAAATCGGCGGGTCTATTGTCATTGAACAAAGCGGTATACACAATGGGTATGACGTAGGTAGGGTTGATATTCATGTATACTTTCTACCGTTATACACAATATATATGCATGTGTGTTGATCAATTTAAGAGTACATTGTTTTATACAATTATTTGAAATCCTGCATGTTCATCATTTGGCCTAAATTTTTCGCGTAATTAGTCACAAAGTTCATATATGCCTCATTTAATAGTTTTTGATAATTCAACATGTTGACTGCTAAAATACCAAGGGAAGTAACTCGAAAATTATTTACATATATATACCAGTATTAACTCCCTTGAACTGACCGTACCCTCAACAAATAGCAAAACTCACAGTACACAATGCACAATGAACAGTACACAGTGAATAATACAAAGTACACATCACATAGTGCACATCAATGAGTACACATTAATGAGTACAAAGCTAACATTGCTTAGTGCATATTGCTGTGTACACATTAATGAGTACATATTTATGTGTACATATATATGTGTACAAAGTTCACATTACTAAAATGAACTGAACTGAACTGAACTGAACTGAACTGAACTGAACTGAACTGAACAGAACAGAACTGAACTGAACTGAACAGAACAGAACAGAACAGAACAACAAACACACTGCACAATTAACAGTACACAGTGAATAATACAAAATACTCATCACATAGTGCACATCAATGAGTACACATTAATGAGTACAAAGCTAACATTGCTTAGTGCATATTGCTGTGTACACATTAATGAGTACATATTTATGTGTACATATGTATGTGTACACAGTTCACATTACTAAAATGAACTGAACTGAACTGAACTGAACTGAACTGGACTTGACTGAACTGAACTGAGCTGAGCTGAGCTGAACTGAACTGAACTGAACTGAACTGAACTGAACTGAACTGAACTGTACAGAACAGAACAGAACAGAACAGAACAGAACAGAATAGAACAACAAATTTACTATATTTTAATAACATTTTAAGGTCTAAGACTGAATTTCATATAATTTTTCATAGGGGAAGTACTAATATATTTAGCCAAATGTAATATTATGATATAGATAACAATTAAGTAAATATTAATTTTATATGCAATGAGTTTATACACACATTATTAAATATATATGATGATGACGTAGAAAATGATTACAATGCATAGTTGTCACTTCTTTTGAAATCGGCGGGTCTATTGTCATTGAACAAAGCGGTATACACAATGGGTATGACGTAGGTAGGGTTGATATTCATGTATACTTTCTACCGTTATACACAATATATATGCATGTGTGTTGATCAATTTAAGAGTACATTGTTTTATACAATTATTTGAAATCCTGCATGTTCATCATTTGGCCTAAATTTTTCGCGTAATTAGTCACAAAGTTCATATATGCCTCATTTAATAGTTTTTGATAATTCAACATGTTGACTGCTAAAATACCAAGGGAAGTAACTCGAAAATTATTTACATATATATACCAGTATTAACTCCCTTGAACTGACCCTACCCTCAACAAATAGCAAAACTCACAGTACACAATGCACAATGAACAGTACACAGTGAATAATACAAAGTACACATCACATAGTGCACATCAATGAGTACACATTAATGAGTACAAAGCTAACATTGCTTAGTGCATATTGCTGTGTACACATTAATGAGTACATATTTATGTGTACATATGTATGTGTACAAAGTTCACATTACTAAAATGAACTGAACTGAACTGAACTGAACTGAACTGAACTGAACAGAACAGAACTGAACTGAACTGAACTGAACAGAACAGAACAGAACAACAAACACACTGCACAATTAACAGTACACAGTGAATAATACAAAATACTCATCACATAGTGCACATCAATGAGTACACATTAATGAGTACAAAGCTAACATTGCTTAGTGCATATTGCTGTGTACACATTAATGAGTACATATTTATGTGTACATATGTAGTTGTACACAGTTCACATTACTAAAATGAACTGAACTGAACTGAACTGAACTGAACTGGACTTGACTGAACTGAACTGAACTGAACTGAGCTGAGCTGAGCTGAGCTGAGCTGAGCTGAACTGAACTGAACTGAACTGAGCTGAACTGAACTGAACTGAACTGAACTGAACTGAACTGTACAGAACAGAACAGAACAGAACAGAACAGAGCAGAACAGAACAGAATAGAACAACAAATTTACTATATTTTAATAACATTTTAAGGTCTAAGACTGAATTTCATATAATTTTTCATAGGGGAAGTACTAATATATTTAGCCAAAATGTAATATTATGATATAGATAACAATTAAGTAAATATTAATTTTATATGCAATGAGTTTATACACACATTATTAAATATATATGATGATGACGTAGAAAATGATTACAATGCATAGTTGTCACTTCTTTTGAAATCGGCGGGTCTATTGTCATTGAACAAAGCGGTATACACAATGGGTATGACGTAGGTAGGGTTGATATTCATGTATACTTTCTACCGTTATACACAATATATATGCATGTGTGTTGATCAATTTAAGAGTACATTGTTTTATACAATTATTTGAAATCCTGCATGTTCATCATTTGGCCTAAATTTTTCGCGTAATTAGTCACAAAGTTCATATATGCCTCATTTAATAGTTTTTGATAATTCAACATGTTGACTGCTAAAATACCAAGGGAAGTAACTCGAAAATTATTTACATATATATACCAGTATTAACTCCCTTGAACTGACCCTACCCTCAACAAATAGCAAAACTCACAGTACACAATGCACAATGAACAGTACACAGTGAATAATACAAAGTACACATCACATAGTGCACATCAATGAGTACACATTAATGAGTACAAAGCTAACATTGCTTAGTGCATATTGCTGTGTACACATTAATGAGTACATATTTATGTGTACATATGTATGTGTACAAAGTTCACATTACTAAAATGAACTAAACTGAACTGAACTGAACTGAACTGAACTGAACTGAACAGAACAGAACAGAACTGAACTGAACTGAACTGAACTGAACTGAACTGAACAGAACAGAACAGAACAACAAACACACTGCACAATTAACAGTACACAGTGAATAATACAAAATACTCATCACATAGTGCACATCAATGAGTACACATTAATGAGTACAAAGCTAACATTGCTTAGTGCATATTGCTGTGTACACATTAATGAGTACATATTTATGTGTACATATGTATGTGTACACAGTTCACATTACTAAAATGAACTGAACTGAACTGAACTGAACTGAACTGAACTGGACTTGACTGAACTGAACTGAACTGAGCTGAGCTGAGCTGAGCTGAGCTGAGCTGAACTGAGCTGAACTGAACTGAACTGAACTGAACTGAACTGAACTGAACTGAACTGAACTGAACTGAACTGTACAGAACAGAACAGAACAGAACAGAACAGAGCAGAACAGAACAGAATAGAACAACAAATTTACTATATTTTAATAACATTTTAAGGTCTAAGACTGAATTTCATATAATTTTTCATAGGGGAAGTACTAATATATTTAGCCAAATGTAATATTATGATATAGATAACAATTAAGTAAATATTAATTTTATATGCAATGAGTTTATACACACATTATTAAATATATATGATGATGACGTAGAAAATGATTACAATGCATAGTTGTCACTTCTTTTGAAATCGGCGGGTCTATTGTCATTGAACAAAGCGGTATACACAATGGGTATGACGTAGGTAGGGTTGATATTCATGTATACTTTCTACCGTTATACACAATATATATGCATGTGTGTTGATCAATTTAAGAGTACATTGTTTTATACAATTATTTGAAATCCTGCATGTTCATCATTTGGCCTAAATTTTTCGCGTAATTAGTCACAAAGTTCATATATGCCTCATTTAATAGTTTTTGATAATTCAACATGTTGACTGCTAAAATACCAAGGGAAGTAACTCGAAAATTATTTACATATATATACCAGTATTAACTCCCTTGAACTGACCCTACCCTCAACAAATAGCAAAACTCACAGTACACAATGCACAATGAACAGTACACAGTGAATAATACAAAGTACACATCACATAGTGCACATCAATGAGTACACATTAATGAGTACAAAGCTAACATTGCTTAGTGCATATTGCTGTGTACACATTAATGAGTACATATTTATGTGTACATATGTATGTGTACAAAGTTCACATTACTAAAATGAACTGAACTGAACTGAACTGAACTGAACTGAACTGAACTGAACAGAACAGAACTGAACTGAACTGAACTGAACTGAACAGAACAGAACAGAACAACAAACACACTGCACAATTAACAGTACACAGTGAATAATACAAAATACTCATCACATAGTGCACATCAATGAGTACACATTAATGAGTACAAAGCTAACATTGCTTAGTGCATATTGCTGTGTACACATTAATGAGTACATATTTATGTGTACATATGTATGTGTACACAGTTCACATTACTAAAATGAACTGAACTGAACTGAACTGGACTTGACTGAACTGAACTGAACTGAACTGAGCTGAGCTGAGCTGAGCTGAGCTGAGCTGAACTGAACTGAACTGAACTGAACTGAACTGAACTGAACTGTACAGAACAGAACAGAACAGAGCAGAACAGAACAGAATAGAACAACAAATTTACTATATTTTAATAACATTTTAAGGTCTAAGACTGAATTTCATATAATTTTTCATAGGGGAAGTACTAATATATTTAGCCAAATGTAATATTATGATATAGATAACAATTAAGTAAATATTAATTTTATATGCAATGAGTTTATACACACATTATTAGATATATATGATGATGACGTAGAAAATGATTACAATGCATAGTTGTCACTTCTTTTGAAATCGGCGGGTCTATTGTCATTGAACAAAGCGGTATACACAATGGGTATGACGTAGGTAGGGTTGATATTCATGTATACTTTCTACCGTTATACACAATATATATGCATGTGTGTTGATCAATTTAAGAGTACATTGTTTTATACAATTATTTGAAATCCTGCATGTTCATCATTTGGCCTAAATTTTTCGCGTAATTAGTCACAAAGTTCATATATGCCTCATTTAATAGTTTTTGATAATTCAACATGTTGACTGCTAAAATACCAAGGGAAGTAACTCGAAAATTATTTACATATATATACCAGTATTAACTCCCTTGAACTGACCCTACCCTCAACAAATAGCAAAACTCACAGTACACAATGCACAATGAACAGTACACAGTGAATAATACAAAGTACACATCACATAGTGCACATCAATGAGTACACATTAATGAGTACAAAGCTAACATTGCTTAGTGCATATTGCTGTGTACACATTAATGAGTACATATTTATGTGTACATATGTATGTGTACAAAGTTCACATAACTAAAATGAACTGAACTGAACTGAACTGAACAGAACAGAACTGAACTGAACTGAACTGAACAGAACAGAACAGAACAACAAACACACTGCACAATTAACAGTACACAGTGAATAATACAAAATACTCATCACATAGTGCACATCAATGAGTACACATTAATGAGTACAAAGCTAACATTGCTTAGTGCATATTACTGTGTACACATTAATGAGTACATATTTATGTGTACATATGTATGTGTACACAGTTCACATTACTAAAATGAACTGAACTGAACTGAACTGAACTGAACTGAACTGAACAGAACAGAACTGAACTGAACTGAACTGAACTGAACAGAACAGAACAGAACAACAAACACACTGCACAATTAACAGTACACAGTGAATAATACAAAATACTCATCACATAGTGCACATCAATGAGTACACATTAATGAGTACAAAGCTAACATTGCTTAGTGCATATTGCTGTGTACACATTAATGAGTACATATTTATGTGTACATATGTATGTGTACACAGTTCACATTACTAAAATGAACTGAACTGAACTGAACTGAACTGAACTGAACTGGACTTGACTGAACTGAACTGAACTGAGCTGAGCTGAGCTGAGCTGAACTGAACTAAACTGAACTGAACTGAACTGAACTGAACTGTACAGAACAGAACAGAACAGAACAGAACAGAGCAGAACAGAACAGAATAGAACAACAAATTTACTATATTTTAATAACATTTTAAGGTCTAAGACTGAATATCATATAATTTTTCATAGGGGAAGTACTAATATATTTAGCCAAATGTAATATTATGATATAGATAACAATTAAGTAAATATTAATTTTATATGCAATGAGTTTATACACACATTATTAAATATATATGATGATGACGTAGAAAATGATTACAATGCATAGTTGTCACTTCTTTTGAAATCGGCGGGTCTATTGTCATTGAACAAAGCGGTATACACAATGGGTATGACGTAGGTAGGGTTGATATTCATGTATACTTTCTACCGTTATACACAATAAATATGCATGTGTGTTGATCAATTTAAGAGTACATTGTTTTATACAATTATTTGAAATCCTGCATGTTCATCATTTGGCCTAAATTTTTCGCGTAATTAGTCACAAAGTTCATATATGCCTCATTTAATAGTTTTTGATAATTCAACATGTTGACTGCTAAAATACCAAGGGAAGTAACTCGAAAATTATTTACATATATATACCAGTATTAACTCCCTTGAACTGACCCTACCCTCAACAAATAGCAAAACTCACAGTACACAATGCACAATGAACAGTACACAGTGAATAATACAAAGTACACATCACATAGTGCACATCAATGAGTACACATTAATGAGTACAAAGCTAACATTGCTTAGTGCATATTGCTGTGTACACATTAATGAGTACATATTTATGTGTACATATGTATGTGTACAAAGTTCACATTACTAAAATGAACTGAACTGAACTGAACTGAACTGAACTGAACTGAACTGAACAGAACAGAACTGAACTGAACTGAACTGAACAGAACAGAACAGAACAACAAACACACTGCACAATTAACAGTACACAGTGAATAATACAAAATACTCATCACATAGTGCACATCAATGAGTACACATTAATGAGTACAAAGCTAACATTGCTTAGTGCATATTGCTGTGTACACATTAATGAGTACATATTTATGTGTACATATGTATGTGTACTGAACTGAACTGGACTTGACTGAACTGAACTGAACTGAACTGAACTGAACTGAACAGAACAGAACTGAACTGAACTGAACTGAACAGAACAGAACAGAACAACAAACACACTGCACAATTAACAGTACACAGTGAATAATACAAAATACTCATCACATAGTGCACATCAATGAGTACAAATTAATGAGTACAAAGCTAACATTGCTTAGTGCATATTGCTGTGTACACATTATTGAGTACATATTTATGTGTACATATGTATGTGTACACAGTTCACAATACTAAAATGAACTGAACTGAACTGAACTGAACTGGACTTGACTGAACTGAACTGAACTGAACTGAGCTGAGCTGAGCTGAGCTGAGCTGAGCTGAGCTGAACTGAACTGAACTGAACTGAACTGAACTGAACTGAACTGAACTGAACTGAACTGAACTGTACAGAACAGAACAGAACAGAGCAGAACAGAACAGAATAGAACAACAAATTTACTATATTTTAATAACATTTTAAGGTCTAAGACTGTATTTCATATAATTTTTCATAGTGGAAGTACTAATATATTTAGCCAAATGTAATATTATGATATAGATAACAATTAAGTAAGTATTAATTTTATATGCAATGAGTTTATACACACATTATTAAATATATATGATGATGACGTAGAAAATGATTACAATGCATAGTTGTCACTTCTTTTGAAATCGGCGGGTCTATTGTCATTGAACAAAGCGGTATACACAATGGGTATGACGTAGGTAGGGTTGATATTCATGTATACTTTCTACCGTTATACACAATATATATGCATGTGTGTTGATCAATTTAAGAGTACATTGTTTTATACAATTATTTGAAATCCTGCAGGTTCATCATTTGGCCTAAATTTTTCGCGTAATTAGTCACAAAGTTCATATATGCCTCATTTAATAGTTTTTGATAATTCAACATGTTGACTGCTAAAATACCAAGGGAAGTAACTCGAAAATTATTTACATATATATACCAGTATTAACTCCCTTGAACTGACCCTACCCTCAACAAATAGCAAAACTCACAGTACACAATGCACAATGAACAGTACACAGTGAATAATACAAAGTACACATCACATAGTGCACATCAATGAGTACACATTAATGAGTACAAAGCTAACATTGCTTAGTGCATATTGCTGTGTACACATTAATGAGTACATATTTATGTGTACATATGTATGTGTACAAAGTTCACATTACTAAAATGAACTGAACTGAACTGAACTGAACTGAACTGAACAGAACAGAACTGAACTGAACTGAACAGAAAAGAACAGAACAGAACAACAAACACACTGCACAATTAACAGTACACAGTGAATAATACAAAATACTCATCACATAGTGCACATCAATGAGTACACATTAATGAGTACAAAGCTAACATTGCTTAGTGCATATTGCTGTGTACACATTAATGAGTACATATTTATGTGTACATATGTATGTGTACACAGTTCACATTACTAAAATGAACTGAACTGAACTGAACTGAACTGGACTTGACTGAACTGAACTGAACTGAACTGAGCTGAGCTGAGCTGAGCTGAGCTGAGCTGAACTGAACTGAACTGAACTGAACTGAACTGAACTGAACTGAATTGAACTGTACAGAACAGAACAGAACAGAACAGAACAAAACAGAGCAGAACAGAACAGAATAGAACAACAAATTTACTATATTTTAATAACATTTTAAGGTCTAAGACTGAATTTCATATAATTTTTCATAGGGGAAGTACTAATATATTTAGCCAAATGTAATATTATGATATAGATAACAATTAAGTAAATATTAATTTTATATGCAATGAGTTTATACACACATTATTAAATATATATGATGATGACGTAGAAAATGATTACAATGCATAGTTGTCACTTCTTTTGAAATCGGCGGGTCTATTGTCATTGAACAAAGCGGTATACACAATGGGTATGACGTAGGTAGGGTTGATATTCATGTATACTTTCTACCGTTATACACAATATATATGCATGTGTGTTGATCAATTTAAGAGTACATTGTTTTATACAATTATTTGAAATCCTGCATGTTCATCATTTGGCCTAAATTTTTCGCGTAATTAGTCACAAAGTTCATATATGCCTCATTTAATAGTTTTTGATAATTCAACATGTTGACTGCTAAAATACCAAGGGAAGTAACTCGAAAATTATTTACATATATATACCAGTATTAACTCCCTTGAACTGACCCTACCCTCAACAAATAGCAAAACTCACAGTACACCATGCACAATGAACAGTACACAGTGAATAATACAAAGTACACATCACATAGTGCACATCAATGAGTACACATTAATGAGTACAAAGCTAACATTGCTTAGTGCATATTGCTGTGTACACATTAATGAGTACATATTTATGTGTACATATGTATGTGTACAAAGTTCACATTACTAAAATGAACTGAACTGAACTGAACTGAACTAAACTGAACTGAACAGAACAGAACTGAACTGAACTGAACAGAACAGAACAGAACAACAAACACACTGCACAATTAACAGTACACAGTGAATAATACAAAATACTCATCACAAAGTGCACATCAATGAGTACACATTAATGAGTACAAAGCTAACATTGCTTAGTGCATATTGCTGTGTACACATTAATGAGTACATATTTATGTGTACATATGTATGTGTACACAGTTCACATTACTAAAATGAACTGAACTGAACTGAACTGAACTGAACTGAACTGAACTGGACTTGACTGAACTGAACTGAACTGAACTGAACTGAGCTGAGCTGAGCTGAGCTGAGCTGAGCTGAGCTGAGCTGAACTGAACTGAACTGAACTGAACTGAACTGAACTGAACTGATCTGAACTGAACTGAACTGAACTGAACTGTACAGAACAGAACAGAACAGAACAGAGCAGAACAGAACAGAATAGAACAACAAATTTACTATATTTTAATAACATTTTAAGGTCTAAGACTGAATTTCATATAATTTTTCATAGGGGAAGTACTAATATATTTAGCCAAATGTAATATTATGATATAGATAACAATTAAGTAAATATTAATTTTATATGCAATGAGTTTATACACACATTATTAAATATATATGATGATGACGTAGAAAATGATTACAATGCATAGTTGTCACTTCTTTTGAAATCGGCGGGTCTATTGTCATTGAACAAAGCGGTATACACAATGGGTATGACGTAGGTAGGGTTGATATTCATGTATACTTTCTACCGTTATACACAATATATATGCATGTGTGTTGATCAATTTAAGAGTACATTGTTTTATACAATTATTTGAAATCCTGCATGTTCATCATTTGGCCTAAATTTTTCGCGTAATTAGTCACAAAGTTCATATATGCCTCATTTAATAGTTTTTGATAATTCAACATGTTGACTGCTAAAATACCAAGGGAAGTAACTCGAAAATTATTTACATATATATACCAGTATTAACTCCCTTGAACTGACCCTACCCTCAACAAATAGCAAAACTCACAGTACACAATGCACAATGAACAGTACACAGTGAATAATACAAAGTACACATCACATAGTGCACATCAATGAGTACACATTAATGAGTACAAAGCTAACATTGCTTAGTGCATATTGCTGTGTACACATTAATGAGTACATATTTATGTGTACATATGTATGTGTACAAAGTTCACATTACTAAAATGAACTGAACTGAACTGAACTGAACTGAACTGAACTGAACTGAACTGAACAGAACAGAACTGAACTGAACTGAACAGAACAGAACAGAACAACAAACACACTGCACAATTAACAGTACACAGTGAATAATACAAAATACTCATCACATAGTGCACATCAATGAGTACACATTAATGAGTACAAAGCTAACATTGCTTAGTGCATATTGCTGTGTACACATTAATGAGTACATATTTATGTGTACATATGTATGTGTACACAGTTCACATTACTAAAATGAACTGAACTGAACTGAACTGAACTGAACTGGACTTGACTGAACTGAACTGAACTGAACTGAGCTGAGCTGAGCTGAGCTGAGCTGAGCTGAGCTGAACTGAACTGAACTGAACAGTACAGAACAGAACAGAACAGAACAGAACAGAACAGAACAGAACAGAGCAGAACAGAACAGAATAGAACAACAAATTTACTATATTTTAATAACATTTTAAGGTCTAAGACTGAATTTCATATACTTTTTCATAGGGGAAGTACTAATATATTTAGCCAAATGTAATATTATGATATAGATAACAATTAAGTTAATATTAATTTTATATGCAATGAGTTTATACACACATTATTAAATATATATGATGATGACGTAGAAAATGATTACAATGCATAGTTGTCACTTCTTTTGAAATCGGCGGGTCTATTGTCATTGAACAAAGCGGTATACACAATGGGTATGACGTAGGTAGGGTTGATATTCATGTATACTTTCTACCGTTATACACAATATATA
The DNA here is from genome assembly GCA_963678985.1 of Spisula subtruncata. Classification (NCBI taxonomy): domain Eukaryota; kingdom Metazoa; phylum Mollusca; class Bivalvia; order Venerida; family Mactridae; genus Spisula; species Spisula subtruncata. The sequence goes on along the minus strand of OY787664.1, from coordinate 21,868,045 downwards.
TGCATGTGTGTAGATCAATTTAAGAGTACATTGTTTTATACAATTATTTGAAATCCTGCATGTTCATCATTTGGCCTAAATTTTTCGCGTAATTAGTCACAAAGTTCATATCGTTTCCGCTGCCACTATCATACACCGATGCGCTTCCAGAGCCGCCTGATGCAGACCGTATTTTGGTGGTCCCCCATTACCACTATTGTTTGCCGAACAGCTACCAGAGACGACTTTTACGTACCGGAAAAATACGGGGTCTTGTTTCTACAGTGGACTAATGCAGGGTTTCGGTGAAAATCCTTTTTTTTACAATTGAACATAGAAGGAATTTTCCAAAATATGCTGCATTTCTACGCTATGGTAGTTGTAGTGTACGATATTTGCTACACAGTGGTTGTTCTGCTGATATCATGATATCGGCATTACTACACTGAGGTACGGTTTATAAGATTTTTGCCAAATACAAAAGTCCGCTATGGTACTTGTATTCGAATTGAATATGTTAAGTGTTAAATTTTGTAAGTCCAGCATAATGCTACTACGGTACTCTGAAATACGATGCATTGAATATACTTGTTAGTTTTTGTAGGACACACTTCACAATACTGGGATTGCATTTAATATACAAAATTACACCATAGCACTGGCTTTAATCTAAGTTTCCAATTAAATAACGTTACAATAGTAACACTATTATTTTGTTTAGTGACTGAAGTACATTTAATTTACTGTGGTCTTGATTCCAGTTGTAATCTACTACAGCAATTAGCAATCAGTCAATTCAAAGATGTAAACAAATCTAGCTGTTGTTAAACCTTTGATATCTAGCATATCAAATAAAAGCACATAATACTGATTCCGTTAGCTAGTATAGCTGATTTTAATAGTAAGAATTGTGTATTAAAAATAAATAAGCAAAGTAATTATTAAACAGATAATTATCAATTATCATAATATGTAATTGTTATACGAAGTGCAGGCCACGTTTTGAAGGTTTTAGAACGTATGTAGTTCTAATATCAGTCTTTTCAGTTGTACTGATGATTTATGTTCATGAATAAAATAGTATAAGTATTTGAGAACTTTGAGTAACTTCAACTTCAGAACTTTATTTCCCTCTAAGGAAGAGTATATTGAACACAATAAAACTTTATTATTGATACAAGTAAATCATTTACACATTAATAGTCTTTATGAAGCTGAAACACGTAGAAAATGTATACGCTAAATCGTCAGTAATATACTAAACGTTCGTGAAATATACATCAAAACAGAATTAGACACTTATGTTATAAATTAAATAGTTCAATATACGTATACATATCTGCCAGTGAGATTCGAACCCGTGTACCTAGACTATGCTACGGTCCGATTTGCTTATCTTTCAGGATTGTTGATGTTTCAAGTTAACTTCATCTATATAGTACTGATTTTCCAGATCAGGCCGGTATTCCACGTGTATGCGTCCGTGTTATGCTTCCGCGTTCCACATGCGGACGGACACATATACTCTATTTCATGCATCTGCTAACTGGAGAAGCGACATTTAAATCGCAGCGCAGACGCGGATATTCCATGTGTCCGTGTCCCGCGTTCGCGTTCGCTTAGTTGCCTTTCTGTGTAAACACACCAGTGTATTTTTTAATCAAAATACCGTTTTTAGAATGCATAAGAAACTTATGGTTTACATCTTTTTAATACAAAGTATTATGCACAATGAAATATGTTCCTTTTTTACATTTATCTTTAACACCAATGTACATTTGATTCTATGCTAGTATGAAACATTGCAACGCATGTTATTGCGGTGGTTTGGTGCTTTTGGATTTTGGTGATCAAACCTGAAGTGTGTTCAACACCAAATGTACGTTCCTTACTTCATACACAGGTAACAGACCCGATTGACAAACAAATGACAATGACAGAAGCCATTCTTATTGGAGTGACATCTGTATACTGCGCAGGCTTGCGTAAAAAATCGCTCACCGAACGTCATATGCGGACGACGCATGCAGTCGCGGAACCTAGATATATGGAATATACCCTACGGTTTTTATCCAGTTCGTTGTTTTGCAGAAGCGGACATAATGATGCGCACCGCGGACGCGGAAACATGGAATACAGGCCTAACATTTGCTTGATCGCGCACTATTTTTATAGTTACTAGTATTATCACTGTGCAACTGATTGTGTACGCATTAGTGGTCCGTGCCCGCGTTCCGTGCCCGCTTCCGCATACGGACACGGATACCCTATTTCATGTATTCGCTCAGTAGCCTTTCGGTGTTAGCATATCGGTGTGTCTCTATCTAGGAACGCACTTTGTGTTTGACGCACTATAGTATTGAACACCATAGTGCGTTTTGGTGATGAACGCACTATGGTGTTTATACTAATTTACTTTAGGTCGATTGTGAAACAAGTTCTTACAACTTCTATTAATCACTCTCGACACCTTACTCCCGATGGTATCCATCACCAAGAGGTTATGAGAGACAGGAGCCAGGTTTCCCTTTTATGCTGCGCGTATAGCAATGGTATTTTACTGGTACCATTTTTATTTCGTCTTTGGTATGACGCGGCCACAGAAAGAACACGCGACCTCCCGCACTCGAAGCGCACGCTCTACCACTATGGTGTTGAACAATAAAGTGTGTTTATCAATTTGAGTTACGTATATCGACATCTAACACACTTTGGTGTTTAGGTGAATTGCTTTTATACATTTTATGTTAACTTAAAGTATGTAACGGAATTTGGCTTTTTTGTACTAACTAACTTCACTGTTTATAGTCGTTTTGTTTAATAATTGTCTTACAGCCTGCCATCTTTTAAATCTCCGTACAACTTCAATACCAAAGATGAACATATAACGCCAAACATAAGACTCTCATTAAACAGAGTACACTTATCAAACTAAATAAAATTATGTTCACAATATTGAACATTTTATCACACACTTATATTATCCTACATAGAGTATACATGTGTTTCGATTTTATAGTTATAGTTTGTGTTTTGCTGCTAAATTATGTTCATTTTTACATTTTCAACACCAATATGCATTTTGATTTAAAAATGATATGAAGCATTGAAACGCATTATGTTGCTTCGGTGGTTTGTGTGTTTGCTTTTTGGTTGTCATAACCGAAGTGCGTTCAACACTAAAGTGCGTCCGTATAATGCGTCCACTTGCGTAAAAATCGCTCACGATGTGAAACCAGTTGTGTTCAGTTATTATCAAATACAATGTGTATGATTACGGTTTCCTATGCATAACTGGCAAACCTCATTCCAACAATCTTGATCTATATGTTTCATATACTTGTTTGTATACAATAGTTTCGTTGTCCGTAGTTTTCATTCAGTTGCTCATTTCATTATTACGTATGTGGTTATGTAAATACAACAAAAAGGTGTCACTTTTAGACAAACCATTGTTCTTAGCCTTTGTAAATTTGTATGATTGAGAAGTTGTCAATTTTATATTTTTGCAAACGCTTGTTTGTTTCAATAGTTTTATAGTCCATAGTTTTCATTCACTTGCTGGTTTCATTATTTTCTTTTTAAGCGTTTATGTAAATGCGTGTACAACAAAAAGGTTTTGCAACCTATCACTTTTAGTTTCATACTATGCACATTGGTGGCTCACCCGGGTGCAAAAATGGTTACCTGGGAAAGCCATCTGCATCGGGTAACAGCCGACTTGCGACACAATGTCTGGGGGTATTTGTACTGTTCGCATTACTGACGTTCGTCAAATTGGTACTTTTTTAAGTATAACAATAAAAGTGTAATGTAACCTGTTTTTTGTTTCATTGGCAGTATTTACATACAATTGTTTTGAAAGTTTCCTTAAATATTGTTCTCGCAAATTGCCAGAACAATTAGTATACTTATCATTGCGTTCTGGTTTTAGTTGAATGAATATCTGATATATTTCTAACAAGACAAACATGAAATAAATTCAATTAAGTGTATCCCTTGTTCTGTTTGACTTTGATAGTTTATGGTACGTGCTGGTCCCCTTCTTCATGCTCAACTCATGTCTGTGCTCATATAGTAAAATGATAAAACTTTATATGTGATAAGTGGTCTTATAGTAAACAGAGTAATGTTTTATTATAAAATAAAGATGATTCAATAGTTGCACTGTAAAGGAGCAAATAAAAGTTCATGATCGAGTTGAGTAGAGCATGGAAAAGGTTTTGTAATCATAGGGCCAGATCCTAGTGGAGCTTTCTGTATAATGCTGCCTGTATGCCTGTATTCCGGTTGTCAGAAGTCGCATTGCAGACAAAAAAACAGCTAAAACTACAGTAGCATTCAAATGGGGGTTTTCACTTCCAAAGCGAGTCAAAAGACAAGGGACCATCACAAACAGACACTATATCCATAATGGATAAATGGACACACTACTACTATGCTCCACCACGAATACTACAGAACACTGAAGTGGCATAATGCGCATTATTTGAATTAAGTCTTCAAAACTCGTCAGTGGCAGACAGGTTATCTTTAAACGCGTAGAATATTAAAGCCGCCCAATGCAGACAAAACGGAAAAGCTGAAACTACCATAGCATTCAAATGGGTTTTTTTACTTTAAAAAAGAGCCTGAAGACATGGCACCAAAATTAACAGAGACTACGTCCATAGTGTATAAATGTGCATATGTCTGTAACGCCCTTCGGCGACATTGGACTACCGTAGTGGCATAATGCGCATTATTTGAATTTAGTCTTCAAAACTCGTCAGTGGCAGACAGGTTATCTCAAAACGCTTAGAATACCAAAGCCGCCGAATGCAGACATGACAACAAAGCTGACATTACCATAGCATTCGAATGGGTTTTTTCAATTTAAAAAAGAGCCTGAAGTTATGGCACCAAAATAATCAGACACTACATCCGTAGTGGATAAATGCACACATTGACCAAAAACATTATTGTTACCTGCAATGCCATAGTTGAGTAAAATGAATTTTATGCTAGGTAGAACTATACCACAGCGTACTTTAGTATGATGTGTTTTAAATGTATAACTACCATAGTGTATACTGAACACTGTTTCATTTTAGAATCGTCCAATGTGCTTAACTGCAATGACTTATTGAATAAATAACCTGAGTGCAGTTTTGCAGCTTTATCAGAACAATCTCAAAATGACCATAACGTCATTGTGCAAGTCATTCATTCAAAGCCTGCAAAACTCGTCAGTGGCAGAACTGCTTTTTTCGACTCTTAGAATACCAAAGCCGTATAATGCAGACACACCAAAATTGTTCAAGTTACCGTAGGGTAGAAATGAAGTACTAATTATTTTTTTAAAAGTGAGTTTGATAAGAATCGCAAAGCGCAATCTCTAAAGCTAATTGGTATTTTTGGACAGTTAGGATCCTTTAATAACTTGAATTGTGTCACTTGCTTATTATTTGGCGATAACCGCCGTTTCTGCTCATAATTAGACATAAGGTGTTTGGTTTTGTACTTAAATACGGAAAACTTGTATTTCTAAAAACAATATTATGCAATATAATATAATAAAAATGACTTAAATGAATTTTTCAGCTAATTGTGTACTGTTTAGTAAATAATATAAATGCAGGTTTTATCCTCATAACAAATCCTGTTACGAGATACAAGCATTTTAAATGCACCTAAATATAAGACAAAACCTAAAAATTCCTGGTAGTCCTGCGCTGTACGATGTTGGTTTTGAGGAATATCATTTTTGTGGTACGTTTTAGGCGTCAGTGGCAGTCCTTCTATGTACACTAGTGGTAATGGCGACCCCCATTTTTATGGTCTGCATTAGTCTGCTTCGGCAGCGGAAAGGATATATGCCTCATTTAATAGTTTTTGATAATTCAACATGTTGACTGCTAAAATACCAAGGGAAGTAACTCGAAAATTATTTACATATATATACCAGTATTAACTCCCTTGAACTGACCCTACCCTCAACAAATAGCAAAACTCACAGTACACAATGCACAATGAACAGTACACAGTGAATAATACAAAGTACACATCACATAGTGCACATCAATGAGTACACATTAATGAGTACAAAGCTAACATTGCTTAGTGCATATTGCTGTGTACACATTAATGAGTACAAATTTATGTGTACATATGTATGTGTACAAAGTTCACATTACTAAAATGAACTGAACTGAACTGAACTGAACTGAACTGAACTGAACTGAACAGAACTGAACTGAACTGAACTGAACAGAACAGAACAGAACAACAAACACACTGCACAATTAAAAGTACACAGTGAATAATACAAAATACTCATCACATAGTGCACATCAATGAGTACACATTAATGAGTACAAAGCTAACATTGCTTAGTGCATATTGCTGTGTACACATTAATGAGTACATATTTATGTGTACATATGTATGTGTACACAGTTCACATTACTAAAATGAACTGAACTGAACTGAACTGAACTGGACTTGACTGAACTGAACTGAACTGAACTGAGCTGAGCTGAGCTGAGCTGAGCTGAGCTGAGCTGAACTGAACTGAACTGAACTGAACTGAACTGAACTGTACAGAACAGAACAGAACAGAACAGAACAGAGCAGAACAGAACAGAATAGAACAACAAATTTACTATATTTTAATAACATTTTAAGGTCTAAGACTGAATTTCATATAATTTTTCATAGGGGAAGTACTAATATATTTAGCCAAATGTAATATTATGATATAGATAACAATTAAGTAAATATTAATTTTATATGCAATGAGTTTATACACACATTATTAAATATATATGATGATGACGTAGAAAATGATTACAATGCATAGTTGTCACTTCTTTTGAAATCGGCGGGTCTATTGTCATTGAACAAAGCGGTATACACAATGGGTATGACGTAGGTAGGGTTGATATTCATGTATACTTTCTACCGTTATACACAATATATATGCATGTGTGTTGATCAATTTAAGAGTACATTGTTTTATACAATTATTTGAAATCCTGCATGTTCATCATTTGGCCTAAATTTTTCGCGTAATTAGTCACAAAGTTCATATATGCCTCATTTAATAGTTTTTGATAATTCAACATGTTGACTGCTAAAATACCAAGGGAAGTAACTCGAAAATTATTTACATATATATACCAGTATTAACTCCCTTGAACTGACCCTACCCTCAACAAATAGCAAAACTCACAGTACACAATGCACAATGAACAGTACACAGTGAATAATACAAAGTACACATCACATAGTGCACATCAATGAGTACACATTAATGAGTACAAAGCTAACATTGCTTAGTGCATATTGCTGTGTACACATTAATGAGTACATATTTATGTGTACATATGTATGTGTACAAAGTTCACATTACTAAAATGAACTGAACTGAACTGAACTGAACTGAACTGAACTGAACTGAACTGAACAGAACAGAACTGAACTGAACTGAACTGAACAGAACCGAACAGAACAACAAACACACTGCACAATTAACAGTACACAGTGAATAATACAAAATACTCATCACATAGTGCACATCAATGAGTACACATTAATGAGTACAAAGCTAACATTGCTTAGTGCATATTGCTGTGTACACATTAATGAGTACATATTTATGTGTACATATGTATGTGTACACAGTTCACATTACTAAAATGAACTGAACTGAACTGAACTGAACTGAACTGGACTTGACTGAACTGAACTGAACTGAACTGAGCTGAGCTGAGCTGAGCTGAGCTGAGCTGAGCTGAGCTGAGCTGAGCTGAACTGAACTGAACTGAACTGAACTGAACTGAACTGAACTGAACTGAACTGTACAGAACAGAACAGAACAGAACAGAACAGAACAGAGCAGAACAGAACAGAATAGAACAACAAATTTACTATATTTTAATAACATTTTAAGGTCTAAGACTGAATTTCATATAATTTTTCATAGGGGAAGTACCAATATATTTAGCCAAATGTAATATTATGATATAGATAACAATTAAGTAAATATTAATTTTATATGCAATGAGTTTATACACACATTATTAAATATATATGATGATGACGTAGAAAATGATTACAATGCATAGTTGTCACTTCTTTTGAAATCGGCGGGTCTATTGTCATTGAACAAAGCGGTATACACAATGGGTATGACGTAGGTAGGGTTGATATTCATGTATACTTTCTACCGTTATACACAATATATATGCATGTGTGTTGATCAATTTAAGAGTACATTGTTTTATACAATTATTTGAAATCCTGCATGTTCATCATTTGGCCTAAATTTTTCGCGTAATTAGTCACAAAGTTCATATATGCCTCATTTAATAGTTTTTGATAATTCAACATGTTGACTGCTAAAATACCAAGGGAAGTAACTCGAAAATTATTTACATATATATACCAGTATTAACTCCCTTGAACTGACCCTACCCTCAACAAATAGCAAAACTCACAGTACACAATGCACAATGAACAGTACACAGTGAATAATACAAAGTACACATCACATAGTGCACATCAATGAGTACACATTAATGAGTACAAAGCTAACATTGCTTAGTGCATATTGCTGTGTACACATTAATGAGTACATATTTATGTGTACATATGTATGTGTACAAAGTTCACATTACTAAAATGAACTGAACTGAACTGAACTGAACTGAACTGAACTGAACTGAACTGAACTGAACTGAACAGAACTGAACTGAACTGAACTGAACTGAACAGAACAGAACAGAACAACAAACACACTGCACAATTAACAGTACACAGTGAATAATACAAAATACTCATCACATAGTGCACATCAATGAGTACACATTAATAAGTACAAAGCTAACATTGCTTAGTGCATATTGCTGTGTACACATTAATGAGTACATATTTATGTGTACATATGTATGTGTACACAGTTCACATTACTAAAATGAACTGAACTGAACTGAACTGAACTGGACTGAACTGGACTTGACTGAACTGAACTGAACTGAACTGAACTGAGCTGAGCTGAGCTGAGCTGAGCTGAGCTGAACTGAACTGAACTGAACTGAACTGAACTGAACTGAACTGAACTGAACTGTACAGAACAGAACAGAACAGAACAGAGCAGAACAGAACAGAATAGAACAACAAATTTACTATATTTTAATAACATTTTAAGGTCTAAGACTGAATTTCATATAATTTTTCATAGGGGAAGTACTAATATATTTAGCCAAATGTAATATTATGATATAGATAACAATTAAGTAAATATTAATTTTATATGCAATGAGTTTATACACACATTATTAAATATATATGATGATGACGTAGAAAATGATTACAATGCATAGTTGTCACTTCTTTTGAAATCGGCGGGTCTATTGTCATTGAACAAAGCGGTATACACAATGGGTATGACGTAGGTAGGGTTGATATTCATGTATACTTTCTACCGTTATACACAATATATATGCATGTGTGTTGATCAATTTAAGAGTACATTGTTTTATACAATTATTTGAAATCCTGCATGTTCATCATTTGGCCTAAATTTTTCGCGTAATTAGTCACAAAGTTCATATATGCCTCATTTAATAGTTTTTGATAATTCAACATGTTGACTGCTAAAATACCAAGGGAAGTAACTCGAAAATTATTTACATATATATACCAGTATTAACTCCCTTGAACTGACCCTACCCTCAACAAATAGCAAAACTCACAGTACACAATGCACAATGAACAGTACACAGTGAATAATACAAAGTACACATCACATAGTGCACATCAATGAGTACACATTAATGAGTACAAAGCTAACATTGCTTAGTGCATATTGCTGTGTACACATTAATGAGTACATATTTATGTGTACATATGTATGTGTACAAAGTTCACATTACTAAAATGAACTGAACTGAACTGAACTGAACTGAACTGAACAGAACAGAACTGAACTGAACTGAACTGAACTGAACAGAACAGAACAGAACAACAAACACACTGCACAATTAACAGTACACAGTGAATAATACAAAATACTCATCACATAGTGCACATCAATGAGTACACATTAATGAGTACAAAGCTAACATTGCTTAGTGCATATTGCTGTGTACACATTAATGAGTACATATTTATGTGTACATATGTATGTGTACACAGTTCACATTACTAAAATGAACTGAACTGAACTGAACTGAACTGGACTTGACTGAACTGAACTGAACTGAACTGAGCTGAGCTGAGCTGAGCTGAGCTGAGCTGAGCTGAGCTGAGCTGAACTGAACTGAACTGAACTGAACTGAACTGAACTGAACTGAACTGAACTGAACTGAACTGTACAGAACAGAACAGAACAGAACAGAGCAGAACAGAACAGAATAGAACAACAAATTTACTATATTTTAATAACATTTTAAGGTCTAAGACTGAATTTCATATAATTTTTCATAGGGGAAGTACTAATATATTTAGCCAAATGTAATATTATGATATAGATAACAATTAAGTAAATATTAATTTTATATGCAATGAGTTTATACACACATTATTAAATATATATGATGATGACGTAGAAAATGATTACAATGCATAGTTGTCACTTCTTTTGAAATCGGCGGGTCTATTGTCATTGAACAAAGCGGTATACACAATGGGTATGACGTAGGTAAGGTTGATATTCATGTATACTTTCTACCGTTATACACAATATATATGCATGTGTGTTGATCAATTTAAGAGTACATTGTTTTATACAATTATTTGAAATCCTGCATGTTCATCATTTGGCCTAAATTTTTCGCGTAATTAGTCACAAAGTTCATATATGCCTCATTTAATAGTTTTTGATAATTCAACATGTTGACTGCTAAAATACCAAGGGAAGTAACTCGAAAATTATTTACATATATATACCAGTATTAACTCCCTTGAACTGACCCTACCCTCAACAAATAGCAAAACTCACAGTACACAATGCACAATGAACAGTACACAGTGAATAATACAAAGTACACATCACATAGTGCACATCAATGAGTACACATTAATGAGTACAAAGCCAACATTGCTTAGTGCATATTGCTGTGTACACATTAATGAGTACATATTTATGTGTACATATGTATGTGTACAAAGTTCACATTACTAAAATGAACTGAACTGAACTGAACTGAACTGAACTGAACTGAACTGAACTGAACAGAACTGAACTGAACTGAACTGAACAGAACAGAACAGAACAACAAACACACTGCACAATTAACAGTACACAGTGAATAATACAAAATACTCATCACATAGTGCACATCAATGAGTACACATTAATGAGTACAAAGCTAACATTGCTTAGTGCATATTGCTGTGTACACATTAATGAGTACATATTTATGTGTACATTTGTATGTGTACACAGTTCACATTACTAAAATGAACTGAACTGAACTGAACTGAACTAGACTTGACTGAACTGAACTGAACTGAACTGAGCTGAGCTGAGCTGAGCTGAACTGAACTGAACTGAACTGAACTGAACTGAACTGAACTGAACTGTACAGAACAGAACAGAATAGAACAGAACAGAACAGAGCAGAACAGAACAGAATAGAACAACAAATTTACTATATTTTAATAACATTTTAAGGTCTAAGACTGAATTTCATATAATTTTTCATAGGGGAAGTACTAATATATTTAGCCAAATGTAATATTATGATATAGATAACAATTAAGTAAATATTAATTTTATATGCAATGAGTTTATACACACATTATTAAATATATATGATGATGACGTAGAAAATGATTACAATGCATAGTTGTCACTTCTTTTGAAATCGGCGGGTCTATTGTCATTGAACAAAGCGGTATACACAATGGGTATGACGTAGGTAGGGTTGATATTCATGTATACTTTCTACCGTTATACAGAACAGAACAGAACATATATTTATTAAGACAAGTAACGAGTACATAGTCTACAACTCTGATATACAATGTTTATAAATAAACATGTAATACAAACAAAATACATATGATAAATGGGTAAGTAACGGAGAGAAAAGTTTTTAAAGCATCAATAAGGTTAGTTAACATTTTAGTGTTATATGATCATACAGTATATTTCAAGCACTCACAGACACGCGCACCAAAATCTTCCACTCAAAACATACACCTCATTTCATTCAGCGAATACTTGCTCACGCGCGCTCAAAACTTCTCACGGTACATTGACATACACAATTTATTTAATTATTTACAATTATATTAGCAGTGTTTCTTAGATCTAAAAGCTTCCTACAGGTAAAATGCAAGGTTACATAGGTGATTTTTGTTATTGCTACATAGCAATTCATAGAATTTAAAAACAGACGGTCTCAAATAGTAATACTGTTGAATATATTTTAATCGTATCAATCTATAATATGGACAAATGCATACAAAGTGATAGATATCTTCTATATCTTGCATATTGCAAAATAAACAAAATCGTTCATGCCGGGGTAATCTATTTTCTCCAAATCTACCCGTCTGTATTCGTAGAGAATGAGCAGAAATACGTAGTTTTGTAATAAAAAATCTAATATTATGAGGTACAATATCTAGATACGGTTCATAAACAAAATTCAATTTAAAATCCTTGTATTCTTCTAAGACGCGGTTTCTTGCTACCGAGCCAAACCATTCTTGTTTAAAACAATCGACAACACGGGTTTTAAATATAACATTGAAATTTTTTACAATTATATTATGGTCATTTGCATTTGTAAACACTTCCGAGAAACCATGATCGTCTAACAATTTCTTTACTCGACTTACCCAATTGTTATACCCGGCTAAACAGTCTTTAACGGCTAATTTATACAATTTGTTTAAAATAATGTTTTCTGATTTTACGATTTTGCACCAATATTTTATGATTTTACAGTAACGTGATACAAACAAAGGAACGCGTTCTAACGCTCCGTACACAGCACAATTACTAGCATTTGTTGGAACTTTTAAAATACGCTTGCAAAATTTTAAATGCAATCTTTCTAATTCTTTCGATTTGCTGAAGCCACTAATTTCGCTGCCATAATTTAATATAGCACCAACAAACGAGTCAAACAACTGACACAGAACTTTTAATTTTAAAGGTATTTTTTTACAATTAAACAATAAAGTATTTAAAGCCTTTAGAGCTTTACCAGATACATAATTGTGATACATAGAAAAATTTCCATTATACGAGAATAACGTTCCTAAATAATTGAAGGTATCTACGACTTCAACATCTATACCATTGTAAGTCCACTTCTCGTCTTGTTTTAGCCCTCCCCGTTTTCTGAAAACCATGATTTTCGTTTTTGTCGCATTTACCTCTATACCCCATTTGTTACAATATTCATACAATAAGTCAAGATTATGCTGCAAATCAGCGGGTGTTTTACCGAATATAGCCATGTCATCGGCAAAAAGCAATAAGATTACAACTATATCATCAACCAATAAGCCGCTATTTTCGTTATCTTGTAAAAACAACTCTAGATCCTCGAGAAATAAGGAAACTAAAATTGGCGACATTATCTCCCCTTGTCTTAGCCCAATAGCGAATTCAAAAAAGTTTGAGAACGTATTGCATTGTTTAACACAAGACTTTACTACATTGTACATATCTATGATTATTCTAAGAACTTTACCTTGAATCCCTGATTTAAATAGTTTAAACCATAAGGCGTTTCTGTAAATAGAGTCAAAACATTTTTTTAAATCAATAAAACCAACATAAAGTCTGTTTTTGTGGTTGAGGAAGTGTTCTATTAAAGAATTCAAAGCAAACATCGCATCAATAGTAGAACTACCCCTTTTAAAACCAAACTGCGCATCTGAGATACCCTGATATTCTTCGCAAAAAGTTACAATTCTGTTGTTTAATACCGAGGTGAATAATTTCGACAAACAGCTTAATAGCGTTATACCTCTGTAATTATTAACATCATTTTTATCGCCCTTTTTATGAAGAGGTATAATAATGCTTTCTCTCCATGAATCCGGGAAAATTCCAGAATCTAAAACAGCATTAAAGATATCGCATATATATGGCATCAATATATCAATAGTTTCAATAAAATATTCGTTTAACAGACAATCACTCCCATATGCTTTATTGGCTTTTAACTTTTTTACCGCGTTCCTAATTTCATCTGGACATATTAGACGGTCAAATTCATCATTTACCGAACTACAGTCGAAGTCATGATTTTCGCAGAAGTTTTCGGACTCAGCGTTGAAACTAGTGAATAAATCATTCTCAAGGTTTGAAAAATAATTAAAAAATTCTTCGTTAGAAATATCATTTTGTGATTTTAAATTCTTTTTACGGAAATACTTCCAGAATTCTTTCGGTTTACATAGTCTTAGTTTCTCGATTTCGTTTATTTTTTTTAGCTTGTATGCTTGTTTTTTCATATGAGTCATTGTTTTATAATATGTTTTACTTTGACAGTAATTTACTCTACTAACATCTGATTTACAATTATTAAAAACCCGTAGCGCGGCGAGATACCTGTTTCTTGCATTGACGCATTCGATATCAAACCATTCGGCGTTATTACATAATTGTTCATCGACAAAACGGGTTGATTGGGTTTGCTTTACGGTTTTCAAAAAGTAATCATCAGCACTCTCTTTTATTACATCAGAAAAACTAGACACAACATTATTAATACAAGATTGAGATAGTTCGATATTTGATGTCAACTCATTTAATAACGGTAATTGACCAATAATACTGGCTCTGAATGCATCTCTATGTAATTGTGACCACTTGTATTTTGAAATATAGTCAATATTGTCCGCGGGTATCACGTAATTACAGTTCAGCGAGAAGCTTATAGGGGCGTGGTCACTCCATTCATTCATTGAGTTTACAATAAAACTCGAGATTTTGCTAAAATTACACTCTTCGCATAACAAATAATCTACAACCGACGCACCATTTCGAGATACATAAGTAAACGAACCCTGATCACCAATCCTACCATTTACGATTCTCATGCACGTTGATTTACATAAATCCAGTAACCTTGACCCGAAGTTGTTACACTTTGTATCAAATGAGGCCCTGCCATGATATTCATCAGGTATATAATCAGGATCATCGAAATATGGGTTTACATTATCATTCGAAATAAAATCGTGTTTCAAGCCTACTCTGCTATTTAAATCACCACAAATATAAACATCACCTAACTCCTTATAGTAACTAATATCAGTTTCCAATAACTCAAAAAAATCAACATTTACAACACCATAAGCAGGAGAATCTTCGGTCCATAAATATACACCACATAGATAAATGTCACATTTTGTTTTGAAAAATACATGATCAAGTTTAATCCATACAACCGAGCTATGATGTGATTTAATAATTTCAATACCGTTTTTCAAGGACTCATTATAATATAATACTACACCACCACTACATCGCCTAGCATTTCTATGTTGAAAGTTTCTATAAAGATTGTGACATACATAACCGGAAAGGTCAATTTTACTGTTTGAAGAAGTCCAAGATTCATACAATAATATAATGTCATATTTAGCGAGCATGTTAATAAAGTCATCACATTCCATTTTGTCCCGGGACAAACCGTTCACATTCCATGAAAGCACTTTCACTTCTCCCTCCTCTACCTCCTAGTCTCTCACTGGTTTCCCATCAATGTACAACGTGTCATAGGAAATCCATGAACTATGTCCCGCTTTTTTCGCCGCCTTCATCTTTGGTACCAGTCTCTTCCTTTGTGCTACTACTTCCTTGGGTAACTGTTCAGTAACATAGAACGGTGTTTCCTCAAGCGTCTTCCATTGCTTTCTAATAAAATCTTTATCTTTGAATTGTAAGAACTTAGCTGTGATACATCGACACTTCCCTCTCTCTCTCGGCCCATTTCTGTGTACTCTCTCCATTACCATTTTGTCAACTACATCTTGAGCACACAATATATATGCATGTGTGTTGATCAATTTAAGAGTACATTGTTTTATACAATTATTTGAAATCCTGCATGTTCATCATTTGGCCTAAATTTTTCGCGTAATTAGTCACAAAGTTCATATATGCCTCATTTAATAGTTTTTGATAATTCAACATGTTTTAATTGAACTGAACTGAACTGAACTGAACTGAACTGAACTGAACTGTACAGAACAGAACAGAACAGAACAGAGCAGAACAGAACAGAATAGAACAACAAATTTACTATATTTTAATAACATTTTAAGGTCTAAGACTGAATTTCATATAATTTTTCATAGGGGAAGTACTAATATATTTAGCCAAATGTAATATTATGATATAGATAACAATTAAGTAAATATTAATTTTATATGCAATGAGTTTATACACACATTATTAAATATATATGATGATGACGTAGAAAATGATTACAATGCATAGTTGTCACTTCTTTTGAAATCGGCGGGTCTATTGTCATTGAACAAAGCGGTATACACAATGGGTATGACGTAGGTAGGGTTGATATTCATGTATACTTTCTACCGTTATACACAATATATATGCATGTGTGTTGATCAATTTAAGAGTACATTGTTTTATACAATTATTTGAAATCCTGCATGTTCATCATTTGGCCTAAATTTTTCGCGTAATTAGTCACAAAGTTCATATATGCCTCATTTAATAGTTTTTGATAATTCAACATGTTGACTGCTAAAATACCAAGGGAAGTAACTCGAAAATTATTTACATATATATACCAGTATTAACTCCCTTGAACTGACCCTACCCTCAACAAATAGCAAAACTCACAGTACACAATGCACAATGAACAGTACACAGTGAATAATACAAAGTACACATCACATAGTGCACATCAATGAGTACACATTAATGAGTACAAAGCTAACATTGCTTAGTGCATATTGCTGTGTACACATTAATGAGTACATATTTATGTGTACATATGTATGTGTACAAAGTTCACATTACTAAAATGAACTGAACTGAACTGAACTGAACTGAACTGAACAGAACAGAACTAACTGAACTGAACTGAACAGAACAGAACAGAACAACAAACACACTGCACAATTAACAGTACACAGTGAATAATACAAAATACTCATCACATAGTGCACATCAATGAGTACACATTAATGAGTACAAAGCTAACATTGCTTAGTTCATATTGCTGTGTACACATTAATGAGTAAATATTTATGTGTACATATGTATGTGTACACAGTTCACATTACTAAAATGAACTGAACTGAACTGAACTGAACTGGACTTGACTGAACTGAACTGAACTGAGCTGAGCTGAGCTGAGCTGAGCTGAGCTGAACTGAACTGAACTGAACTGAACTGAACTGAACTGAACTGTACAGAACAGAACAGAACAGAACAGAACAAAGCAGAACAGAACAGAATAGAACAACAAATTTACTATATTTTAATAACATTTTTAAAGGTCTAAGACTGAATTTCATATAATTTTTCATAGGGGAAGTACTAATATATTTAGCCAAATGTAATATTATGATATAGATAACAATTAAGTAAATATTAATTTTATATGCAATGAGTTTATACACACATTATTAAATATATATGATGATGACGTAGAAAATGATTACAATGCATAGTTGTCACTTCTTTTGAAATCGGCGGGTCTATTGTCATTATACAAAGCGGTATACACAATGGGTATGACGTAGGTAGGGTTGATATTCATGTATACTTTCTACCGTTATACACAATATATATGCATGTGTGTTGATCAATTTAAGAGTACATTGTTTTATACAATTATTTGAAATCCTGCATGTTCATCATTTGGCCTAAATTTTTCGCGTAATTAGTCACAAAGTTCATATATGCCTCATTTAATAGTTTTTGATAATTCAACATGTTGACTGCTAAAATACCAAGGGAAGTAACTCGAAAATTATTTACATATATATACCAGTATTAACTCCCTTGAACTGACCCTACCCTCAACAAATAGCAAAACTCACAGTACACAATGCACAATGAACAGTACACAGTGAATAATACAAAGTACACATCACATAGTGCACATCAATGAGTACACATTAATGAGTACAAAGCTAACATTGCTTAGTGCATATTGCTGTGTACACATTAATGAGTACATATTTATGTGTACATATGTATGTGTACAAAGTTCACATTACTAAAATGAACTGAACTGAACTGAACTGAACTGAACTGAACTGAACTGAACTGAACAGAACAGAACTGAACTGAACTGAACTGAACAGAACAGAACAGAACAACAAACACACTGCACAATGAACAGTACACAGTGAATAATACAAAATACTCATCACATAGTGCACATCAATGAGTACACATTAATGAGTACAAAGCTAACATTGCTTAGTGCATATTGCTGTGTACACATTAATGAGTACATATTTATGTGTACATATGTATGTGTACACAGTTCACATTACTAAAATGAACTGAACTGAACTGAACTGAACTGGACTTGACTGAACTGAACTGAACTGAGCTGAGCTGAGCTGAGCTGAGCTGAACTGAACTGAACTGAACTGAACTGAACTGAACTGAACTGAACTGAACTGTACAGAACAGAACAGAACAGAACAGAACAGAGCAGAACAGAACAGAACAGAATAGAACTACAAATTTACTATATTTTAATAACATTTTAAGGTCTAAGACTGAATTTCATATAATTTTTCATAGGGGAAGTACTAATATATTTAGCCAAATGTAATATTATGATATAGATAACAATTAAGTAAATATTAATTTTATATGCAATGAGTTTATACACACATTATTAAATATATATGATGATGACGTAGAAAATGATTACAATGCATAGTTGTCACTTCTTTTGAAATCGGCGGGTCTATTGTCATTGAACAAAGCGGTATACACAATGGGTATGACGTAGGTAGGGTTGATATTCATGTATACTTTCTACCGTTATACACAATATATATGCATGTGTGTTGATCAATTTAAGAGTACATTGTTTTATACAATTATTTGAAATCCTGCATGTTCATCATTTGGCCTAAATTTTTCGCGTAATTAGTCACAAAGTTCATATATGCCTCATTTAATAGTTTTTGATAATTCAACATGTTGACTGCTAAAATACCAAGGAAAGTAACTCGAAAATTATTTACATATATATACCAGTATTAACTCCCTTGAACTGACCCTACCCTCAACAAATAGCAAAACTCACAGTACACAATGCACAATGAACAGTACACAGTGAATAATACAAAGTACACATCACATAGTGCACATCAATGAGTACACATTAATGAGAAAACATTGCTTAGTGCATATTGCTGTGTACACATTAATGAGTACATATTTATGTGTACATATGTATGTGTACAAAGTTCACATTACTAAAATGAACTGAACTGAACTGAACTGAACTGAACTGAACTGAACTGAACAGAACTGAACTGAACTGAACTGAACTGAACAGAACAGAACAGAACAACAAACACACTGCACAATTAACAGTACACAGTGAATAATACAAAATACTCATCACATAGTGCACATCAATGAGTACACATTAATGAGTACAAAGCTAACATTGCTTAGTGCATATTGCTGTGTACACATTAATGAGTACATATTTATATGTACATATGTATGTGTACACAGTTCACATTACTAAAATGAACTGAACTGAACTGAACTGAACTGGACTTGACTGAACTGAACTGAACTGAACTGAGCTGGGCTGAGCTGAGCTGAGCTGAGCTGAGCTGAGCTGAGCTGAACTGAACTGAACTGAACTGAAGTGAACTGAACTGAACTGAACTGAACTGAACTGAACTGTACAGAACAGAACAGAACAGAACAGAACAGAACAGAACAGAGCAGAACAGAACAGAATAGAACAACAAATTTACTATATTTTAATAACATTTTAAGGTCTAAGACTGAATTTCATATAATTTTTCATAGGGGAAGTACTGATATATTTAGCCAAATGTAATATTATGATATAGATAACAATTAAGTAAATATTAATTTTATATGCAATGAGTTTATACACACATTATTAAATATATATGATGATGACGTAGAAAATGATTACAATGCATAGTTGTCACTTCTTTTGAAATCGGCGGGTCTATTGTCATTGAACAAAGCGGTATACACAATGGGTATGACGTAGGTAGGGTTGATATTCATGTATACTTTCTACCGTTATACACAATATATATGCATGTGTGTTGATCAATTTAAGAGTACATTGTTTTATACAATTATTTGAAATCCTGCATGTTCATCATTTGGCCTAAATTTTTCGCGTAATTAGTCACAAAGTTCATATATGCCTCATTTAATAGTTTTTGATAATTCAACATGTTGACTGCTAAAATACCAAGGGAAGTAACTCGAAAATTATTTACATATATCGTCTGTTCAAAACCAGAACCTCGTATCTGCATATTATGGAATTTTTGAGGAACAAAAGAAAATGTTCTCATTGTTTATTGAATTATTTTTTCTCGGTAATTTTCGACTATGTTATGCATTATAACATCATTTAAACTTATTTAAATGTTTTGAATCAATTAGCCTAAAAATGGTGACTGTAGAAGCCTATTTTAGTTTGGCTCTATAAAATCGTCTGTTTTGCAATTAAAACATGCAGGTAGAACATAGTATCTGTTGATAATAGATTCTGGCTTTAAACCATCAACAGACATAATTGAAATACTTATCAGCCAGAACCTGCTATCTTGCGATGCGTCAGTTTGGCGTATCTCATTATTGGACGGTGATTGCCATAATTACTGCCAGAACCTTGTATCTGACGATAATACACACTGGCTGTTTATGCAAGTAAATAAACCATGATTACATTGATATGAAGACTGTGGTATATAACAATACAATATTGTGGCATTCAAAATAAGCAGTATATAGCTCCATATTTTATTAGCCAGAATAATATATCATTGAATTAAGATTTGCTTTTTCGGTTCTGTTTATAATATCTACAGATAATGTATGAAAATAATCCCACGATATTGTTAAGTGTCTTTGTATCTGAGTCATAAACAATAACATTGTCGGTACTAACTGTCAAATGAGCACAAAAAATTCCCTCTGTGATTGTGGTGTCATAACCAGTAACATTAAGATCACTAACAGTCCCCTCTGAGATTATGATATCATAAACAGTACGGGTGTCGGCAATCATCAATTCAGCACTAGCAATGTCCCCTGTAAATTTGGTGTCACAACCAGTAGCATTATTAACAATCGCGGTTCCCTCTGTTAATGTGATATCATAAACAGTACCAATGTCGGCAATCAGCACTAGGAATACCCACTATGAGTACGGTGTCATTATCAGTGACATTATCAGCACTTGCAGTCCCCTCAGTGGTGTCATATCCATAAGCAATATCAGTACTATGTGTCCCCTCAGTGGTGTCATAACCAGTGACATTATCAGCTCTAGCAGTCCCCTCAGTGGTGTCATAACCAGTAACAATATCAGCACTAGCAGTCCCCTCAGTGGTGTCATAACCAGTAACAATATCAGCACTAGCAGTCCCCTCAGTGGTGTCATAGCCAGTGACATTATCAGCTCTAGCAGTCCCCTCAGTGGTGTCATAACCAGTAACAATATCAGCACTAGCAGTCCCCTCAGTGGTGTCATAGCCAGTGACATTATCAGCTCTAGCTGTCCCCTTAGTGGTTACATGACCAGTAACAATATCAGCACTAGCAGTCCCCTCAGTGGTGTCATATCCAGTCAAATTATCAGCACTGGCAATCCCCTCAGTGGTGTCATTACTAGTAACATTATCAGCACTAGCAGTCCCCTTAGTGGTATCATAACCAGTAACATTATTAGCATTAGCAGTCCCCTCAGTGGTGTCATAACCAGTAACATTATCAGCACTAGCAGTCCCCTTAGTGGTTTCATAACCAGTAACAATATCAGCACTAGCAGTCCCCTCAGTGGTGTCATATTCATAAACAATATCAACACTAGCAGTCCCCTCAGTGGTGTCATTACCATTAACATTATCAGCTCTAGCAGTCCCATTAGTGGTTACATGACCAGTAACAATATCTGCTCTAGCTGTCCCCTTAGTAGTGCCATGACCAGTAACAATATCAGCACTAGCAGTCCCCTCTGTGGTGTCATCAACATTAACTTTATCAGCACTGGCAGTCCCCTAAATGGTGTCATAACCAGTAACAATATTAGCACAAGCAGTCCCCTTAGTGGTGTCATAACCAGTAACAATATCTGCTCTAGCAGTCCCCCAGGGGTGTTATAACCAGTAACATTATCAGCACTGGCAGTCCCCTCAGTGGTGTCATAACCAGTAACATGATCAGCACTAGCAGTCCCCTCAGTGGTGTCATAACCAGTAACAATATCAGCACTAGCAGTCCCCTCAGTGGTGTCATATCCATAAACAATATCAGCACTAGCAGTCCCCTCAGTGGTGTCATTACCATTAACATTATCAGCTATAGCAGTCTCCATAGTGGTTACATGACCAGTAACAATATCTGCTCTAGCTGTCCCCTTAGTGGTGTCATGACCAGTAACAATATCAGCACTAGCAGTCCCCTCTGTGGTGTCATCAACATTAACTTTATCAGCACTGGAAGTCCCCTTAGTGGTGTCATAACCAGTAACAATATCTGCTCTAGCTGTCCCCTTAGTGGTGTCATGACCAGTAACAATATCTGCTCTAGCAGTCCCCTTAGTGGTGTCATGACCAGTAACAATATCTGCTCTAGCTGTCCCCTTAGTGGTGTCATAACCAGTAACAATATCTGCTCTAGCTGTCCCCTTAGTGGTGTCATAACCAGTAACAATATCTGCTCTAGCAGTCCCCTTAGTGGTGTCATAACCAGTAACAATATCTGCTCTAGCTGTCCCCTTAGTGGTGTCATGACCAGTAACAATATCTGCTCTAGCAGTCCCCTTAGTGGTGTCATGACCAGTAACAATATCTGCTCTAGCTGTCCCCTTAGTGGTGTCATAACCAGTAACAATATCTGCTCTAGCTGTCCCCTTAGTGGTGTCATGACCAGTAACAATATCTGCTCTAGCAGTCCCCTAAGTGGTGTCATAACCAGTAACAATATCTGCTCTAGCTGTCCCCTTAGTGGTGTCATGACCAGTAACAATATCTGCTCTAGCAGTCCCCTTAGTGGTGTCATGACCAGTAACAATATCTGCTCTAGCTGTCCCCTTAGTGGTGTCATAACCAGTAACAATATCTGCTCTAGCAGTCCCCTTAGCGGTGTCATGACCAGTAACAATATCTGCTCTAGCAGTCCCCTTAGTGGTGTCATGACCAGTAACAATATCTGCTCTAGCTGTCCCCTTAGTGGTGTCATAACCAGTAACAATATCTGCTCTAGCAGTCCCCTCAGTGGTGTCATCATCATTAACTTTATCAGCACTGGCAGTCCCCTAAATGGTGTCATAACCAGTAACAATATCAGCACAAGCAGTCCCCTTAGTGGTGTCATAACCAGTAACAATATCTGCTCTAGCTGTCCCCTCAGTGGTGTCATCAACATTAACTTTATCAGCACTGGAAGTCCCCTAAATGGTGTCATAACCAGTAACAATATCTGCTCTAGCTGTCCCCTTAGTGGTGTCATGACCAGTAACAATATCTGCTCTAGCAGTCCCCTTAGTGGTGTCATGACCAGTAACAATATCTGCTCTAGCTGTCCCCTTAGTGGTGTCATAACCAGTAACAATATCTGCTCTAGCTGTCCCCTTAGTGGTGTCATGACCAGTAACAATATCTGCTCTAGCAGTCCCCTCAGTGGTGTCATAACCAGTAACAATATCTGCTCTAGCAGTCCCCTTAGTGGTGTCATGACCAGTAACAATATCTGCTCTAGCTGTCCCCTTAGTGGTGTCATAACCAGTAACAATATCTGCTCTAGCAGTCCCCTTAGTGGTGTCATGACCAGTAACAATATCTGCTCTAGCAGTCCCCTAAATGGTGTCATAACCAGTAACAATATCAGCACAAGCAGTCCCCTTAGTGGTGTCATAACCAGTAACAATATCTGCTCTAGCAGTCCCCTCAGTGGTGTCATCAACATTAACTTTATCAGCACTGGCAGTCCCCTAAATGGTGTCATAACCAGTAACAATATCAGCACAAGCAGTCCCCTTAGTGGTGTCATAACCAGTAACAATATCTGCTCTAGCAGTCCCCTTAGTGGTATCATAACCAGTAACATTATGAGCACTAGCAGTCCCCTCAGTGGTGTCGTAAACAGTAACAATATCAGCACTAGCAGTCCCCTCAGTGGTGTCATAACCAGTAACATTATCAGCACTGGCAGTCCCCTCTGTTAAATCATACCCTTTTATTTACAAATTCACTTAAAGGAAATGTCCTCATCGGAGCTTGAAATATATTTCAATTTACATTGTCTTGTCGCTACTCACTATCAAACCAGCACGAAATGCTCCCTCCGTGAAAGTGGTGTCATAAACAGTAACATTAAGAGCACAAACAGTCCCATCAGAGCATTATCAGCACTAGCAGTGTCCCTGTGAATTTGTAGTCACAACCAGCAGCATTATCAGCAATTGCAGTTCCCTCTGTAATTGTGATATCATAATCAGTACCAATGTCGGCACTCGACAAGTCAGCACTAGAAATCCCCTCTATGAGTACGGTGTCATAATTAGTGACATTATCAGCACTTGTAGTCCCCTCAGTGGTGTCATATCCATAAACAATATCAGTACTTTCAGTCCCCTCAGTGGTGTCATAACCAGTGACATTATCAGCACTAGCGGTCCCCTCAGTGGTGTCATAACCAGTGACATTATCAGCACTAGCGGTCCCCTCGGTGGTGTCATAACCAGTGACATTATCAGCACTAGCGGTCCCCTCAGTGGTGTCAGAACCAGTAACAATATCAGCACTAGCAGTCCCCTCAGTGGTGTTTTAACCCGTGACATTATCAGCACTAGCAGTCACCTCAGTGGTGTCATAACCAGTAACATTATCAGCACTAGCAGTCCCCTCAGTGGTGTCATATCCATAAACAATATCAGCACTAGCACTCCCCTAAGTGGTGTCAAAACCAGTGACATTATCAGCACTAGCAGTCCCCTCAGTGGTGTCATAACCAGTAACAATATCAGCACTAACAGTCTCCTCAGTGGTGTCATAACTAGTAACATTATCAGCACTAGCTGTCCCCTCAGTGTTGTTATAACCAGTAACATTATCAGCACTAGTAGTCCCCTTAGTTATGTCATAACCAGTCAAATTATCAGCACTAGCAGTCCCCTTAGTGGTGTTATAACCAGTAACATTATCAGCACTAGTAGTCCCTTAGTGGTGTCATAACCAGTCAAATTATCAGCAATAGCAGTCCCCTCAGTGGTATCATAACCAGTAACATTATCAGCACAAGCAGTCCCCTCAGTGGTGTCATAACCAGTAAAATTATCAGCACTAGCAGTCCCCTGTGCTGAATCAGCTCTAACAGTTCAATGTTGTTTAAACAGTTCGAACAATGTTACAAGTTTTGCATCGTTATCGTCAGACCACATCTAAAATACATCAACTATTTTATTTTTATTGTTTATGATTGTTCTTTTGAATTCATTGTTATAAGTTAAACGCTTAACAATAATCAAGATGAATGATTAAGTTTCTATTCTTCCATTGAAACGTGGATTAAATCCATATGTACTGTAGTTTAAATGTTATTAATTATTCCAAACTTATCAGCTGTAATAATAACACTGTCACCTCAAAAAATATATAAAATACCTATAACATGGTATTTTTGTTATATTGAAATACAAATACTGGGACTATTTTAAAATATGTACATCCTATTAGTTTATTGTTCACAAATATATTATTAAGTTGTATTTTGATCAAATACGGCGTCAGTTATGCTAATTATCTGGACGACAACAGGTTCTGGAAATTTGAGATACCAGCTTATTAACACTAATTAGCTACAGTTTGGAGGACTTTTATATTCTTAAAGGCGTTATCTTTTGATAGGGTATTCTGGTCTGAAGACAGAGCAGATACACACTATAAATCACAGACAGCTAAAATAAACCATCACCACATACAAGAGTATGGTTACAGCAATTCAGTATTTAATCCTGCGACGGCTGTACGTATCTGCAGATAAAATATTCTGGCATTGTTCATAAATATAGAAACTGGTGATTACCTCAAAGCCAAATTCAAGTATGTTCAGATACAATATTCTGGTTTGAAAAATGATATAAAATTATTCATGGTTGAAGAAAACCAAAATGTAGTATGTTTATATGATACATTCTGGCATAAATATCTGCTTCACAATTTTGGAAATCCCCTTGTATCTTTACATACAATATTCTGGCTCAACAGAATTGAACTTATTACAGATACAATGATTGATCTCTGATCAATATCTTTTAAACCAATGCAGATATAGAAATGAAATTTTGACACGTTATGCAAGTTCACCCAATAATCAGAAATATGTAAAAATCTTATTTTCACAAAATCCTGTAGATACAAGGTTCTGGTTTTCAATAGACGATATATACCAGTATTAACTCCCTTGAACTGACCCTACCCTCAACAAATAGCAAAACTCACAGTACACAATGCACAATGAACAGTACACAGTGAATAATACAAAGTACATATCACATAGTGCACATCAATGAGTACACATTAATGAGTACAAAGCTAACATTGCTTAGTGCATATTGCTGTGTACACATTAATGAGTACATATTTATGTGTACATATGTATGTGTACAAAGTTCACATTACTAAAATGAACTGAACTGAACTGAACTGAACTGAACTGAACTGAACTGAACTGAACAGAACAGAACTGAACTGAACTGAACTGAACAGAACAGAACAGAACAACAAACACACTGCACAATTAACAGTACACAGTGAATAATACAAAATACTCATCACATAGTGCACATCAATGAGTACACATTAATGAGTACAAAGCTAACATTGCTTAGTGCATATTGCTGTGTACACATTAATGAGTACATATTTATGTGTACATATGTATGTGTACACAGTTCACATTACTAAAATGAACTGAACTGAACTGAACTGAACTGGACTTGACTGAACTGAACTGAACTGAACTGAACTGAGCTGAGCTGAGCTGAGCTGAGCTGAGCTGAGCTGAACTGAACTGAACTGAACTGAAGTGAACTGAACTGAACTGAACTGAACTGAACTGAACTGTACAGAACAGAACAGAACAACAAACACACTGCACAATTAACAGTACACAGTGAATAATACAAAATACTCATCACATAGTGCACATCAATGAGTACACATTAATGAGTACAAAGCTAACATTGCTTAGTGCATATTGCTGTGTACACATTAATGAGTACATATTTATGTGTACATATGTATGTGTACACAGTTCACATTACTAAAATGAACTGAACTGAACTGAACTGAACTGAACTGGACTTGACTGAACTGAACTGAACTGAACTGAGCTGAGCTGAGCTGAGCTGAGCTGAGCTGAGCTGAACTGAACTGAACTGAACTGAACTGAACTGAACTGAACTGAACTGAACTGTACAGAACAGAACAGAACAGAACAGAACAGAACAGAGCAGAACAGAACAGAATAGAACAACAAATTTACTATATTTTAATAACATTTTAAGGTCTAAGACTGAATTTCATATAATTTTTCATAGGGGAAGTACTAATATATTTAGCCAAATGTAATATTATGATATAGATAACAATTAAGTAAATATTAATTTTATATGCAATGAGTTTATACACACATTATTAAATATATATGATGATGACGTAGAAAATGATTACAATGCATAGTTGTCACTTCTTTTGAAATCGGCGGGTCTATTGTCATTGAACAAAGCGGTATACACAATGGGTATGACGTAGGTAGGGTTGATATTCATGTATACTTTCTACCGTTATACACAATATATATGCATGTGTGTTGATCAATTTAAGAGTACATTGTTTTATACAATTATTTGAAATCCTGCATGTTCATCATTTGGCCTAAATTTTTCGCGTAATTAGTCACAAAGTTCATATATGCCTCATTTAATAGTTTTTGATAATTCAACATGTTGACTGCTAAAATACCAAGGGAAGTAACTCGAAAATTATTTACATATATATACCAGTATTAACTCCCTTGAACTGACCCTACCCTCAACAAATAGCAAAACTCACAGTACACAATGCACAATGAACAGTACACAGTGAATAATACAAAGTACACATCACATAGTGCACATCAATGAGTACACATTAATGAGTACAAAGCTAACATTGCTTAGTGCATATTGCTGTGTACACATTAATGAGTACATATTTATGTGTACATATGTATGTGTACAAAGTTCACATTACTAAAATGAACTGAACTGAACTGAACTGAACTGAACTGAACTGAACTGAACTGAACAGAACAGAACAGAACTGAACTGAACTGAACTGAACAGAACAGAACAGAACAACAAACACACTGCACAATTAACAGTACACAGTGAATAATACAAAATACTCATCACATAGTGCACATCAATGAGTACACATTAATGAGTACAAAGCTAACATTGCTTAGTGCATATTGCTGTGTACACATTAATGAGTACATATTTATGTGTACATATGTATGTGTACACAGTTCACATTACTAAAATGAACTGAACTGAACTGAACTGAACTGGACTTGACTGAACTGAACTGAACTGAACTGAGCTGAGCTGAGCTGAGCTAAACTGAACTGAACTGAACTGAACTGAACTGAACTGAACTGAACTGAACTGAACTGTACAGAACAGAACAGAACAGAACAGAGCAGAACAGAACAGAATAGAACAACAAATTTACTATATTTTAATAACATTTTAAGGTCTAAGACTGAATTTCATATAATTTTTCATAGGGGAAGTACTAATATATTTAGCCAAATGTAATATTATGATATAGATAACAATTAAGTAAATATTAATTTTATATGCAATGAGTTTATACACACATTATTAAATATATATGATGATGACGTAGAAAATGATTACAATGCATAGTTGTCACTTCTTTTGAAATCGGCGGGTCTATTGTCATTGAACAAAGCGGTATACACAATGGGTATGACGTAGGTAGGGTTGATATTCATGTATACTTTCTACCGTTATACACAATATATATGCATGTGTGTTGATCAATTTAAGAGTACATTGTTTTATACAATTATTTGAAATCCTGCATGTTCATCATTTGGCCTAAATTTTTCGCGTAATTAGTCACAAAGTTCATATATGCCTCATTTAATAGTTTTTGATAATTCAACATGTTGACTGCTAAAATACCAAGGGAAGTAACTCGAAAATTATTTACATATATATACCAGTATTAACTCCCTTGAACTGACCCTACCCTCAACAAATAGCAAAACTCACAGTACACAATGCACAATGAACAGTACACAGTGAATAATACAAAGTACACATCACATAGTGCACATCAATGAGTACACATTAATGAGTACAAAGCTAACATTGCTTAGTGCATATTGCTGTGTACACATTAATGAGTACATATTTATGTGTACATATGTATGTGTACAAAGTTCACATTACTAAAATGAACTGAACTGAACTGAACTGAACTGAACTGAACTGAACTGAACTGAACTGAACAGAACAGAACAGAACTGAACTGAACTGAACTGAACAGAACAGAACAGAACAACAAACACACTGCACAATTAACAGTACACAGTGAATAATACAAAATACTCATCACATAGTGCACATCAATGAGTACACATTAATGAGTACAAAGCTAACATTGCTTAGTGCATATTGCTGTGTACACATTAATGAGTACATATTTATGTGTACATATGTATGTGTACACAGTTCACATTACTAAAATGAACTGAACTGAACTGAACTGAACTGGACTTGACTGAACTGAACTGAACTGAACTGAGCTGAGCTGAGCTGAGCTGAGCTGAGCTGAACTGAACTGAACTGAACTGAACTGAACTGAACTGAACTGAACTGTACAGAACAGAACAGAACAGAACAGAACAGAACAGAGCAGTACAGAACAGAATAGAACAACAAATTTACTATATTTTAATAACATTTTAAGGTCTAAGACTGAATTTCATATAATTTTTCATAGGGGAAGTACTAATATATTTAGCCAAATGTAATATTATGATATAGATAACAATTAAGTAAATATTAATTTTATATGCAATGAGTTTATACACACATTATTAAATATATATGATGATGACGTAGAAAATGATTACAATGCATAGTTGTCACTTCTTTTGAAATCGGCGGGTCTATTGTCATTGAACAAAGCGGTATACACAATGGGTATGACGTAGGTAGGGTTGATATTCATGTATACTTTCTACCGTTATACACAATATATATGCATGTGTGTTGATCAATTTAAGAGTACATTGTTTTATACAATTATTTGAAATCCTGCATGTTCATCATTTGGCCTAAATTTTTCGCGTAATTAGTCACAAAGTTCATATATGCCTCATTTAATAGTTTTTGATAATTCAACATGTTGACTGCTAAAATACCAAGGGAAGTAACTCGAAAATTATTTACATATATATACCAGTATTAACTCCCTTGAACTGACCCTACCCTCAACAAATAGCAAAACTCACAGTACACAATGCACAATGAACAGTACACAGTGAATAATACAAAGTACACATCACATAGTGCACATCAATGAGTACACATTAATGAGTACAAAGCTAACATTGCTTAGTGCATATTGCTGTGTACACATTAATGAGTACATATTTATGTGTACATATGTATGTGTACAAAGTTCACATTACTAAAAAGAACTGAACTGAACTGAACTGAACTGAACTGAACTGAACAGAACAGAACTGAACTGAACTGAACTGAACAGAACAGAACAGAACAACAAACACACTGCACAATGAACAGTACACAGTGAATAATACAAAATACTCATCACATAGTGCACATCAATGAGTACACATTAATGAGTACAAAGCTAACATTGCTTAGTGCATATTGCTGTGTACACATTAATGAGTACATATTTATGTGTACATATGTATGTGTACACAGTTCGCATTACTAAAATGAACTGAACTGAACTGAACTGAACTGAACTGGACTTGACTGAACTGAACTGAACTGAACTGAGCTGAGCTGAGCTGAGCTGAGCTGAGCTGAACTGAACTGAACTGAACTGAACTGAACTGAACTGAACTGAACTGTACAGAACAGAACAGAACAGAACAGAACAGAGCAGAACAGAACAGAATAGAACAACAAATTTACTATATTTTAATAACATTTTAAGGTCTAAGACTGAATTTCATATAATTTTTCATAGGGGAAGTACTAATATATTTAGCCAAATGTAATATTATGATATAGATAACAATTAAGTAAATATTAATTTTATATGCAATGAGTTTATACACACATTATTAAATATATATGATGATGACGTAGAAAATGATTACAATGCATAGTTGTCACTTCTTTTGAAATCGGCGGGTCTATTGTCATTGAACAAAGCGGTATACACAATGGGTATGACGTAGGTAGGGTTGATATTCATGTATACTTTCTACCGTTATACACAATATATATGCATGTGTGTTGATCAATTTAAGAGTACATTGTTTTATACAATTATTTGAAATCCTGCATGTTCATCATTTGGCCTAAATTTTTCGCGTAATTAGTCACAAAGTTCATATATGCCTCATTTAATAGTTTTTGATAATTCAACATGTTGACTGCTAAAATACCAAGGGAAGTAACTCGAAAATTATTTACATATATATACCAGTATTAACTCCCTTGAACTGACCCTACCCTCAACAAATAGCAAAACTCACAGTACACAATGTACAATGAACAGTACACAGTGAATAATACAAAGTACACATCACATAGTGCACATCAATGAGTACACATTAATGAGTACAAAGCTAACATTGCTTAGTGCATATTGCTGTGTACACATTAATGAGTACATATTTATGTGTACATATGTATGTGTACAAAGTTCACATTACTAAAATGAACTGAACTGAACTGAACTGAACTGAACTGAACTGAACTGAACTGAACAGAACAGAACAGAACTGAACTGAACTGAACAGAACAGAACAGAACAGAACAACAAACACACTGCACAATTAACAGTACACAGTGAATAATACAAAATACTCATCACATAGTGCACATCAATGAGTACACATTAATGAGTACAAAGCTAACATTGCTTAGTGCATATTGCTGTGTACACATTAATGAGTACATATTTATGTGTACATATGTATGTGTACACAGTTCACATTACTAAAATGAACTGAACTGAACTGAACTGAACTGAACTGAACTGGACTGGACTGAACTGAACTGAACTGAACTGAGCTGAGCTGAGCTGAGCTGAGCTGAACTGAACTGAACTGAACTGAACTGAACTGAACTGAACTGAACTGTACAGAACAGAACAGAACAGAACAGAACAGAACAGAGCAGAACAGAACAGAATAGAACAACAAATTTACTATATTTTAATAACATTTTAAGGTCTAAGACTGAATTTCATATAATTTTTCATAGGGGAAGTACTTATATATTTAGCCAAATGTAATATTATGATATAGATAACAATTAAGTAAATATTAATTTTATATGCAATGAGTTTATACACACATTATTAAATATATATGATGATGACGTAGAAAATGATTACAATGCATAGTTGTCACTTCTTTTGAAATCGGCGGGTCTATTGTCATTGAACAAAGCGGTATACACAATGGGTATGACGTAGGTAGGGTTGATATTCATGTATACTTTCTACCGTTATACACAATATATATGCATGTGTGTTGATCAATTTAAGAGTACATTGTTTTATACAATTATTTGAAATCCTGCATGTTCATCATTTGGCCTAAATTTTTCGCGTAATTAGTCACAAAGTTCATATATGCCTCATTTAATAGTTTTTGATAATTCAACATGTTGACTGCTAAAATACCAAGGGAAGTAACTCGAAAATTATTTACATATATATACCAGTATTAACTCCCTTGAACTGACCCTACCCTCAACAAATAGCAAAACTCACAGTACACAATGCACAATGAACAGTACACAGTGAATAATACAAAGTACACATCACATAGTGCACATCAATGAGTACACATTAATGAGTACAAAGCTAACATTGCTTAGTGCATATTGCTGTGTACACATTAATGAGTACATATTTATGTGTACATATGTATGTGTACAAAGTTCACATTACTAAAATAAACTGAACTGAACTGAACTGAACTGAACTGAACTGAACTGAACTGAACTGAACAGAACAGAACTGAACTGAACTGAACTGAACAGAACAGAACAGAACAACAAACACACTGCACAATTAACAGTACACAGTGAATAATACAAAATACTCATCACATAGTGCACATCAATGAGAACACATTAATGAGTACAAAGCTAACATTGCTAAGTGCATATTGCTGTGTACACATTAATGAGTACATATTTATGTGTACATATGTATGTGTACACAGTTCACATTACTAAAATGAACTGAACTGAACTGAACTGAACTGGACTTGACTGAACTGAACAGAACTGAGCTGAGCTGAGCTGAGCTCAGCTGAGCTGAGCTGAGCTGAACTGAACTGAACTGAACTGAACTGAACTGAACTGAACTGAACTGAACTGAACTGAACTGAACTGTACAGAACAGAACAGAACAGAACAGAACAGAACAGAGCAGAACAGAACAGAATAGAACAACAAATTTACTATATTTTAATAACATTTTAAGGTCTAAGACTGAATTTCATATAATTTTTCATAGGGGAAGTACTAATATATTTAGCCAAATGTAATATTATGATATAGATAACAATTAAGTAAATATTAATTTTATATGCAATGAGTTTATACACACATTATTAAATATATATGATGATGACGTAGAAAATGATTACAATGCATAGTTGTCACTTCTTTTGAAATCGGCGGGTCTATTGTCATTGAACAAAGCGGTATACACAATGGGTATGACGTAGGTAGGGTTGATATTCATGTATACTTTCTACCGTTATACACAATATATATGCATGTGTGTTGATCAATTTAAGAGTACATTGTTTTATACAATTATTTGAAATCCTGCATGTTCATCATTTGGCCTAAATTTTTCGCGTAATTAGTCACAAAGTTCATATATGCCTCATTTAATAGTTTTTGATAATTCAACATGTTGACTGCTAAAATACCAAGGGAAGTAACTCGAAAATTATTTACATATATATACCAGTATTAACTCCCTTGAACTGACCCTACCCTCAACAAATAGCAAAACTCACAGTACACAATGCACAATGAACAGTACACAGTGAATAATACAAAGTACACATCACATAGTGCACATCAATGAGTACACATTAATGAGTACAAAGCTAACATTGCTTAGTGCATATTGCTGTGTACACATTAATGAGTACATATTTATGTGTACATATGTATGTGTACAAAGTTCACATTACTAAAATGAACTGAACTGAACTGAACTGAACTGAACTGAACTGAACTGAACAGAACAGAACTGAACTGAACTGAACTGTACAGAACAGAACAGAGCAACAAACACACTGCACAATTAACAGTACACAGTGAATAATACAAAATACTCATCACATAGTGCACATCAATGAGTACACATTAATGAGTACAAAGCTAACATTGCTTAGTGCATATTGCTGTGTACACATTAATGAGTACATATTTATGTGTACATATGTATGTGTACACAGTTCACATTACTAAAATGAACTGAACTGAACTGAACTGAACTGAACTGGACTTGACTGAACTGAACTGAACTGAACTGAGCTGAGCTGAGCTGAACTGAACTGAACTGAACTGAACTGAACTGAACTGAACTGTACAGAACAGAACAGAACAGAACAGAACAGAACAGAACAGAGCAGAACAGAACAGAATAGAACAACAAATTTACTATATTTTAATAACATTTTAAGGTCTAAGACTGAATTTCATATAATTTTTCATAGGGGAAGTACTAATATATTTAGCCAAATGTAATATTATGATATAGATAACAATTAAGTAAATATTAATTTTATATGCAATGAGTTTATACACACATTATTAAATATATATGATGATGACGTAGAAAATGATTACAATGCATAGTTGTCACTTCTTTTGAAATCGGCGGGTCTATTGTCATTGAACAAAGCGGTATACACAATGGGTATGACGTAGGTAGGGTTGATATTCATGTATACTTTCTACCGTTATACACAATATATATGCATGTGTGTTGATCAATTTAAGAGTACATTGTTTTATACAATTATTTGAAATCCTGCATGTTCATCATTTGGCCTAAATTTTTCGCGTAATTAGTCACAAAGTTCATATATGCCTCATTTAATAGTTTTTGATAATTCAACATGTTGACTGCTAAAATACCAAGGGAAGTAACTCGAAAATTATTTACATATATATACCAGTATTAACTCCCTTGAACTGACCCTACCCTCAACAAATAGCAAAACTCACAGTACACAATGCACAATGAACAGTACACAGTGAATAATACAAAGTACACATCACATAGTGCACATCAATGAGTACACATTAATGAGTACAAAGCTAACATTGCTTAGTGCATATTGCTGTGTACACATTAATGAGTACATATTTATGTGTACATATGTATGTGTACAAAGTTCACATTACTAAAATGAACTGAACTGAACTGAACTGAACTGAACTGAACTGAACTGAACTGAACAGAACAGAACAGAACTGAACTGAACTGAACTGAACTGAACTGAACAGAACAGAACAGAACAACAAACACACTGCACAATTAACAGTACACAGTGAATAATACAAAATACTCATCACATAGTGCACATCAATGAGTACACATTAATGAGTACAAAGCTAACATTGCTTAGTGCATATTGCTGTGTACACATTAATGAGTACATATTTATGTGTACATATGTATGTGTACACAGTTCACATTACTAAAATGAACTGAACTGAACTGAACTGAACTGGACTTGACTGAACTGAACTGAACTGAACTGAGCTGAGCTGAGCTGAGCTGAGCTGAACTGAACTGAACTGAACTGAACTGAACTGAACTGAACTGAACTGAACTGAACTGAACTGTACAGAACAGAACAGAACAGAACAGAGCAGTACAGAACAGAATAGAACAACAAATTTACTATATTTTAATAACATTTTAAGGTCTAAGACTGAATTTCATATAATTTTTCATAGGGGAAGTACTAATATATTTAGCCAAATGTAATATTATGATATAGATAACAATTAAGTAAATATTAATTTTATATGCAATGAGTTTATACACACATTATTAAATATATATGATGATGACGTAGAAAATGATTACAATGCATAGTTGTCACTTCTTTTGAAATCGGCGGGTCTATTGTCATTGAACAAAGCGGTATACACAATGGGTATGACGTAGGTAGGGTTGATATTCATGTATACTTTCTACCGTTATACACAATATATATGCATGTGTGTTGATCAATTTAAGAGTACATTGTTTTATACAATTATTTGAAATCCTGCATGTTCATCATTTGGCCTAAATTTTTCGCGTAATTAGTCACAAAGTTCATATATGCCTCATTTAATAGTTTTTGATAATTCAACATGTTGACTGCTAAAATACCAAGGGAAGTAACTCGAAAATTATTTACATATATATACCAGTATTAACTCCCTTGAACTGACCCTACCCTCAACAAATAGCAAAACTCACAGTACACAATGCACAATGAACAGTACACAGTGAATAATACAAAGTACACATCACATAGTGCACATCAATGAGTACACATTAATGAGTACAAAGCTAACATTGCTTAGTGCATATTGCTGTGTACACATTAATGAGTACATATTTATGTGTACATATGTATGTGTACAAAGTTCACATTACTAAAATGAACTGAACTGAACTGAACTGAACTGAACTGAACTGAACAGAACTGAACTGAACTGAACTGAACAGAACAGAACAGAACAACAAACACACTGCACAATTAACAGTACACAGTGAATAATACAAAATACTCATCACATAGTGCACATCAATGAGTACACATTAATGAGTACAAAGCTAACATTGCTTAGTGCATATTGCTGTGTACACATTAATGAGTACATATTTATGTGTACATATGTATGTGTACACAGTTCACATTACTAAAATGAACTGAACTGAACTGAACTGAACTGAACTGGACTTGACTGAACTGAACTGAACTGAACAGAGCTGAGCTGAGCTGAGCTGAGCTGAACTGAACTGAACTGAACTGAACTGAACTGAACTGAACTGTACAGAACAGAACAGAACAGAACAGAACAGAACAGAGCAGAACAGAACAGAATAGAACAACAAATTTACTATATTTTAATAACATTTTAAGGTCTAAGACTGAATTTCATATAATTTTTCATAGGGGAAGTACTAATATATTTAGCCAAATGTAATATTATGATATAGATAACAATTAAGTAAATATTAATTTTATATGCAATGAGTTTATACACACATTATTAAATATATATGATGATGACGTAGAAAATGATTACAATGCATAGTTGTC
Organism: Spisula subtruncata; assembly: GCA_963678985.1. Lineage (NCBI taxonomy): Eukaryota > Metazoa > Mollusca > Bivalvia > Venerida > Mactridae > Spisula > Spisula subtruncata. The sequence continues at coordinate 21,830,208 of OY787664.1, read as the reverse complement.
ACTTCTTTTGAAATCGGCGGGTCTATTGTCATTGAACAAAGCGGTATACACAATGGGTATGACGTAGGTAGGGTTGATATTCATGTATACTTTCTACCGTTATACACAATATATATGCATGTGTGTTGATCAATTTAAGAGTACATTGTTTTATACAATTATTTGAAATCCTGCATGTTCATCATTTGGCCTAAATTTTTCGCGTAATTAGTCACAAAGTTCATATATGCCTCATTTAATAGTTTTTGATAATTCAACATGTTGACTGCTAAAATACCAAGGGAAGTAACTCGAAAATTATTTACATATATATACCAGTATTAACTCCCTTGAACTGACCCTACCCTCAACAAATAGCAAAACTCACAGTACACAATGCACAATGAACAGTACACAGTGAATAATACAAAGTACACATCACATAGTGCACATCAATGAGTACACATTAATGAGTACAAAGCTAACATTGCTTAGTGCATATTGCTGTGTACACATTAATGAGTACATATTTATGTGTACATATGTATGTGTACAAAGTTCACATTACTAAAATGAACTGAACTGAACTGAACTGAACTGAACTGAACTGAACAGAACAGAACTGAACTGAACTGAACTGAACAGAACAGAACAGAACAACAAACACACTGCACAATTAACAGTACACAGTGAATAATACAAAATACTCATCACATAGTGCACATCAATGAGTACACATTAATGAGTACAAAGCTAACATTGCTTAGTGCATATTGCTGTGTACACATTAATGAGTACATATTTATGTGTACATATGTATGTGTACACAGTTCACATTACTAAAATGATCTGAACTGAACTGAACTGAACTGAACTGGACTTGACTGAACTGAACTGAACTGAACTGAGCTGAGCTGAGCTGAGCTGAGCTGAGCTGAGCTGAGCTGAGCTGAGCTGAGCTGAGCTGAACTGAACTGAACTGAACTGAACTGAACTGAACTGAACTGTACAGAACAGAACAGAACAGAACAGAACAGAACAGAGCAGAACAGAACAGAATAGAACAACAAATTTACTATATTTTAATAACATTTTAAGGTCTAAGACTGAATTTCATATAATTTTTCATAGGGGAAGTACTAATATATTTAGCCAAATGTAATATTATGATATAGATAACAATTAAGTACATATTAATTTTATATGCAATGAGTTTATACACACATTATTAAATATATATGATGATGACGTAGAAAATGATTACAATGCATAGTTGTCACTTCTTTTGAAATCGGCGGGTCTATTGTCATTGAACAAAGCGGTATACACAATGGGTATGACGTAGGTAGGGTTGATATTCATGTATACTTTCTACCGTTATACACAATATATATGCATGTGTGTTGATCAATTTAAGAGTACATTGTTTTATACAATTATTTGAAATCCTGCATGTTCATCATTTGGCCTAAATTTTTCGCGTAATTAGTCACAAAGTTCATATATGCCTCATTTAATAGTTTTTGATAATTCAACATGTTGACTGCTAAAATACCAAGGGAAGTAACTCGAAAATTATTTACATATATATACCAGTATTAACTCCCTTGAACTGACCCTACCCTCAACAAATAGCAAAACTCACAGTACACAATGCACAATGAACAGTACACAGTGAATAATACAAAGTACACATCACATAGTGCACATCAATGAGTACACATTAATGAGTACAAAGCTAACATTGCTTAGTGCATATTGCTGTGTACACATTAATGAGTACATATTTATGTGTACATATGTATGTGTACAAAGTTCACATTACTAAAATGAACTGAACTGAACTGAACTGAACTGAACTGAACTGAACAGAACAGAACAGAACAGAACAGAACAGAACTGAACTGAACTGAACAGAACAGAACAGAACAACAAACACACTGCACAATTAACAGTACACAGTGAATAATACAAAATACTCATCACATAGTGCACATCAATGAGTACACATTAATGAGTACAAAGCTAACATTGCTTAGTGCATATTGCTGTGTACACATTAATGAGTACATATTTATGTGTACATATGTATGTGTACACAGTTCACATTACTAAAATGAACTGAACTGAACTGAACTGAACTGAACTGGACTTGACTGAACTGAACTGAACTGAACTGAGCTGAGCTGAGCTGAGCTGAGCTGAGCTGAGCTGAGCTGAACTGAACTGAACTGAACTAAACTGAACTGAACTGAACTGAACTGAACTGTACAGAACAGAACAGAACAGAACAGAACAGAATAGAACAACAAATTTACTATATTTTAATAACATTTTAAGGTCTAAGACTGAATTTCATATAATTTTTCATAGGGGAAGTACTAATATATTTAGCCAAATGTAATATTATGATATAGATAACAATTAAGTAAATATTAATTTTATATGCAATGAGTTTATACACACATTATTAAATATATATGATGATGACGTAGAAAATGATTACAATGCATAGTTGTCACTTCTTTTGAAATCGGCGGGTCTATTGTCATTGAACAAAGCGGTATACACAATGGGTATGACGTAGGTAGGGTTGATATTCATGTATACTTTCTACCGTTATACACAATATATATGCATGTGTGTTGATCAATTTAAGAGTACATTGTTTTATACAATTATTTGAAATCCTGCATGTTCATCATTTGGCCTAAATTTTTCGCGTAATTAGTCACAAAGTTCATATATGCCTCATTTAATAGTTTTTGATAATTCAACATGTTGACTGCTAAAATACCAAGGGAAGTAACTCGAAAATTATTTACATATATATACCAGTATTAACTCCCTTGAACTGACCCTACCCTCAACAAATAGCAAAACTCACAGTACACAATGCACAATGAACAGTACACAGTGAATAATACAAAGTACACATCACATAGTGCACATCAATGAGTACACATTAATGAGTACAAAGCTAACATTGCTTAGTGCATATTGCTGTGTACACATTAATGAGTACATATTTATGTGTACATATGTATGTGTACAAAGTTCACATTACTAAAATGAACTGAACTGAACTGAACTGAACTGAACTGAACTGAACTGAACTGAACAGAACAGAACTGAACTGAACTGAACTGAACTGAACTGAACAGAACAGAACAGAACAACAAACACACTGCACAATTAACAGTACACAGTGAATAATACAAAATACTCATCACATAGTGCACATCAATGAGTACACATTAATGAGTACAAAGCTAACATTGCTTAGTGCATATTGCTGTGTACACATTAATGAGTACATATTTATGTGTACATATGTATGTGTACAAAGTTCACATTACTAAAATGAACTGAACTGAACTGAACTGAACTGAACTGGACTTGACTGAACTGAACTGAACTGAACTGAGCTGAGCTGAGCTGAGCTGAGCTGAGCTGAACTGAACTGAACTGAACTGAACTGAACTGAACTGAACTGAACTGAACTGTACAGAACAGAACAGAACAGAACAGAACAGAACAAAGCAGAACAGAACAGAATAGAACAACAAATTTACTATATTTTAATAACATTTTAAGGTCTAAGACTGAATTTCATATAATTTTTCATAGGGGAAGTACTAATATATTTAGCCAAATGTAATATTATGATATAGATAACAATTAAGTAAATATTAATTTTATATGCAATGAGTTTATACACACATTATTAAATATATATGATGATGACGTAGAAAATGATTACAATGCATAGTTGTCACTTCTTTTGAAATCGGCGGGTCTATTGTCATTGAACAAAGCGGTATACACAATGGGTATGACGTAGGTAGGGTTGATATTCATGTATACTTTCTACCGTTATACACAATATATATGCATGTGTGTTGATCAATTTAAGAGTACATTGTTTTATACAATTATTTGAAATCCTGCATGTTCATCATTTGGCCTAAATTTTTCGCGTAATTAGTCACAAAGTTCATATATGCCTCATTTAATAGTTTTTGATAATTCAACATGTTGACTGCTAAAATACCAAGGGAAGTAACTCGAAAATTATTTACATATATATACCAGTATTAACTCCCTTGAACTGACCCTACCCTCAACAAATAGCAAAACTCACAGTACACAATGCACAATGAACAGTACACAGTGAATAATACAAAGTACACATCACATAGTGCACATCAATGAGTACACATTAATGAGTACAAAGCTAACATTGCTTAGTGCATATTGCTGTGTACACATTAATGAGTACATATTTATGTGTACATATGTATGTGTACAAAGTTCACATTACTAAAATGAACTGAACTGAACTGAACTGAACTGAACTGAACAGAACTGAACTGAACTGAACTGAACAGAACAGAACAGAACAACAAACACACTGCACAATTAACAGTACACAGTGAATAATACAAAATACTCATCACATAGTGCACATCAATGAGTACACATTAATGAGTACAAAGCTAACATTGCTTAGTGCATATTGCTGTGTACACATTAATGAGTACATATTTATGTGTACATATGTATGTGTACACAGTTCATATTACTAAAATGAACTGAACTGAACTGAACTGAACTGGACTTGACTGAACTGAACTGAACTGAACTGAGCTGAGCTGAGCTGAGCTGAGCTGAACTGAACTGAACTGAACTGAACTGAACTGAACTGAACTGTACAGAACAGAACAGAACAGAACAGAGCAGAACAGAACAGAACAGAATAGAACAACAAATTTACTATATTTTAATAACATTTTAAGGTCTAAGACTGAATTTCATATAATTTTTCATAGGGGAAGTACTAATATATTTAGCCAAATGTAATATTATGATATAGATAACAATTAAGTAAATATTAATTTTATATGCAATGAGTTTATACACACATTATAAAATATATATGATGATGACGTAGAAAATGATTACAATGCATAGTTGTCACTTCTTTTGAAATCGGCGGGTCTATTGTCATTGAACAAAGCGGTATACACAATGGGTATGACGTAGGTAGGGTTGATATTCATGTATACTTTCTACCGTTATACACAATATATATGCATGTGTGTTGATCAATTTAAGAGTACATTGTTTTATACAATTATTTGAAATCCTGCATGTTCATCATTTGGCCTAAATTTTTCGCGTAATTAGTCACAAAGTTCATATATGCCTCATTTAATAGTTTTTGATAATTCAACATGTTGACTGCTAAAATACCAAGGGAAGTAACTCGAAAATTATTTACATATATATACCAGTATTAACTCCCTTGAACTGACCCTACCCTCAACAAATAGCAAAACTCACAGTACACAATGCACAATGAACAGTACACAGTGAATAATACAAAGTACACATCACATAGTGCACATCAATGAGTACACATTAATGAGTACAAAGCTAACATTGCTTAGTGCATATTGCTGTGTACACATTAATGAGTACATATTTATGTGTACATATGTATGTGTACAAAGTTCACATTACTAAAATGAACTGAACTGAACTGAACTGAACTGAACTGAACTGAACTGAACTGAACTGAACTGAACAGAACAGAACTGAACTGAACTGAACTGAACAGAACAGAACAGAACAACAAACACACTGCACAATTAACAGTACACAGTGAATAATACAAAATACTCATCACATAGTGCACATCAATGAGTACACATTAATGAGTACAAAGCTAACATTGCTTAGTGCATATTGCTGTGTACACATTAATGAGTACATATTTATGTGTACATATGTATGTGTACACAGTTCACATTACTAAAATGAACTGAACTGAACTGAACTGAACTGGACTTGACTGAACTGAACTGAACTGAACTGAGCTGAGCTGAGCTGAGCTGAGCTGAGCTGAGCTGAACTGAACTGAACTGAACTGAACTGAACTGAACTGAACTGAGCTGAGCTGAGCTGAGCTGAGCTGAGCTGAGCTGAGCTGAGCTGAACTGAACTGAACTGAACTGAACTGAACTGAACTGAACTGAACTGAACTGTACAGAACAGAACAGAACAGAACAGAACAGAGCAGAACAGAACAGAATAGAACAACAAATTTACTATATTTTAATAACATTTTAAGGTCTAAGACTGAATTTCATATAATTTTTCATAGGGGAAGTACTAATATATTTAGCCAAATGTAATATTATGATATAGATAACAATTAAGTAAATATTAATTTTATATGCAATGAGTTTATACACACATTATTAAATATATATGATGATGACGTAGAAAATGATTACAATGCATAGTTGTCACTTCTTTTGAAATCGGCGGGTCTATTGTCATTGAACAAAGCGGTATACACAATGGGTATGACGTAGGTAGGGTTGATATTCATGTATACTTTCTACCGTTATACACAATATATATGCATGTGTGTTGATCAATTTAAGAGTACATTGTTTTATACAATTATTTGAAATCCTGCATGTTCATCATTTGGCCTAAATTTTTCGCGTAATTAGTCACAAAGTTCATATATGCCTCATTTAATAGTTTTTGATAATTCAACATGTTGACTGCTAAAATACCAAGGGAAGTAACTCGAAAATTATTTACATATATATACCAGTATTAACTCCCTTGAACTGACCCTACCCTCAACAAATAGCAAAACTCACAGTACACAATGCACAATGAACAGTACACAGTGAATAATACAAAGTACACATCACATAGTGCACATCAATGAGTACACATTAATGAGTACAAAGCTAACATTGCTTAGTGCATATTGCTGTGTACACATTAATGAGTACATATTTATGTGTACATATGTATGTGTACAAAGTTCACATTACTAAAATGAACTGAACTGAACTGAACTGAACTGAACTGAACTGAACAGAACTGAACTGAACTGAACTGAACTGAACTGAACAGAACAGAACAGAACAACAAACACACTGCACAATTAACAGTACACAGTGAATAATACAAAATACTCATCACATAGTGCACATCAATGAGTACACATTAATGAGTACAAAGCTAACATTGCTTAGTGCATATTGCTGTGTACACATTAATGAGTACATATTTATGTGTACATATGTATGTGTACACAGTTCACATTACTAAAATGAACTGAACTGAACTGAACTGGACTTGACTGAACTGAACTGAACTGAACTGAGCTGAGCTGAGCTGAGCTGAGCTGAACTGAACTGAACTGAACAGAAGTGAAGTGAACTGAACTGAACTAAACTGAACTGAACTGTACAGAACAGAACAGAACAGAACAGAACAGAGCAGAACAGAACAGAATAGAACAACAAATTTACTATATTTTAATAACATTTTAAGGTCTAAGACTGAATTTCATATAATTTTTCATAGGGGAAGTACTAATATATTTAGCCAAATGTAATATTATGATATAGATAACAATTAAGTAAATATTAATTTTATATGCAATGAGTTTATACACACATTATTAAATATATATGATGATGACGTAGAAAATGATTACAATGCATAGTTGTCACTTCTTTTGAAATCGGCGGGTCTATTGTCATTGAACAAAGCGGTATACACAATGGGTATGACGTAGGTAGGGTTGATATTCATGTATACTTTCTACCGTTATACACAATATATATGCATGTGTGTTGATCAATTTAAGAGTACATTGTTTTATACAATTATTTGAAATCCTGCATGTTCATCATTTGGCCTAAATTTTTCGCGTAATTAGTCACAAAGTTCATATATGCCTCATTTAATAGTTTTTGATAATTCAACATGTTGACTGCTTAAATACCAAGGGAAGTAACTCGAAAATTATTTACATATATATACCAGTATTAACTCCCTTGAACTGACCCTACCCTCAACAAATAGCGAAACTCACAGTACACAATGCACAATGAACAGTACACAGTGAATAATACAAAGTACACATCACATAGTGCACATCAATGAGTACACATTAATGAGTACAAAGCTAACATTGCTTAGTGCATATTGCTGTGTACACATTAATGAGTACATATTTATGTGTACATATGTATGTGTACAAAGTTCACATTACTAAAATGAACTGAACTGAACTGAACTGAACTGAACTGAACTGAACAGAACTGAACTGAACTGAACTGAACAGAACAGAACAGAACAACAAACACACTGCACAATTAACAGTACACAGTGAATAATACAAAATACTCATTACATAGTGCACATCAATGAGTACACATTAATGAGTACAAAGCTAACATTGCTTAGTGCATATTGCTGTGTACACATTAATGAGTACATATTTATGTGTACATATGTATGTGTACACAGTTCACATTACTAAAATGAACTGAACTGAACTGAACTGAACTGGACTTGACTGAACTGAACTGAACTGAACTGAGCTGAGCTGAGCTGAGCTGAGCTGAGCTGAGCTGAGCTGAACTGAACTGAACTGAACTGAACTGAACTGAACTGAACTGAACTGTACAGAACAGAACAGAACAGAACAGAACAGAACAGAGCAGAACAGAACAGAATAGAACAACAAATTTACTATATTTTAATAACATTTTAAGGTCTAAGACTGAATTTCATATAATTTTTCATAGGGGAAGTACTAATATATTTAGCCAAATGTAATATTATGATATAGATAACAATTAAGTAAATATTAATTTTATATGCAATGAGTTTATACACACATTATTAAATATATATGATGATGACGTAGAAAATGATTACAATGCATAGTTGTCACTTCTTTTGAAATCGGCGGGTCTATTGTCATTGAACAAAGCGGTATACACAATGGGTATGACGTAGGTAGGGTTGATATTCATGTATACTTTCTACCGTTATACACAATATATATGCATGTGTGTTGATCAATTTAAGAGTACATTGTTTTATACAATTATTTGAAATCCTGCATGTTCATCATTTGGCCTAAATTTTTCGCGTAATTAGTCACAAAGTTCATATATGCCTCATTTAATAGTTTTTGATAATTCAACATGTTGACTGCTAATATACCAAGGGAAGTAACTCGAAAATTATTTACATATATATACCAGTATTAACTCCCTTGAACTGACCCTACCCTCAACAAATAGCAAAACTCACAGTACACAATGCACAATGAACAGTACACAGTGAATAATACAAAGTACACATCACATAGTGCACATCAATGAGTACACATTAATGAGTACAAAGCTAACATTGCTTAGTGCATATTGCTGTGTACACATTAATGAGTACATATTTATGTGTACATATGTATGTGTACAAAGTTCACATTACTAAAATGAACTGAACTGAACTGAACTGAACTGAACTGAACTGAACTGAACAGAACAGAACTGAACTGAACAGAACAGAACAGAACAACAAACACACTGCACAATTAACAGTACACAGTGAATAATACAAAATACTCATCACATAGTGCACATCAATGAGTACACATTAATGAGTACAAAGCTAACATTGCTTAGTGCATATTGCTGTGTACACATTAATGAGTAAATATTAATGTGTACATATGTATGTGTACACAGTTCACATTACTAAAATGAACTGAACTGAACTGAACTGAACTGGACTTGACTGAACTGAACTGAACTGAACTGAACTGAGCTGAGCTGAGCTGAGCTGAGCTGAGCTGAGCTGAGCTGAGCTGAGCTGAGCTGAGCTGAGCTGAGCTGAGCTGAGCTGAGCTGAACTGAACTGAACTGAACTGAACTGAACTGAACTGTATAGAACAGAACAGAACAGAACAGAACAGAACAGAACAGAACAGAACAGAACAGAACAGAATAGAACAACAAATTTACTATATTTTAATAACATTTTAAGGTCTAAGACTGAATTTCATATAATTTTTCATAGGGGAAGTACTAATATATTTAGCCAAATGTAATATTATGATATAGATAACAATTAAGTAAATATTAATTTTATATGCAATGAGTTTATACACACATTATTAAATATATATGATGATGACGTAGAAAATGATTACAATGCATAGTTGTCACTTCTTTTGAAATCGGCGGGTCTATTGTCATTGAACAAAGCGGTATACGCAATGGGTATGACGTAGGTAGGGTTGATATTCATGTATACTTTCTACCGTTATACACAATATATATGCATGTGTGTTGATCAATTTAAGAGTACATTGTTTTATACAATTATTTGAAATCCTGCATGTTCATCATTTGGCCTAAATTTTTCGCGTAATTAGTCACAAAGTTCATATATGCCTCATTTAATAGTTTTTGATAATTCAACATGTTGACTGCTAAAATACCAAGGGAAGTAACTCGAAAATTATTTACATATATATACCAGTATTAACTCCCTTGAACTGACCCTACCCTCAACAAATAGCAAAACTCACAGTACACAATGCACAATGAACAGTACACAGTGAATAATACAAAGTACACATCACATAGTGCACATCAATGAGTACACATTAATGAGTACAAAGCTAACATTGCTTAGTGCATATTGCTGTGTACACATTAATGAGTACATATTTATGTGTACATATGTATGTGTACAAAGTTCACATTACTAAAATGAACTGAACTGAACTGAACTGAACTGAACTGAACTGAACTGAACTGAACTGAACTGAACTGAACAGAACAGAACAGAACTGAACTGAACTGAACTGAACTGAACAGAACAGAACAGAACAACAAACACACTGCACAATTAACAGTACACAGTGAATAATACAAAATACTCATCACATAGTGCACATCAATGAGTACACATTAATGAGTACAAAGCTAACATTGCTTAGTGCATATTGCTGTGTACACATTAATGAGTACATATTTATGTGTACATATGTACATTGTGTATGTGTACACAGTTCACATTACTAAAATGAACTGAACTGAACTGAACTGAACTGGACTTGACTGAACTGAACTGAACTGAACTGAGCTGAGCTGAGCTGAGCTGAGCTGAACTGAACTGAACTGAACTGAACTGAACTGAACTGAACTGTACAGAACAGAACAGAACAGAACAGAACAGAACAGAGCAGAACAGAACAGAATAGAACAACAAATTTACTATATTTTAATAACATTTTAAGGTCTAAGACTGAATTTCATATAATTTTTCATAGGGGAAGTACTAATATATTTAGCCAAATGTAATATTATGATATAGATAACAATTAAGTAAATATTAATTTTATATGCAATGAGTTTATACACACATTATTAAATATATATGATGATGACGTAGAAAATGATTACAATGCATAGTTGTCACTTCTTTTGAAATCGGCGGGTCTATTGTCATTGAACAAAGCGGTATACGCAATGGGTATGACGTAGGTAGGGTTGATATTCATGTATACTTTCTACCGTTATACACAATATATATGCATGTGTGTTGATCAATTTAAGAGTACATTGTTTTATACAATTATTTGAAATCCTGCATGTTCATCATTTGGCCTAAATTTTTCGCGTAATTAGTCACAAAGTTCATATATGCCTCATTTAATAGTTTTTGATAATTCAACATGTTGACTGCTAAAATACCAAGGGAAGTAACTCGAAAATTATTTACATATATATACCAGTATTAACTCCCTTGAACTGACCCTACCCTCAACAAATAGCAAAACTCACAGTACACAATGCACAATGAACAGTACACAGTGAATAATACAAAGTACACATCACATAGTGCACATCAATGAGTACACATTAATGAGTACAAAGCTAACATTGCTTAGTGCATATTGCTGTGTACACATTAATGAGTACATATTTATGTGTACATATGTATGTGTACAAAGTTCACATTACTAAAATGAACTGAACTGAACTGAACTGAACTGAACTGAACTGAACTGAACTGAACAGAACAGAACTGAACTGAAATGAACTGAACAGAACAGAACAGAACAACAAACACACTGCACAATTAACAGTACACAGTGAATAATACAAAATACTCATCACATAGTGCACATCAATGAGTACACATTAATGAGTACAAAGCTAACATTGCTTAGTGCATATTGCTGTGTACACATTAATGAGTACATATTTATGTGTACATATGTATGTGTACACAGTTCACATTACTAAAATGAACTGAACTGAACTGAACTGAACTGGACTTGTCTGAACTGAAGTGAACTGAACTGAGCTGAGCTGAACTGAACTGAACTGAACTGAACTGAACTGAACTGAACTGAACTGAACTGAACTGAACTGAACTGAACTGTACAGAACAGAACAGAACAGAACAGAACAGAGCAGAACAGAACAGAATAGAACAACAAATTTACTATATTTTAATAACATTTTAAGGTCTAAGACTGAATTTCATATAATTTTTCATAGGGGAAGTACTAATATATTTAGCCAAATGTAATATTATGATATAGATAACAATTAAGTAAATATTAATTTTATATGCAATGAGTTTATACACACATTATTAAATATATATGATGATGACGTAGAAAATGATTACAATGCATAGTTGTCACTTCTTTTGAAATCGGCGGGTCTATTGTCATTGAACAAAGCGGTATACACAATGGGTATGACGTAGGTAGGGTTGATATTCATGTATACTTTCTACCGTTATACACAATATATATGCATGTGTGTTGATCAATTTAAGAGTACATTGTTTTATACAATTATTTGAAATCCTGCATGTTCATCATTTGGCCTAAATTTTTCGCGTAATTAGTCACAAAGTTCATATATGCCTCATTTAATAGTTTTTGATAATTCAACATGTTGACTGCTAAAATACCAAGGGAAGTAACTCGAAAATTATTTACATATATATACCAGTATTAACTCCCTTGAACTGACCCTACCCTCAACAAATAGCAAAACTCACAGTACACAATGCACAATGAACAGTACACAGTGAATAATACAAAGTACACATCACATAGTGCACATCAATGAGTACACATTAATGAGTACAAAGCTAACATTGCTTAGTGCATATTGCTGTGTACAAATTAATGAGTACATATTTATGTGTACATATGTATGTGTACAAAGTTCACATTACTAAAATGAACTGAACTGAACTGAACTGAACTGAACTGAACTGAACTGAACTGAACAGAACAGAACTGAACTGAACTGAACTGAACTGAACAGAACAGAACAGAACAACAAACACACTGCACAATTAACAGTACACAGTGAATAATACAAAATACTCATCACATAGTGCACATCAATGAGTACACATTAATGAGTACAAAGCTAACATTGCTTAGTGCATATTGCTGTGTAAACATTAATGAGTACATATTTATGTGTACATATGTATGTGTACACAGTTCACATTACTAAAATGAACTGAACTGAACTGAACTGAACTGAACTGGACTTGACTGAACTGAACTGAACTGAGCTGAGCTGAGCTGAGCTGAGCTGAGCTGAGCTGAACTGAACTGAACTGAACTGAACTGAACTGAACTGAACTGAACTGTACAGAACAGAACAGAACAGAACAGAACAGAACAGAACAGAACAGAACAGAGCAGAACAGAACAGAATAGAACAACAAATTTACTATATTTTAATAACATTTTAAGGTCTAAGACTGAATTTTATATAATTTTTCATAGGGGAAGTACTAATATATTTAGCCAAATGTAATATTATGATATAGATAACAATTAAGTAAATATTAATTTTATATGCAATGAGTTTATACACACATTATTAAATATATATGATGATGACGTAGAAAATGATTACAATGCATAGTTGTCACTTCTTTTGAAATCGGCGGGTCTATTGTCATTGAACAAAGCGGTATACACAATGGGTATGACGTAGGTAGGGTTGATATTCATGTATACTTTCTACCGTTATACACAATATATATGCATGTGTGTTGATCAATTTAAGAGTACATTGTTTTATACAATTATTTGAAATCCTGCATGTTCATCATTTGGCCTAAATTTTTCGCGTAATTAGTCACAAAGTTCATATATGCCTCATTTAATAGTTTTTGATAATTCAACATGTTGACTGCTAAAATACCAAGGGAAGTAACTCGAAAATTATTTACATATATATACCAGTATTAACTCCCTTGAACTGACCCTACCCTCAACAAATAGCGAAACTCACAGTACACAATGCACAATGAACAGTACACAGTGAATAATACAAAGTACACATCACATAGTGCACATCAATGAGTACACATTAATGAGTACAAAGCTAACATTGCTTAGTGCATATTGCTGTGTACACATTAATGAGTACATATTTATGTGTACATATGTATGTGTACAAAGTTCACATTACTAAACTGAACTGAACTGAACTGAACTGAACTGAACAGAACAGAACTGAACTGAACTGAACAGAACAGAACAGAACAACAAACACACTGCACAATTAACAGTACACAGTGAATAATACAAAATACTCATCACACAGTGCACATCAATGAGTACACATTAATGAGTACAAAGCTAACATTGCTTAGTGCATATTGCTGTGTACACATTAATGAGTACATATTTATGTGTACATATGTATGTGTACACAGTTCACATTACTAAAATGAACTGAACTGAACTGAACTGAACTGAACTGGACTTGACTGAACTGAACTGAACTGAACTGAGCTGAGCTGAGCTGAGCTGAGCTGAGCTGAGCTGAGCTGAGCTGAACTGAACTGAACTGAACTGAACTGAACTGAACTGTACAGAACAGAACAGAACAGAACAGAACAGAGCAGAACAGAACAGAATAGAACAACAAATTTACTATATTTTAATAACATTTTAAGGTCTAAGACTGAATTTCATATAATTTTTCATAGGGGAAGTACTAATATATTTAGCCAAATGTAATATTATGATATAGATAACAATTAAGTAAATATTAATTTTATATGCAATGAGTTTATACACACATTATTAAATATATATGATGATGACGTAGAAAATTATTACAATGCATAGTTGTCACTTCTTTTGAAATCGGCGGGTCTATTGTCATTGAACAAAGCGGTATACACAATGGGTATGACGTAGGTAGGGTTGATATTCATGTATACTTTCTACCGTTATACACAATATATATGCATGTGTGTTGATCAATTTAAGAGTACATTGTTTTATACAATTATTTGAAATCCTGCATGTTCATCATTTGGCCTAAATTTTTCGCGTAATTAGTCACAAAGTTCATATATGCCTCATTTAATAGTTTTTGATAATTCAACATGTTGACTGCTAAAATACCAAGGGAAGTAACTCGAAAATTATTTACATATATATACCAGTATTAACTCCCTTGAACTGACCCTACCCTCAACAAATAGCAAAACTCACAGTACACAATGCACAATGAACAGTACACAGTGAATAATACAAAGTACACATCACATAGTGCACATCAATGAGTACACATTAATGAGTACAAAGCTAACATTGCTTAGTGCATATTGCTGTGTACACATTAATGAGTACATATTTATGTGTACATATGTATGTGTACAAAGTTCACATTACTAAAATGAACTGAACTGAATTGAACTGAACTGAACTGAACTGAACTGAACTGAACTGAACAGAACAGAACAGAACAGAACAGAACTGAACTGAAATGAACTGAACAGAACAGAACAGAACAACAAACACACTGCACAATTAACAGTACACAGTGAATAATACAAAATACTCATCACATAGTGCACATCAATGAGTACACATTAATGAGTACAAAGCTAACATTGCTTAGTGCATATTGCTGTGTACACATTAATGAGTACATATTTATGTGTACATATGTATGTGTACACAGTTCACATTACTAAAATGAACTGAACTGAACTGAACTGGACTTGACTGAACTGAACTGAACTGAACTGAGCTGAGCTGAGCTGAGCTGAGCTGAGCTGAACTGAACTGAACTGAACTGAACTGAACTGAACTGAACTGAACTGAACTGTACAGAACAGAACAGAACAGAACAGAGCAGAACAGAACAGAATAGAACAACAAATTTACTATATTTTAATAACATTTTAAGGTCTAAGACTGAATTTCATATAATTTTTCATAGGGGAAGTACTAATATATTTAGCCAAATGTAATATTATGATATAGATAACAATTAAGTAAATATTAATTTTATATGCAATGAGTTTATACACACATTATTAAATATATATGATGATGACGTAGAAAATGATTACAATGCATAGTTGTCACTTCTTTTGAAATCGGCGGGTCTATTGTCATTGAACAAAGCGGTATACACAATGGGTATGACGTAGGTAGGGTTGATATTCATGTATACTTTCTACCGTTATACACAATATATATGCATGTGTGTTGATCAATTTAAGAGTACATTGTTTTATACAATTATTTGAAATCCTGCATGTTCATCTTTTGGCCTAAATTTTTCGCGTAATTAGTCACAAAGTTCATATATGCCTCATTTAATAGTTTTTGATAATTCAACATGTTGACTGCTAAAATACCAAGGGAAGTAACTCGAAAATTATTTACATATATATACCAGTATTAACTCCCTTGAACTGACCCTACCCTCAACAAATAGCAAAACTCACAGTACACAATGCACAATGAACAGTACACAGTGAATAATACAAAGTACACATCACATAGTGCACATCAATGAGTACACATTAATGAGTACAAAGCTAACATTGCTTAGTGCATATTGCTGTGTACACATTAATGAGTACATATTTATGTGTACATATGTATGTGTACAAAGTTCACATTACTAAAATGAACTGAACTGAACTGAACTGAACTGAACTGAACTGAACAGAATTGAACTGAACAGAACTGAACTGAACTGAACTGAACTGAACTGAACAGAACAGAACAGAACAACAAACACACTGCACAATTAACAGTACACAGTGAATAATACAAAATACTCATCACATAGTGCACATCAATGAGTACACATTAATGAGTACAAAGCTAACATTGCTTAGTGCATATTGCTGTGTACACATTAATGAGTACATATTTATGTGTACATATGTATGTGTACACAGTTCACATTACGTAAATGAACTGAACTGAACTGAACTGAACTATACTGAACTGGACTTGACTGAACTGAACTGAACTGAACTGAGCTGAGCTGAGCTGAGCTGAGCTGAACTGAACTGAACTGAACTGAACTGAACTGAACTGAACTGAACTGAACTGTACAGAACAGAACAGAACAGAACAGAACAGAACAGAGCAGAACAGAACAGAATAGAACAACAAATTTACTATATTTTAATAACATTTTAAGGTCTAAGACTGAATTTCATATAATTTTTCATAGGGGAAGTACTAATATATTTAGCCAAATGTAATATTATGATATAGATAACAATTAAGTAAATATTAATTTTATATGCAATGAGTTTATACACACATTATTAAATATATATGATGATGACGTAGAAAATGATTACAATGCATAGTTGTCACTTCTTTTGAAATCGGCGGGTCTATTGTCATTGAACAAAGCGGTATACACAATGGGTATGACGTAGGTAGGGTTGATATTCATGTATACTTTCTACCGTTATACACAATATATATGCATGTGTGTTGATCAATTTAAGAGTACATTGTTTTATACAATTATTTGAAATCCTGCATGTTCATCATTTGGCCTAAATTTTTCGCGTAATTAGTCACAAAGTTCATATATGCCTCATTTAATAGTTTTTGATAATTCAACATGTTGACTGCTAAAATACCAAGGGAAGTAACTCGAAAATTATTTACATATATATACCAGTATTAACTCCCTTGAACTGACCCTACCCTCAACAAATAGCAAAACTCACAGTACACAATGCACAATGAACAGTACACAGTGAATAATACAAGGTACACATCACATAGTGCACATCAATGAGTACACATTAATGAGTACAAAGCTAACATTGCTTAGTGCATATTGCTGTGTACACATTAATGAGTACATATTTATGTGTACATATGTATGTGTACAAAGTTCACATTACTAAAATGAACTGAACTGAACTGAACTGAACTGAACTGAACTGAACTGAACAGAACTGAACTGAACAGAACTGAACTGAACTGAACTGAACTGAACAGAACAGAACAGAACAACAAACACACTGCACAATTAACAGTACACAGTGAATAATACAAAATACTCATCACATAGTGCACATCAATGAGTACACATTAATGAGTACAAAGCTAACATTGCTTAGTGCATATTGCTGTGTACACATTAATGAGTACATATTTATGTGTACATATGTATGTGTACACAGTTCACATTACGTAAATGAACTGAACTGAACTGAACTGAACTATACTGAACTGGACTTGACTGAACTGAACTGAACTGAACTGAGCTGAGCTGAGCTGAGCTGAGCTGAACTGAACTGAACTGAACTGAACTGAACTGAACTGAACTGAACTGAACTGTACAGAACAGAACAGAACAGAACAGAACAGAGCAGAACAGAACAGAATAGAACAACAAATTTACTATATTTTAATAACATTTTAAGGTCTAAGACTGAATTTCATATAATTTTTCATAGGGGAAGTACTAATATATTTAGCCAAATGTAATATTATGATATAGATAACAATTAAGTAAATATTAATTTTATAT
The DNA here is from genome assembly GCA_963678985.1 of Spisula subtruncata. Lineage (NCBI taxonomy): Eukaryota > Metazoa > Mollusca > Bivalvia > Venerida > Mactridae > Spisula > Spisula subtruncata. The sequence continues at coordinate 21,811,507 of OY787664.1, read as the reverse complement.
GCAATGAGTTTATACACACATTATTAAATATATATGATGATGACGTAGAAAATGATTACAATGCATAGTTGTCACTTCTTTTGAAATCGGCGGGTCTATTGTCATTGAACAAAGCGGTATACACAATGGGTATGACGTAGGTAGGGTTGATATTCATGTATACTTTCTACCGTTATACACAATATATATGCATGTGTGTTGATCAATTTAAGAGTACATTGTTTTATACAATTATTTGAAATCCTGCATGTTCATCATTTGGCCTAAATTTTTCGCGTAATTAGTCACAAAGTTCATATATGCCTCATTTAATAGTTTTTGATAATTCAACATGTTGACTGCTAAAATACCAAGGGAAGTAATTCAAAAAAATTATTTACATATATATACCAGTATTAACTCCCTTGAACTGACCCTACCCTCAACAAATAGCAAAACTCACAGTACACAATGCACAATGAACAGTACACAGTGAATAATACAAAGTACACATCACATAGTGCACATCAATGAGTACACATTAATGAGTACAAAGCTAACATTGCTTAGTGCATATTGCTGTGTACACATTAATGAGTACATATTTATGTGTACATATGTATGTGTACAAAGTTCACATTACTAAAATGAACTGAACTGAACTGAACTGAACTGAACTGAACTGAACTGAACTGAACTGAACTGAACTGAACTGAACTGAACTGAACAGAACAGAACAGAACAACAAACACACTGCACAATTAACAGTACACAGTGAATAATACAAAATACTCATCACATAGTGCACATCAATGAGTACACATTAATGAGTACAAAGCTAACATTGCTTAGTGCATATTGCTGTGTACACATTAATGAGTACATATTTATGTGTACATATGTATGTGTACACAGTTCACATTACTAAAATGAACTGAACTGAACTGAACTGAACTGAACTGGACTTGACTGAACTGAACTGAACTGAACTGAGCTGAGCTGAGCTGAGCTGAGCTGAGCTGAGCTGAACTGAACTGAACTGAACTGAACTGAACTGAACTGAACTGTACAGAACAGAACAGAACAGAACAGAACAGAGCAGAACAGAACAGAATAGAACAACAAATTTACTATATTTTAATAACATTTTAAGGTCTAAGACTGAATTTCATATAATTTTTCATAGGGGAAGTACTAATATATTTAGCCAAATGTAATATTATGATATAGATAACAATTAAGTAAATATTAATTTTATATGCAATGAGTTTATACACACATTATTAAATATATATGATGATGACGTAGAAAATGATTACAATGCATAGTTGTCACTTCTTTTGAAATCGGCGGGTCTATTGTCATTGAACAAAGCGGTATACACAATGGGTATGACGTAGGTAGGGTTGATATTCATGTATACTTTCTACCGTTATACACAATATATATGCATGTGTGTTGATCAATTTAAGAGTACATTGTTTTATACAATTATTTGAAATCCTGCATGTTCATCATTTGGCCTAAATTTTTCGCGTAATTAGTCACAAAGTTCATATATGCCTCATTTAATAGTTTTTGATAATTCAACATGTTGACTGCTAAAATACCAAGGGAAGTAACTCGAAAATTATTTACATATATATACCAGTATTAACTCCCTTGAACTGACCCTACCCTCAACAAATAGCAAAACTCACAGTACACAATGCACAATGAACAGTACACAGTGAATAATACAAAGTACACATCACATAGTGCACATCAATGAGTACACATTAATGAGTACAAAGCTAACATTGCTTAGTGCATATTGCTGTGTACACATTAATGAGTACATATTTATGTGTACATATGTATGTGTACAAAGTTCACATTACTAAAATGAACTGAACTGAACTGAACTGAACTGAACTGAACTGAACTGAACTGAACTGAACTGAACAGAACAGAACAGAACAACAAACACACTGCACAATTAACAGTACACAGTGAATAATACAAAATACTCATCACATAGTGCACATCAATGAGTACACATTAATGAGTACAAAGCTAACATTGCTTAGTGCATATTGCTGTGTACACATTAATGAGTACATATTTATGTGTACATATGTATGTGTACACAGTTCACATTACTAAAATGAACTGAACTGAACTGAACTGAACTGAACTGGACTTGACTGAACTGAACTGAACTGAACTGAGCTGAGCTGAGCTGAGCTGAACTGAACTGAACTGAACTGAACTGAACTGAACTGAACTGAACTGAACTGAACTGAACTGAACTGAACTGAACAGAACAGAACAGAACAGAACAGAACAGAGCAGAACAGAACAGAATAGAACAACAAATTTACTATATTTTAATAACATTTTAAGGTCTAAGACTGAATTTCATATTATTTTTCATAGGGGAAGTACTAATATATTTAGCCAAATGTAATATTATGATATAGATAACAATTAAGTAAATATTAATTTTATATGCAATGAGTTTATACACACATTATTAAATATATATGATGATGACGTAGAAAATGATTACAATGCATAGTTGTCACTTCTTTTGAAATCGGCGGGTCTATTGTCATTGAACAAAGCGGTATACACAATGGGTATGACGTAGGTAGGGTTGATATTCATGTATACTTTCTACCGTTATACACAATATATATGCATGTGTGTTGATCAATTTAAGAGTACATTGTTTTATACAATTATTTGAAATCCTGCATGTTCATCATTTGGCCTAAATTTTTCGCGTAATTAGTCACAAAGTTCATATATGCCTCATTTAATAGTTTTTGATAATTCAACATGTTGACTGCTAAAATACCAAGGGAAGTAACTCGAAAATTATTTACATATATATACCAGTATTAACTCCCTTGAACTGACCCTACCCTCAACAAATAGCAAAACTCACAGTACACAATGCACAATGAACAGTACACAGTGAATAATACAAAGTACACATCACATAGTGCACATCAATGAGTACACATTAATGAGTACAAAGCTAACATTGCTTAGTGCATATTGCTGTGTACACATTAATGAGTACATATTTATGTGTACATATGTATGTGTACAAAGTTCACATTACTAAAATGAACTGAACTGAACTGAACTGAACTGAACTGAACTGAACTGAACTGAACAGAACAGAACAGAACAACAAACACACTGCACAATTAACAGTACACAGTGAATAATACAAAATACTCATCACATAGTGCACATCAATGAGTACACATTAATGAGTACAAAGCTAACATTGCTTAGTGCATATTGCTGTGAACACATTAATGAGTACATATTTATGTGTACATATGTATGTGTACACAGTTCACATTACTAAAATGAACTGAACTGAACTGAACTGAACTGAACTGGACTTGACTGAACTGAACTGAACTGAGCTGAGCTGAGCTGAGCTGAGCTGAGCTGAACTGAGCTGAACTGAACTGAACTGAACTGAACTGAACTGAACTGAACTGAACTGAACTGAACTGTACAGAACAGAACAGAACAGAACAGAACAGAACAGAGTAGAACAGAACAGAATAGAACAACAAATTTACTATATTTTAATAACATTTTAAGGTCTAAGACTGAATTTCATATAATTTTTCATAGGGGAAGTACTAATATATTTAGCCAAATGAAATATTATGATATAGATAACAATTAAGTAAATATTAATTTTATATGCAATGAGTTTATACACACATTATTAAATATATATGATGATGACGTAGAAAATGATTACAATGCATAGTTGTCACTTCTTTTGAAATCGGCGGGTCTATTGTCATTGAACAAAGCGGTATACACAATGGGTATGACGTAGGTAGGGTTGATATTCATGTATACTTTCTACCGTTATACACAATATATATGCATGTGTGTTGATCAATTTAAGAGTACATTGTTTTATACAATTATTTGAAATCCTGCATGTTCATCATTTGGCCTAAATTTTTCGCGTAATTAGTCACAAAGTTCATATATGCCTCATTTAATAGTTTTTGATAATTCAACATGTTGACTGCTAAAATACCAAGGGAAGTAACTCGAAAATTATTTACATATATATACCAGTATTAACTCCCTTGAACTAAACCTACCCTCAACAAATAGCAAAACTCACAGTACACAATGCACAATGAACAGTACACAGTGAATAATACAAAGTACACATCACATAGTGCACATCAATGAGTACACATTAATGAGTACAAAGCTAACATTGCTTAGTGCATATTGCTGTGTACACATTAATGAGTACATATTTATGTGTACATATGTATGTGTACAAAGTTCACATTACTAAAATGAACTGAACTGAACTGAACTGAACTGAACTGAACTGAACTGAACTGAACTGAACAGAACAGAACTGAACTGAACTGAACTGAACAGAACAGAACAGAACAACAAACACACTGCACAATTAACAGTACACAGTGAATAATACAAAATACTCATCACATAGTGCACATCAATGAGTACACATTAATGAGTACAAAGCTAACATTGCTTAGTGCATATTGCTGTGTACACATTAATGAGTACATATTTATGTGTACATATGTATGTGTACACAGTTCACATTATTAAAATGAACTGAACTGAACTGAACTGAACTGAACTGGACTTGACTGAACTGAACTGAACTGAACTGAACTGAGCTGAGCTGAGCTGAACTGAACTGAACTGAACTGAACTGAACTGAACTGAACTGAACTGAACTGAACTGAACTGAACTGAACTGTACAGAACAGAACAGAACAGAACAGAACAGAACAGAACAGAACAGAACAGAATAGAACAACAAATTTACTATATTTTAATAACATTTTAAGGTCTAAGACTGAATTTCATATAATTTTTCATAGGGGAAGTACTAATATATTTAGCCAAATGTAATATGATGATATAGATAACAATTAAGTAAATATTAATTTTATATGCAATGAGTTTATACACACATTATTAAATATATATGATGATGACGAAGAAAATGATTACAATGCATAGTTGTCACTTCTTTTGAAATCGGCGGGTCTATTGTCATTGAACAAAGCGGTATACACAATGGGTATGACGTAGGTAGGGTTGATATTAATGTATACTTTCTACCGTTATACACAATATATATGCATGTGTGTTGATCAATTTAAGAGTACATTGTTTTATACAATTATTTGAAATCCTGCATGTTCATCATTTGGCCTAAATTTTTCGCGTAATTAGTCACAAAGTTCATATATGCCTCATTTAATAGTTTTTGATAATTCAACATGTTGACTGCTAAAATACCAAGGGAAGTAACTCGAAAATTATTTACATATATATACCAGTATTAACTCCCTTGAACTGACCCTACCCTCAACAAATAGCAAAACTCACAGTACACAATGCACAATGAACAGTACACAGTGAATAATACAAAGTACACATCACATAGTGCACATCAATGAGTACACATTAATGAGTACAAAGCTAACATTGCTTAGTGCATATTGCTGTGTACACATTAATGAGTACATATTTATGTGTACATATGTATGTGTACAAAGTTCACATTACTAAAATGAACTGAACTGAACTGAACTGAACTGAACTGAACTGAACTGAACTGAACTGAACTGAACAGAACAGAACTGAACTGAACTGAACTGAACAGAACAGAACAGAACAAACACACTGCACAATTAACAGTACACAGTGAATAATACAAAATACTCATCACATAGTGCACATCAATGAGTACACATTAATGAGTACAAAGCTAACATTGCTTAGTGCATATTGCTGTGTACACATTAATGAGTACATATTTATGTGTACATATGTATGTGTACACAGTTCACATTACTAAAATGAACTGAACTGAACTGAACTGAACTGAACTGAACTGGACTTGACTGAACTGAACTGAACTGAACTGAGCTGAGCTGAGCTGAGCTGAGCTGAGCTGAGCTGAACTGAACTGAACTGAACTGAACTGAACTGAACTGAACTGAACTGAACTGAACTGAACTGAACTGAACTGAACTGAACTGTACAGAACAGAACAGAACAGAACAGAACAGAGCAGAACAGAACAGAATAGAACAACAAATTTACTATATTTTAATAACATTTTAAGGTCTAAGACTGAATTTCATATAATTTTTCATAGGGGAAGTACTAATATATTTAGCCAAATGTAATATTATGATATAGATAACAATTAAGTAAATATTAATTTTATATGCAATGAGTTTATACACACATTATTAAATATATATGATGATGACGTAGAAAATGATTACAATGCATAGTTGTCACTTCTTTTGAAATCGGCGGGTCTATTGTCATTGAACAAAGCGGTATACACAATGGGTATGACGTAGGTAGGGTTGATATTCATGTATACTTTCTACCGTTATACACAATATATATGCATGTGTGTTGATCAATTTAAGAGTACATTGTTTTATACAATTATTTGAAATCCTGCATGTTCATCATTTGGCCTAAATTTTTCGCGTAATTAGTCACAAAGTTCATATATGCCTCATTTAATAGTTTTTGATAATTCAACATGTTGACTGCTTAAATACCAAGGGAAGTAACTCGAAAATTATTTACATATATATACCAGTATTAACTCCCTTGAACTGACCCTACCCTCAACAAATAGCAAAACTCACAGTACACAATGCACAATGAACAGTACACAGTGAATATTACAAAGTACACATCACATAGTGCACATCAATGAGTACACATTAATGAGTACAAAGCTAACATTGCTTAGTGCATATTGCTGTGTACACATTAATGAGTACATATTTATGTGTACATATGTATGTGTACAAAGTTCACATTACTAAAATGAACTGAACTGAACTGAACTGAACTGAACCGAACTGAACAGAACAGAACTGAACTGAACTGAACAGAATAGAACAGAACAACAAACACACTGCACAATTAACAATACACAGTGAATAATACAAAATACTCATCACATAGTGCACATCAATGAGTACACATTAATGAGTACAAAGCTAACATTGCTTAGTGCATATTGCTGTGTACACATTAATGAGTACATATTTATGTGTACATATGTATGTGTACACAGTTCACATTACTAAAATGAACTGAACTGAACTGAACTGAACTGAACTGAACTGGACTTGACTGAACTGAACTGAACTGAACTGAGCTGAGCTGAGCTGAGCTGAGCTGAGCTGAGCTGAGCTGAACTGAACTGAACTGAACTGAACTGAACTGAACTGAACTGAACTGAACTGAACTGAACTGAACTGAACTGAACTGTACAGAACAGAACAGAACAGAACAGAACAGAACAGAACAGAATAGAACAACAAATTTACTATATTTTAATAACATTTTAAGGTCTAAGACTGAATTTCATATAATTTTTCATAGGGGAAGTACTAATATATTTAGCCAAATGTAATATTATGATATAGATAACAATTAAGTAAATATTAATTTTATATGCAATGAGTTTATACACACATTATTAAATATATATGATGATGACGTAGAAAATGATTACAATGCATAGTTGTCACTTCTTTTGAAATCGGCGGGTCTATTGTCATTGAACAAAGCGGTATACACAATGGGTATGACGTAGGTAGGGTTGATATTCATGTATACTTTCTACCGTTATACACAATATATATGCATGTGTGTTGATCAATTTAAGAGTACATTGTTTTATACAATTATTTGAAATCCTGCATGTTCATCATTTGGCCTAAATTTTTCGCGTAATTAGTCACAAAGTTCATATATGCCTCATTTAATAGTTTTTGATAATTCAACATGTTGACTGCTAAAATACCAAGGGAAGTAACTCGAAAATTATTTACATATATATACCAGTATTAACTCCCTTGAACTGACCCTACCCTCAACAAATAGCAAAACTCACAGTACACAATGCACAATGAACAGTACACAGTGAATAATACAAAGTACACATCACATAGTGCACATCAATGAGTACACATTAATGAGTACAAAGCTAACATTGCTTAGTGCATATTGCTGTGTACACATTAATGAGTACATATTTATGTGTACATATGTATGTGTACAAAGTTCACATTACTAAAATGAACTGAACTGAACTGAACTGAACTGAACTGAACAGAACAGAACTGAACTGAACTGAACTGAACAGAACAGAACAGAACAACAAACACACTGCACAATTAACAGTACACAGTGAATAATACAAAATACTCATCACATAGTGCACATCAATGAGTACACATTAATGAGTACAAAGCTAACATTGCTTTGTGCATATTGCTGTGTACACATTAATGAGTACATATTTATGTGTACATATGTATGTGTACACAGTTCACATTACTAAAATGAACTGAACTGAACTGAACTGAACTGGACTTGACTGAACTGAACTGAACTGAACTGAGCTGAGCTGAGCTGAGCTGAGCTGAGCTGAGCTGAACTGAACTGAACTGAACTGAACTGAACTGAACTGTACAGAACAGAACAGAACAGAACAGAACAGAACAGAGCAGAACAGAACAGAATAGAACAACAAATTTACTATATTTTAATAACATTTTAAGGTCTAAGACTGAATTTCATATAATTTTTCATAGGGGAAGTACTAATATATTTAGCCAAATGTAATATTATGATATAGATAACAATTAAGTAAATATTAATTTTAAATGCAATGAGTTTATACACACATTATTAAATATATATGATGATGACGTAGAAAATGATTACAATGCATAGTTGTCACTTCTTTTGAAATCGGCGGGTCTATTGTCATTGAACAAAGCGGTATACACAATGGGTATGACGTAGGTAGGGTTGATATTAATGTATACTTTCTACCGTTATACACAATATATATGCATGTGTGTTGATCAATTTAAGAGTACATTGTTTTATACAATTATTTGAAATCCTGCATGTTCATCATTTGGCCTAAATTTTTCGCGTAATTAGTCACAAAGTTCATATATGCCTCATTTAATAGTTTTTGATAATTCAACATGTTGACTGCTAAAATACCAAGGGAAGTAACTCGAAAATTATTTACATATATATACCAGTATTAACTCCCTTGAACTGACCCTACCCTCAACAAATAGCAAAACTCACAGTACACAATGCACAATGAACAGTACACAGTGAATAATACAAAGTACACATCACATAGTGCACATCAATGAGTACACATTAATGAGTACAAAGCTAACATTGCTTAGTGCATATTGCTGTGTACACATTAATGAGTACATATTTATGTGTACATATGTATGTGTACAAAGTTCACATTACTAAAATGAACTGAACTGAACTGAACTGAACTGAACTGAACTGAACAGAACAGAACTGAACTGAACTGAACTGAACAGAACAGAACAGAACAACAAACACACTGCACAATTAACAGTACACAGTGAATAATACAAAATACTCATCACATAGTGCACATCAATGAGTACACATTAATGAGTACAAAGCTAACATTGCTTTGTGCATATTGCTGTGTACACATTAATGAGTACATATTTATGTGTACATATGTATGTGTACACAGTTCACATTACTAAAATGAACTGAACTGAACTGAACTGAACTGGACTTGACTGAACTGAACTGAACTGAACTGAGCTGAGCTGAGCTGAGCTGAGCTGAGCTGAGCTGAGCTGAACTGAACTGAACTGAACTGAACTGAACTGAACTGAACTGAACTGAACTGTACAGAACAGAACAGAACAGAACAGAACAGAACAGAACAGAGCAGAACAGAACAGAATAGAACAACAAATTTACTATATTTTAATAACATTTTAAGGTCTAAGACTGAATTTCATATAATTTTTCATAGGGGAAGTACTAATATATTTAGCCAAATGTAATATTATGATATAGATAACAATTAAGTAAATATTAATTTTATATGCAATGAGTTTATACACACATTATTAAATATATATGATGATGACGTAGAAAATGATTACAATGCATAGTTGTCACTTCTTTTGAAATCGGCGGGTCTATTGTCATTGAACAAAGCGGTATACACAATGGGTATGACGTAGGTAGGGTTGATATTCATGTATACTTTCTACCGTTATACACAATATATATGCATGTGTGTTGATCAATTTAAGAGTACATTGTTTTATACAATTATTTGAAATCCTGCATGTTCATCATTTGGCCTAAATTTTTCGCGTAATTAGTCACAAAGTTCATATATGCTTCATTTAATAGTTTTTGATAATTCAACATGTTGACTGCTAAAATACCAAGGGAAGTAACTCGAAAATTATTTACATATATATACCAGTATTAACTCCCTTGAACTGACCCTACCCTCAACAAATAGCAAAACTCACAGTACACAATGCACAATGAACAGTACACAGTGAATAATACAAAGTACACATCACATAGTGCACATCAATGAGTACACATTAATGAGTACAAAGCTAACATTGCTTAGTGCATATTGCTGTGTACACATTAATGAGTACATATTTATGTGTACATATGTATGTGTACAAAGTTCACATTACTAAAATGAACTGAACTGAACTGAACTGAACTGAACTGAACTGAACAGAACAGAACTGAACTGAACTGAACTGAACAGAACAGAACAGAACAACAAACACACTGCACAATTAACAGTACACAGTGAATAATACAAAATACTCATCACATAGTGCACATCAATGAGTACACATTAATGAGTACAAAGCTAACATTGCTTAGTGCATATTGCTGTGTACACATTAATGAGTACATATTTATGTGTACATATGTATGTGTACACAGTTCACAATACTAAAATGAACTGAACTGAACTGAACTGAACTGAACTGGACTTGACTGAACTGAACTGAACTGAACTGAGCTGAGCTGAGCTGAGCTGAGCTGAACTGAACTGAACTGAACTGAACTGAACTGAACTGAACTGAACTGAACTGAACTGAACTGAACTGAACTGTACAGAACAGAACAGAACAGAACAGAACAGAACAGAACAGAACAGAGCAGAACAGAACAGAATAGAACAACAAATTTACTATATTTTAATAACATTTTAAGGTCTAAGACTGAATTTCATATAATTTTTCATAGGGGAAGTACTAATATATTTAGCCAAATGTAATATTATGATATAGATAACAATTAAGTAAATATTAATTTTATATGCAATGAGTTTATACACTCATTATTAAATATATATGATGATGACGTAGAAAATGATTACAATGCATAGTTGTCACTTCTTTTGAAATCGGCGGGTCTATTGTCATTGAACAAAGCGGTATACACAATGGGTATGACGTAGGTAGGGTTGATATTCATGTATACTTTCTACCGTTATACACAATATATATGCATGTGTGTTGATCAATTTAAGAGTACATTGTTTTATACAATTATTTGAAATCCTGCATGTTCATCATTTGGCCTAAATTTTTCGCGTAATTAGTCACAAAGTTCATATATGCCTCATTTAATAGTTTTTGATAATTCAACATGTTGACTGCTAAAATACCAAGGGAAGTAACTCGAAAATTATTTACATATATATACCAGTATTAACTCCCTTGAACTAACCCTACCCTCAACAAATAGCACAACTCACAGTACACAATGCACAATGAACAGTACACAGTGAATAATACAAAGTACACATCACATAGTGCACATCAATGAGTACACATTAATGAGTACAAAGCTAACATTGCTTAGTGCATATTGCTGTGTACACATTAATGAGTACATATTTATGTGTACATATGTATGTGTACAAAGTTCACATTACTAAAATGAACTGAACTGAACTGAACTGAACTGAACTGAACTGAACTGAACTGAACTGAACAGAACAGAACTGAACTGAACTGAACAGAACAGAACAGAACAACAAACACACTGCACAATTAACAGTACACAGTGAATAATACAAAATACTCATCACATAGTGCACATCAATGAGTACACATTAATGAGTACAAAGCTAACATTGCTTAGTGCATATTGCTGTGTACACATTAATGAGTACATATTTATGTGTACATATGTATGTGTACACAGTTCACATTACTAAAATGAACTGAACTGAACTGAACTGAACTGAACTGAACTGAACTGAACTGGACTTGACTGAACTGAACTGAACTGAACTGAGCTGAGCTGAGCTGAGCTGAGCTGAGCTGAGCTGAGCTGAACTGAACTGAACTGAACTGAACTGAACTGAACTGAACTGTACAGAACAGAACAGAACAGAACAGAACAGAGCAGAACAGAACAGAATAGAACAACAAATTTACTATATTTTAATAACATTTTAAGGTCTAAGACTGAATTTCATATAATTTTTCATAGGGGAAGTACTAATATATTTAGCCAAATGTAATATTATGATATAGATAACAATTAAGTAAATATTAATTTTATATGCAATGAGTTTATACACACATTATTAAATATATATGATGATGACGTAGAAAATGATTACAATGCATAGTTGTCACTTCTTTTGAAATCGGCGGGTCTATTGTCATTGAACAAAGCGGTATACACAATGGGTATGACGTAGGTAGGGTTGATATTCATGTATACTTTCTACCGTTAAACACAATATATATGCATGTGTGTTGATCAATTTAAGAGTACATTGTTTTATACAATTATTTGAAATCCTGCATGTTCATCATTTGGCCTAAATTTTTCGCGTAATTAGTCACAAAGTTCATATATGCCTCATTTAATAGTTTTTGATAATTCAACATGTTGACTGCTAAAATACCAAGGGAAGTAACTCGAAAATTATTTACATATATATACCAGTATTAACTCCCTTGAACTGACCCTACCCTCAACAAATAGCAAAACTCACAGTACACAATGCACAATGAACAGTACACAGTGAATAATACAAAGTACACATCACATAGTGCACATCAATGAGTACACATTAATGAGTACAAAGCTAACATTGCTTAGTGCATATTGCTGTGTACACATTAATGAGTACATATTTATGTGTACATATGTATGTGTACAAAGTTCACATTACTAAAATGAACTGAACTGAACTGAACTGAACTGAACTGAACTGAACTGAACAGAACAGAACTGAACTGAACTGAACTGAACAGAACAGAACAGAACAACAAACACACTGCACAATTAACAGTACACAGTGAATAATACAAAATACTCATCACATAGTGCACATCAATGAGTACACATTAATGAGTACAAAGCTAACATTGCTTAGTGCATATTGCTGTGTACACATTAATGAGTACATATTTATGTGTACATATGTATGTGTACACAGTTCACATTACTAAAATGAACTGAACTGAACTGAACTGAACTGGACTTGACTGAACTGAACTGAACTGAACTGAGCTGAGCTGAGCTGAACTGAACTGAACTGAACTGAACTGAACTGAACTGAACTGAACTGAACTGAACTGTACAGAACAGAACAGAACAGAACAGAGCAGAACAGAACAGAATAGAACAACAAATTTACTATATTTTAATAACATTTTAAGGTCTAAGACTGAATTTCATATAATTTTTCATAGGGGAAGTACTAATATATTTAGCCAAATGTAATATTATGATATAGATAACAATTAAGTAAATATTAATTTTATATGCAATGAGTTTATACACACATTATTAAATGTATATGATGATGACGTAGAAAATGATTACAATGCATAGTTGTCACTTCTTTTGAAATCGGCGGGTCTATTGTCATTGAACAAAGCGGTATACACAATGGGTATGACGTAGGTAGGGTTGATATTCATGTATACTTTCTACCGTTATACACAATATATATGCATGTGTGTTGATCAATTTAAGAGTACATTGTTTTATACAATTATTTGAAATCCTGCATGTTCATCATTTGGCCTAAATTTTTCGCGTAATTAGTCACAAAGTTCATATATGCCTCATTTAATAGTTTTTGATAATTCAACATGTTGACTGCTAAAATACCAAGGGAAGTAACTCGAAAATTATTTACATATATATACCAGTATTAACTCCCTTGAACTGACCCTACCCTCAACAAATAGCAAAACTCACAGTACACAATGCACAATGAACAGTACACAGTGAATAATACAAAGTACACATCACATAGTGCACATCAATGAGTACACATTAATGAGTACAAAGCTAACATTGCTTAGTGCATATTGCTGTGTACACATTAATGAGTACATATTTATGTGTACATATGTATGTGTACAAAGTTCACATTACTAAAATGAACTGAACTGAACTGAACTGAACTGAACTGAACTGAACAGAACAGAACTGAACTGAACTGAACTGAACAGAACAGAACAGAACAACAAACACACTGCACAATTAACAGTACACAGTGAATAATACAAAATACTCATCACATAGTGCACATCAATGAGTACACATTAATGAGTACAAAGCTAACATTGCTTAGTGCATATTGCTGTGTACACATTAATGAGTACATATTTATGTGTACATATGTATGTGTACACAGTTCACAATACTAAAATGAACTGAACTGAACTGAACTGAACTGAACTGAACTGAACTGAACTGAACAGAACAGAACTGAACTGAAATGAACTGAACAGAACAGAACAGAACAACAAACACACTGCACAATTAACAGTACACAGTGAATAATACAAAATACTCATCACATAGTGCACATCAATGAGTACACATTAATGAGTACAAAGCTAACATTGCTTAGTGCATATTGCTGTGTACACATTAATGAGTACATATTTATGTGTACATATGTATGTGTACACAGTTCACATTACTAAAATGAACTGAACTGAACTGAACTGAACTGAACTGAACTTGACTGAACTGAACTGAACTGAACTGAGCTGAGCTGAGCTGAGCTGAACTGAACTGAACTGAACTGAACTGAACTGAACTGAACTGAACTGTACAGAACAGAACAGAACAGAACAGAACAGAGCAGAACAGAACAGAATAGAACAACAAATTTACTATATTTTAATAACATTTTAAGGTCTAAGACTGAATTTCATATAATTTTTCATAGGGGAAGTACTAATATATTTAGCCAAATGTAATATTATGATATAGATAACAATTAAGTAAATATTAATTTTATATGCAATGAGTTTATACACACATTATTAAATATATATGATGATGACGTAGAAAATGATTACAATGCATAGTTGTCACTTCTTTTGAAATCGGCGGGTCTATTGTCATTGAACAAAGCGGTATACACAATGGGTATGACGTAGGTAGGGTTGATATTCATGTATACTTTCTACCGTTATACACAATATATATGCATGTGTGTTGATCAATTTAAGAGTACATTGTTTTATACAATTATTTGAAATCCTGCATGTTCATCATTTGGCCTAAATTTTTCGCGTAATTAGTCACAAAGTTCATATATGCCTCATTTAATAGTTTTTGATAATTCAACATGTTGACTGCTAAAATACCAAGGGAAGTAACTCGAAAATTATTTACATATATATACCAGTATTAACTCCCTTGAACTGACCCTACCCTCAACAAATAGCAAAACTCACAGTACACAATGCACAATGAACAGTACACAGTGAATAATACAAAGTACACATCACATAGTGCACATCAATGAGTACACATTAATGAGTACAAAGCTAACATTGCTTAGTGCATATTGCTGTGTACACATTAATGAGTACATATTTATGTGTACATATGTATGTGTACAAAGTTCACATTACTAAAATGAGCTGAACTGAACTGAACTGAACTGAACTGAACTGAACAGAACAGAACTGAACTGAACTGAACTGAACAGAACAGAACAGAACAACAAACACACTGCACAATTAACAGTACACAGTGAATAATACAAAATACTCATCACATAGTGCACATCAATGAGTACACATTAATGAGTACAAAGCTAACATTGCTTAGTGCATATTGCTGTGTACACATTAATGAGTACATATTTATGTGTACATATGTATGTGTACACAGTTCACATTACTAAAATGAACTGAACTGAACTGAACTGAACTGAACTGAACTGGACTGGACTTGACTGAACTGAACTGAACTGAACTGAACTGAGCTGAGCTGAGCTGAGCTGAGCTGAACTGAACTGAACTGAACTGAACTGAACTGAACTGAACTGAACTGAACTGAACTGTACAGAACAGAACAGAACAGAACAGAACAGAGCAGAACAGAACAGAATAGAACAACAAATTTACTATATTTTAATAACATTTTAAGGTCTAAGACTGAATTTCATATAATTTTTCATAGGGGATGTACTAATATATTTAGCCAAATGTAATATTATGATATAGATAACAATTAAGTAAATATTAATTTTATATGCAATGAGTTTATACACACATTATTAAATATATATGATGATGACGTAGAAAATGATTACAATGCATAGTTGTCACTTCTTTTGAAATCGGCGGGTCTATTGTCATTGAACAAAGCGGTATACACAATGGGTATGACGTAGGTAGGGTTGATATTCATGTATACTTTCTACCGTTATACACAATATATATGCATGTGTGTTGATCAATTTAAGAGTACATTGTTTTATACAATTATTTGAAATCCTGCATGTTCATCATTTGGCCTAAATTTTTCGCGTAATTAGTCACAAAGTTCATATATGCCTCATTTAATAGTTTTTGATAATTCAACATGTTGACTGCAAAAATACCAAGGGAAGTAACTCGAAAATTATTTACATATATATACCAGTATTAACTCCCTTGAACTGACCCTACCCTCAACAAATAGCAAAACTCACAGTACACAATGCACAATGAACAGTACACAGTGAATAATACAAAGTACACATCACATAGTGCACATCAATGAGTACACATTAATGAGTACAAAGCTAACATTGCTTAGTGCATATTGCTGTGTACACATTAATGAGTACATATTTATGTGTACATATGTATGTGTACAAAGTTCACATTACTAAAATGAACTGAACTGAACTGAACTGAACTGAACTGAACTGAACTGAACTGAACTGAACTGAACAGAACAGAACTGAACTGAACTGAACTGAACAGAACAGAACAACAAACACACTGCACAATTAACAGTACACAGTGAATAATACAAAATACTCATCACATAGTGCACATCAATGAGTACACATTAATGAGTACAAAGCTAACATTGCTTAGTGCATATTGCTGTGTACACATTAATGAGTACATATTTATGTGTACATATGTATGTGTACACTGTTCACATTACTAAAATGAACTGAACTGAACTGAACTGAACTGAACTGGACTTGACTGAACTGAACTGAACTGAACTGAACTGAGCTGAGCTGAGCTGAGCTGAGCTGAGCTGAGCTGAACTGAACTGAACTGAACTGAACTGAACTGAACTGAACTGAACTGAACTGTACAGAACAGAACAGAACAGAACAGAACAGAGCAGAACAGAACAGAATAGAACAACATATTTACTATATTTTAATAACATTTTAAGGTCTAAGACTGAATTTCATATAATTTTTCATAGGGGAAGTACCAATATATTTAGCCAAATGTAATATTATGATATAGATAACAATTAAGTAAATATTAATTTTATATGCAATGAGTTTATACACACATTATTAAATATATATGATGATGACGTAGAAAATGATTACAATGCATAGTTGTCACTTCTTTTGAAATCGGCGGGTCTATTGTCATTGAACAAAGCGGTATACACAATGGGTATGACGTAGGTAGGGTTGATATTCATGTATACTTTCTACCGTTATACACAATATATATGCATGTGTGTTGATCAATTTAAGAGTACATTGTTTTATACAATTATTTGAAATCCTGCATGTTCATCATTTGGCCTAAATTTTTCGCGTAATAAGTCACAAAGTTCATATATGCCTCATTTAATAGTTTTTGATAATTCAACATGTTGATTGCTAAAATACCAAGGGAAGTAACTCGAAAATTATTTACATATATATACCAGTATTAACTCCCTTGAACTGACCCTACCCTCAACAAATAGCAAAACTCACAGTACACAATGCACAATGAACAGTACACAGTGAATAATAAAAAGTACACATCACATAGTGCACATCAATGAGTACACATTAATGAGTACAAAGCTAACATTGCTTAGTGCATATTGCTGTGTACACATTAATGAGTACATATTTATGTGTACATATGTATGTGTACAAAGTTCACATTACTAAAATGAACTGAACTGAACTGAACTGAACTGAACTGAACTGAACTGAACAGAACAGAACTGAACTGAACTGAACTGAACAGAACAGAACAGAACAACAAACACACTGCACAATTAACAGTACACAGTTAATAATACAAAATACTCATCACATAGTGCACATCAATGAGTACACATTAATGAGTACAAAGCTAACATTGCTTAGTGCATATTGCTGTGTACACATTAATGAGTACATATTTATGTGTACATATGTATGTGTACACAGTTCACATTACTAAAATGAACTGAACTGAACTGAACTGAACTGGACATTACTGAACTGAACTGAACTGAACTGAGCTGAGCTGAGCTGAGCTGAGCTGAGCTGAACTGAACTGAACTGAACTGAACTGAACTGAACTGAACTGAACTGAACTGAACTGAACTGTACAGAACAGAACAGAACAGAACAGAACAGAGCAGAACAGAACAGAATAGAACAACAAATTTACTATATTTTAATAACATTTTAAGGTCTAAGACTGAATTTCATATAATTTTTCATAGGGGAAGTACTAATATATTTAGCCAAATGTAATATTATGATATAGATAACAATTAAGTAAATATTAATTTTATATGCAATGAGTTTATACACACATTATTAAATATATATGATGATGACGTAGAAAATGATTACAATGCATAGTTGTCACTTCTTTTGAAATCGGCGGGTCTATTGTCATTGAACAAAGCGGTATACACAATGTGTATGACGTAGGTAGGGTTGATATTCATGTATACTTTCTACCGTTATACACAATATATATGCATGTGTGTTGATCAATTTAAGAGTACATTGTTTTATACAATTATTTGAAATCCTGCATGTTCATCATTTGGCCTAAATTTTTCGCGTAATTAGTCACAAAGTTCATATATGCCTCATTTAATAGTTTTTGATAATTCAACATGTTGACTGCTAAAATACCAAGGGAAGTAACTCGAAAATTATTTACATATATATACCAGTATTAACTCCCTTGAACTGACCCTACCCTCAACAAATAGCAAAACTCACAGTACACAATGCACAATGAACAGTACACAGTGAATAATACAAAGTACACATCACATAGTGCACATCAATGAGTACACATTAATGAGTACAAAGCTAACATTGCTTAGTGCATATTGCTGTGTACACATTAATGAGTACATATTTATGTGTACATATGTATGTGTACAAAGTTCACATTACTAAAATGAACTGAACTGAACTGAACTGAACTGAACTGAACTGAACTGAACAGAACAGAACTGAACTGAACTGAACAGAACAGAACAGAACAACAAACACACTGCACAATTAACAGTACACAGTGAATAATACAAAATACTCATCACATAGTGCACATCAATAAGTACACATTAATGAGTACAAAGCTAACATTGCTTAGTGCATATTGCTGTGTACACATTAATGAGTACATATTTATGTGTACATATGTATGTGTACACAGTTCACATTACTAAAATGAACTGAACTGAACTGAACTGAACTGAACTGAACTTGACTGAACTGAACTGAACTGAACTGAGCTGAGCTGAGCTGAGCTGAGCTGAGCTGAGCTGAGCTGAGCTGAACTGAACTGAACTGAACTGAACTGAACTGAACTGAACTGAACTGAACTGTACAGAACAGAACAGAACAGAACAGAACAGAACAGAACAGAACAGAGCAGAACAGAACAGAATAGAACAACAAATTTACTATATTTTAATAACATTTTAAGGTCTAAGACTGAATTTCATATAATTTTTCATAGGGGAAGTACTAATATATTTAGCCAAATGTAATATTATGATATAGATAACAATTAAGTAAATATTAATTTTATATGCAATGAGTTTATACACACATTATTAAATATATATGATGATGACGTAGAAAATGATTACAATGCATAGTTGTCACTTCTTTTGAAATCGGCGGGTCTATTGTCATTGAACAAAGCGGTATACACAATGGGTATGACGTAGGTAGGGTTGATATTCATGTATACTTTCTACCGTTATACACAATATATATGCATGTGTGTTGATCAATTTAAGAGTACATTGTTTTATACAATTATTTGAAATCCTGCATGTTCATCATTTGGCCTAAATTTTTCGCGTAATTAGTCACAAAGTTCATATATGCCTCATTTAATAGTTTTTGATAATTCAACATGTTGACTGCTAAAATACCAAGGGAAGTAACTCGAAAATTATTTACATATATATACCAGTATTAACTCCCTTGAACTGACCCTACCCTCAACAAATAGCAAAACTCACAGTACACAATGCACAATGAACAGTACACAGTGAATAATACAAAGTACACATCACATAGTGCACATCAATGAGTACACATTAATGAGTACAAAGCTAACATTGCTTAGTGCATATTGCTGTGTACACATTAATGAGTACATATTTATGTGTACATATGTATGTGTACAAAGTTCACATTACTAAAATGAACTGAACTGAACTGAACTGAACTGAACTGAACTGAACTGAACTGAACAGAACAGAACTGAACTGAACTGAACTGAACAGAACAGAACAGAACAACAAACACACTGCACAATTAACAGTACACAGTGAATAATACAAAATACTCATCACATAGTGCACATCAATGAGTACACATTAATGAGTACAAAGCTAACATTGCTTAGTGCATATTGCTGTGTACACATTAATGAGTACATATTTATGTGTACATATGTATGTGTACACAGTTCACATTACTAAAATGAACTGAACTGATCTGAACTGAACTGAACTGGACTTGACTGAACTGAACTGAACTGAGCTGAGCTGAGCTGAGCTGAGCTGAGCTGAGCTGAGCTGAACTGAACTGAACTGAACTGAACTGAACTGAACTGAACTGAACTGTACAGAACAGAACAGAACAGAACAGAACAGAACAGAGCAGAACAGAACAGAATAGAACAACAAATTTACTATATTTTAATAACATTTTAAGGTCTAAGACTGAATTTCATATAATTTTTCATAGGGGAAGTACTAATATATTTAGCCAAATGTAATATTATGATATAGATAACAATTAAGTAAATATTAATTTTATATGCAATGAGTTTATACACACATTATTAAATATATACGATGATGACGTAGAAAATGATTACAATGCATAGTTGTCACTTCTTTTGAAATCGGCGGGTCTATTGTCATTGAACAAAGCGGTATACACAATGGGTATGACGTAGGTAGGGTTGATATTCATGTATACTTTCTACCGTTATACACAATATATATGCATGTGTGTTGATCAATTTAAGAGTACATTGTTTTATACAATTATTTGAAATCCTGCATGTTCATCATTTGGCCTAAATTTTTCGCGTAATTAGTCACAAAGTTCATATATGCCTCATTTAATAGTTTTTGATAATTCAACATGTTGACTGCTAAAATACCAAGGGAAGTAACTCGAAAATTATTTACATATATATACCAGTATTAACTCCCTTGAACTGACCCTACCCTCAACAAATAGCAAAACTCACAGTACACAATGCACAATGAACAGTACACAGTGAATAATACAAAGTACACATCACATAGTGCACATCAATGAGTACACATTAATGAGTACAAAGCTAACATTGCTTAGTGCATATTGCTGTGTACATATTAATGAGTACATATTTATGTGTACATATGTATGTGTACAAAGTTCACATTACTAAAATGAACTGAACTGAACTGAACTGAACTGAACTGAACTGAACAGAACAGAACTGAACTGAACTGAACTGAACAGAACAGAACAGAACAACAAACACACTGCACAATTAACAGTACATAGTGAATAATACAAAATACTCATCACATAGTGCACATCAATGAGTACACATTAATGAGTACAAAGCTAACATTGCTTAGTGCATATTGCTGTGTACACATTAATGAGTACATATTTATGTGTACATATGTATGTGTACACAGTTCACATTACTAAAATGAACTGAACTGAACTGAACTGAACTGAACTGAACTGGACTTGACTGAACTGAACTGAACTGAACTGAACTGAGCTGAGTTGAGCTGAGTTGAACTGAACTGAACTGAACTGAACTGAACTGAACTGAACTGAACTGAACTGAACTGAACTGAACTGTACAGAACAGAACAGAACAGAACAGAACAGAACAGAACAGAGCAGAACAGAACAGAAAAGAACAACAAATTTACTATATTTTAATAACATTTTAAGGTCTAAGACTGAATTTCATATAATTTTTCATAGGGGAAGTACTAATATATTTAGCCAAATGTAATATTATGATATAGATAACAATTAAGTAAATATTAATTTTATATGCAATGAGTTTATACACACATTATTAAATATATATGATGATGACGTAGAAAATGATTACAATGCATAGTTGTCACTTCTTTTGAAATCGGCGGGTCTATTGTCATTGAACAAAGCGGTATACACAATGGGTATGACGTAGGTAGGGTTGATATTCATGTATACTTTCTACCGTTATACACAATATATATGCATGTGTGTTGATCAATTTAAGAGTACATTGTTTTATACAATTATTTGAAATCCTGCATGTTCATCATTTGGCCTAAATTTTTCGCGTAATTAGTCACAAAGTTCATATATGCCTCATTTAATAGTTTTTGATAATTCAACATGTTGACTGCTAAAATACCAAGGGAAGTAACTCGAAAATTATTTACATATATATACCAGTATTAACTCCCTTGAACTGACCCTACCCTCAACAAATAGCAAAACTCACAGTACACAATGCACAATGAACAGTACACAGTGAATAATACAAAGTACACATCACATAGTGCACATCAATGAGTACACATTAATGAGTACAAAGCTAACATTGCTTAGTGCATATTGCTGTGTACACATTAATGAGTACATATTTATGTGTACATATGTATGTGTACAAAGTTCACATTACTAAAATGAACTGAACTGAACTGAACTGAACTGAACTGAACTGAACTGAACTGAACAGAACAGAACTGAACTGAACTGAACAGAACAGAACAGAACAACAAACACACTGCACAATTAACAGTACACAGTGAATAATACAAAATACTCATCACATAGTGCACATCAATGAGTACACATTAATGAGTACAAAGCTAACATTGCTTAGTGCATATTGCTGTGTACACATTAATGAGTACATATTTATGTGTACATATGTATGTGTACACAGTTCACATTACTAAAATGAACTGAACTGAACTGAACTGAACTGAACTGAACTGGACTTGACTGAACTGAACTGAACTGAACTGAGCTGAGCTGAGCTGAGCTGAGCTGAGCTGAGCTGAGCTGAACTGAACTGAACTGAACTGAACTGAACTGAACTGAACTGAACTGAACTGAACTGTACAGAACAGAACAGAACAGAACAGAACAGAACAGAGCAGAACAGAACAGAATAGAACAACAAATTTACTATATTTTAATAACATTTTAAGGTCTAAGACTGAATTTCATATAATTTTTCATAGGGGAAGTACTAATATATTTAGCCAAATGTAATATTATGATATAGATAACAATTAAGTAAATATTAATTTTATATGCAATGAGTTTATACACACATTATTAAATATATATGATGATGACGTAGAAAATGATTACAATGCATAGTTGTCACTTCTTTTGAAATCGGCGGGTCTATTGTCATTGAACAAAGCGGTATACACAATGGGTATGACGTAGGTAGGGTTGATATTCATGTATACTTTCTACCGTTATACACAATATATATGCATGTGTGTTGATCAATTTAAGAGTACATTGTTTTATACAATTATTTGAAATCCTGCATGTTCATCATTTGGCCTAAATTTTTCGCGTAATTAGTCACAAAGTTCATATATGCCTCATTTAATAGTTTTTGATAATTCAACATGTTGACTGCTAAAATACCAAGGGAAGTAACTCGAAAATTATTTACATATATATACCAGTATTAACTCCCTTGAACTGACCCTACCCTCAACAAATAGCAAAACTCACAGTACACAATGCACAATGAACAGTACACAGTGAATAATACAAAGTACACATCACATAGTGCACATCAATGAGTACACATTAATGAGTACAAAGCTAACATTGCTTAGTGCATATTGCTGTGTACACATTAATGAGTACATATTTATGTGTACATATGTATGTGTACACAGTTCACATTACTAAAATGAACTGAACTGAACTGAACTGAACTGAACTGAACTGGACTTGACTGAACTGAACTGAACTGAACTGAGCTGAGCTGAGCTGAGCTGAGCTGAGCTGAACTGAACTGAACTGAACTGAACTGAACTGAACTGTACAGAACAGAACAGAACAGAACAGAACAGAACAGAACAGAACAGAGCAGAACAGAACAGAATAGAACAACAAATTTACTATATTTTAATAACATTTTAAGGTCTAAGACTGAATTTCATATAATTTTTCATAGGGGAAGTACTAATATATTTAGCCAAATGTAATATTATGATATAGATAACAATTAAGTAAATATTAATTTTATATGCAATGAGTTTATACACACATTATTAAATATATATGATGATGACGTAGAAAATGATTACAATGCATAGTTGTCACTTCTTTTGAAATCGGCGGGTCTATTGTCATTGAACAAAGCGGTATACACAATGGGTATGACGTAGGTAGGGTTGATATTCATGTATACTTTCTACCGTTATACACAATATATATGCATGTGTGTTGATCAATTTAAGAGTACATTGTTTTATACAATTATTTGAAATCCTGCATGTTCATCATTTGGCCTAAATTTTTCGCGTAATTAGTCACAAAGTTCATATATGCCTCATTTAATAGTTTTTGATAATTCAACATGTTGACTGCTAAAATACCAAGGGAAGTAACTCGAAAATTATTTACATATATATACCAGTATTAACTCCCTTGAACTGACCCTACCCTCAACAAATAGCAAAACTCACAGTACACAATGCACAATGAACAGTACACAGTGAATAATACAAAGTACACATCACATAGTGCACATCAATGAGTACACATTAATGAGTACAAAGCTAACATTGCTTAGTGCATATTGCTGTGTACACATTAATGAGTACATATTTATGTGTACATATGTATGTGTACAAAGTTCACATTACTAAAATGAACTGAACTGAACTGAACTGAACTGAACTGAACTGAACTGAACAGAACTGAACTGAACTGAACTGAACTGAACAGAACAGAACAGAACAACAAACACACTGCACAATTAACAGTACACAGTGAATAATACAAAATACTCATCACATAGTGCACATCAATGAGTACACATTAATGAGTACAAAGCTAACATTGCTTAGTGCATATTGCTGTGTACACATTAATGAGTACATATTTATGTGTACATATGTATGTGTACACAGTTCACATTACTAAAATGAACTGAACTGAACTGAACTGAACTGAACTGGACTTGACTGAACTGAACTGAACTGAACTGAGCTGAGCTGAGCTGAGCTGAGCTGAGCTGAGCTGAACTGAACTGAACTGAACTGAACTGAACTGAACTGAACTGAACTGAACTGTACAGAACAGAACAGAACAGAACAGAACAGAGCAGAACAGAACAGAATAGAACAACAAATTTACTATATTTTAATAACATTTTAAGGTCTAAGACTGAATTTCATATAATTTTTCATAGGGGAAGTACTAATATATTTAGCCAAATGTAATATTATGATATAGATAACAATTAAGTAAATATTAATTTTATATGCAATGAGTTTATACACACATTATTAAATATATATGATGATGACGTAGAAAATGATTACAATGCATAGTTGTCACTTCTTTTGAAATCGGCGGGTCTATTGTCATTGAACAAAGCGGTATACACAATGGGTATGACGTAGGTAGGGTTGATATTCATGTATACTTTCTACCGTTATACACAATATATATGCATGTGTGTTGATCAATTTAAGAGTACATTGTTTTATACAATTATTTGAAATCCTGCATGTTCATCATTTGGCCTAAATTTTTCGCGTAATTAGTCACAAAGTTCATATATGCCTCATTTAATAGTTTTTGATAATTCAACATGTTGACTGCTAAAATACCAAGGGAAGTAACTCGAAAATTATTTACATATATATACCAGTATTAACTCCCTTGAACTGACCCTACCCTCAACAAATAGCAAAACTCACAGTACACAATGCACAATGAACAGTACACAGTGAATAATACAAAGTACACATCACATAGTGCACATCAATGAGTACACATTAATGAGTACAAAGCTAACATTGCTTAGTGCATATTGCTGTGTACACATTAATGAGTACATATTTATGTGTACATATGTATGTGTACAAAGGTCACATTACTAAAATGAACTGAACTGAACTGAACTGAACTGAACTGAACTGAACTGAACTGAACTGAACAGAACTGAACTGAACTGAACTGAACTGAACAGAACAGAACAGAACAACAAACACACTGCACAATTAACAGTACACAGTGAATAATACAAAATACTCATCACATAGTGCACATCAATGAGTACACATTAATGAGTACAAAGCTAACATTACTTAGTGCATATTGCTGTGTACACATTAATGAGTACATATTTATGTGTACATATGTATGTGTACACAGTTCACATTACTAAAATGAACTGAACTGAACTGAACTGAACTGAACTGAACTGGACTTGACTGAACTGAACTGAACTGAACTGAACTGAGCTGAGCTGAGCTGAGCTGAGCTGAACTGAACTGAACTGAACTGAACTCAACTCAACTGAACTGAACTGAACTGAACTGTACAGAACAGAACAGAACAGAACAGAACAGAGCAGAACAGAACAGAATAGAACAACAAATTTACTATATTTTAATAACATTTTAAGGTCTAAGACTGAATTTCATATAATTTTTCATAGGGGAAGTACTAATATATTTAGCCAAATGTAATATTATGATATAGATAACAATTAAGTAAATATTAATTTTATATGCAATGAGTTTATACACACATTATTAAATATATATGATGATGACGTAGAAAATGATTACAATGCATAGTTGTCACTTCTTTTGAAATCGGCGGGTCTATTGTCATTGAACAAAGCGGTATACACAATGGGTATGACGTAGGTAGGGTTGATATTCATGTATACTTTCTACCGTTATACACAATATATATGCATGTGTGTTGATCAATTTAAGAGTACATTGTTTTATACAATTATTTGAAATCCTGCATGTTCATCATTTGGCCTAAATTTTTCGCGTAATTAGTCACAAAGTTCATATATGCCTCATTTAATAGTTTTTGATAATTCAACATGTTGACTGCTAAAATACCAAGGGAAGTAACTCGAAAATTATTTACATATATATACCAGTATTAACTCCCTTGAACTGACCCTACCCTCAACAAATAGCAAAACTCACAGTACACAATGCACAATGAACAGTACACAGTGAATAATACAAAGTACACATCACATAGTGCACATCAATGAGTACACATTAATGAGTACAAAGCTAACATTGCTTAGTGCATATTGCTGTGTACACATTAATGAGTACATATTTATGTGTACATATGTATGTGTACAAAGTTCACATTACTAAAATGAACTGAACTGAACTGAACTGAACTGAACAGAACAGAACTGAACTGAACTGAACTGAACAGAACAGAACAGAACAACAAACACACTGCACAATTAACAGTACACAGTGAATAATACAAAATACTCATCACATAGTGCACATCAATGAGTACACATTAATGAGTACAAAGCTAACATTGCTTAGTGCATATTGCTGTGTACACATTAATGAGTACATATTTATGTGTACATATGTATGTGTACACAGTTCACATTACTAAAATGAACTGAACTGAACTGAACTGAACTGAACTGGACTTGACTGAACTGAACTGAACTGAACTGAGCTGAGCTGAGCTGAGCTGAGCTGAACTGAACTGAACTGAACTGAACTGAACTGAACTGAACTGAACTGAACTGAACTGAACTGAACTGTACAGAACAGAACAGAACAGAACAGAACAGAACAGAACAGAACAGAGCAGAACAGAACAGAATAGAACAACAAATTTACTATATTTTAATAACATTTTAAGGTCTAAGACTGAATTTCATATAATTTTTCATAGGGGAAGTACTAATATATTTAGCCAAATGTAATATTATGATATAGATAACAATTAAGTAAATATTAATTTTATATGCAATGAGTTTATACACACATTATTAAATATATATGATGATGACGTAGAAAATGATTACAATGCATAGTTGTCACTTCTTTTGAAATCGGCGGGTCTATTGTCATTGAACAAAGCGGTATACACAATGGGTATGACGTAGGTAGGGTTGATATTCATGTATACTTTCTACCGTTATACACAATATATATGCATGTGTGTTGATCAATTTAAGAGTATATTGTTTTATACAATTATTTGAAATCCTGCATGTTCATCATTTGGCCTAAATTTTTCGCGTAATTAGTCACAAAGTTCATATATGCCTCATTTAATAGTTTTTGATAATTCAACATGTTGACTGCTAAAATACCAAGGGAAGTAACTCGAAAATTATTTACATATATATACCAGTATTAACTCCCTTGAACTGACCCTACCCTCAACAAATAGCAAAACTCACAGTACACAATGCACAATGAACAGTACACAGTGAATAATACAAAGTACACATCACATAGTGCACATCAATGAGTACACATTAATGAGTACAAAGCTAACATTGCTTAGTGCATATTGCTGTGTACACATGAATGAGTACATATTTATGTGTACATATGTATGTGTACAAAGTTCACATTACTAAAATGAACTGAACTGAACTGAACTGAACTGAACTGAACAGAACAGAACTGAACTGAACTGAACTGAACAGAACAGAACAGAACAACAAACACACTGCACAATTAACAGTACACAGTGAATAATACAAAATACTCATCACATAGTGCACATCAATGAGTACACATTAATGAGTACAAAGCTAACATTGCTTAGTGCATATTGCTGTGTACACATTAATGAGTACATATTTATGTGTACATATGTATGTGTACACAGTTCACATTACTAAAATGAACTGAACTGAACTGAACTGAACTGAACTGGACTTGACTGAACTGAACTGAACTGAACTGAGCTGAGCTGAGCTGAGCTGAGCTGAACTGAACTGAACTGAACTGAACTGATCTGAACTGAACTGAACTGAACTGTACAGAACAGAACAGAACAGAACAGAACAGAGCAGAACAGAACAGAATAGAACAACAAATTTACTATATTTTAATAACATTTTAAGGTCTAAGACTGAATTTCATATAATTTTTCATAGGGGAAGTACTAATATATTTAGCCAAATGTAATATTATGATATAGATAACAATTAAGTAAATATTAATTTTATATGCAATGAGTTTATACACACATTATTAAATATATATGATGATGACGTAGAAAATGATTACAATGCATAGTTGTCACTTCTTTTGAAATCGGCGGGTCTATTGTCATTGAACAAAGCGGTATACACAATGGGTATGACGTAGGTAGGGTTGATATTCATGTATACTTTCTACCGTTATACACAATATATATGCATGTGTGTTGATCAATTTAAGAGTACATTGTTTTATACAATTATTTGAAATCCTGCATGTTCATCATTTGGCCTAAATTTTTCGCGTAATTAGTCACAAAGTTCATATATGCCTCATTTAATAGTTTTTGATAATTCAACATGTTGACTGCTAAAATACCAAGGGAAGTAACTCGAAAATTATTTACATATATATACCAGTATTAACTCCCTTGAACTGACCCTACCCTCAACAAATAGCAAAACTCACAGTACACAATGCACAATGAACAGTACACAGTGAATAATACAAAGTACACATCACATAGTGCACATCAATGAGTACACATTAATGAGTACAAAGCTAACATTGCTTAGTGCATATTGCTGTGTACACATTAATGAGTACATATTTATGTGTACATATGTATGTGTACAAAGTTCACATTACTAAAATGAACTGAACTGAACTGAACTGAACTGAACTGAACTGAACTGAACTGAACTGAACTGAACAGAACAGAACTGAACTGAACTGAACTGAACAGAACAGAACAGAACAACAAACACACTGCACAATTAACAGTACACAGTGAATAATACAAAATACTCATCACATAGTGCACATCAATGAGTACACATTAATGAGTACAAAGCTAACATTGCTTAGTGCATATTGCTGTGTACACATTAATGAGTACATATTTATGTGTACATATGTATGTGTACACAGTTCACATTACTAAAATGAACTGAACTGAACTGAACTGAACTGGACTTGACTGAACTGAACTGAACTGAGCTGAGCTGAGCTGAGCTGAGCTGAGCTGAGCTGAACTGAACTGAACTGAACTGAACTGAACTGAACTGAACTGAACTGTACAGAACAGAACAGAACAGAACAGAACAGAACAGAGCAGAACAGAACAGAATAGAACAACAAATTTACTATATTTTAATAACATTTTAAGGTCTAAGACTGAATTTCATATAATTTTTCATAGGGGAAGTACTAATATATTTAGCCAAATGTAATATTATGATATAGATAACAATTAAGTAAATATTAATTTTATATGCAATGAGTTTATACACACATTATTAAATATATATGATGATGACGTAGAAAATGATTACAATGCATAGTTGTCACTTCTTTTGAAATCGGCGGGTCTATTGTCATTGAACAAAGCGGTATACACAATGGGTATGACGTAGGTGGGGTTGATATTCATGTATACTTTCTACCGTTATACACAATATATATGCATGTGTGTTGATCAATTTAAGAGTACATTGTTTTATAACAATTATTTGAAATCCTGCATGTTCATCATTTGGCCTAAATTTTTCGCGTAATTAGTCACAAAGTTCATATATGCCTCATTTAATAGTTTTTGATAATTCAACATGTTGACTGCTAAAATACCAAGGGAAGTAACTCGAAAATTATTTACATATATATACCAGTATTAACTCCCTTGAACTGACCCTACCCTCAACAAATAGCAAAACTCACAGTACACAATGCACAATGAACAGTACACAGTGAATAATACAAAGTACACATCACATAGTGCACATCAATGAGTACACATTAATGAGTACAAAGCTAACATTGCTTAGTGCATATTGCTGTGTACACATTAATGAGTACATATTTATGTGTACATATGTATGTGTACAAAGTTCACATTACTAAAATGAACTGAACTGAACTGAACTGAACTGAACTGAACTGAACTGAACTGAACTGAACTGAACAGAACAGAACTGAACTGAACTGAACTGAACTGAACAGAACAGAACAGAACAACAAACACACTGCACAATTAACAGTACACAGTGAATAATACAAAATACTCATCACATAGTGCACATCAATGAGTACACATTAATGAGTACAAAGCTAACATTGCTTAGTGCATATTGCTGTGTACACATTAATGAGTACATATTTATGTGTACATATGTATGTGTACACAGTTCACATTACTAAAATGAACTGAACTGAACTGAACTGAACTGAACTGAACTGGACTTGACTGAACTGAACTGAACTGAACTGAGCTGAGCTGAGCTGAGCTGAGCTGAGCTGAGCTGAACTGAACTGAACTGAACTGAACTGAACTGAACTGAACTGAACTGAACTGTACAGAACAGAACAGAACAGAACAGAACAGAACAGAACAGAGCAGAACAGAACAGAATAGAACAACAAATTTACTATATTTTAATAACATTTTAAGGTCTAAGACTGAATTTCATATAATTTTTCATAGGGGAAGTACTAATATATTTAGCCAAATGTAATATTATGATATAGATAACAATTAAGTAAATATTAATTTTATATGCAATGAGTTTATACACACATTATTAAATATATATGATGATGACGTAGAAAATGATTACAATGCATAGTTGTCACTTCTTTTGAAATCGGCGGGTCTATAGTCATTGAACAAAGCGGTATACACAATGGGTATGACGTAGGTAGGGTTGATATTCATGTATACTTTCTACCGTTATACACAATATATATGCATGTGTGTTGATCAATTTAAGAGTACATTGTTTTATACAATTATTTGAAATCCTGCATGTTCATCATTTGGCCTAAATTTTTCGCGTAATTAGTCACAAAGTTCATATATGCCTCATTTAATAGTTTTTGATAATTCAACATGTTGACTGCTAAAATACCAAGGGAAGTAACTCGAAAATTATTTACATATATATACCAGTATTAACTCCCTTGAACTGACCCTACCCTCAACAAATAGCAAAACTCACAGTACACAATGCACAATGAACAGTACACAGTGAATAATACAAAGTACACATCACATAGTGCACATCAATGAGTACACATTAATGAGTACAAAGCTAACATTGCTTAGTGCATATTGCTGTGTACACATTAATGAGTACATATTTATGTGTACATATGTATGTGTACAAAGTTCACATTACTAAAATGAACTGAACTGAACTGAACTGAACTGAACTGAACTGAACAGAACAGAACTGAACTGAACTAAACTGAACAGAACAGAACAGAACAACAAACACACTGCACAATTAACAGTACACAGTGAATAATACAAAATACTCATCACATAGTGCACATCAATGAGTACACATTAATGAGTACAAAGCTAACATTGCTTAGTGCATATTGCTGTGTACACATTAATGAGTACATATTTATGTGTACATATGTATGTGTACACAGTTCACATTACTAAAATGAACTGAACTGAACTGAACTGAACTGAACTGGACTTGACTGAACTGAACTGAACTGAACTGAACTGAGCTGAGCTGAGCTGAGCTGAGCTGAGCTGAACTGAACTGAACTGAACTGAACTGAACTGAACTGAACTGAACTGAACTGAACTGTACAGAACAGAACAGAACAGAACAGAACAGAGCAGAGCAGAACAGAACAGAATAGAACAACAAATTTACTATATTTTAATAACATTTTAAGGTCTAAGACTGAATTTCATATAATTTTTCATAGGGGAAGCACTAATATATTTAGCCAAATGTAATATTATGATATAGATAACAATTAAGTAAATATTAATTTTATATGCAATGAGTTTATACACACATTATTAAATATATATGATGATGACGTAGAAAATGATTACAATGCATAGTTGTCACTTCTTTTGAAATCGGCGGGTCTATTGTCATTGAACAAAGCGGTATACACAATGGGTATGACGTAGGTAGGGTTGATATTCATGTATACTTTCTACCGTTATACACAATATATATGCATGTGTGTTGATCAATTTAAGAGTACATTGTTTTATACAATTATTTGAAATCCTGCATGTTCATCATTTGGCCTAAATTTTTCGCGTAATTAGTCACAAAGTTCATATATGCCTCATTTAATAGTTTTTGATAATTCAACATGTTGACTGCTAAAATACCAAGGGGAGTAACTCGAAAATTATTTACATATATATACCAGTATTAACTCCCTTGAACTGACCCAACCCTCAACAAATAGCAAAACTCACAGTACACAATGCACAATGAACAGTACACAGTGAATAATACAAAGTACACATCACATAGTGCACATCAATGAGTACACATTAATGAGTACAAAGCTAACATTGCTTAGTGCATATTGCTGTGTACACATTAATGAGTACATATTTATGTGTACATATGTATGTGTACAAAGTTCACATTACTAAAATGAACTGAACTGAACTGAACTGAACTGAACTGAACTGAACAGAACAGAACTGAACTGAACTGAACAGAACAGAACAGAACAGAACAACAAACACACTGCACAATTAACAGTACACAGTGAATAATACAAAATACTCATCACATAGTGCACATCAATGAGTACACATTAATGAGTACAAAGCTAACATTGCTTAGTGCATATTGCTGTGTACACATTAATGAGTACATATTTATGTGTACATATGTATGTGTACACAGTTCACATTACTAAAATGAACTGAACTGAACTGAACTGAACTGGACTTGACTGAACTGAACTGAACTGAACTGAGCTGAGCTGAGCTGAGCTGAGCTGAGCTGAGCTGAACTGAACTGAACTGAACTGAACTGAACTGAACTGAACTGTACAGAACAGAACAGAACAGAACAGAACAGAACAGAGCAGAACAGAACAGAATAGAACAACAAATTTACTATATTTTAATAACATTTTAAGGTCTAAGACTGAATTTCATATAATTTTTCATAGGGGAAGTACTAATATATTTAGCCAAATGTAATATTATGATATAGATAACAATTAAGTAAATATTAATTTTATATGCAATGAGTTTATACACACATTATTAAATATATATGATGATGACGTAGAAAATGATTACAATGCATAGTTGTCACTTCTTTTGAAATCGGCGGGTCTATTGTCATTGAACAAAGCGGTATACACAATGGGTATGACGTAGGTAGGGTTGATATTCATGTATACTTTCTACCGTTATACACAATATATATGCATGTGTGTTGATCAATTTAAGAGTACATTGTTTTATACAATTATTTGAAATCCTGCATGTTCATCATTTGGCCTAAATTTTTCGCGTAATTAGTCACAAAGTTCATATATGCCTCATTTAATAGTTTTTGATAATTCAACATGTTGACTGCTAAAATACCAAGGGAAGTAACTCGAAAATTATTTACATATATATACCAGTATTAACTCCCTTGAACTGACCCTACCCTCAACAAATAGCAAAACTCACAGTACACAATGCACAATGAACAGTACACAGTGAATAATACAAAGTACACATCACATAGTGCACATCAATGAGTACACATTAATGAGTACAAAGCTAACATTGCTTAGTGCATATTGCTGTGTACACATTAATGAGTACATATTTATGTGTACATATGTATGTGTACAAAGTTCACATTACTAAAATGAACTGAACTGAACTGAACTGAACTGAACTGAACAGAACAGAACTGAACTGAACTGAACTGAACAGAACAGAACAGAACAACAAACACACTGCACAATTAACAGTACACAGTGAATAATACAAAATACTCATCACATAGTGCACATCAATGAGTACACATTAATGAGTACAAAGCTAACATTGCTTAGTGCATATTGCTGTGTACACATTAATGAGTACATATTTATGTGTACATATGTATGTGTACACAGTTCACATTACTAAAATGAACTGAACTGAACTGAACTGAACTGAACTGGACTTGACTGAACTGAACTGAACTGAACTG
Organism: Spisula subtruncata; assembly: GCA_963678985.1. Classification (NCBI taxonomy): domain Eukaryota; kingdom Metazoa; phylum Mollusca; class Bivalvia; order Venerida; family Mactridae; genus Spisula; species Spisula subtruncata. Next base: position 21,775,637 of record OY787664.1, on the reverse strand, counting down.
AACTGAGCTGAGCTGAGCTGAGCTGAGCTGAGCTGAACTGAACTGAACTGAACTGAACTGAACTGAACTGAACTGAACTGAACTGAACTGAACTGAACTGTACAGAACAGAACAGAACAGAACAGAACAGAACAGAACAGAACAGAGCAGAACAGAACAGAATAGAACAACAAATTTACTATATTTTAATAACATTTTAAGGTCTAAGACTGAATTTCATATAATTTTTCATAGGGGAAGTACTAATATATTTAGCCAAATGTAATATTATGATATAGATAACAATTAAGTAAATATTAATTTTATATGCAATGAGTTTATACACACATTATTAAATATATATGATGATGACGTAGAAAATGATTACAATGCATAGTTGTCACTTCTTTTGAAATCGGCGGGTCTATTGTCATTGAACAAAGCAATATACACAATGGGTATGACGTAGGTAGGGTTGATATTCATGTATACTTTCTACCGTTATACACAATATATATGCATGTGTGTTGATCAATTTAAGAGTACATTGTTTTATACAATTATTTGAAATCCTGCATGTTCATCATTTGGCCTAAATTTTTCGCGTAATTAGTCACAAAGTTCATATATGCCTCATTTAATAGTTTTTGATAATTCAACATGTTGACTGCTAAAATACCAAGGGAAGTAACTCGAAAATTATTTACATATATATACCAGTATTAACTCCCTTGAACTGACCCTACCCTCAACAAATAGCAAAACTCACAGTACACAATGCACAATGAACAGTACACAGTGAATAATACAAAGTACACATCACATAGTGCACATCAATGAGTACACATTAATGAGTACAAAGCTAACATTGCTTAGTGCATATTGCTGTGTACACATTAATGAGTACATATTTATGTGTACATATGTATGTGTACAAAGTTCACATTACTAAAATGAACTGAACTGAACTGAACTGAACTGAACTGAACTGAACTGAACAGAACAGAACTGAACTGAACTGAACAGAACAGAACAGAACAACAAACACACTGCACAATTAACAGTACACAGTGAATAATACAAAATACTCATCACATAGTGCACATCAATGAGTACACATTAATGAGTACAAAGCTAACATTGCTTAGTGCATATTGCTGTGAACACATTAATGAGTACATATTTATGTGTACATATGTATGTGTACACAGTTCACATTACTAAAATGAACTGAACTGAACTGAACTGAACTGAACTGGACTTGACTGAACTGAACTGAACTGAACTGAGCTGAGCTGAGCTGAGCTGAGCTGAGCTGAACTGAACTGAACTGAACTGAACTGAACTGAACTGAACTGAACTGTACAGAACAGAACAGAACAGAACAGAGCAGAACAGAACAGAATAGAACAACAAATTTACTATATTTTAATAACATTTTAAGGTCTAAGACTGAATTTCATATAATTTTTCATAGGGGAAGTACTAATATATTTAGCCAAATGTAATATTATGATATAGATAACAATTAAGTAAATATTAATTTTATATGCAATGAGTTTATACACACATTATTAAATATATATGATGATGACGTAGAAAATGATTACAATGCATAGTTGTCACTTCTTTTGAAATCGGCGGGTCTATTGTCATTGAACAAAGCGGTATACACAATGGGTATGACGTAGGTAGGGTTGATATTCATGTATACTTTCTACCGTTATACACAATATATATGCATGTGTGTTGATCAATTTAAGAGTACATTGTTTTATACAATTATTTGAAATCCTGCATGTTCATCATTTGGCCTAAATTTTTCGCGTAATTAGTCACAAAGTTCATATATGCCTCATTTAATAGTTTTTGATAATTCAACATGTTGACTGCTAAAATACCAAGGGAAGTAACTCGAAAATTATTTACATATATATACCAGTATTAACTCCCTTGAACTGACCCTACCCTCAACAAATAGCAAAACTCACAGTACACAATGCACAATGAACAGTACACAGTGAATAATACAAAGTACACATCACATAGTGCACATCAATGAGTACACATTAATCAGTACAAAGCTAACATTGCTTAGTGCATATTGCTGTGTACACATAAATGAGTACATATTTATGTGTACATATGTATGTGTACAAAGTTCACATTACTAAAATGAACTGAACTGAACTGAACTGAACTGAACTGAACTGAACTGAACTGAACTGAACTGAACAGAACAGAACTGAACTGAACTGAACTGAACAGAACAGAACAGAACAACAAACACACTGCACAATTAACAGTACACAGTGAATAATACAAAATACTCATCACATAGTGCACATCAATGAGTACACATTAATGAGTACAAAGCTAACATTGCTTAGTGCATATTGCTGTGTACACATTAATGAGTACATATTTATGTGTACATATGTATGTGTACACAGTTCACATTACTAAAATGAACTGAACTGAACTGAACTGAACTGAACTGAACTGGACTTGACTGAACTGAACTGAACTGAACTGAGCTGAGCTGAGCTGAGCTGAGCTGAGCTGAACTGAACTGAACTGAACTGAACTGAACTGAACTGAACTGAACTGTACAGAACAGAACAGAACAGAACAGAACAGAACAGAGCAGAACAGAACAGAATAGAACAACAAATTTACTATATTTTAATAACATTTTAAGGTCTAAGACTGAATTTCATATAATTTTTCATAGGGGAAGTACTAATATATTTAGCCAAATGTAATATTATGATATAGATAACAATTAAGTAAATATTAATTTTATATGCAATGAGTTTATACACACATTATTAAATATATATGATGATGACGTAGAAAATGATTACAATGCATAGTTGTCACTTCTTTTGAAATCGGCGGGTCTATTGTCATTGAACAAAGCGGTATACACAATGGGTATGACGTAGGTAGGGTTGATATTCATGTATACTTTCTACCGTTATACACAATATATATGCATGTGTGTTGATCAATTTAAGAGTACATTGTTTTATACAATTATTTGAAATCCTGCATGTTCATCATTTGGCCTAAATTTTTCGCGTAATTAGTCACAAAGTTCATATATGCCTCATTTAATAGTTTTTGATAATTCAACATGTTGACTGCTAAAATACCAAGGGAAGTAACTCGAAAATTATTTACATATATATACCAGTATTAACTCCCTTGAACTGACCCTACCCTCAACAAATAGCAAAACTCACAGTACACAATGCACAATGAACAGTACACAGTGAATAATACAAAGTACACATCACATAGTGCACATCAATGAGTACACATTAATGAGTACAAAGCTAACATTGCTTAGTGCATATTGCTGTGTACACATTAATGAGTACATATTTATGTGTACATATGTATGTGTACAAAGTTCACATTACTAAAATGAACTGAACTGAACTGAACTGAACTGAACTGAACAGAACAGAACAGAACTGAACTGAACTGAACTGAACAGAACAGAACAGAACAACAAACACACTGCACAATTAACAGTACACAGTGAATAATACAAAATACTCATCACATAGTGCACATCAATGAGTACACATTAATGAGTACAAAGCTAACATTGCTTAGTGCATATTGCTGTGTACACATTAATGAGTACATATTTATGTGTACATATGTATGTGTACACAGTTCACATTACTAAAATGAACTGAACTGAACTGAACTGAACTGGACTTGACTGAACTGAACTGAACTGAGCTGAGCTGAGCTGAGCTGAGCTGAGCTGAGCTGAGCTGAGCTGAGCTGAACTGAACTGAACTGAACTGAACTGAACTGAACTGAACTGAACTGAACTGAACTGAACAGAACAGAACAGAACAGAACAGAACAGAACAGAACAGAGCAGAACAGAACAGAATAGAACAACAAATTTACTATATTTTAATAACATTTTAAGGTCTAAGACTGAATTTCATATAATTTTTCATAGGGGAAGTACTAATATATTTAGCCAAATGTAATATTATGATATAGATAACAATTAAGTAAATATTAATTTTATATGCAATGAGTTTATACACACATTATTAAATATATATGATGATGACGTAGAAAATGATTACAATGCATAGTTGTCACTTCTTTTGAAATCGGCGGGTCTATTGTCATTGAACAAAGCGGTATACACAATGGGTATGACGTAGGTAGGGTTGATATTCATGTATACTTTCTACCGTTATACACAATATATATGCATGTGTGTTGATCAATTTAAGAGTACATTGTTTTATACAATTATTTGAAATCCTGCATGTTCATCATTTGGCCTAAATTTTTCGCGTAATTAGTCACAAAGTTCATATATGCCTCATTTAATAGTTTTTGATAATTCAACATGTTGACTGCTAAAATACCAAGGGAAGTAACTCGAAAATTATTTACATATATATACCAGTATTAACTCCCTTGAACTGACCCTACCCTCAACAAATAGCAAAACTCACAGTACACAATGCACAATGAACAGTACACAGTGAATAATACAAAGTACACATCACATAGTGCACATCAATGAGTACACATTAATGAGTACAAAGCTAACATTGCTTAGTGCATATTGCTGTGTACACATTAATGAGTACATATTTATGTGTACATATGTATGTGTACAAAGTTCACATTACTAAAATGAACTGAACTGAACTGAACTGAACTGAACTGAACTGAACAGAACAGAACTGAACTGAACTGAACTGAACAGAACAGAACAGAACAACAAACACACTGCACAATTAACAGTACACAGTGAATAATACAAAATACTCATCACATAGTGCACATCAATGAGTACACATTAATGAGTACAAAGCTAACATTGCTTAGTGCATATTGCTGTGTACACATTAATGAGTACATATTTATGTGTACATATGTATGTGTACACAGTTCACATTACTAAAATGAACTGAACTGAACTGAACTGAACTGGACTTGACTGAACTGAACTGAACTGAGCTGAGCTGAGCTGAGCTGAGCTGAGCTGAGCTGAGCTGAGCTGAGCTGAACTGAACTGAACTGAACTGAACTGAACTGAACTGAACTGAACTGAACTGAACTGAACAGAACAGAACAGAACAGAACAGAACAGAACAGAACAGAGCAGAACAGAACAGAATAGAACAACAAATTTACTATATTTTAATAACATTTTAAGGTCTAAGACTGAATTTCATATAATTTTTCATAGGGGAAGTACTAATATATTTAGCCAAATGTAATATTATGATATAGATAACAATTAAGTAAATATTAATTTTATATGCAATGAGTTTATACACACATTATTAAATATATATGATGATGACGTAGAAAATGATTACAATGCATAGTTGTCACTTCTTTTGAAATCGGCGGGTCTATTGTCATTGAACAAAGCGGTATACACAATGGGTATGACGTAGGTAGGGTTGATATTCATGTATACTTTCTACCGTTATACACAATATATATGCATGTGTGTTGATCAATTTAAGAGTACATTGTTTTATACAATTATTTGAAATCCTGCATGTTCATCATTTGGCCTAAATTTTTCGCGTAATTAGTCACAAAGTTCATATATGCCTCATTTAATAGTTTTTGATAATTCAACATGTTGACTGCTAAAATACCAAGGGAAGTAACTCGAAAATTATTTACATATATATACCAGTATTAACTCCCTTGAACTGACCCTACCCTCAACAAATAGCAAAACTCACAGTACACAATGCACAATGAACAGTACACAGTGAATAATACAAAGTACACATCACATAGTGCACATCAATGAGTACACATTAATGAGTACAAAGCTAAAATTGCTTAGTGCATATTGCTGTGTACACATTAATGAGTACATATTTATGTGTACATATGTATGTGTACAAAGTTCACATTACTAAAATGAACTGAACTGAACTGAACTGAACTGAACTGAACTGAACTGAACTGAACAGAACAGAACTGAACTGAACTGAACAGAACAGAACAACAAACACACTGCACAATTAACAGTACACAGTGAATAATACAAAATACTCATCACATAGTGCACATCAATGAGTACACATTAATGAGTACAAAGCTAACATTGCTTAGTGCATATTGCTGTGTACACATTAATGAGTACATATTTATGTGTACATATGTATGTGTACACAGTTCACATTACTAAAATGAACTGAACTGAACTGAACTGAACTGGACTTGACTGAACTGAACTGAACTGAACTGAGCTGAGCTGAGCTGAGCTGAGCTGAACTGAACTGAACTGAACTGAACTGAACTGAACTGAACTGAACTGAACTGAACTGAACTGAACTGAACTGAACTGAACTGAACTGTACAGAACAGAACAGAACAGAACAGAACAGAGCAGAACAGAACAGAATAGAACAACAAATTTACTATATTTTAATAACATTTTAAGGTCTAAGACTGAATTTCATATAATTTTTCATAGGGGAAGTACTAATATATTTAGCCAAATGTAATATTATGATATAGATAACAATTAAGTAAATATTAATTTTATATGCAATGAGTTTATACACACATTATTAAATATATATGATGATGACGTAGAAAATGATTACAATGCATAGTTGTCACTTCTTTTGAAATCGGCGGGTCTATTGTCATTGAACAAAGCGGTATACACAATGGGTATGACGTAGGTAGGGTTGATATTCATGTATACTTTCTACCGTTATACACAATATATATGCATGTGTGTTGATCAATTTAAGAGTACATTGTTTTATACAATTATTTGAAATCCTGCATGTTCATCATTTGGCCTAAATTTTTCGCGTAATTAGTCACAAAGTTCATATATGCCTCATTTAATAGTTTTTGATAATTCAACATGTTGACTGCTAAAATACCAAGGGAAGTAACTCGAAAATTATTTACATATATATACCAGTATTAACTCCCTTGAACTGACCCTACCCTCAACAAATAGCAAAACTCACAGTACACAATGCACAATGAACAGTACACAGTGAATAATACAAAGTACACATCACATAGTGCACATCAATGAGTACACATTAATGAGTACAAAGCTAACATTGCTTAGTGCATATTGCTGTGTACACATTAATGAGTACATATTTATGTGTACATATGTATGTGTACAAAGTTCACATTACTAAAATGAACTGAACTGAACTGAACTGAACTGAACAGAACAGAACTGAACTGAACTGAACTGAACTGAACAGAACAGAACAGAACAACAAACACACTGCACAATTAACAGTACACAGTGAATAATACAAAATACTCATCACATAGTGCACATCAATGAGTACACATTAATGAGTACAAAGCTAACATTGCTTAGTGCATATTGCTGTGTACACATTAATGAGTACATATTTATGTGTACATATGTATGTGTACACAGTTCACATTACTAAAATGAACTGAACTGAACTGAACTGAACTGAACTGGACTTGACTGAACGGAACTGAACTGAACTGAGCTGAGCTGAGCTGAGCTGAGCTGAGCTGAGCTGAACTGAACTGAACTGAACTGAACTGAACTGAACTGAACTGAACTGAACTGAACTGTACAGAACAGAACAGAACAGAACAGAACAGAACAGAACAGAGCAGAACAGAACAGAATAGAACAACAAATTTACTATATTTTAATAACATTTTAAGGTCTAAGACTGAATTTCATATAATTTTTCATAGGGGAAGTACTAATATATTTAGCCAAATGTAATATTATGATATAGATAACAATTAAGTAAATATTAATTTTATATGCAATGAGTTTATACACACATTATTAAATATATATGATGATGACGTAGAAAATGATTACAATGCATAGTTGTCACCTCTTTTGAAATCGGCGGGTCTATTGTCATTGAACAAAGCGGTATACACAATGGGTATGACGTAGGTAGGGTTGATATTCATGTATACTTTCTACCGTTATACACAATATATATGCATGTGTGTTGATCAATTTAAGAGTACATTGTTTTATACAATTATTTGAAATCCTGCATGTTCATCATTTGGCCTAAATTTTTCGCGTAATTAGTCACAAAGTTCATATATGCCTCATTTAATAGTTTTTGATAATTCAACATGTTGACTGCTAAAATACCAAGGGAAGTAACTCGAAAATTATTTACATATATATACCAGTATTAACTCCCTTGAACTGACCCTACCCTCAACAAATAGCAAAACTCACAGTACACAATGCACAATGAACAGTACACAGTGAATAATACAAAGTACACATCACATAGTGCACATCAATGAGTACACATTAATGAGTACAAAGCTAACATTGCTTAGTGCATATTGCTGTGTACACATTAATGAGTACATATTTATGTGTACATATGTATGTGTACAAAGTTCACATTACTAAAATGAACTGAACTGAACTGAACTGAACTGAACTGAACTGAACTGAACTGAACAGAACTGAACTGAACTGAACTGAACAGAACAGAACAGAACAACAAACACACTGCACAATTAACAGTACACAGTGAATAATACAAAATACTCATCACATAGTGCACATCAATGAGTACACATTAATGAGTACAAAGCTAACATTGCTTAGTGCATATTGCTGTGTACACATTAATGAGTACATATTTATGTGTACATATGTATGTGTACACAGTTCACATTACTAAAATGAACTGAACTGAACTGAACTGAACTGAACTGGACTTGACTGAACTGAACTGAACTGAACTGAGCTGAGCTGAGCTGAGCTGAGCTGAGCTGAACTGAACTGAACTGAACTGAACTGAACTGAACTGAACTGAACTGTACAGAACAGAACAGAACAGAACAGAACAGAACAGAACAGAGCAGAACAGAACAGAATAGAACAACAAATTTACTATATTTTAATAACATTTTAAGGTCTAAGACTGAATTTCATATAATTTTTCATAGGGGAAGTACTAATATATTTAGCCAAATGTAATATTATGATAAAGATAACAATTAAGTAAATATTAATTTTATATGCAATGAGTTTATACACACATTATTAAATATATATGATGATGACGTAGAAAATGATTACAATGCATAGTTGTCACTTCTTTTGAAATCGGCGGGTCTATTGTCATTGAACAAAGCGGTATACACAATGGGTATGACGTAGGTAGGGTTGATATTCATGTATACTTTCTACCGTTATACACAATATATATGCATGTGTGTTGATCAATTTAAGAGTACATTGTTTTATACAATTATTTGAAATCCTGCATGTTCATAATTTGGCCTAAATTTTTCGCGTAATTAGTCACAAAGTTCATATATGCCTCATTTAATAGTTTTTGATAATTCAACATGTTGACTGCTAAAATACCAAGGGAAGTAACTCGAAAATTATTTACATATATATACCAGTATTAACTCCCTTGAACTGACCCTACCCTCAACAAATAGCAAAACTCACAGTACACAATGCACAATGAACAGTACACAGTGAATAATACAAAGTACACATCACATAGTGCACATCAATGAGTACACATTAATGAGTACAAAGCTAACATTGCTTAGTGCATATTGCTGTGTACACATTAATGAGTACATATTTATGTGTACATATGTATGTGTACAAAGTTCACATTACTAAAATGAACTGAACTGAACTGAACTGAACTGAACTGAACTGAACTGAACAGAACATAACTGAACTGAACTGAACTGAACAGAACAGAACAGAACAACAAACACACTGCACAATTAACAGTACACAGTGAATAATACAAAATACTCATCACATAGTGCACATCAATGAGTACACATTAATGAGTACAAAGCTAACATTGCTTAGTGCATATTGCTGTGTACACATTAATGAGTACATATTTATGTGTACATATGTATGTGTACACAGTTCACATTACTAAAATGAACTGAACTGAACTGAACTGAACTGAACTGAACTGGACTTGACTGAACTGAACTGAACTGAACTGAGCTGAGCTGAGCTGAGCTGAGCTGAGCTGAACTGAACTGAACTGAACTGAACTGAACTGAACTGAACTGAACTGAACTGAACTGTACAGAACAGAACAGAACAGAACAGAACAGAACAGAACAGAGCAGAACAGAACAGAATAGAACAACAAATTTACTATATTTTAATAACATTTTAAGGTCTAAGACTGAATTTCATATAATTTTTCATAGGGGAAGTACTAATATATTTAGCCAAATGTAATATTATGATATAGATAACAATTAAGTAAATATTAATTTTATATGCAATGAGTTTATACACACATTATTAAATATATATGATGATGACGTAGAAAATGATTACAATGCATAGTTGTCACTTCTTTTGAAATCGGCGGGTCTATTGTCATTGAACAAAGCGGTATACACAATGGGTATGACGTAGGTAGGGTTGATATTCATGTATACTTTCTACCGTTATACACAATATATATGCATGTGTGTTGATCAATTTAAGAGTACATTGTTTTATACAATTATTTGAAATCCTGCATGTTCATCATTTGGCCTAAATTTTTCGCGTAATTAGTCACAAAGTTCATATATGCCTCATTTAATAGTTTTTGATAATTCAACATGTTGACTGCTAAAATACCAAGGGAAGTAACTCGAAAATTATTTACATATATATACCAGTATTAACTCCCTTGAACTGACCCTACCCTCAACAAATAGCAAAACTCACAGTACACAATGCACAATGAACAGTACACAGTGAATAATACAAAGTACACATCACATAGTGCACATCAATGAGTACACATTAATGAGTACAAAGCTAACATTGCTTAGTGCATATTGCTGTGTACACATTAATGAGTACATATTTATGTGTACATATGTATGTGTACAAAGTTCACATTACTAAAATGAACTGAACTGAACTGAACTGAACTGAACTGAACTGAACTGAACAGAACTGAACTGAACTGAACTGAACAGAACAGAACAGAACAACAAACACACTGCACAATTAACAGTACACAGTGAATAATACAAAATACTCATCACATAGTGCACATCAATGAGTACACATTAATGAGTACAAAGCTAACATTGCTTAGTGCATATTGCTGTGTACACATTAATGAGTACATATTTATGTGTACATATGTATGTGTACACAGTTCACATTACTAAAATGAACTGAACTGAACTGAACTGAACTGAACTGAACTGAACTGAACTGGACTTGACTGAACTGAACTGAACTGAACTGAGCTGAGCTGAGCTGAGCTGAACTGAACTGAACTGAACTGAACTGAACTGAACTGAACTGAACTGAACTGAACTGAACTGAACTGAACTGTACAGAACAGAACAGAACAGAACAGAACAGAACAGAGCAGAACAGAACAGAATAGAACAACAAATTTACTATATTTTAATAACATTTTAAGGTCTAAGACTGAATTTCATATAATTTTTCATAGGGGAAGTACTAATATATTTAGCCAAATGTAATATTATGATAAAGATAACAATTAAGTAAATATTAATTTTATATGCAATGAGTTTATACACACATTATTAAATATGCTCAGTACATCTAGAAACGCAACGTTTTCATCCTTGGTTTTTTCTTACTTCCATTGCTCATACATTTTTTAATTTTGTGTAATAATATTATATAATCGTGTAGAAACTTGGCTATTGTGCAAATTTTATCGATCGGGTTACGTAACTCCCGTACGTCAAGAAAATGCAAAAACGCACGAATTCTACGTGCACCATTTATACTTGATAAATTTTGGTGTAAATTGCTTCGAAACCTTTGTAAAGTTTGCCAATGGGAAGAAAATCACAAAAGAAATGTTCTAGGCTTCAGAATAAAAATATCAGGATAGTCCGAACATAAGCCAAATCAAGCGATTCGGATGCCTATGACGGAGACGTCAACTGGGAGGTTTTACTTCGGCTAAATTGCCATGAACCGAATATGTTTCATCTGGAGGCACTCTACTAGCACCTTGGCACCGTTTACAACCACCCATGTCCAGGTCATCCATATGAAACAACTCTCCGACTGGACCAGTAACTCCACATGTACCATCTCTAGGCAAAGTTCACAACGGTTCAAACACTTCAAATCAATTTGTTTGTCGTCATGCATGTGTAATCAATCAATAATTAATCAATATTCTATTTTTTCACTTAGAACAATGATTCTGAAAAAATAGGATTTTACCCATTTCTGTTCCGTTACCTTTTAGCCGCACTATACACACACGTGTTGTTCAATTGCATCGATAGCACTGTATGGAAACAATGTTACAGTTGCATTGTTTATGGAATAAAATGTCATCAAGTAAATACAGTTTGGTTGCCAATCATACAAAGTTTGAAAAGTGTTGACAGAAACCTCAGTGATGCGTTTCTAGATGTACTCAGTATATATATGATGATGACGTAGAAAATGATTACAATGCATAGTTGTCACTTCTTTTGAAATCGGCGGGTCTATTGTCATTGAACAAAGCGGTATACACAATGGGTATGACGTAGGTAGGGTTGATATTCATGTATACTTTCTACCGTTATACACAATATATATGCATGTGTGTTGATCAATTTAAGAGTACATTGTTTTATACAATTATTTGAAATCCTGCATGTTCATCATTTGGCCTAAATTTTTCGCGTAATTAGTCACAAAGTTCATATATGCCTCATTTAATAGTTTTTGATAATTCAACATGTTGACTGCTAAAATACTAAGGGAAGTAACTCGAAAATTATTTACATATATATACCAGTATTAACTCCCTTGAACTGACCCTACCCTCAACAAATAGCAAAACTCACAGTACACAATGCACAATGAACAGTACACAGTGAATAATACAAAGTACACATCACATAGTGCACATCAATGAGTACACATTAATGAGTACAAAGCTAACATTGCTTAGTGCATATTGCTGTGTACACATTAATGAGTACATATTTATGTGTACATATGTATGTGTACAAAGTTCACATTACTAAAATGAACTGAACTGAACTGAACTGAACTGAACTGAACTGAACAGAACATAACTGAACTGAACTGAACTGAACAGAACAGAACAGAACAACAAACACACTGCACAATTAACAGTACACAGTGAATAATACAAAATACTCATCACATAGTGCACATCAATGAGTACACATTAATGAGTACAAAGCTAACATTGCTTAGTGCATATTGCTGTGTACACATTATTGAGTACATATTTATGTGTACATATGTATGTGTACACAGTTCACATTACTAAAATGAACTGAACTGAACTGAACTGAACTGAACTGAACTGGACTTGACTGAACTGAACTGAACTGAACTGAGCTGAGCTGAGCTGAGCTGAGCTGAGCTGAGCTGAGCTGAACTGAACTGAACTGAACTGAACTGAACTGAACTGAACTGTACAGAACAGAACAGAACAGAACAGAACAGAACAGAACAGAGCAGAACAGAACAGAATAGAACAACAAATTTACTATATTTTAATAACATTTTAAGGTCTAAGACTGAATTTCATATAATTTTTCATAGGGGAAGTACTAATATATTTAGCCAAATGTAATATTATGATATAGATAACAATTAAGTAAATATTAATTTTATATGCAATGAGTTTATACACACATTATAAAATATATATGATGATGACGTAGAAAATGATTACAATGCATAGTTGTCACTTCTTTTGAAATCGCCGGGTCTATTGTCATTGAACAAAGCGGTATACACAATGGGTATGACGTAGGTAGGGTTGATATTCATGTATACTTTCTACCGTTATACACAATATATATGCATGTGTGTTGATCAATTTAAGAGTACATTGTTTTATACAATTATTTGAAATCCTGCATGTTCATCATTTGGCCTAAATTTTTCGCGTAATTAGTCACAAAGTTCATATATGCCTCATTTAATAGTTTTTGATAATTCAACATGTTGACTGCTAAAATACCAAGGGAAGTAACTCGAAAATTATTTACATATATATACCAGTATTAACTCCCTTGAACTGACCCTACCCTCAACAAATAGCAAAACTCACAGTACACAATGCACAATGAACAGTACACAGTGAATAATACAAAGTACACATCACATAGTGCACATCAATGAGTACACATTAATGAGTACAAAGCTAACATTGCTTAGTGCATATTGCTGTGTACACATTAATGAGTACATATTTATGTGTACATATGTATGTGTACAAAGTTCACATTACTAAAATGAACTGAACTGAACTGAACTGAACTGAACTGAACTGAACAGAACAGAACTGAACTGAACTGACCAGAACAGAACAACAAACACACTGCACAATTAACAGTACACAGTGAATAATACAAAATACTCATCACATAGTGCACATCAATGAGTACACATTAATGAGTACAAAGCTAACATTGCTTAGTGCATATTGCTGTGTACACATTAATGAGTACATATTTATGTGTACATATGTATGTGTACACAGTTCACATTACTAAAATGAACTGAACTGAACTGAACTGAACTGAACTGAACTGGACTTGACTGAACTGAACTGAACTGAACTGAGCTGAGCTGAGCTGAACTGAACTGAACTGAACTGAACTGAACTGAACTGAACTGAACTGAACTGAACTGAACTGTACAGAACAGAACAGAACAGAACAGAACAGAGCAGAACAGAACAGAATAGAACAACAAATTTACTATATTTTAATAACATTTTAAGGTCTAAGACTGAATTTCATATAATTTTTCATAGGGGAAGTACTAATATATTTAGCCAAATGTAATATTATGATATAGATAACAATTAAGTAAATATTAATTTTATATGCAATGAGTTTATACACACATTATTAAATATATATGATGATGACGTAGAAAATGATTACAATGCATAGTTGTCACTTCTTTTGAAATCGGCGGGTCTATTGTCATTGAACAAAGCGGTATACACAATGGGTATGACGTAGGTAGGGTTGATATTCATGTATACTTTCTACCGTTATACACAATATATATGCATGTGTGTTGATCAATTTAAGAGTACATTGTTTTATACAATTATTTGAAATCCTGCATGTTCATCATTTGGCCTAAATTTTTCGCGTAATTAGTCACAAAGTTCATATATGCCTCA
Organism: Spisula subtruncata; assembly: GCA_963678985.1. Lineage (NCBI taxonomy): Eukaryota > Metazoa > Mollusca > Bivalvia > Venerida > Mactridae > Spisula > Spisula subtruncata. The sequence continues at coordinate 21,760,437 of OY787664.1, read as the reverse complement.
TTTAATAGTTTTTGATAATTCAACATGTTGACTGCTAAAATACCAAGGGAAGTAACTCGAAAATTATTTACATATATATACCAGTATTAACTCCCTTGAACTGACCCTACCCTCAACAAATAGCAAAACTCACAGTACACAATGCACAATGAACAGTACACAGTGAATAATACAAAGTACACATCACATAGTGCACATCAATGAGTACACATTAATGAGTACAAAGCTAACATTGCTTAGTGCATATTGCTGTGTACACATTAATGAGTACATATTTATGTGTACATATGTATGTGTACAAAGTTCACATTACTAAAATGAACTGAACTGAACTGAACTGAACAGAACAGAACTGAACTGAACTGAACTGAACTGAACAGAACAGAACAGAACAACAAACACACTGCACAATTAACAGTACACAGTGAATAATACAAAATACTCATCACATAGTGCACATCAATGAGTACACATTAATGAGTACAAAGCTAACATTGCTTAGTGCATATTGCTGTGTACACATTAATGAGTACATATTTATGTGTACATATGTATGTGTACACAGTTCACATTACTAAAATGAACTGAACTGAACTGAACTGAACTGAACTGAACTGGACTTGACTGAACGGAACTGAACTGAACTGAGCTGAGCTGAGCTGAGCTGAGCTGAGCTGAGCTGAACTGAACTGAACTGAACTGAACTGAACTGAACTGAACTGAACTGAACTGAACTGAACTGTACAGAACAGAACAGAACAGAACAGAACAGAACAGAACAGAGCAGAACAGAACAGAATAGAACAACAAATTTACTATATTTTAATAACATTTTAAGGTCTAAGACTGAATTTCATATAATTTTTCATAGGGGAAGTACTAATATATTTAGCCAAATGTAATATTATGATATAGATAACAATTAAGTAAATATTAATTTTATATGCAATGAGTTTATACACACATTATTAAATATATATGATGATGACGTAGAAAATGATTACAATGCATAGTTGTCACTTCTTTTGAAATCGGCGGGTCTATTGTCATTGAACAAAGCGGTATACACAATGGGTATGACGTAGGTAGGGTTGATATTCATGTATACTTTCTACCGTTATACACAATATATATGCATGTGTGTTGATCAATTTAAGAGTACATTGTTTTATACAATTATTTGAAATCCTGCATGTTCATCATTTGGCCTAAATTTTTCGCGTAATTAGTCACAAAGTTCATATATGCCTCATTTAATAGTTTTTGATAATTCAACATGTTGACTGCTAAAATACCAAGGGAAGTAACTCGAAAATTATTTACATATATATACCAGTATTAACTCCCTTGAACTGACCCTACCCTCAACAAATAGCAAAACTCACAGTACACAATGCACAATGAACAGTACACAGTGAATAATACAAAGTACACATCACATAGTGCACATCAATGAGTACACATTAATGAGTACAAAGCTAACATTGCTTAGTGCATATTGCTGTGTACACATTAATGAGTACATATTTATGTGTACATATGTATGTGTACAAAGTTCACATTACTAAAATGAACTGAACTGAACTGAACTGAACTGAACTGAACTGAACTGAACAGAACTGAACTGAACTGAACTGAACAGAACAGAACAGAACAACAAACACACTGCACAATTAACAGTACACAGTGAATAATACAAAATACTCATCACATAGTGCACATCAATGAGTACACATTAATGAGTACAAAGCTAACATTGCTTAGTGCATATTGCTGTGTACACATTAATGAGTACATATTTATGTGTACATATGTATGTGTACACAGTTCACATTACTAAAATGAACTGAACTGAACTGAACTGAACTGAACTGGACTGGACTGAACTGAACTGAACTGAACTGAGCTGAGCTGAGCTGAGCTGAGCTGAACTGAACTGAACTGAACTGAACTGAACTGAACTGAACTGAACTGAACTGAACTGAACTGTACAGAACAGAACAGAACAGAACAGAACAGAACAGAGCAGAACAGAACAGAATAGAACAACAAATTTACTATATTTTAATAACATTTTAAGGTCTAAGACTGAATTTCATATAATTTTTCATAGGGGAAGTACTAATATATTTAGCCAAATGTAATATTATGATAAAGATAACAATTAAGTAAATATTAATTTTATATGCAATGAGTTTATACACACATTATTAAATATATATGATGATGACGTAGAAAATGATTACAATGCATAGTTGTCACTTCTTTTGAAATCGGCGGGTCTATTGTCATTGAACAAAGCGGTATACACAATGGGTATGACGTAGGTAGGGTTGATATTCATGTATACTTTCTACCGTTATACACAATATATATGCATGTGTGTTGATCAATTTAAGAGTACATTGTTTTATACAATTATTTGAAATCCTGCATGTTCATCATTTGGCCTAAATTTTTCGCGTAATTAGTCACAAAGTTCATATATGCCTCATTTAATAGTTTTTGATAATTCAACATGTTGACTGCTAAAATACCAAGGGAAGTAACTCGAAAATTATTTACATATATATACCAGTATTAACTCCCTTGAACTGACCCTACCCTCAACAAATAGCAAAACTCACAGTACACAATGCACAATGAACAGTACACAGTGAATAATACAAAGTACACATCACATAGTGCACATCAATGAGTACACATTAATGAGTACAAAGCTAACATTGCTTAGTGCATATTGCTGTGTACACATTAATGAGTACATATTTATGTGTACATATGTATGTGTACAAAGTTCACATTACTAAAATGAACTGAACTGAACTGAACTGAACTGAACTGAACTGAACTGAACAGAACATAACTGAACTGAACTGAACTGAACAGAACAGAACAGAACAACAAACACACTGCACAATTAACAGTACACAGTGAATAATACAAAATACTCATCACATAGTGCACATCAATGAGTACACATTAATGAGTACAAAGCTAACATTGCTTAGTGCATATTGCTGTGTACACATTAATGAGTACATATTTATGTGTACATATGTATATGTACACAGTTCACATTACTAAAATAAACTGAACTGAACTGAACTGAACTGGACTTGACTGAACTGAACTGAACTGAACTGAACTGAGCTGAGCTGAGCTGAGCTGAGCTGAACTGACCTGAACTGAACTGAACTGAACTGAACTGAACTGAACTGAACTGAACTGAACTGAACTGTACAGAACAGAACAGAACAGAACAGAGCAGAGCAGAACAGAACAGAATAGAACAACAAATTTACTATATTTTAATAACATTTTAAGGTCTAAGACTGAATTTCATATAATTTTTCATAGGGGAAGTACTAATATATTTAGCCAAATGTAATATTATGATATAGATAACAATTAAGTAAATATTAATTTTATATGCAATGAGTTTATACACACATTATTAAATATATATGATGATGACGTAGAAAATGATTACAATGCATAGTTGTCACTTCTTTTGAAATCGGCGGGTCTATTGTCATTGAACAAAGCGGTATACACAATGGGTATGACGTAGGTAGGGTTGATATTCATGTATACTTTCTACCGTTATACACAATATATATGCATGTGTGTTGATCAATTTAAGAGTACATTGTTTTATACAATTATTTGAAATCCTGCATGTTCATCATTTGGCCTAAATTTTTCGCGTAATTAGTCACAAAGTTCATATATGCCTCATTTAATAGTTTTTGATAATTCAACATGTTGACTGCTAAAATACCAAGGGAAGTAACTCGAAAATTATTTACATATATATACCAGTATTAACTCCCTTGAACTGACCCTACCCTCAACAAATAGCAAAACTCACAGTACACAATGCACAATGAACAGTACACAGTGAATAATACAAAGTACACATCACATAGTGCACATCAATGAGTACACATTAATGAGTACAAAGCTAACATTGCTTAGTGCATATTGCTGTGTACACATTAATGAGTACATATTTATGTGTACATATGTATGTGTACAAAGTTCACATTACTAAAATGAACTGAACTGAACTGAACTGAACTGAACTGAACTGAACTGAACAGAACTGAACTGAACTGAACTGAACTGAACAGAACAGAACAGAACAACAAACACAATGCACAATGAACAGTACACAGTGAATAATACAAAGTACACATCACATAGTGCACATCAATGAGTACACATTAATGAGTACAAAGCTAACATTGCTTAGTGCATATTGCTGTGTACACATTAATGAGTACATATTTATGTGTACATATGTATGTGTACAAAGTTCACATTACTAAAATGAACTGAACTGAACTGAACTGAACTGAACTGAACTGAACTGAACTGAACAGAACAGAACTGAACTGAACTGAACTGAACAGAACAGAACAGAACAACAAACACACTGCACAATTAACAGTACACAGTGAATAATACAAAATACTCATCACATAGTGCACATCAATGAGTACACATTAATGAGTACAAAGCTAACATTGCTTAGTGCATATTGCTGTGTACACATTAATGAGTACATATTTATGTGTACATATGTATGTGTACACAGTTCACATTATTAAAATGAACTGAACTGAACTGAACTGAACTGAACTGGACTTGACTGAACTGAACTGAACTGAACTGAGCTGAGCTGAGCTGAGCTGAACTGAACTGAACTGAACTGAACTGAACTGAACTGAACTGAACTGAACTGTACAGAACAGAACAGAACAGAACAGAACAGAACAGAACAGAACAGAACAGAATAGAACAACAAATTTACTATATTTTAATAACATTTTAAGGTCTAAGACTGAATTTCATATAATTTTTCATAGGGGAAGTACTAATATATTTAGCCAAATGTAATATGATGATATAGATAACAATTAAGTAAATATTAATTTTATATGCAATGAGTTTATACACACATTATTAAATATATATGATGATGACGAAGAAAATGATTACAATGCATAGTTGTCACTTCTTTTGAAATCGGCGGGTCTATTGTCATTGAACAAAGCGGTATACACAATGGGTATGACGTAGGTAGGGTTGATATTCATGTATACTTTCTACCGTTATACACAATATATATGCATGTGTGTTGATCAATTTAAGAGTACATTGTTTTATACAATTATTTGAAATCCTGCATGTTCATCATTTGGCCTAAATTTTTCGCGTAATTAGTCACAAAGTTCATATATGCCTCATTTAATAGTTTTTGATAATTCAACATGTTGACTGCTAAAATACCAAGGGAAGTAACTCGAAAATTATTTACATATATATACCAGTATTAACTCCCTTGAACTGACCCTACCCTCAACAAATAGCAAAACTCACAGTACACAATGCACAATGAACAGTACACAGTGAATAATACAAAGTACACATCACATAGTGCACATCAATGAGTACACATTAATGAGTACAAAGCTAACATTGCTTAGTGCATATTGCTGTGTACACATTAATGAGTACATATTTATGTGTACATATGTATGTGTACAAAGTTCACATTACTAAAATGAACTGAACTGAACTGAACTGAACTGAACTGAACTGAACTGAACAGAACTGAACTGAACTGAACTGAACTGAACTGAACAGAACAGAACAGAACAAACACACTGCACAATTAACAGTACACAGTGAATAATACAAAATACTCATCACATAGTGCACATCAATGAGTACACATTAATGAGTACAAAGCTAACATTGCTTAGTGCATATTGCTGTGTACACATTAATGAGTACATATTTATGTGTACATATGTATGTGTACACAGTTCACATTACTAAAATGAACTGAACTGAACTGAACTGAACTGAACTGAACTGAACTGGACTTGACTGAACTGAACTGAACTGAACTGAGCTGAGCTGAGCTGAGCTGAGCTGAGCTGAGCTGAGCTGAACTGAACTAAACTGAACTGAACTGAACTGAACTGAACTGAACTGAACTGAACTGAACTGAACTGAACTGTACAGAACAGAACAGAACAGAACAGAACAGAACAGAGCAGAACAGAACAGAATAGAACAACAAATTTACTATATTTTAATAACATTTTAAGGTCTAAGACTGAATTTCATATAATTTTTCATAGGGGAAGTACTAATATATTTAGCCAAATGTAATATTATGATATAGATAACAATTAAGTAAATATTAATTTTATATGCAATGAGTTTATACACACATTATTAAATATATATGATGATGACGTAGAAAATGATTACAATGCATAGTTGTCACTTCTTTTGAAATCGGCGGGTCTATTGTCATTGAACAAAGCGGTATACACAATGGGTATGACGTAGGTAGGGTTGATATTCATGTATACTTTCTACCGTTATACACAATATATATGCATGTGTGTTGATCAATTTAAGAGTACATTGTTTTATACAATTATTTGAAATCCTGCATGTTCATCATTTGGCCTAAATTTTTCGCGTAATTAGTCACAAAGTTCATATATGCCTCATTTAATAGTTTTTGATAATTCAACATGTTGACTGCTAAAATACCAAGGGAAGTAACTCGAAAATTATTTACATATATATACCAGTATTAACTCCCTTGAACTGACCCTACCCTCAACAAATAGCAAAACTCACAGTACACAATGCACAATGAACAGTACACAGTGAATAATACAAAGTACACATCACATAGTGCACATCAATGAGTACACATTAATGAGTACAAAGCTAACATTGCTTAGTGCATATTGCTGTGTACACATTAATGAGTACATATTTATGTGTACATATGTATGTGTACAAAGTTCACATTACTAAAATGAACTGAACTGAACTGAACTGAACTGAACTGAACTGAACTGAACTGAACTGAACAGAACTGAACTGAACTGAACTGAACTGAACAGAACAGAACAGAACAACAAACACACTGCACAATTAACAGTACACAGTGAATAATACAAAATACTCATCACATAGTGCACATCAATGAGTACACATTAATGAGTACAAAGCTAACATTGCTTAGTGCATATTGCTGTGTACACATTAATGAGTACATATTTATGTGTACATATGTATGTGTACACAGTTCACATTACTAAAATGAACTGAACTGAACTGAACTGAACTGAACTGAACTGAACTGGACTTGACTGAACTGAACTGAACTGAACTGAGCTGAGCTGAACTGAACTGAACTGAACTGAACTGAACTGAACTGAACTGAACTGTACAGAGCAGAACAGAACAGAATAGAACAACAAATTTACTATATTTTAATAACATTTTAAGGTCTAAGACTGAATTTCATATAATTTTTCATAGGGGAAGTACTAATATATTTAGCCAAATGTAATATTATGATAAAGATAACAATTAAGTAAATATTAATTTTATATGCAATGAGTTTATACACACATTATTAAATATATATGATGATGACGTAGAAAATGATTACAATGCATAGTTGTCACTTCTTTTGAAATCGGCGGGTCTATTGTCATTGAACAAAGCGGTATACACAATGGGTATGACGTAGGTAGGGTTGATATTCATGTATACTTTCTACCGTTATACACAATATATATGCATGTGTGTTGATCAATTTAAGAGTACATTGTTTTATACAATTATTTGAAATCCTGCATGTTCATCATTTGGCCTAAATTTTTCGCGTAATTAGTCACAAAGTTCATATATGCCTCATTTAATAGTTTTTGATAATTCAACATGTTGACTGCTAAAATACCAAGGGAAGTAACTCGAAAATTATTTACATATATATACCAGTATTAACTCCCTTGAACTGACCCTACCCTCAACAAATAGCAAAACTCACAGTACACAATGCACAATGAACAGTACACAGTGAATAATACAAAGTACACATCACATAGTGCACATCAATGAGTACACATTAATGAGTACAAAGCTAACATTGCTTAGTGCATATTGCTGTGTACACATTAATGAGTACATATTTATGTGTACATATGTATGTGTACAAAGTTCACATTACTAAAATGAACTGAACTGAACTGAACTGAACTGAACTGAACAGAACTGAACTGAACTGAACTGAACAGAACAGAACAGAACAACAAACACACTGCACAATTACCAGTACACAGTGAATAATACAAAATACTCATTACATAGTGCACATCAATGAGTACACATTAATGAGTACAAAGCTAACATTGCTTAGTGCATATTGCTGTGTACACATTAATGAGTACATATTTATGTGTACATATGTATGTGTACACAGTTCACATTACTAAAATGAACTGAACTGAACTGAACTGAACTGGACTTGACTGAACTGAACTGAACTGAACTGAGCTGAGCTGAGCTGAGCTGAGCTGAGCTGAGCTGAGCTGAACTGAACTGAACTGAACTGAACTGAACTGAACTGAACTGAACTGTACAGAACAGAACAGAACAGAACAGAACAGAACAGAACAGAGCAGAACAGAACAGAATAGAACAACAAATTTACTATATTTTAATAACATTTTAAGGTCTAAGACTGAATTTCATATAATTTTTCATAGGGGAAGTACTAATATATTTAGCCAAATGTAATATTATGATATAGATAACAATTAAGTAAATATTAATTTTATATGCAATGAGTTTATACACACATTATTAAATATATATGATGATGACGTAGAAAATGATTACAATGCATAGTTGTCACTTCTTTTGAAATCGGCGGGTCTATTGTCATTGAACAAAGCGGTATACACAATGGGTATGACGTAGGTAGGGTTGATATTCATGTATACTTTCTACCGTTATACACAATATATATGCATGTGTGTTGATCAATTTAAGAGTACATTGTTTTATACAATTATTTGAAATCCTGCATGTTCATCATTTGGCCTAAATTTTTCGCGTAATTAGTCACAAAGTTCATATATGCCTCATTTAATAGTTTTTGATAATTCAACATGTTGACTGCTAATATACCAAGGGAAGTAACTCGAAAATTATTTACATATATATACCAGTATTAACTCCCTTGAACTGACCCTACCCTCAACAAATAGCAAAACTCACAGTACACAATGCACAATGAACAGTACACAGTGAATAATACAAAGTACACATCACATAGTGCACATCAATGAGTACACATTAATGAGTACAAAGCTAACATTGCTTAGTGCATATTGCTGTGTACACATTAATGAGTACATATTTATGTGTACATATGTATGTGTACAAAGTTCACATTACTAAAATGAACTGAACTGAACTGAACTGAACTGAACTGAACTGAACTGAACTGAACTGAACAGAACTGAACTGAACTGAACTGAACAGAACAGAACAGAACAACAAACACACTGCACAATTAACAGTACACAGTGAATAATACAAAATACTCATCACATAGTGCACATCAATGAGTACACATTAATGAGTACAAAGCTAACATTGCTTAGTGCATATTGCTGTGTACACATTAATGAGTACATATTTATGTGTACATATGTATGTGTACACAGTTCACATTACTAAAATGAACTGAACTGAACTGAACTGAACTGAACTGAACTGAACTGGACTTGACTGAACTGAACTGAACTGAACTGAGCTGAGCTGAGCTGAGCTGAGCTGAACTGAACTGAACTGAACTGAACTGAACTGAACTGAACTGAACTGAACTGTACAGAACAGAACAGAACAGAACAGAACAGAACAGAACAGAGCAGAACAGAATAGAATAGAACAACAAATTTACTATATTTTAATAACATTTTAAGGTCTAAGACTGAATTTCATATAATTTTTCATAGGGGAAGTACTAATATATTTAGCCAAATGTAATATTATGATAAAGATAACAATTAAGTAAATATTAATTTTATATGCAATGAGTTTATACACACATTATTAAATATATATGATGATGACGTAGAAAATGATTACAATGCATAGTTGTCACTTCTTTTGAAATCGGCGGGTCTATTGTCATTGAACAAAGCGGTATACACAATGGGTATGACGTAGGTAGGGTTGATATTCATGTATACTTTCTACCGTTATACACAATATATATGCATGTGTGTTGATCAATTTAAGAGTACATTGTTTTATACAATTATTTGAAATCCTGCATGTTCATCATTTGGCCTAAATTTTTCGCGTAATTAGTCACAAAGTTCATATATGCCTCATTTAATAGTTTTTGATAATTCAACATGTTGACTGCTAAAATACCAAGGGAAGTAACTCGAAAATTATTTACATATATATACCAGTATTAACTCCCTTGAACTGACCCTACCCTCAACAAATAGCAAAACTCACAGTACACAATGCACAATGAACAGTACACAGTGAATAATACAAAGTACACATCACATAGTGCACATCAATGAGTACACATTAATGAGTACAAAGCTAACATTGCTTAGTGCATATTGCTGTGTACACATTAATGAGTACATATTTATGTGTACATATGTATGTGTACAAAGTTCACATTACTAAAATGAACTGAACTGAACTGAACTGAACTGAACTGAACTGAACTGAACAGAACATAACTGAACTGAACTGAACTGAACTGAACAGAACAGAACAGAACAACAAACACACTGCACAATTAACAGTACACAGTGAATAATACAAAATACTCATCACATAGTGCACATCAATGAGTACACATTAATGAGTACAAAGCTAACATTGCTTAGTGCATATTGCTGTGTACACATTAATGAGTACATATGTATGTGTACACAGTTCACATTACTAAAATGAACTGAACTGAACTGAACTGAACTGAACTGGACTTGACTGAACTGAACTGAACTGAACTGAGCTGAGCTGAGCTGAGCTGAGCTGAGCTGAGCTGAGCTGAACTGAACTGAACTGAACTGAACTGAACTGAACTGTACAGAACAGAACAGAACAGAACAGAACAGAGCAGAACAGAACAGAATAGAACAACAAATTTACTATATTTTAATAACATTTTAAGGTCTAAGACTGAATTTCATATAATTTTTCATAGGGGAAGTACTAATATATTTAGCCAAATGTAATATTATGATATAGATAACAATTAAGTAAATATTAATTTTATATGCAATGAGTTTATACACACATTATTAAATATATATGATGATGACGTAGAAAATGATTACAATGCATAGTTGTCACTTCTTTTGAAATCGGCGGGTCTATTGTCATTGAACAAAGCGGTATGCACAATGGGTATGACGTAGGTAGGGTTGATATTCATGTATACTTTCTACCGTTATACACAATATATATGCATGTGTGTTGATCAATTTAAGAGTACATTGTTTTATACAATTATTTGAAATCCTGCATGTTCATCATTTGGCCTAAATTTTTCGCGTAATTAGTCACAAAGTTCATATATGCCTCATTTAATAGTTTTTGATAATTCAACATGTTGACTGCTAAAATACCAAGGGAAGTAACTCGAAAATTATTTACATATATATACCAGTATTAACTCCCTTGAACTGACCCTACCCTCAACAAATAGCAAAACTCACAGTACACAATGCACAATGAACAGTACACAGTGAATAATACAAAGTACACATCACATAGTGCACATCAATGAGTACACATTAATGAGTACAAAGCTAACATTGCTTAGTGCATATTGCTGTGTACACATTAATGAGTACATATTTATGTGTACATGTGTATGTGTACAAAGTTCACATTACTAAAATGAACTGAACTGAACTGAACTGAACTGAACTGAACAGAACAGAACTGAACTGAACTGAACTGAACTGAACAGAACAGAACAGAACAACAAACACACTGCACAATTAACAGTACACAGTGAATAATACAAAATACTCATCACATAGTGCACATCAATGAGTACACATTAATGAGTACAAAGCTAACATTGCTTAGTGCATATTGCTGTGTACACATTAATGAGTACATATTTATGTGTACATATGTATGTGTACACAGTTCACATTACTAAAATGAACTGAACTGAACTGAACTGAACTGAACTGAACTGGACTTGACTGAACTGAACTGAACTGAACTGAGCTGAGCTGAGCTGAGCTGAGCTGAGCTGAGCTGAACTGAACTGAACTGAACTGAACTGAACTGAACTGAACTGAACTGAACTGAACTGAACTGAACTGAACTAAACTGAACTGAACTGTACAGAACAGAACAGAACAGAACAGAGCAGAACAGAACAGAATAGAACAACAAATTTACTATATTTTAATAACATTTTAAGGTCTAAGACTGAATTTCATATAATTTTTCATAGGGGAAGTACTAATATATTTAGCCAAATGTAATATTATGATATAGATAACAATTAAGTAAATATTAATTTTATATGCAATGAGTTTATACACACATTATTAAATATATATGATGATGACGTATAAAATGATTACAATGCATAGTTGTCACTTCTTTTGAAATCGGCGGGTCTATTGTCATTGAACAAAGCGGTATACACAATGGGTATGACGTAGGTAGGGTTGATATTCATGTATACTTTCTACCGTTATACACAATATATATGCATGTGTGTTGATCAATTTAAGAGTACATTGTTTTATACAATTATTTGAAATCCTGCATGTTCATCATTTGGCCTAAATTTTTCGCGTAATTAGTCACAAAGTTCATATATGCCTCATTTAATAGTTTTTGATAATTCAACATGTTGACTGCTAAAATACCAAGGGAAGTAACTCGAAAATTATTTACATATATATACCAGTATTAACTCCCTTGAACTGACCCTACCCTCAACAAATAGCAAAACTCACAGTACACAATGCACAATGAACAGTACACAGTGAATAATACAAAGTACACATCACATAGTGCACATCAATGAGTACACATTAATGAGTACAAAGCTAACATTGCTTAGTGCATATTGCTGTGTACACATTAATGAGTACATATTTATGTGTACATATGTATGTGTACAAAGTTCACATTACTAAAATGAACTGAACTGAACTGAACTGAACTGAACTGAACTGAACTGAACTGAACAGAACAGAACTGAACTGAACTGAACTGAACTGAACAGAACAGAACAGAACAACAAACACACTGCACAATTAACAGTACACAGTGAATAATACAAAATACTCATCACATAGTGCACATCAATGAGTACACATTAATGAGTACAAAGCTAACATTGCTTAGTGCATATTGCTGTGTACACATTAATGAGTACATATTTATGTGTACATATGTATGTGTACACAGTTCACATTACTAAAATGAACTGAACTGAACTGAACTGAACTGAACTGAACTGAACTGGACTTGACTGAACTGAACTGAGCTGAGCTGAGCTGAGCTGAGCTGAGCTGAACTGAACTGAACTGAACTGAACTGAACTGAACTGAACTGAACTGAACTGAACTGTACAGAACAGAACAGAACAGAACAGAACAGAGCAGAACAGAACAGAATAGAACAACAAATTTACTATATTTTAATAACATTTTAAGGTCTAAGACTGAATTTCATATAATTTTTCATAGGGGAAGTACTAATATATTTAGCCAAATGTAATATTATGATATAGATAACAATTAAGTAAATATTAATTTTATATGCAATGAGTTTATACACACATTATTAAATATATATGATGATGACGTAGAAAATGATTACAATGCATAGTTGTCACTTCTTTTGAAATCGGCGGGTCTATTGTCATTGAACAAAGCGGTATACACAATGGGTATGACGTAGGTAAGGTTGATATTCATGTATACTTTCTACCGTTATACACAATATATATGCATGTGTGTTGATCAATTTAAGAGTACATTGTTTTATACAATTATTTGAAATCCTGCATGTTCATCATTTGGCCTAAATTTTTCGCGTAATTAGTCACAAAGTTCATATATGCCTCATTTAATAGTTTTTGATAATTCAACATGTTGACTGCTAAAATACCAAGGGAAGTAACTCGAAAATTATTTACATATATATACCAGTATTAACTCCCTTGAACTGACCCTACCCTCAACAAATAGCAAAACTCACAGTACACAATGCACAATGAACAGTACACAGTGAATAATACAAAGTACACATCACATAGTGCACATCAATGAGTACACATTAATGAGTACAAAGCTAACATTGCTTAGTGCATATTGCTGTGTACACATTAATGAGTACATATTTATGTGTACATATGTATGTGTACAAAGTTCACATTACTAAAATGAACTGAACTGAACTGAACTGAACTGAACTGAACTGAACAGAACAGAACTGAACTGAACTGAACTGAACAGAACAGAACAGAACAACAAACACACTGCACAATTAACAGTACACAGTAAATAATACAAAATACTCATCACATAGTGCACATCAATGAGTACACATTAATGAGTACAAAGCTAACATTGCTTAGTGCATATTGCTGTGTACACATTAATGAGTACATATTTATGTGTACATATGTATGTGTACACAGTTCACATTACTAAAATGAACTGAACTGAACTGAACTGAACTGAACTGAACTGGACTTGACTGAACTGAACTGAACTGAACTGAACTGAGCTGAGCTGAGCTGAGCTGAGCTGAGCTGAGCTGAGCTGAGCTGAGCTGAACTGAACTGAACTGAACTGAACTGAACTGAACTGAACTGAACTGAACTGAACTGTACAGAACAGAACAGAACAGAACAGAACAGAACAGAGCAGAACAGAACAGAATAGAACAACAAATTTACTATATTTTAATAACATTTTAAGGTCTAAGACTGAATTTCATATAATTTTTCATAGGGGAAGTACTAATATATTTAGCCAAATGTAATATTATGATATAGATAACAATTAAGTAAATATTAATTTTATATGCAATGAGTTTATACACACATTATTAAATATATATGATGATGACGTAGAAAATGATTACAATGCATAGTTGTCACTTCTTTTGAAATCGGCGGGTCTATTGTCATTGAACAAAGCGGTATACACAATGGGTATGACGTAGGTAGGGTTGATATTCATGTATACTTTCTACCGTTATACACAATATATATGCATGTGTGTTGATCAATTTAAGAGTACATTGTTTTATACAATTATTTGAAATCCTGCATGTTCATCATTTGGCCTAAATTTTTCGCGTAATTAGTCACAAAGTTCATATATGCCTCATTTAATAGTTTTTGATAATTCAACATGTTGACTGCTAAAATACCAAGGGAAGTAACTCGAAAATTATTTACATATATATACCAGTATTAACTCCCTTGAACTGACCCTACCCTCAACAAATAGCAAAACTCACAGTACACAATGCACAATGAACAGTACACAGTGAATAATACAAAGTACACATCACATAGTGCACATCAATGAGTACACATTAATGAGTACAAAGCTAACATTGCTTAGTGCATATTGCTGTGTACACATTAATGAGTACATATTTATGTGTACATATGTATGTGTACAAAGTTCACATTACTAAAATGAACTGAACTGAACTGAACTGAACTGAACTGAACTGAACAGAACAGAACTGAACTGAACTGAACTGAACAGAACAGAACAGAACAACAAACACACTGCACAATTAACAGTACACAGTGAATAATACAAAATACTCATCACATAGTGCACATCAATGAGTACACATTAATGAGTACAAAGCTAACATTGCTTAGTGCATATTGCTGTGTACACATTAATGAGTACATATTTATGTGTACATATGTATGTGTACACAGTTCACATTACTAAAATGAACTGAACTGAACTGAACTGAACTGAACTGAACTGGACTTGACTGAACTGAACTGAGCTGAGCTGAGCTGAGCTGAGCTGAGCTGAGCTGAACTGAACTGAACTGAACTGAACTGAACTGAACTGAACTGAACTGAACTGAACTGTACAGAACAGAACAGAACAGAACAGAACAGAGCAGAACAGAACAGAATAGAACAACAAATTTACTATATTTTAATAACATTTTAAGGTCTAAGACTGAATTTCATATAATTTTTCATAGGGGAAGTACTAATATATTTAGCCAAATGTAATATTATGATATAGATAACAATTAAGTAAATATTAATTTTATATGCAATGAGTTTATACACACATTATTAAATATATATGATGATGACGTAGAAAATGATTACAATGCATAGTTGTCACTTCTTTTGAAATCGGCGGGTCTATTGTCATTGAACAAAGCGGTATACACAATGGGTATGACGTAGGTAAGGTTGATATTCATGTATACTTTCTACCGTTATACACAATATATATGCATGTGTGTTGATCAATTTAAGAGTACATTGTTTTATACAATTATTTGAAATCCTGCATGTTCATCATTTGGCCTAAATTTTTCGCGTAATTAGTCACAAAGTTCATATATGCCTCATTTAATAGTTTTTGATAATTCAACATGTTGACTGCTAAAATACCAAGGGAAGTAACTCGAAAATTATTTACATATATATACCAGTATTAACTCCCTTGAACTGACCCTACCCTCAACAAATAGCAAAACTCACAGTACACAATGCACAATGAACAGTACACAGTGAATAATACAAAGTACACATCACATAGTGCACATCAATGAGTACACATTAATGAGTACAAAGCTAACATTGCTTAGTGCATATTGCTGTGTACACATTAATGAGTACATATTTATGTGTACATATGTATGTGTACAAAGTTCACATTACTAAAATGAACTGAACTGAACTGAACTGAACTGAACTGAACTGAACTGAACTGAACAGAACAGAACTGAACTGAACTGAACTGAACAGAACAGAACAGAACAACAAACACACTGCACAATTAACAGTACACAGTAAATAATACAAAATACTCATCACATAGTGCACATCAATGAGTACACATTAATGAGTACAAAGCTAACATTGCTTAGTGCATATTGCTGTGTACACATTAATGAGTACATATTTATGTGTACATATGTATGTGTACACAGTTCACATTACTAAAATGAACTGAACTGAACTGAACTGAACTGAACTGAACCGGACTTGACTGAACTGAACTGAACTGAACTGAACTGAGCTGAGCTGAGCTGAGCTGAGCTGAGCTGAGCTGAACTGAACTGAACTGAACTGAACTGAACTGAACTGAACTGAACTGAACTGAACTGAACTGTACAGAACAGAACAGAACAGAACAGAACAGAACAGAGCAGAACAGAACAGAATAGAACAACAAATTTACTATATTTTAATAACATTTTAAGGTCTAAGACTGAATTTCATATAATTTTTCATAGGGGAAGTACTAATATATTTAGCCAAATGTAATATTATGATATAGATAACAATTAAGTAAATATTAATTTTATATGCAATGAGTTTATACACACATTATTAAATATATATGATGATGACGTAGAAAATGATTACAATGCATAGTTGTCACTTCTTTTGAAATCGGCGGGTCTATTGTCATTGAACAAAGCGGTATACACAATGGGTATGACGTAGGTAGGGTTGATATTCATGTATACTTTCTACCGTTATACACAATATATATGCATGTGTGTTGATCAATTTAAGAGTACATTGTTTTATACAATTATTTGAAATCCTGCATGTTCATCATTTGGCCTAAATTTTTCGCGTAATTAGTCACAAAGTTCATATATGCCTCATTTAATAGTTTTTGATAATTCAACATGTTGACTGCTAAAATACCAAGGGAAGTAACTCGAAAATTATTTACATATATATACCAGTATTAACTCCCTTGAACTGACCCTACCCTCAACAAATAGCAAAACTCACAGTACACAATGCACAATGAACAGTACACAGTGAATAATACAAAGTACACATCACATAGTGCACATCAATGAGTACACATTAATGAGTACAAAGCTAACATTGCTTAGTGCATATTGCTGTGTACACATTAATGAGTACATATTTATGTGTACATATGTATGTGTACAAAGTTCACATTACTAAAATGAACTGAACTGAACTGAACTGAACTGAACTGAACAGAACAGAACTGAACTGAACTGAACTGAACAGAACAGAACAGAACAACAAACACACTGCACAATTAACAGTACACAGTGAATAATACAAAATACTCATCACATAGTGCACATCAATGAGTACACATTAATGAGTACAAAGCTAACATTGCTTAGTGCATATTGCTGTGTACACATTAATGAGTACATATTTATGTGTACAAATGTATGTGTACACAGTTCACATTACTAAAATGAACTGAACTGAACTGAACTGAACTGAACTGAACTGGACTTGACTGAACTGAACTGAACTGAACTGAACTGAACTGAGCTGAGCTGAGCTGAGCTGAGCTGAGCTGAGCTGAGCTGAACTGAACTGAACTGAACTGAACTGAACTGAACTGAACTGAACTGAACTGAACTGAACTGAACTGAACTGAACTGTACAGAACAGAACAGAACAGAACAGAACAGAACAGAATAGAACAACAAATTTACTATATTTTAATAACATTTTAAGGTCTAAGACTGAATTTCATATAATTTTTCATAGGGGAAGTACTAATATATTTAGCCAAATGTAATATTATGATATAGATAACAATTAAGTAAATATTAATTTTATATGCAATGAGTTTATACACACATTATTAAATATATATGATGATGACGTAGAAAATGATTACAATGCATAGTTGTCACTTCTTTTGAAATCGGCGGGTCTATTGTCATTGAACAAAGCGGTATACACAATGGGTATGACGTAGGTAGGGTTGATATTCATGTATACTTTCTACCGTTATACACAATATATATGCATGTGTGTTGATCAATTTAAGAGTACATTGTTTTATACAATTATTTGAAATCCTGCATGTTCATCATTTGGCCTTAATTTTTCGCGTAATTAGTCACAAAGTTCATATATGCCTCATTTAATAGTTTTTGATAATTCAACATGTTGACTGCTAAAATACCAAGGGAAGTAACTCGAAAATTATTTACATATATATACCAGTATTAACTCCCTTGAACTGACCCTACCCTCAACAAATAGCAAAACTCACAGTACACAATGCACAATGAACAGTACACAGTGAATAATACAAAGTACACATCACATAGTGCACATCAATGAGTACACATTAATGAGTACAAAGCTAACATTGCTTAGTGCATATTGCTGTGTACACATTAATGAGTACATATTTATGTGTACATATGTATGTGTACAAAGTTCACATTACTAAAATGAACTGAACTGAACTGAACTGAACTGAACTGAACTGAACTGAACAGAACAGAACTGAACTGAACTGAACTGAACAGAACAGAACAGAACAACAAACACACTGCACAATTAACAGTACACAGTAAATAATACAAAATACTCATCACATAGTGCACATCAATGAGTACACATTAATGAGTACAAAGCTAACATTGCTTAGTGCATATTGCTGTGTACACATTAATGAGTACATATTTATATGTACATATGTATGTGTACACAGTTCACATTACTAAAATGAACTGAACTGAACTGAACTGAACTGAACTGGACTTGACTGAACTGAACTGAACTGAACTGAGCTGAGCTGAGCTGAGCTGAGCTGAACTGAACTGAACTGAACTGAACTGAACTGAACTGAACTGAACTGAACTGTACAGAACAGAACAGAACAGAACAGAACAGAACAGAACAGAGCAGAACAGAACAGAATAGAACAACAAATTTACTATATTTTAATAACATTTTAAGGTCTAAGACTGAATTTCATATAATTTTTCATAGGGGAAGTACTAATATATTTAGCCAAATGTAATATTATGATATAGATAACAATTAAGTAAATATTAATTTTATATGCAATGAGTTTATACACACATTATTAAATATATATGATGATGACGTAGAAAATGATTACAATGCATAGTTGTCACTTCTTTTGAAATCGGCGGGTCTATTGTCATTGAACAAAGCGGTATACACAATGGGTATGACGTAGGTAGGGTTGATATTCATGTATACTTTCTACCGTTATACACAATATATATGCATGTGTGTTGATCAATTTAAGAGTACATTGTTTTATACAATTATTTGAAATCCTGCATGTTCATCATTTGGCCTAAATTTTTCGCGTAATTAGTCACAAAGTTCATATATGCCTCATTTAATAGTTTTTGATAATTCAACATGTTGACTGCTAAAATACCAAGGGAAGTAACTCGAAAATTATTTACATATATATACCAGTATTAACTCCCTTGAACTGACCCTACCCTCAACAAATAGCAAAACTCACAGTACACAATGCACAATGAACAGTACACAGTGAATAATACAAAGTACACATCACATAGTGCACATCAATGAGTACACATTAATGAGTACAAAGCTAACATTGCTTAGTGCATATTGCTGTGTACACATTAATGAGTACATATTTATGTGTACATATGTATGTGTACAAAGTTCACATTACTAAAATGAACTGAACTGAACTGAACTGAACTGAACTGAACTGAACTGAACAGAACAGAACTGAACTGAACTGAACAGAACAGAACAGAACAACAAACACACTGCACAATTAACAGTACACAGTGAATAATACAAAATACTCATCACATAGTGCACATCAATGAGTACACATTAATGAGTACAAAGCTAACATTGCTTAGTGCATATTGCTTAGTGCATATTGCTGTGTACACATTAATGAGTACATATGTATGTGTACACAGTTCACATTACTAAAATGAACTGAACTGAACTGAACTGAACTGGACTTGACTGAACTGAACTGAACTGAACTGAGCTGAGCTGAGCTGAGCTGAGCTGAGCTGAGCTGAGCTGAACTGAACTGAACTGAACTGAACTGAACTGAACTGAACTGAACTGAACTGAACTGTACAGAACAGAACAGAACAGAACAGAGCAGAACAGAACAGAATAGAACAACAAATTTACTATATTTTAATAACATTTTAAGGTCTAAGACTGAATTTCATATAATTTTTCATAGGGGAAGTACTAATATATTTAGCCAAATGTAATATTATGATATAGATAACAATTAAGTAAATATTAATTTTATATGCAATGAGTTTATACACACATTATTAAATATATATGATGATGACGTAGAAAATGATTACAATGCATAGTTGTCACTTCTTTTGAAATCGGCGGGTCTATTGTCATTGAACAAAGCGGTATACACAATGGGTATGACGTAGGTAAGGTTGATATTCATGTATACTTTCTACCGTTATACACAATATATATGCATGTGTGTTGATCAATTTAAGAGTACATTGTTTTATACAATTATTTGAAATCCTGCATGTTCATCATTTGGCCTAAATTTTTCGCGTAATTAGTCACAAAGTTCATATATGCCTCATTTAATAGTTTTTGATAATTCAACATGTTGACTGCTAAAATACCAAGGGAAGTAACTCGAAAATTATTTACATATATATACCAGTATTAACTCCCTTGAACTGACCCTACCCTCAACAAATAGCAAAACTCACAGTACACAATGCACAATGAACAGTACACAGTGAATAATACAAAGTACACATCACATAGTGCACATCAATGAGTACACATTAATGAGTACAAAGCTAACATTGCTTAGTGCATATTGCTGTGTACACATTAATGAGTACATATTTATGTGTACATATGTATGTGTACAAAGTTCACATTACTAAAATGAACTGAACTGAACTGAACTGAACTGAACTGAACTGAACTGAACTGAACAGAACAGAACTGAACTGAACTGAACAGAACAGAACAGAACAACAAACACACTGCACAATTAACAGTACACAGTAAATAATACAAAATACTCATCACATAGTGCACATCAATGAGTACACATTAATGAGTACAAAGCTAACATTGCTTAGTGCATATTGCTGTGTACACATTAATGAGTACATATTTATGTGTACATATGTATGTGTACACAGTTCACATTACTAAAATGAACTGAACTGAACTGAACTGAACTGAACTGAACTGGACTTGACTGAACTGAACTGAACTGAACTGAACTGAGCTGAGCTGAGCTGAGCTGAGCTGAGCTGAGCTGAGCTGAGCTGAACTGAACTGAACTGAACTGAACTGAACTGAACTGAACTGAACTGAACTGAACTGAACTGTACAGAACAGAACAGAACAGAACAGAACAGAACAGAGCAGAACAGAACAGAATAGAACAACAAATTTACTATATTTTAATAACATTTTAAGGTCTAAGACTGAATTTCATATAATTTTTCATAGGGGAAGTACTAATATATTTAGCCAAATATAATATTATGATATAGATAACAATTAAGTAAATATTAATTTTATATGCAATGAGTTTATACACACATTATTAAATATATATGATGATGACGTAGAAAATGATTACAATGCATAGTTGTCACTTCTTTTGAAATCGGCGGGTCTATTGTCATTGAACAAAGCGGTATACACAATGGGTATGACGTAGGTAGGGTTGATATTCATGTATACTTTCTACCGTTATACACAATATATATGCATGTGTGTTGATCAATTTAAGAGTACATTGTTTTATACAATTATTTGAAATCCTGCATGTTCATCATTTGGCCTAAATTTTTCGCGTAATTAGTCACAAAGTTCATATATGCCTCATTTAATAGTTTTTGATAATTCAACATGTTGACTGCTAAAATACCAAGGGAAGTAACTCGAAAATTATTTACATATATATACCAGTATTAACTCCCTTGAACTGACCCTACCCTCAACAAATAGCAAAACTCACAGTACACAATGCACAATGAACAGTACACAGTGAATAATACAAAGTACACATCACATAGTGCACATCAATGAGTACACATTAATGAGTACAAAGCTAACATTGCTTAGTGCATATTGCTGTGTACACATTAATAAGTACATATTTATGTGTACATATGTATGTGTACAAAGTTCACATTACTAAAATGAACTGAACTGAACTGAACTGAACTGAACTGAACTGAACTGAACTGAACAGAACAGAACTGAACTGAACTGAACTGAACAGAACAGAACAGAACAACAAACACACTGCACAATTAACAGTACACAGTGAATAATACAAAATACTCATCACATAGTGCACATCAATGAGTACACATTAATGAGTACAAAGCTAACATTGCTTAGTGCATATTGCTGTGTACACATTAATGAGTACATATTTATGTGTACATATGTATGTGTACACAGTTCACATTACTAAAATGAACTGAACTGAACTGAACTGAACTGGACTTGACTGAACTGAACTGAACTGAGCTGAGCTGAGCTGAGCTGAGCTGAGCTGAGCTGAGCTGTACTGAACTGAACTGAACTGAACTGAACTGAACTGAACTGAACTGAACTGTACAGAACAGAACAGAACAGAACAGAACAGAACAGAACAGAGCAGAACAGAACAGAATAGAACAACAAATTTACTATATTTTAATAACATTTTAAGGTCTAAGACTGAATTTCATATAATTTTTCATAGGGGAAGTACTAATATATTTAGCCAAATGTAATATTATGATATAGATAACAATTAAGTAAATATTAATTTTATATGCAATGAGTTTATACACACATTATTAAATATATATGATGATGACGTAGAAAATGATTACAATGCATAGTTGTCACTTCTTTTGAAATCGGCGGGTCTATTGTCATTGAACAAAGCGGTATACACAATGGGTATGACGTAGGTAGGGTTGATATTCATGTATACTTTCTACCGTTATACACAATATATATGCATGTGTGTTGATCAATTTAAGAGTACATTGTTTTATACAATTATTTGAAATCCTGCATGTTCATCATTTGGCCTAAATTTTTCGCGTAATTAGTCACAAAGTTCATATATGCCTCATTTAATAGTTTTTGATAATTCAACATGTTGACTGCTAAAATACCAAGGGAAGTAACTCGAAAATTATTTACATATATATACCAGTATTAACTCCCTTGAACTGACCCTACCCTCAACAAATAGCAAAACTCACAGTACACAATGCACAATGAACAGTACACAGTGAATAATACAAAGTACACATCACATAGTGCACATCAATGAGTACACATTAATGAGTACAAAGCTAACATTGCTTAGTGCATATTGCTGTGTACACATTAATGAGTACATATTTATGTGTACATATGTATGTGTACAAAGTTCACATTACTAAAATGAACTGAACTGAACTGAACTGAACTGAACTGAACTGAACAGAACAGAACTGAACTGAACTGAACTGAACAGAACAGAACAGAACAACAAACACACTGCACAATTAACAGTACACAGTGAATAATACAAAATACTCATCACATAGTGCACATCAATGAGTACACATTAATGAGTACAAAGCTAACATTGCTTAGTGCATATTGCTGTGTACACATTAATGAGTACATATTTATGTGTACATATGTATGTGTACACAGTTCACATTACTAAAATGAACTGAACTGAACTGAACTGAACTGAACTGAACTGAACTGGACTTGACTGAACTGAACTGAACTGAACTGAGCTGAGCTGAGCTGAGCTGAGCTGAGCTGAGCTGAGCTGAACTGAACTGAACTGAACTGAACTGAACTGAACTGAACTGAACTGAACTGAACTGTACAGAACAGAACAGAACAGAACAGAACAGAACAGAGCAGAACAGAACAGAATAGAACAACAAATTTACTATATTTTAATAACATTTTAAGGTCTAAGACTGAATTTCATATAATTTTTCATAGGGGAAGTACTAATATATTTAGCCAAATGTAATATTATGATATAGATAACAATTAAGTAAATATTAATTTTATATGCAATGAGTTTATACACACATTATTAAATATATATGATGATGACGTAGAAAATGATTACAATGCATAGTTGTCACTTCTTTTGAAATCGGCGGGTCTATTGTCATTGAACAAAGCGGTATACACAATGGGTATGACGTAGGTAAGGTTGATATTCATGTATACTTTCTACCGTTATACACAATATATATGCATGTGTGTTGATCAATTTAAGAGTACATTGTTTTATACAATTATTTGAAATCCTGCATGTTCATCATTTGGCCTCAATTTTTCGCGTAATTAGTCACAAAGTTCATATATGCCTCATTTAATAGTTTTTGATAATTCAACATGTTGACTGCTAAAATACCAAGGGAAGTAACTCGAAAATTATTTACATATATATACCAGTATTAACTCCCTTGAACTGACCCTATCCTCAACAAATAGCAAAACTCACAGTACACAATGCACAATGAACAGTACACAGTGAATAATACAAAGTACACATCACATAGTGCACATCAATGAGTACACATTAATGAGTACAAAGCTAACATTGCTTAGTGCATATTGCTGTGTACACATTAATGAGTACATATTTATGTGTACATATGTATGTGTACAAAGTTCACATTACTAAAATGAACTGAACTGAACTGAACTGAACTGAACTGAACTGAACTGAACTGAACAGAACAGAACTGAACTGAACTGAACTGAACAGAACAGAACAGAACAACAAACACACTGCACAATTAACAGTACACAGTAAATAATACAAAATACTCATCACATAGTGCACATCAATGAGTACACATTAATGAGTACAAAGCTAACATTGCTTAGTGCATATTGCTGTGTACACATTAATGAGTACATATTTATGTGTACATATGTATGTGTACACAGTTCACATTACTAAAATGAACTGAACTGAACTGAACTGAACTGAACTGAACTGGACTTGACTGAACTGAACTGAACTGAACTGAGCTGAGCTGAGCTGAGCTGAGCTGAGCTGAGCTGAACTGAACTGAACTGAACTGAACTGAACTGAACTGAACTGAACTGAACTGTACAGAACAGAACAGAACAGAACAGAACAGAACAGAACAGAACAGAGCAGAACAGAACAGAATAGAACAACAAATTTACTATATTTTAATAACATTTTAAGGTCTAAGACTGAATTTCATATAATTTTTCATAGGGGAAGTACTAATATATTTAGCCAAATGTAATATTATGATATAGATAACAATTAAGTAAATATTAATTTTATATGCAATGAGTTTATACACACATTATTAAATATATATGATGATGACGTAGAAAATGATTACAATGCATAGTTGTCACTTCTTTTGAAATCGGCGGGTCTATTGTCATTGAACAAAGCGGTATACACAATGGGTATGACGTAGGTAGGGTTGATATTCATGTATACTTTCTACCGTTATACACAATATATATGCATGTGTGTTGATCAATTTAAGAGTACATTGTTTTATACAATTATTTGAAATCCTGCATGTTCATCATTTGGCCTAAATTTTTCGCGTAATTAGTCACAAAGTTCATATATGCCTCATTTAATAGTTTTTGATAATTCAACATGTTGACTGCTAAAATACCAAGGGAAGTAACTCGAAAATTATTTACATATATATACCAGTATTAACTCCCTTGAACTGACCCTACCCTCAACAAATAGCAAAACTCACAGTACACAATGCACAATGAACAGTACACAGTGAATAATACAAAGTACACATCACATAGTGCACATCAATGAGTACACATTAATGAGTACAAAGCTAACATTGCTTAGTGCATATTGCTGTGTACACATTAATGAGTACATATTTATGTGTACATATGTATGTGTACAAAGTTCACATTACTAAAATGAACTGAACTGAACTGAACTGAACTGAACTGAACTGAACTGAACTGAACAGAACAGAACTGAACTGAACTGAACTGAACAGAACAGAACAGAACAACAAACACACTGCACAATTAACAGTACACAGTGAATAATACAAAATACTCATCACATAGTGCACATCAATGAGTACACATTAATGAGTACAAAGCTAACATTGCTTAGTGCATATTGCTGTGTACACATTAATGAGTACATATTTATGTGTACATATGTATGTGTACACAGTTCACATTACTAAAATGAACTGAACTGAACTGAACTGAACTGAACTGAACTGGACTTGACTGAACTGAACTGAACTGAACTGAGCTGAGCTGAGCTGAGCTGAGCTGAGCTGAGCTGAGCTGAACTGAACTGAACTGAACTGAACTGAACTGAACTGAACTGAACTGTACAGAACAGAACAGAACAGAACAGAACAGAGCAGAACAGAACAGAATAGAACAACAAATTTACTATATTTTAATAACATTTTAAGGTCTAAGACTGAATTTCATATATTTTTTCATAGGGGAAGTACTAATATATTTAGCCAAATGTAATATTATGATATAGATAACAATTAAGTAAATATTAATTTTATATGCAATGAGTTTATACACACATTATTAAATATATATGATGATGACGTAGAAAATGATTACAATGCATAGTTGTCACTTCTTTTGAAATCGGCGGGTCTATTGTCATTGAACAAAGCGGTATACACAATGGGTATGACGTAGGTAGGGTTGATATTCATGTATACTTTCTACCGTTATACACAATATATATGCATGTGTGTTGATCAATTTAAGAGTACATTGTTTTATACAATTATTTGAAATCCTGCATGTTCATCATTTGGCCTAAATTTTTCGCGTAATTAGTCACAAAGTTCATATATGCCTCATTTAATAGTTTTTGATAATTCAACATGTTGACTGCTAAAATACCAAGGGAAGTAACTCGAAAATTATTTACATATATATACCAGTATAAACTCCCTTGAACTGACCCTACCCTCAACAAATAGCAAAACTCACAGTACACAATGCACAATGAACAGTACACAGTGAATAATACAAAGTACACATCACATAGTGCACATCAATGAGTACACATTAATGAGTACAAAGCTAACATTGCTTAGTGCATATTGCTGTGTACACATTAATGAGTACATATTTATGTGTACATATGTATGTGTACAAAGTTCACATTACTAAAATGAACTGAACTGAACTGAACTGAACTGAACTGAACTGAACTGAACTGAACTGAACAGAACAGAACTGAACTGAACTGAACTGAACAGAACAGAACAGAACAACAAACACACTGCACAATTAACAGTACACAGTGAATAATACAAAATACTCATCACATAGTGCACATCAATGAGTACACATTAATGAGTACAAAGCTAACATTGCTTAGTGCATATTGCTGTGTACACATTAATGAGTACATATTTATGTGTACATATGTATGTGTACACAGTTCACATTACTAAAATGAACTGAACTGAACTGAACTGAACTGAACTGAACTGAACTGAACTGAACTGGACTTGACTGAACTGAACTGAACTGAGCTGAGCTGAGCTGAGCTGAGCTGAGCTGAGCTGAACTGAACTGAACTGAACTGAACTGAACTGAACTGAACTGAACTGAACTGAACTGAACTGAACTGTACAGAACAGAACAGAACAGAACAGAACAGAACAGAGCAGAACAGAACAGAATAGAACAACAAATTTACTATATTTTAATAACATTTTAAGGTCTAAGACTGAATTTCATATAATTTTTCATAGGGGAAGTACTAATATATTTAGCCAAATGTAATATTATGATATAGATAACAATTAAGTAAATATTAATTTTATATGCAATGAGTTTATACACACATTATTAAATATATATGATGATGACGTAGAAAATGATTACAATGCATAGTTGTCACTTCTTTTGAAATCGGCGGGTCTATTGTCATTGAACAAAGCGGTATACACAATGGGTATGACGTAGGTAAGGTTGATATTCATGTATACTTTCTACCGTTATACACAATATATATGCATGTGTGTTGATCAATTTAAGAGTACATTGTTTTATACAATTATTTGAAATCCTGCATGTTCATCATTTGGCCTAAATTTTTCGCGTAATTAGTCACAAAGTTCATATATGCCTCATTTAATAGTTTTTGATAATTCAACATGTTGACTGCTAAAATACCAAGGGAAGTAACTCGAAAATTATTTACATATATATACCAGTATTAACTCCCTTGAACTGACCCTACCCTCAACAAATAGCAAAACTCACAGTACACAATGCACAATGAACAGTACACAGTGAATAATACAAAGTACACATCACATAGTGCACATCAATGAGTACACATTAATGAGTACAAAGCTAACATTGCTTAGTGCATATTGCTGTGTACACATTAATGAGTACATATTTATGTGTACATATGTATGTGTACAAAGTTCACATTACAAAAATGAACTGAACTGAACTGAACTGAACTGAACTGAACTGAACAGAACAGAACTGAACTGAACTGAACTGAACAGAACAGAACAGAACAACAAACACACTGCACAATTAACAGTACACAGTAAATAATACAAAATACTCATCACATAGTGCACATCAATGAGTACACATTAATGAGTACAAAGCTAACATTGCTTAGTGCATATTGCTGTGTACACATTAATGAGTACATATTTATGTGTACATATGTATGTGTACACAGTTCACATTACTAAAATGAACTGAACTGAACTGAACTGAACTGAACTGAACTGGACTTGACTGAACTGAACTGAACTGAACTGAGCTGAGCTGAGCTGAGCTGAGCTGAGCTGAACTGAACTGAACTGAACTGAACTGAACTGAACTGAACTGAACTGAACTGAACTGAACTGTACAGAACAGAACAGAACAGAACAAAACAGAACAGAGCAGAACAGAACAGAATAGAACAACAAATTTACTATATTTTAATAACATTTTAAGGTCTAAGACTGAATTTCATATAATTTTTCATAGGGGAAGTACTAATATATTTAGCCAAATGTAATATTATGATATAGATAACAATTAAGTAAATATTAATTTTATATGCAATGAGTTTATACACACATTATTAAATATATATGATGATGACGTAGAAAATGATTACAATGCATAGTTGTACCTTCTTTTGAAATCGGCGGGTCTATTGTCATTGAACAAAGCGGTATACACAATGGGTATGACGTAGGTAGGGTTGATATTCATGTATACTTTCTACCGTTATACACAATATATATGCATGTGTGTTGATCAATTTAAGAGTACATTGTTTTATACAATTATTTGAAATCCTGCATGTTCATCATTTGGCCTAAATTTTTCGCGTAATTAGTCACAAAGTTCATATATGCCTCATTTAATAGTTTTTGATAATTCAACATGTTGACTGCTAAAATACCAAGGGAAGTAACTCGAAAATTATTTACATATATATACCAGTATTAACTCCCTTGAACTGACCCTACCCTCAACAAATAGCAAAACTCACAGTACACAATGCACAATGAACAGTACACAGTGAATAATACAAAGTACACATCACATAGTGCACATCAATGAGTACACATTAATGAGTACAAAGCTAACATTGCTTAGTGCATATTGCTGTGTACACATTAATGAGTACATATTTATGTGTACATATGTATGTGTACAAAGTTCACATTACTAAAATGAACTGAACTGAACAGAACAGAACAGAACAACAAACACACTGCACAATTAACAGTACACAGTGAATAATACAAAATACTCATCACATAGTGCACATCAATGAGTACACATTAATGAGTACAAAGCTAACATTGCTTAGTGCATATTGCTGTGTACACATTAATGAGTACATATTTATGTGTACATATGTATGTGTACACAGTTCACATTACTAAAATGAACTGAACTGAACTGAACTGAACTGAACTGAACTGGACTTGACTGAACTGAACTGAACTGAACTGAACTGAGCTGAGCTGAGCTGAGCTGAGCTGAGCTGAGCTGAGCTGAGCTGAGCTGAACTGAACTGAACTGAACTGAACTGAACTGAACTGAACTGAACTGAACTGAACTGAACTGAACTGAACTGTACAGAACAGAACAGAACAGAACAGAACAGAACAGAATAGAACAACAAATTTACTATATTTTAATAACATTTTAAGGTCTAAGACTGAATTTCATATAATTTTTCATAGGGGAAGTACTAATATATTTAGCCAAATGTAATATTATGATATAGATAACAATTAAGTAAATATTAATTTTATATGCAATGAGTTTATACACACATTATTAAATATATATGATGATGACGTAGAAAATGATTACAATGCATAGTTGTCACTTCTTTTGAAATCGGCGGGTCTATTGTCATTGAACAAAGCGGTATACACAATGGGTATGACGTAGGTAGGGTTGATATTCATGTATACTTTCTACCGTTATACACAATATATATGCATGTGTGTTGATCAATTTAAGAGAACATTGTTTTATACAATTATTTGAAATCCTGCATGTTCATCATTTGGCCTAAATTTTTCGCGTAATTAGTCACAAAGTTCATATATGCCTCATTTAATAGTTTTTGATAATTCAACATGTTGACTGCTAAAATACCAAGGGAAGTAACTCGAAAATTATTTACATATATATACCAGTATTAACTCCCTTGAACTGACCCTACCCTCAACAAATAGCAAAACTCACAGTACACAATGCACAATGAACAGTACACAGTGAATAATACAAAGTACACATCACATAGTGCACATCAATGAGTACACATTAATGAGTACAAAGCTAACATTGCTTAGTGCATATTGCTGTGTACACATTAATGAGTACATATTTATGTGTACATATGTATGTGTACAAAGTTCACATTACTAAAATGAACTGAACTGAACTGAACTGAACTGAACTGAACTGAACAGAACAGAACTGAACTGAACTGAACTGAACAGAACAGAACAGAACAACAAACACACTGCACAATTAACAGTACACAGTAAATAATACAAAATACTCATCACATAGTGCACATCAATGAGTACACATTAATGAGTACAAAGCTAACATTGCTTAGTGCATATTGCTGTGTACACATTAATGAGTACATATTTATATGTACATATGTATGTGTACACAGTTCACATTACTAAAATGAACTGAACTGAACTGAACTGAACTGAACTGGACTTGACTGAACTGAACTGAACTGAACTGAGCTGAGCTGAGCTGAGCTGAGCTGAGCTGAGCTGAACTGAACTGAACTGAACTGAACTGAACTGAACTGAACTGAACTGAACTGAACTGAACTGTACAGAACAGAACAGAACAGAACAGAACAGAACAGAACAGAACAGAGCAGAACAGAACAGAATAGAACAACAAATTTACTATATTTTAATAACATTTTAAGGTCTAAGACTGAATTTCATATAATTTTTCATAGGGGAAGTACTAATATATTTAGCCAAATGTAATATTATGATATAGATAACAATTAAGTAAATATTAATTTTATATGCAATGAGTTTATACACACATTATTAAATATATATGATGATGACGTAGAAAATGATTACAATGCATAGTTGTCACTTCTTTTGAAATCGGCGGGTCTATTGTCATTGAACAAAGCGGTATACACAATGGGTATGACGTAGGTAGGGTTGATATTCATGTATACTTTCTACCGTTATACACAATATATATGCATGTGTGTTGATCAATTTAAGAGTACATTGTTTTATACAATTATTTGAAATCCTGCATGTTCATAATTTGGCCTAAATTTTTCGCGTAATTAGTCACAAAGTTCATATATGCCTCATTTAATAGTTTTTGATAATTCAACATGTTGACTGCTAAAATACCAAGGGAAGTAACTCGAAAATTATTTACATATATATACCAGTATTAACTCCCTTGAACTGACCCTACCCTCAACAAATAGCAAAACTCACAGTACACAATGCACAATGAACAGTACACAGTGAATAATACAAAGTACACATCACATAGTGCACATCAATGAGTACACATTAATGAGTACAAAGCTAACATTGCTTAGTGCATATTGCTGTGTACACATTAATGAGTACATATTTATGTGTACATATGTATGTGTACAAAGTTCACATTACTAAAATGAACTGAACTGAACTGAACTGAACTGAACTGAACAGAACAGAACTGAACTGAACTGAACTGAACAGAACAGAACAGAACAACAAACACACTGCACAATTAACAGTACACAGTGAATAATACAAAATACTCATCACATAGTGCACATCAATGAGTACACATTAATGAGTACAAAGCTAACATTGCTTAGTGCATATTGCTGTGTACACATTAATGAGTACATATATATGTGTACATATGTATGTGTACACAGTTCACATTACTAAAATGAACTGAACTGAACTGAACTGAACTGAACTGAACTGAACTGAACTGGACTTGACTGAACTGAACTGAACTGAGCTGAGCTGAGCTGAGCTGAGCTGAGCTGAGCTGAGCTGAGCTGAACTGAACTGAACTGAACTGAACTGAACTGAACTGAACTGAACTGAACTGTACAGAACAGAACAGAACAGAACAGAACAGAACAGAACAGAGCAGAACAGAACAGAATAGAACAACAAATTTACTATATTTTAATAACATTTTAAGGTCTAAGACTGAATTTCATATAATTTTTCATAGGGGAAGTACTAATATATTTAGCCAAATGTAATATTATGATATAGATAACAATTAAGTAAATATTAATTTTATATGCAATGAGTTTATACACACATTATTAAATATATATGATGATGACGTAGAAAATGATTACAATGCATAGTTGTCACTTCTTTTGAAATCGGCGGGTCTATTGTCATTGAACAAAGCGGTATACACAATGGGTATGACGTAGGTAAGGTTGATATTCATGTATACTTTCTACCGTTATACACAATATATATGCATGTGTGTTGATCAATTTAAGAGTACATTGTTTTATACAATTATTTGAAATCCTGCATGTTCATCATTTGGCCTAAATGTTTCGCGTAATTAGTCACAAAGTTCATATATGCCTCATTTAATAGTTTTTGATAATTCAACATGTTGACTGCTAAAATACCAAGGGAAGTAACTCGAAAATTATTTACATATATATACCAGTATTAACTCCCTTGAACTGACCCTACCCTCAACAAATAGCAAAACTCACAGTACACAATGCACAATGAACAGTACACAGTGAATAATACAAAGTACACATCACATAGTGCACATCAATGAGTACACATTAATGAGTACAAAGCTAACATTGCTTAGTGCATATTGCTGTGTACACATTAATGAGTACATATTTATGTGTACATATGTATGTGTACAAAGTTCACATTACTAAAATGAACTGAACTGAACTGAACTGAACTGAACTGAACTGAACTGAACTGAACAGAACAGAACTGAACTGAACTGAACTGAACAGAACAGAACAGAACAACAAACACACTGCACAATTAACAGTACACAGTAAATAATACAAAATACTCATCACATAGTGCACATCAATGAGTACACATTAATGAGTACAAAGCTAACATTGCTTAGTGCATATTGCTGTGTACACATTAATGAGTACATATTTATGTGTACATATGTATGTGTACACAGTTCACATTACTAAAATGAACTGAACTGAACTGAACTGAACTGAACTGAACTGAACTGGACTTGACTGAACTGAACTGAACTGAACTGAACTGAGCTGAGCTGAGCTGAGCTGAGCTGAGCTGAGCTGAACTGAACTGAACTGAACTGAACTGAACTGAACTGAACTGAACTGAACTGAACTGTACAGAACAGAACAGAACAGAACAGAACAGAACAGAGCAGAACAGAACAGAATAGAACAACAAATTTACTATATTTTAATAACATTTTAAGGTCTAAGACTGAATTTCATATAATTTTTCATAGGGGAAGTACTAATATATTTAGCCAAATGTAATATTATGATATAGATAACAATTAAGTAAATATTAATTTTATATGCAATGAGTTTATACACACATTATTAAATATATATGATGATGACGTAGAAAATGATTACAATGCATAGTTGTCACTTCTTTTGAAATCGGCGGGTCTATTGTCATTGAACAAAGCGGTATACACAATGGGTATGACGTAGGTAGGGTTGATATTCATGTATACTTTCTACCGTTATACACAATATATATGCATGTGTGTTGATCAATTTAAGAGTACATTGTTTTATACAATTATTTGAAATCCTGCATGTTCATCATTTGGCCTAAATTTTTCGCGTAATTAGTCACAAAGTTCATATATGCCTCATTTAATAGTTTTTGATAATTCAACATGTTGATTGCTAAAATACCAAGGGAAGTAACTCGAAAATTATTTACATATATATACCAGTATTAACTCCCTTGAACTGACCCTACCCTCAACAAATAGCAAAACTCACAGTACACAATGCACAATGAACAGTACACAGTGAATAATACAAAGTACACATCACATAGTGCACATCAATGAGTACACATTAATGAGTACAAAGCTAACATTGCTTAGTGCATATTGCTGTGTACACATTAATGAGTACATATTTATGTGTACATATGTATGTGTACAAAGTTCACATTACTAAAATGAACTGAACTGAACTGAACTGAACTGAACTGAACTGAACTGAACAGAACAGAACTGAACTGAACTGAACTGAACAGAACAGAACAGAACAACAAACACACTGCACAATTAACAGTACACAGTGAATAATACAAAATACTCATCACATAGTGCACATCAATGAGTACACATTAATGAGTACAAAGCTAACATTGCTTAGTGCATATTGCTGTGTACACATTAATGAGTACATATTTATGTGTACATATGTATGTGTACACAGTTCACATTACTAAAATGAACTGAACTGAACTGAACTGAACTGAACTGAACTGGACTTGACTGAACTGAACTGAACTGAACTGAGCTGAGCTGAGCTGAGCTGAGCTGAGCTGAGCTGAGCTGAGCTGAACTGAACTGAACTGAACTGAACTGAACTGAACTGAACTGAACTGAACTGAACTGTACAGAACAGAACAGAACAGAACAGAACAGAACAGAGCAGAACAGAACAGAATAGAACAACAAATTTACTATATTTTAATAACATTTTAAGGTCTAAGACTGAATTTCATATAATTTTTCATAGGGGAAGTACTAATATATTTAGCCAAATGTAATATTATGATATAGATAACAATTAAGTAAATATTAATTTTATATGCAATGAGTTTATACACACATTATTAAATATATATGATGATGACGTAGAAAATGATTACAATGCATAGTTGTCACTTCTTTTGAAATCGGCGGGTCTATTGTCATTGAACAAAGCGGTATACACAATGGGTATGACGTAGGTAGGGTTGATATTCATGTATACTTTCTACCGTTATACACAATATATATGCATGTGTGTTGATCAATTTAAGAGTACATTGTTTTATACAATTATTTGAAATCCTGCATGTTCATCATTTGGCCTAAATTTTTCGCGTAATTAGTCACAAAGTTCATATATGCCTCATTTAATAGTTTTTGATAATTCAACATGTTGACTGCTAAAATACCAAGGGAAGTAACTCGAAAATTATTTACATATATATACCAGTATAAACTCCCTTGAACTGACCCTACCCTCAACAAATAGCAAAACTCACAGTACACAATGCACAATGAACAGTACACAGTGAATAATACAAAGTACACATCACATAGTGCACATCAATGAGTACACATTAATGAGTACAAAGCTAACATTGCTTAGTGCATATTGCTGTGTACACATTAATGAGTACATATTTATGTGTACATATTTATGTGTACAAAGTTCACATTACTAAAATGAACTGAACTGAACTGAACTGAACTGAACTGAACTGAACTGAACTGAACTGAACTGAACAGAACAGAACTGAACTGAACTGAACTGAACAGAACAGAACAGAACAACAAACACACTGCACAATTAACAGTACACAGTGAATAATACAAAATACTCATCACATAGTGCACATCAATGAGTACACATTAATGAGTACAAAGCTAACATTGCTTAGTGCATATTGCTGTGTACACATTAATGAGTACATATTTATGTGTACATATGTATGTGTACACAGTTCACATTACTAAAATGAACTGAACTGAACTGAACTGAACTGAACTGGACTTGACTGAACTGAACTGAACTGAGCTGAGCTGAGCTGAGCTGAGCTGAGCTGAGCTGAGCTGAGCTGAACTGAACTGAACTGAACTGAACTGAACTGAACTGAACTGAACTGAACTGTACAGAACAGAACAGAACAGAACAGAACAGAACAGAGCAGAACAGAACAGAATAGAACAACAAATTTACTATATTTTAATAACATTTTAAGGTCTAAGACTGAATTTCATATAATTTTTCATAGGGGAAGTACTAATATATTTAGCCAAATGTAATATTATGATATAGATAACAATTAAGTAAATATTAATTTTATATGCAATGAGTTTATACACACATTATTAAATATATATGATGATGACGTAGAAAATGATTACAATGCATAGTTGTCACTTCTTTTGAAATCGGCGGGTCTATTGTCATTGAACAAAGCGGTATACACAATGGGTATGACGTAGGTAAGGTTGATATTCATGTATACTTTCTACCGTTATACACAATATATATGCATGTGTGGTGATCAATTTAAGAGTACATTGTTTTATACAATTATTTGAAATCCTGCATGTTCATCATTTGGCCTTAATTTTTCGCGTAATTAGTCACAAAGTTCATATATGCCTCATTTAATAGTTTTTGATAATTCAACATGTTGACTGCTAAAATACCAAGGGAAGTAACTCGAAAATTATTTACATATATATACCAGTATTAACTCCCTTGAACTGACCCTACCCTCAACAAATAGCAAAACTCACAGTACACAATGCACAATGAACAGTACACAGTGAATAATACAAAGTACACATCACATAGTGCACATCAATGAGTACACATTAATGAGTACAAAGCTAACATTGCTTAGTGCATATTGCTGTGTACACATTAATGAGTACATATTTATGTGTACATATGTATGTGTACAAAGTTCACATTACTAAAATGAACTGAACTGAACTGAACTGAACTGAACTGAACTGAACTGAACTGAACTGAACAGAACAGAACTGAACTAAACTGAACTGAACAGAACAGAACAGAACAACAAACACACTGCACAATTAACAGTACACAGTAAATAATACAAAATACTCATCACATAGTGCACATCAATGAGTACACATTAATGAGTACAAAGCTAACATTGCTTAGTGCATATTGCTGTGTACACATTAATGAGTACATATTTATGTGTACATATGTATGTGTACACAGTTCACATTACTAAAATGAACTGAACTGAACTGAACTGAACTGAACTGGACTTGACTGAACTGAACTGAACTGAACTGAGCTGAGCTGAGCTGAGCTGAGCTGAGCTGAGCTGAGCTGAGCTGAGCTGAACTGAACTGAACTGAACTGAACTGAACTGAACTGAACTGAACTGAACTGTACAGAACAGAACAGAACAGAACAGAACAGAACAGAACAGAGCAGAACAGAACAGAATAGAACAACAAATTTACTATATTTTAATAACATTTTAAGGTCTAAGACTGAATTTCATATAATTTTTCATAGGGGAAGTACTAATATATTTAGCCAAATGTAATATTATGATATAGATAACAATTAAGTAAATATTAATTTTATATGCAATGAGTTTATACACACATTATTAAATATATATGATGATGACGTAGAAAATGATTACAATGCATAGTTGTCACTTCTTTTGAAATCGGCGGGTCTATTGTCATTGAACAAAGCGGTATACACAATGGGTATGACGTAGGTAAGGTTGATATTCATGTATACTTTCTACCGTTATACACAATATATATGCATGTGTGTTGATCAATTTAAGAGTACATTGTTTTATACAATTATTTGAAATCCTGCATGTTCATCATTTGGCCTTAATTTTTCGCGTAATTAGTCACAAAGTTCATATATGCCTCATTTAATAGTTTTTGATAATTCAACATGTTGACTGCTAAAATACCAAGGGAAGTAACTCGAAAATTATTTACATATATATACCAGTATTAACTCCCTTGAACTGACCCTACCCTCAACAAATAGCAAAACTCACAGTACACAATGCACAATGAACAGTACACAGTGAATAATACAAAGTACACATCACATAGTGCACATCAATGAGTACACATTAATGAGTACAAAGCTAACATTGCTTAGTGCATATTGCTGTGTACACATTAATGAGTACATATTTATGTGTACATATGTATGTGTACAAAGTTCACATTACTAAAATGAACTGAACTGAACTGAACTGAACTGAACTGAACTGAACTGAACAGAACAGAACTGAACTAAACTGAACTGAACAGAACAGAACAGAACAACAAACACACTGCACAATTAACAGTACACAGTAAATAATACAAAATACTCATCACATAGTGCACATCAATGAGTACACATTAATGAGTACAAAGCTAACATTGCTTAGTGCATATTGCTGTGTACACATTAATGAGTACATATTTATGTGTACATATGTATGTGTACACAGTTCACATTACTAAAATGAACTGAACTGAACTGAACTGAACTGAACTGGACTTGACTGAACTGAACTGAACTGAACTGAACTGAACTGAGCTGAGCTGAGCTGAGCTGAGCTGAGCTGAGCTGAGCTGAACTGAACTGAACTGAACTGAACTGAACTGTACAGAACAGAACAGAACAGAACAGAACAGAGCAGAACAGAACAGAATAGAACAACAAATTTACTATATTTTAATAACATTTTAAGGTCTAAGACTGAATTTCATATAATTTTTCATAGGGGAAGTACTAATATATTTAGCCAAATGTAATATTATGATATAGATAACAATTAAGTAAATATTAATTTTATATGCAATGAGTTTATACACACATTATTAAATATATATGATGATGACGTAGAAAATGATTACAATGCATAGTTGTCACTTCTTTTGAAATCGGCGGGTCTATTGTCATTGAACAAAGCGGTATACACAATGGGTATGACGTAGGTAGGGTTGATATTCATGTATACTTTCTACCGTTATACACAATATATATGCATGTGTGTTGATCAATTTAAGAGTACATTGTTTTATACAATTATTTGAAATCCTGCATGTTCATCATTTGGCCTAAATATTTCGCGTAATTAGTCACAAAGTTCATATATGCCTCATTTAATAGTTTTTGATAATTCAACATGTTGACTGCTAAAATACCAAGGGAAGTAACTCGAAAATTATTTACATATATATACCAGTATTAACTCCCTTGAACTGACCCTACCCTCAACAAATAGCAAAACTCACAGTACACAATGCACAATGAACAGTACACAGTGAATAATACAAAGTACACATCACATAGTGCACATCAATGAGTACACATTAATGAGTACAAAGCTAACATTGCTTAGTGCATATTGCT
This sequence comes from Spisula subtruncata, assembly GCA_963678985.1. Taxonomy (NCBI): domain Eukaryota; kingdom Metazoa; phylum Mollusca; class Bivalvia; order Venerida; family Mactridae; genus Spisula; species Spisula subtruncata. The sequence continues at coordinate 21,719,767 of OY787664.1, read as the reverse complement.
GTGTACACATTAATGAGTACATATTTATGTGTACATATGTATGTGTACAAAGTTCACATTACTAAAATGAACTGAACTGAACTGAACTGAACTGAACTGAACTGAACAGAACAGAACTGAACTGAACTGAACTGAACAGAACAGAACAGAACAACAAACACACTGCACAATTAACAGTACACAGTGAATAATACAAAATACTCATCACATAGTGCACATCAATGAGTACACATTAATGAGTACAAAGCTAACATTGCTTAGTGCATATTGCTGTGTACACATTAATGAGTACATATGTATGTGTACACAGTTCACATTACTAAAATGAACTGAACTGAACTGAACTGAACTGAACTGGACTTGACTGAACTGAACTGAACTGAACTGAGCTGAGCTGAGCTGAGCTGAGCTGAGCTGAGCTGAGCTGAGCTGAGCTGAACTGAACTGAACTGAACTGAACTGAACTGAACTGAACTGAACTGAACTGAACTGAACTGAACTGAACTGAACTGTACAGAACAGAACAGAACAGAACAGAACAGAACAGAGCAGAACAGAACAGAATAGAACAACAAATTTACTATATTTTAATAACATTTTAAGGTCTAAGACTGAATTTCATTTAATTTTTCATAGGGGAAGTACTAATATATTTAGCCAAATGTAATATTATGATATAGATAACAATTAAGTAAATATTAATTTTATATGCAATGAGTTTATACACACATTATTAAATATATATGATGATGACGTAGAAAATGATTACAATGCATAGTTGTCACTTCTTTTGAAATCGGCGGGTCTATTGTCATTGAACAAAGCGGTATACACAATGGGTATGACGTAGGTAGGGTTGATATTCATGTATACTTTCTACCGTTATACACAATATATATGCATGTGTGTTGATCAATTTAAGAGTACATTGTTTTATACAATTATTTGAAATCCTGCATGTTCATCATTTGGCCTAAATATTTCGCGTAATTAGTCACAAAGTTCATATATGCCTCATTTAATAGTTTTTGATAATTCAACATGTTGACTGCTAAAATACCAAGGGAAGTAACTCGAAAATTATTTACATATATATACCAGTATAAACTCCCTTGAACTGACCCTACCCTCAACAAATAGCAAAACTCACAGTACACAATGCACAATGAACAGTACACAGTGAATAATACAAAGTACACATCACATAGTGCACATCAATGAGTACACATTAATGAGTACAAAGCTAACATTGCTTAGTGCATATTGCTGTGTACACATTAATGAGTACATATTTATGTGTACATATGTATGTGTACAAAGTTCACATTACTAAAATGAACTGAACTGAACTGAACTGAACTGAACTGAACTGAACTGAACAGAACAGAACTGAACTGAACTGAACTGAACAGAACAGAACAGAACAACAAACACACTGCACAATTAACAGTACACAGTGAATAATACAAAATACTCATCACATAGTGCACATCAATGAGTACACATTAATGAGTACAAAGCTAACATTGCTTAGTGCATATTGCTGTGTACACATTAATGAGTACATATTTATGTGTACATATGTATGTGTACACAGTTCACATTACTAAAATGAACTGAACTGAACTGAACTGAACTGAACTGGACTTGACTGAACTGAACTGAACTGAGCTGAGCTGAGCTGAGCTGAGCTGAGCTGAGCTGAGCTGAACTGAACTGAACTGAACTGAACTGAACTGAACTGAACTGAACTGAACTGAACTGAACTGAACTGAACTGAACTGTACAGAACAGAACAGAACAGAACAGAACAGAACAGAACAGAATAGAACAACAAATTTACTATATTTTAATAACATTTTAAGGTCTAAGACTGAATTTCATATAATTTTTCATAGGGGAAGTACTAATATATTTAGCCATATGTAATATTATGATATAGATAACAATTAAGTAAATATTAATTTTATATGCAATGAGTTTATACACACATTATTAAATATATATGATGATGACGTAGAAAATGATTACAATGCATAGTTGTCACTTCTTTTGAAATCGGCGGGTCTATTGTCATTGAACAAAGCGGTATACACAATGGGTATGACGTAGGTAAGGTTGATATTCATGTATACTTTCTACCGTTATACACAATATATATGCATGTGTGGTGATCAATTTAAGAGTACATTGTTTTATACAATTATTTGAAATCCTGCATGTTCATCATTTGGCCTTAATTTTTCGCGTAATTAGTCACAAAGTTCATATATGCCTCATTTAATAGTTTTTGATAATTCAACATGTTGACTGCTAAAATACCAAGGGAAGTAACTCGAAAATTATTTACATATATATACCAGTATTAACTCCCTTGAACTGACCCTACCCTCAACAAATAGCAAAACTCACAGTACACAATGCACAATGAACAGTACACAGTGAATAATACAAAGTACACATCACATAGTGCACATCAATGAGTACACATTAATGAGTACAAAGCTAACATTGCTTAGTGCATATTGCTGTGTACACATTAATGAGTACATATTTATGTGTACATATGTATGTGTACAAAGTTCACATTACTAAAATGAACTGAACTGAACTGAACTGAACTGAACTGAACTGAACTGAACTGAACAGAACAGAACTGAACTAAACTGAACTGAACAGAACAGAACAGAACAACAAACACACTGCACAATTAACAGTACACAGTAAATAATACAAAATACTCATCACATAGTGCACATCAATGAGTACACATTAATGAGTACAAAGCTAACATTGCTTAGTGCATATTGCTGTGTACACATTAATGAGTACATATTTATGTGTACATATGTATGTGTACACAGTTCACATTACTAAAATGAACTGAACTGAACTGAACTGAACTGAACTGGACTTGACTGAACTGAACTGAACTGAACTGAACTGAGCTGAGCTGAGCTGAGCTGAGCTGAGCTGAGCTGAGCTGAACTGAACTGAACTGAACTGAACTGAACTGAACTGAACTGAACTGAACTGTACAGAACGGAACAGAACAGAACAGAACAGAACAGAGCAGAACAGAACAGAATAGAACAACAAATTTACTATATTTTAATAACATTTTAAGGTCTAAGACTGAATTTCATATAATTTTTCATAGGGGAAGTACTAATATATTTAGCCAAATGTAATATTATGATATAGATAACAATTAAGTAAATATTAATTTTATATGCAATGAGTTTATACACACATTATTAAATATATATGATGATGACGTAGAAAATGATTACAATGCATAGTTGTCACTTCTTTTGAAATCGGCGGGTCTATTGTCATTGAACAAAGCGGTATACACAATGGGTATGACGTAGGTAAGGTTGATATTCATGTATACTTTCTACCGTTATACACAATATATATGCATGTGTGTTGATCAATTTAAGAGTACATTGTTTTATACAATTATTTGAAATCCTGCATGTTCATCATTTGGCCTTAATTTTTCGCGTAATTAGTCACAAAGTTCATATATGCCTCATTTAATAGTTTTTGATAATTCAACATGTTGACTGCTAAAATACCAAGGGAAGTAACTCGAAAATTATTTACATATATATACCAGTATTAACTCCCTTGAACTGACCCTACCCTCAACAAATAGCAAAACTCACAGTACACAATGCACAATGAACAGTACACAGTGAATAATACAAAGTACACATCACATAGTGCACATCAATGAGTACACATTAATGAGTACAAAGCTAACATTGCTTAGTGCATATTGCTGTGTACACATTAATGAGTACATATTTATGTGTACATATGTATGTGTACAAAGTTCACATTACTAAAATGAACTGAACTGAACTGAACTGAACTGAACTGAACTGAACTGAACAGAACAGAACTGAACTAAACTGAACTGAACAGAACAGAACAGAACAACAAACACACTGCACAATTAACAGTACACAGTAAATAATACAAAATACTCATCACATAGTGCACATCAATGAGTACACATTAATGAGTACAAAGCTAACATTGCTTAGTGCATATTGCTGTGTACACATTAATGAGTACATATTTATGTGTACATATGTATGTGTACACAGTTCACATTACTAAAATGAACTGAACTGAACTGAACTGAACTGGACTTGACTGAACTGAACTGAACTGAACTGAACTGAACTGAGCTGAGCTGAGCTGAGCTGAGCTGAGCTGAGCTGAACTGAACTGAACTGAACTGAACTGAACTGTACAGAACAGAACAGAACAGAACAGAACAGAACAGAGCAGAACAGAACAGAATAGAACAACAAATTTACTATATTTTAATAACATTTTAAGGTCTAAGACTGAATTTCATATAATTTTTCATAGGGGAAGTACTAATATATTTAGCCAAATGTAATATTATGATATAGATAACAATTAAGTAAATATTAATTTTATATGCAATGAGTTTATACACACATTATTAAATATATATGATGATGACGTAGAAAATGATTACAATGCATAGTTGTCACTTCTTTTGAAATCGGCGGGTCTATTGTCATTGAACAAAGCGGTATACACAATGGGTATGACGTAGGTAGGGTTGATATTCATGTATACTTTCTACCGTTATACACAATATATATGCATGTGTGTTGATCAATTTAAGAGTACATTGTTTTATACAATTATTTGAAATCCTGCATGTTCATCATTTGGCCTAAATTTTTCGCGTAATTAGTCACAAAGTTCATATATGCCTCATTTAATAGTTTTTGATAATTCAACATGTTGACTGCTAAAATACCAAGGGAAGTAACTCGAAAATTATTTACATATATATACCAGTATTAACTCCCTTGAACTGACCCTACCCTCAACAAATAGCAAAACTCACAGTACACAATGCACAATGAACAGTACACAGTGAATAATACAAAGTACACATCACATAGTGCACATCAATGAGTACACATTAATGAGTACAAAGCTAACATTGCTTAGTGCATATTGCTGTGTAAACATTAATGAGTACATATTTATGTGTACATATGTATGTGTACAAAGTTCACATTACTAAAATGAACTGAACTGAACTGAACTGAACTGAACTGAACTGAACTGAACTGAACTGAACTGAACAGAACAGAACTGAACTGAACTGAACTGAACAGAACAGAACAGAACAACAAACACACTGCACAATTAACAGTACACAGTGAATAATACAAAATACTCATCACATAGTGCACATCAATGAGTACACATTAATGAGTACAAAGCTAACATTGCTTAGTGCATATTGCTGTGTACACATTAATGAGTACATATTTATGTGTACATATGTATGTGTACACAGTTCACATTACTAAAATGAACTGAACTGAACTGAACTGAACTGAACTGGACTTGACTGAACTGAACTGAACTGAACTGAGCTGAGCTGAGCTGAGCTGAGCTGAGCTGAGCTGAGCTGAACTGAACTGAACTGAACTGAACTGAACTGAACTGAGCTGAACTGAACTGAACTGAACTGAACTGAACTGAACTGAACTGTACAGAACAGAACAGAACAGAACAGAACAGAGCAGAACAGAACAGAATAGAACAACAAATTTACTATATTTTAATAACATTTTAAGGTCTAAGACTGAATTTCATATAATTTTTCATAGGGGAAGTACTAATATATTTAGCCAAATGTAATATTATGATATAGATAACAATTAAGTAAATATTAATTTTATATGCAATGAGTTTATACACACATTATTAAATATATATGATGATGACGTAGAAAATGATTACAATGCATAGTTGTCACTTCTTTTGAAATCGGCGGGTCTATTGTCATTGAACAAAGCGGTATACACAATGGGTATGACGTAGGTAGGGTTGATATTCATGTATACTTTCTACCGTTATACACAATATATATGCATGTGTGTTGATCAATTTAAGAGTACATTGTTTTATACAATTATTTGAAATCCTGCATGTTCATCATTTGGCCTAAATTTTTCGCGTAATTAGTCACAAAGTTCATATATGCCTCATTTAATAGTTTTTGATAATTCAACATGTTGACTGCTAAAATACCAAGGGAAGTAACTCGAAAATTATTTACATATATATACCAGTATAAACTCCCTTGAACTGACCCTACCCTCAACAAATAGCAAAACTCACAGTACACAATGCACAATGAACAGTACACAGTGAATAATACAAAGTACACATCACATAGTGCACATCAATGAGTACACATTAATGAGTACAAAGCTAACATTGCTTAGTGCATATTGCTGTGTACACATTAATGAGTACATATTTATGTGTACATATGTATGTGTACAAAGTTCACATTACTAAAATGAACTGAACTGAACTGAACTGAACTGAACTGAACTGAACAGAACAGAACAGAACTGAACTGAACTGAACTGAACAGAACAGAACAGAACAACAAACACACTGCACAATTAACAGTACACAGTGAATAATACAAAATACTCATCACATAGTGCACATCAATGAGTACACATTAATGAGTACAAAGCTAACATTGCTTAGTGCATATTGCTGTGTACACATTAATGAGTACATATTTATGTGTACATATGTATGTGTACACAGTTCACATTACTAAAATGAACTGAACTGAACTGAACTGAACTGAACTGAACTGGACTTGACTGAACTGAACTGAACTGAGCTGAGCTGAGCTGAGCTGAGCTGAGCTGAGCTGAGCTGAACTGAACTGAACTGAACTGAACTGAACTGAACTGAACTGAACTGAACTGTACAGAACAGAACAGAACAGAACAGAACAGAACAGAGCAGAACAGAACAGAATAGAACAACAAATTTACTATATTTTAATAACATTTTAAGGTCTAAGACTGAATTTCATATAATTTTTCATAGGGGAAGTACTAATATATTTAGCCAAATGTAATATTATGATATAGATAACAATTAAGTAAATATTAATTTTATATGCAATGAGTTTATACACACATTATTAAATATATATGATGATGACGTAGAAAATGATTACAATGCATAGTTGTCACTTCTTTTGAAATCGGCGGGTCTATTGTCATTGAACAAAGCGGTATACACAATGGGTATGACGTAGGTAAGGTTGATATTCATGTATACGTTCTACCGTTATACACAATATATATGCATGTGTGGTGATCAATTTTAGAGTACATTGTTTTATACAATTATTTGAAATCCTGCATGTTCATCATTTGGCCTTAATGTTTCGCGTAATTAGTCACAAAGTTCATATATGCCTCATTTAATAGTTTTTGATAATTCAACATGTTGACTGCTAAAATACCAAGGGAAGTAACTCGAAAATTATTTACATATATATACCAGTATTAACTCCCTTGAACTGACCCTACCCTCAACAAATAGCAAAACTCACAGTACACAATGCACAATGAACAGTACACAGTGAATAATACAAAGTACACATCACATAGTGCACATCAATGAGTACACATTAATGAGTACAAAGCTAACATTGCTTAGTGCATATTGCTGTGTACACATTAATGAGTACATATTTATGTGTACATATGTATGTGTACAAAGTTCACATTACTAAAATGAACTGAACTGAACTGAACTGAACTGAACTGAACTGAACTGAACAGAACAGAACTGAACTAAACTGAACTGAACAGAACAGAACAGAACAACAAACACACTGCACAATTAACAGTACACAGTAAATAATACAAAATACTCATCACATAGTGCACATCAATGAGTACACATTAATGAGTACAAAGCTAACATTGCTTAGTGCATATTGCTGTGTACACATTAATGAGTACATATTTATGTGTACATATGTATGTGTACACAGTTCACATTACTAAAATGAACTGAACTGAACTGAACTGAACTGGACTTGACTGAACTGAACTGAACTGAACTGAACTGAACTGAACTGAGCTGAGCTGAGCTGAGCTGAGCTGAGCTGAGCTGAGCTGAGCTGAACTGAACTGAACTGAACTGAACTGAACTGAACTGAACTGTACAGAACAGAACAGAACAGAACAGAACAGAGCAGAACAGAACAGAATAGAACAACAAATTTACTATATTTTAATAACATTTTAAGGTCTAAGACTGAATTTCATATAATTTTTCATAGGGGAAGTACTAATATATTTAGCCAAATGTAATATTATGATATAGATAACAATTAAGTAAATATTAATTTTATATGCAATGAGTTTATACACACATTATTAAATATATATGATGATGACGTAGAAAATGATTACAATGCATAGTTGTCACTTCTTTTGAAATCGGCGGGTCTATTGTCATTGAACAAAGCGGTATACACAATGGGTATGACGTAGGTAGGGTTGATATTCATGTATACTTTCTACCGTTATACACAATATATATGCATGTGTGTTGATCAATTTAAGAGTACATTGTTTTATACAATTATTTGAAATCCTGCATGTTCATCATTTGGCCTAAATTTTTCGCGTAATTAGTCACAAAGTTCATATATGCCTCATTTAATAGTTTTTGATAATTCAACATGTTGACTGCTAAAATACCAAGGGAAGTAACTCGAAAATTATTTACATATATATACCAGTATTAACTCCCTTGAACTGACCCTACCCTCAACAAATAGCAAAACTCACAGTACACAATGCACACTGAACAGTACACAGTGAATAATACAAAGTACACATCACATAGTGCACATCAATGAGTACACATTAATGAGTACAAAGCTAACATTGCTTAGTGCATATTGCTGTGTACACATTAATGAGTACATATTTATGTGTACATATGTATGTGTACAAAGTTCACATTACTAAAATGAACTGAACTGAACTGAACTGAACTGAACTGAACTGAACTGAACAGAACTGAACTAAACTGAACTGAACAGAACAGAACAGAACAACAAACACACTGCACAATTAACAGTACACAGTAAATAATACAAAATACTCATCACATAGTGCACATCAATGAGTACACATTAATGAGTACAAAGCTAACATTGCTTAGTGCATATTGCTGTGTACACATTAATGAGTACATATTTATGTGTACATATGTATGTGTACACAGTTCACATTACTAAAATGAACTGAACTGAACTGAACTGAACTGGACTTGACTGAACTGAACTGAACTGAACTGAACTGAGCTGAGCTGAGCTGAGCTGAGCTGAGCTGAGCTGAGCTGAACTGAACTGAACTGAACTGAACTGAACTGTACAGAACAGAACAGAACAGAACAGAACAGAGCAGAACAGAACAGAATAGAACAACAAATTTACTATATTTTAATAACATTTTAAGGTCTAAGACTGAATTTCATATAATTTTTCATAGGGGAAGTACTAATATATTTAGCCAAATGTAATATTATGATATAGATAACAATTAAGTAAATATTAATTTTATATGCAATGAGTTTATACACACATTATTAAATATATATGATGATGACGTAGAAAATGATTACAATGCATAGTTGTCACTTCTTTTGAAATCGGCGGGTCTATTGTCATTGAACAAAGCGGTATACACAATGGGTATGACGTAGGTAGGGTTGATATTCATGTATACTTTCTACCGTTATACACAATATATATGCATGTGTGTTGATCAATTTAAGAGTACATTGTTTTATACAATTATTTGAAATCCTGCATGTTCATCATTTGGCCTAAATTTTTCGCGTAATTAGTCACAAAGTTCATATATGCCTCATTTAATAGTTTTTGATAATTCAACATGTTGACTGCTAAAATACCAAGGGAAGTAACTCGAAAATTATTTACATATATATACCAGTATTAACTCCCTTGAACTGACCCTACCCTCAACAAATAGCAAAACTCACAGTACACAATGCACAATGAACAGTACACAGTGAATAATACAAAGTACACATCACATAGTGCACATCAATGAGTACACATTAATGAGTACAAAGCTAACATTGCTTAGTGCATATTGCTGTGTAAACATTAATGAGTACATATTTATGTGTACATATGTATGTGTACAAAGTTCACATTACTAAAATGAACTGAACTGAACTGAACTGAACTGAACTGAACTGAACTGAACTGAACTGAACAGAACAGAACTGAACTGAACTGAACTGAACAGAACAGAACAGAACAACAAACACACTGCACAATTAACAGTACACAGTGAATAATACAAAATACTCATCACATAGTGCACATCAATGAGTACACATTAATGAGTACAAAGCTAACATTGCTTAGTGCATATTGCTGTGTACACATTAATGAGTACATATTTATGTGTACATATGTATGTGTACACAGTTCACATTACTAAAATGAACTGAACTGAACTGAACTGAACTGAACTGAACTGAACTGAACTGGACTTGACTGAACTGAACTGAACTGAACTGAGCTGAGCTGAGCTGAGCTGAGCTGAGCTGAGCTGAGCTGAACTGAACTGAACTGAACTGAACTGAACTGAACTGAACTGAACTGAACTGAACTGTACAGAACAGAACAGAACAGAACAGAGCAGAACAGAACAGAATAGAACAACAAATTTACTATATTTTAATAACATTTTAAGGTCTAAGACTGAATTTCATATAATTTTGCATAGGGGAAGTACTAATATATTTAGCCAAATGTAATATTATGATATAGATAACAATTAAGTAAATATTAATTTTATATGCAATGAGTTTATACACACATTATTAAATATATATGATGATGACGTAGAAAATGATTACAATGCATAGTTGTCACTTCTTTTGAAATCGGCGGGTCTATTGTCATTGAACAAAGCGGTATACACAATGGGTATGACGTAGGTAGGGTTGATATTCATGTATACTTTCTACCGTTATACACAATATATATGCATGTGTGTTGATCAATTTAAGAGTACATTGTTTTATACAATTATTTGAAATCCTGCATGTTCATCATTTGGCCTAAATTTTTCGCGTAATTAGTCACAAAGTTCATATATGCCTCATTTAATAGTTTTTGATAATTCAACATGTTGACTGCTAAAATACCAAGGGAAGTAACTCGAAAATTATTTACATATATATACCAGTATAAACTCCCTTGAACTGACCCTACCCTCAACAAATAGCAAAACTCACAGTACACAATGCACAATGAACAGTACACAGTGAATAATACAAAGTACACATCACATAGTGCACATCAATGAGTACACATTAATGAGTACAAAGCTAACATTGCTTAGTGCATATTGCTGTGTACACATTAATGAGTACATATTTATGTGTACATATGTATGTGTACAAAGTTCACATTACTAAAATGAACTGAACTGAACTGAACTGAACTGAACTGAACTGAACTGAACTGAACAGAACAGAACTGAACTGAACTGAACTGAACAGAACAGAACAGAACAACAAACACACTGCACAATTAACAGTACACAGTGATTAATACAAAATACTCATCACATAGTGCACATCAATGAGTACACATTAATGAGTACAAAGCTAACATTGCTTAGTGCATATTGCTGTGTACACATTAATGAGTACATATTTATGTGTACATATGTATGTGTACACAGTTCACATTACTAAAATGAACTGAACTGAACTGAACTGAACTGAACTGAACTGGACTTGACTGAACTGAACTGAACTGAGCTGAGCTGAGCTGAGCTGAGCTGAGCTGAGCTGAACTGAACTGAACTGAACTGAACTGAACTGAACTGAACTGAACTGAACTGAACTGTACAGAACAGAACAGAACAGAACAGAACAGAACAGAACAGAGCAGAACAGAACAGAATAGAACAACAAATTTACTATATTTTAATAACATTTTAAGGTCTAAGACTGAATTTCATATAATTTTTCATAGGGGAAGTACTAATATATTTAGCCAAATGTAATATTATGATATAGATAACAATTAAGTAAATATTAATTTTATATGCAATGAGTTTATACACACATTATTAAATATATATGATGATGACGTAGAAAATGATTACAATGCATAGTTGTCACTTCTTTTGAAATCGGCGGGTCTATTGTCATTGAACAAAGCGGTATACACAATGGGTATGACGTAGGTAAGGTTGATATTCATGTATACTTTCTACCGTTATACACAATATATATGCATGTGTGGTGATCAATTTAAGAGTACATTGTTTTATACAATTATTTGAAATCCTGCATGTTCATCATTTGGCCTTAATTTTTCGCGTAATTAGTCACAAAGTTCATATATGCCTCATTTAATAGTTTTTGATAATTCAACATGTTGACTGCTAAAATACCAAGGGAAGTAACTCGAAAATTATTTACATATATATACCAGTATTAACTCCCTTGAACTGACCCTACCCTCAACAAATAGCAAAACTCACAGTACACAATGCACAATGAACAGTACACAGTGAATAATACAAAGTACACATCACATAGTGCACATCAATGAGTACACATTAATGAGTACAAAGCTAACATTGCTTAGTGCATATTGCTGTGTACACATTAATGAGTACATATTTATGTGTACATATGTATGTGTACAAAGTTCACATTACTAAAATGAACTGAACTGAACTGAACTGAACTGAACTGAACTGAACTGAACTGAACTGAACAGAACAGAACTGAACTAAACTGAACTGAACAGAACAGAACAGAACAACAAACACACTGCACAATTAACAGTACACAGTAAATAATACAAAATACTCATCACATAGTGCACATCAATGAGTACACATTAATGAGTACAAAGCTAACATTGCTTAGTGCATATTGCTGTGTACACATTAATGAGTACATATTTATGTGTACATATGTATGTGTACACAGTTCACATTACTAAAATGAACTGAACTGAACTGAACTGAACTGAACTGAACTGGACTTGACTGAACTGAACTGAACTGAACTGAACTGAGCTGAGCTGAGCTGAGCTGAGCTGAGCTGAGCTGAGCTGAGCTGAGCTGAACTGAACTGAACTGAACTGAACTGAACTGAACTGTACAGAACAGAACAGAACAGAACAGAACAGAACAGAACAGAGCAGAACAGAACAGAATAGAACAACAAATTTACTATATTTTAATAACATTTTAAGGTCTAAGACTGAATTTCATATAATTTTTCATAGGGGAAGTACTAATATATTTAGCCAAATGTAATATTATGATATAGATAACAATTAAGTAAATATTAATTTTATATGCAATGAGTTTATACACACATTATTAAATATATATGATGATGACGTAGAAAATGATTACAATGCATAGTTGTCACTTCTTTTGAAATCGGCGGGTCTATTGTCATTGAACAAAGCGGTATACACAATGGGTATGACGTAGGTAAGGTTGATATTCATGTATACTTTCTACCGTTATACACAATATATATGCATGTGTGTTGATCAATTTAAGAGTACATTGTTTTATACAATTATTTGAAATCCTGCATGTTCATCATTTGGCCTTAATTTTTCGCGTAATTAGTCACAAAGTTCATATATGCCTCATTTAATAGTTTTTGATAATTCAACATGTTGACTGCTAAAATACCAAGGGAAGTAACTCGAAAATTATTTACATATATATACCAGTATTAACTCCCTTGAACTGACCCTACCCTCAACAAATAGCAAAACTCACAGTACACAATGCACAATGAACAGTACACAGTGAATAATACAAAGTACACATCACATAGTGCACATCAATGAGTACACATTAATGAGTACAAAGCTAACATTGCTTAGTGCATATTGCTGTGTACACATTAATGAGTACATATTTATGTGTACATATGTATGTGTACAAAGTTCACATTACTAAAATGAACTGAACTGAACTGAACTGAACTGAACTGAACTGAACTGAACAGAACAGAACTGAACTAAACTGAACTGAACAGAACAGAACAGAACAACAAACACACTGCACAATTAACAGTACACAGTAAATAATACAAAATACTCATCACATAGTGCACATCAATGAGTACACATTAATGAGTACAAAGCTAACATTGCTTAGTGCATATTGCTGTGTACACATTAATGAGTACATATTTATGTGTACATATGTATGTGTACACAGTTCACATTACTAAAATGAACTGAACTGAACTGAACTGAACTGAACTGGACTTGACTGAACTGAACTGAACTGAACTGAACTGAGCTGAGCTGAGCTGAGCTGAGCTGAGCTGAGCTGAGCTGAGCTGAGCTGAACTGAACTGAACTGAACTGAACTGAACTGTACAGAACAGAACAGAACAGAACAGAACAGAGCAGAACAGAACAGAATAGAACAACAAATTTACTATATTTTAATAACATTTTAAGGTCTAAGACTGAATTTCATATAATTTTTCATAGGGGAAGTACTAATATATTTAGCCAAATGTAATATTATGATATAGATAACAATTAAGTAAATATTAATTTTATATGCAATGAGTTTATACACACATTATTAAATATATATGATGATGACGTAGAAAATGATTACAATGCATAGTTGTCACTTCTTTTGAAATCGGCGGGTCTATTGTCATTGAACAAAGCGGTATACACAATGGGTATGACGTAGGTAGGGTTGATATTCATGTATACTTTCTACCGTTATACACAATATATATGCATGTGTGTTGATCAATTTAAGAGTACATTGTTTTATACAATTATTTGAAATCCTGCATGTTCATCATTTGGCCTTAATTTTTCGCGTAATTAGTCACAAAGTTCATATATGCCTCATTTAATAGTTTTTGATAATTCAACATGTTGACTGCTAAAATACCAAGGGAAGTAACTCGAAAATTATTTACATATATATACCAGTATTAACTCCCTTGAACTGACCCTACCCTCAACAAATAGCAAAACTCACAGTACACAATGCACAATGAACAGTACACAGTGAATAATACAAAGTACACATCACATAGTGCACATCAATGAGTACACATTAATGAGTACAAAGCTAACATTGCTTAGTGCATATTGCTGTGTACACATTAATGAGTACATATTTATGTGTACATATGTATGTGTACAAAGTTCACATTACTAAAATGAACTGAACTGAACTGAACTGAACTGAACTGAACAGAACAGAACTGAACTGAACTGAACTGAACAGAACAGAACAGAACAACAAACACACTGCACAATTAACAGTACACAGTGAATAATACAAAATACTCATCACATAGTGCACATCAATGAGTACACATTAATGAGTACAAAGCTAACATTGCTTAGTGCATATTGCTGTGTACACATTAATGAGTACATATTTATGTGTACATATGTATGTGTACACAGTTCACATTACTAAAATGAACTGAACTGAACTGAACTGAACTGAACTGAACTGGACTTGACTGAACTGAACTGAACTGAGCTGAGCTGAGCTGAGCTGAGCTGAGCTGAGCTGAGCTGAACTGAACTGAACTGAACTGAACTGAACTGAACTGAACTGAACTGAACTGAACTGAACTGAACTGAACTGAACTGTACAGAACAGAACAGAACAGAACAGAACAGAGCAGAACAGAACAGAATAGAACAACAAATTTACTATATTTTAATAACATTTTAAGGTCTAAGACTGAATTTCATATAATTTTTCATAGGGGAAGTACTAATATATTTAGCCAAATGTAATATTATGATATAGATAACAATTAAGTAAATATTAATTTTATATGCAATGAGTTTATACACACATTATTAAATATATATGATGATGACGTAGAAAATGATTACAATGCATAGTTGTCACTTCTTTTGAAATCGGCGGGTCTATTGTCATTGAACAAAGCGGTATACACAATGGGTATGACGTAGGTAAGGTTGATATTCATGTATACTTTCTACCGTTATACACAATATATATGCATGTGTGGTGATCAATTTAAGAGTACATTGTTTTATACAATTATTTGAAATCCTGCATGTTCATCATTTGGCCTTAATTTTTCGCGTAATTAGTCACAAAGTTCATATATGCCTCATTTAATAGTTTTTGATAATTCAACATGTTGACTGCTAAAATACCAAGGGAAGTAACTCGAAAATTATTTACATATATATACCAGTATTAACTCCCTTGAACTGACCCTACCGACCCTACCCTCAACAAATAGCAAAACTCACAGTACACAATGCACAATGAACAGTACACAGTGAATAATACAAAGTACACATCACATAGTGCACATCAATGAGTACACATTAATGAGTACAAAGCTAACATTGCTTAGTGCATATTGCTGTGTACACATTAATGAGTACATATTTATGTGTACATATGTATGTGTACAAAGTTCACATTACTAAAATGAACTGAACTGAACTGAACTGAACTGAACTGAACTGAACTGAACTGAACTGAACTGAACAGAACAGAACTGACTAAACTGAACTGAACAGAACAGAACAGAACAACAAACACACTGCACAATTAACAGTACACAGTAAATAATACAAAATACTCATCACATAGTGCACATCAATGAGTACACATTAATGAGTACAAAGCTAACATTGCTTAGTGCATATTGCTGTGTACACATTAATGAGTACATATTTATGTGTACATATGTATGTGTACACAGTTCACATTACTAAAATGAACTGAACTGAACTGAACTGACTGAACTGAACTGGACTTGACTGAACTGAACTGAACTGAACTGAACTGAACTGAGCTGAGCTGAGCTGAGCTGAGCTGAGCTGAGCTGACTGAACTGAACTGAACTGAACTGAACTGAACTGAACTGAACTGAACTGAACTGAACTGAACTGAACTGAACTGTACAGACAGAACAGAACAGAACAGAACAGACAGAACAGAACAGAGCAGAACAGAACAGAATAGAACAACAAATTTACTATATTTTAATAACATTTTAAGGTCTAAGACTGAATTTCATATAATTTTCATAGGGGAAGTACTAATATATTTAGCCAAATGTAATATTATGATATAGATAACAATTAAGTAAATATTAATTTTATATGCAATGAGTTTATACACACATTATTAAATATATATGATGATGACGTAGAAAATGATTACAATGCATAGTTGTCACTTCTTTTGAAATCGGCGGGTCTATTGTCATTGAACAAAGCGGTATACACAATGGGTATGACGTAGGTAAGGTTGATATTCATGTATACTTTCTACCGTTATACACAATATATATGCATGTGTGTTGATCAATTTAAGAGTACATTGTTTTATACAATTATTTGAAATCCTGCATGTTCATCATTTGGCCTTAATTTTTCGCGTAATTAGTCACAAAGTTCATATATGCCTCATTTAATAGTTTTTGATAATTCAACATGTTGACTGCTAAAATACCAAGGGAAGTAACTCGAAAATTATTTACATATATATACCAGTATTAACTCCCTTGAACTGACCCTACCCTCAACAAATAGCAAAACTCACAGTACACAATGCACAATGAACAGTACACAGTGAATAATACAAAGTACACATCACATAGTGCACATCAATGAGTACACATTAATGAGTACAAAGATAACATTGCTTAGTGCATATTGCTGTGTACACATTAATGAGTACATATTTATGTGTACATATGTATGTGTACAAAGTTCACATTACTAAAATGAACTGAACTGAACTGAACTGAACTGAACACTGAACAGAACAGAACTGAACTAAACTGAACTGAACAGAACAGAACAGAACAACAAACACACTGCACAATTAACAGTACACAGTAAATAATACAAAATACTCATCACATAGTGCACATCAATGAGTACACATTAATGAGTACAAAGCTAACATTGCTTAGTGCATATTGCTGTGTACACATTAATGAGTACATATTTATGTGTACATATGTATGTGTACACAGTTCACATTACTAAAATGAACTGAACTGAACTGAACTGAACTGAACTGGACTTGACTGAACTGAACTGAACTGAACTGAACTGAGCTGAGCTGAGCTGAGCTGAGCTGAGCTGAGCTGAGCTGAGCTGAACTGAACTGAACTGAACTGAACTGTACAGAACAGAACAGAACAGAACAGAACAGAGCAGAACAGAACAGAATAGAACAACAAATTTACTATATTTTAATAACATTTTAAGGTCTAAGACTGAATTTCATATAATTTTTCATAGGGGAAGTACTAATATATTTAGCCAAATGTAATATTATGATATAGATAACAATTAAGTAAATATTAATTTTATATGCAATGAGTTTATACACACATTATTAAATATATATGATGATGACGTAGAAAATGATTACAATGCATAGTTGTCACTTCTTTGAAATCGGCGGGTCTATTGTCATTGAACAAAGCGGTATACACAATGGGTATGACGTAGGTAGGGTTGATATTCATGTATACTTTCTACCGTTATACACAATATATATGCATGTGTGTTGATCAATTTAAGAGTACATTGTTTTATACAATTATTTGAAATCCTGCATGTTCATCATTTGGCCTAAATTTTTCGCGTAATTAGTCACAAAGTTCATATATGCCTCATTTAATAGTTTTTGATAATTCAACATGTTGACTGCTAAAATACCAAGGGAAGTAACTCGAAAATTATTTACATATATATACCAGTATTAACTCCCTTGAACTGACCCTACCCTCAACAAATAGCAAAACTCACAGTACACAATGCACAATGAACAGTACACAGTGAATAATACAAAGTACACATCACATAGTGCACATCAATGAGTACACATTAATGAGTACAAAGCTAACATTGCTTAGTGCATATTGCTGTGTACACATTAATGAGTACATATTTATGTGTACATATGTATGTGTACAAAGTTCACATTACTAAATGAACTGAACTGAACTGAACTGAACTGAACTGAACTGAACTGAACAGAACAGAACTGAACTGAACTGAACTGAACAGAACAGAACAGAACAACAAACACACTGCACAATTAACAGTACACAGTGAATAATACAAAATACTCATCACATAGTGCACATCAATGAGTACACATTAATGAGTACAAAGCTAACATTGCTTAGTGCATATTGCTGTGTACACATTAATGAGTACATATTTATGTGTACATATGTATGTGTACACAGTTCACATACTAAAATGAACTGAACTGAACTGAACTGAACTGAACTGGACTTGACTGAACTGAACTGAGCTGAGCTGGCTGAGCTGAGCTGAGCTGAGCTGAGCTGAGCTGAACTGAACTGAACTGAACTGAACTGAACTGAACTGAACTGAACTGAACTGAACTGAACTGTACAGAACAGAACAGAACAGAACAGAACAGAACAGAACAGAGCAGAACAGAACAGAATAGAACAACAAATTTACTATATTTTAATAACATTTTAAGGTCTAAGACTGAATTTCATATAATTTTTCATAGGGAAGTACTAATATATTTAGCCAAATGTAATATTATGATATAGATAACAATTAAGTTAATATTAATTTTATATGCAATGAGTTTATACACACATTATTAAATATATATGATGATGACGTAGAAAATGATTACAATGCATAGTTGTCACTTCTTTTGAAATCGGCGGGTCTATTGTCATTGAACAAAGCGGTATACACAATGGGTATGACGTAGGTAAGGTTGATATTCATGTATACTTTCTACCGTTATACACAATATATATGCATGTGTGGTGATCAATTTAAGAGTACATTGTTTTATACAATTATTTGAAATCCTGCATGTTCATCATTTGGCCTTAATTTTTCGCGTAATTAGTCACAAAGTTCATATATGCCTCATTTAATAGTTTTTGATAATTCAACATGTTGACTGCTAAAATACCAAGGGAAGTAACTCGAAAATTATTTACATATATATACCAGTATTAACTCCCTTGAACTGACCCTACCCTCAACAAATAGCAAAACTCACAGTACACAATGCACAATGAACAGTACACAGTGAATAATACAAAGTACACATCACATAGTGCACATCAATGAGTACACATTAATGAGTACAAAGCTAACATTGCTTAGTGCATATTGCTGTGTACACATTAATGAGTACATATTTATGTGTACATATGTATGTGTACAAAGTTCACATTACTAAAATGAACTGAACTGAACTGAACTGAACTGAACTGAACTGAACTGAACTGAACAGAACAGAACTGAACTAAACTGAACTGAACAGAACAGAACAGAACAACAAACACACTGCACAATTAACAGTACACAGTAAATAATACAAAATACTCATCACATAGTGCACATCAATGAGTACACATTAATGAGTACAAAGCTAACATTGCTTAGTGCATATTGCTGTGTACACATTAATGAGTACATATTTATGTGTACATATGTATGTGTACACAGTTCACATTACTAAAATGAACTGAACTGAACTGAACTGAACTGAACTGAACTGGACTTGACTGAACTGAACTGAACTGAACTGAACTGAACTGAACTGAACTGAGCTGAGCTGAGCTGAACTGAACTGAACTGAACTGAACTGAACTGAACTGAACTGAACTGAACTGTACAGAACAGAACAGAACAGAACAGAACAGAGCAGAACAGAACAGAATAGAACAACAAATTTACTATATTTTAATAACATTTTAAGGTCTAAGACTGAATTTCATATAATTTTTCATAGGGGAAGTACTAATATATTTAGCCAAATGTAATATTATGATATAGATAACAATTAAGTAAATATTAATTTTATATGCAATGAGTTTATACACACATTATTAAATATATATGATGATGACGTAGAAAATGATTACAATGCATAGTTGTCACTTCTTTTGAAATCGGCGGGTCTATTGTCATTGAACAAAGCGGTATACACAATGGGTATGACGTAGGTAAGGTTGATATTCATGTATACTTTCTACCGTTATACACAATATATATGCATGTGTGTTGATCAATTTAAGAGTACATTGTTTTATACAATTATTTGAAATCCTGCATGTTCATCATTTGGCCTTAATTTTTCGCGTAATTAGTCACAAAGTTCATATATGCCTCATTTAATAGTTTTTGATAATTCAACATGTTGACTGCTAAAATACCAAGGGAAGTAACTCGAAAATTATTTACATATATATACCAGTATTAACTCCCTTGAACTGACCCTACCCTCAACAAATAGCAAAACTCACAGTACACAATGCACAATGAACAGTACACAGTGAATAATACAAAGTACACATCACATAGTGCACATCAATGAGTACACATTAATGAGTACAAAGCTAACATTGCTTAGTGCATATTGCTGTGTACACATTAATGAGTACATATTTATGTGTACATATGTATGTGTACAAAGTTCACATTACTAAAATGAACTGAACTGAACTGAACTGAACTGAACTGAACAGAACAGAACTGAACTAAACTGAACTGAACAGAACAGAACAGAACAACAAACACACTGCACAATTAACAGTACACAGTAAATAATACAAAATACTCATCACATAGTGCACATCAATGAGTACACATTAATGAGTACAAAGCTAACATTGCTTAGTGCATATTGCTGTGTACACATTAATGAGTACATATTTATGTGTACATATGTATGTGTACACAGTTCACATTACTAAAATGAACTGAACTGAACTGAACTGAACTGAACTGAACTGGACTTGACTGAACTGAACTGAACTGAACTGAACTGAGCTGAGCTGAGCTGAGCTGAGCTGAGCTGAGCTGAGCTGAGCTGAGCTGAGCTGAGCTGAACTGAACTGAACTGAACTGAACTGAACTGTACAGAACAGAACAGAACAGAACAGAACAGAACAGAGCAGAACAGAACAGAATAGAACAACAAATTTACTATATTTTAATAACATTTTAAGGTCTAAGACTGAATTTCATATAATTTTTCATAGGGGAAGTACTAATATATTTAGCCAAATGTAATATTATGATATAGATAACAATTAAGTAAATATTAATTTTATATGCAATGAGTTTATACACACATTATTAAATATATATGATGATGACGTAGAAAATGATTACAATGCATAGTTGTCACTTCTTTTGAAATCGGCGGGTCTATTGTCATTGAACAAAGCGGTATACACAATGGGTATGACGTAGGTAGGGTTGATATTCATGTATACTTTCTACCGTTATACACAATATATATGCATGTGTGTTGATCAATTTAAGAGTACATTGTTTTATACAATTATTTGAAATCCTGCATGTTCATCATTTGGCCTAAATTTTTCGCGTAATTAGTCACAAAGTTCATATATGCCTCATTTAATAGTTTTTGATAATTCAACATGTTGACTGCTAAAATACCAAGGGAAGTAACTCGAAAATTATTTACATATATATACCAGTATTAACTCCCTTGAACTGACCCTACCCTCAACAAATAGCAAAACTCACAGTACACAATGCACAATGAACAGTACACAGTGAATAATACAAAGTACACATCACATAGTGCACATCAATGAGTACACATTAATGAGTACAAAGCTAACATTGCTTAGTGCATATTGCTGTGTACACATTAATGAGTACATATTTATGTGTACATATGTATGTGTACAAAGTTCACATTACTAAAATGAACTGAACTGAACTGAACTGAACTGAACTGAACTGAACTGAACTGAACAGAACAGAACTGAACTGAACTGAACTGAACAGAACAGAACAGAACAACAAACACACTGCACAATTAACAGTACACAGTGAATAATACAAAATACTCATCACATAGTGCACATCAATGAGTACACATTAATGAGTACAAAGCTAACATTGCTTAGTGCATATTGCTGTGTACACATTAATGAGTACATATTTATGTGTACATATGTATGTGTACACAGTTCACATTACTAAAATGAACTGAACTGAACTGAACTGAACTGAACTGAACTGGACTTGACTGAACTGAACTGAGCTGAGCTGAGCTGAGCTGAGCTGAGCTGAGCTGAGCTGAGCTGAACTGAACTGAACTGAACTGAACTGAACTGAACTGAACTGAACTGAACTGAACTGAACTGTACAGAACAGAACAGAACAGAACAGAACAGAACAGAGCAGAACAGAACAGAATAGAACAACAAATTTACTATATTTTAATAACATTTTAAGGTCTAAGACTGAATTTCATATAATTTTTCATAGGGGAAGTACTAATATATTTAGCCAAATGTAATATTATGATATAGATAACAATTAAGTAAATATTAATTTTATATGCAATGAGTTTATACACACATTATTAAATATATATGATGATGACGTAGAAAATGATTACAATGCATAGTTGTCACTTCTTTTGAAATCGGCGGGTCTATTGTCATTGAACAAAGCGGTATACACAATGGGTATGACGTAGGTAGGGTTGATATTCATGTATACTTTCTACCGTTATACACAATATATATGCATGTGTGGTGATCAATTTAAGAGTACATTGTTTTATACAATTATTTGAAATCCTGCATGTTCATCATTTGGCCTTAATTTTTCGCGTAATTAGTCACAAAGTTCATATATGCCTCATTTAATAGTTTTTGATAATTCAACATGTTGACTGCTAAAATACCAAGGGAAGTAACTCGAAAATTATTTACATATATATACCAGTATTAACTCCCTTGAACTGACCCTACCCTCAACAAATAGCAAAACTCACAGTACACAATGCACAATGAACAGTACGCAGTGAATAATACAAAGTACACATCACATAGTGCACATCAATGAGTACACATTAATGAGTACAAAGCTAACATTGCTTAGTGCATATTGCTGTGTACACATTAATGAGTACATATTTATGTGTACATATGTATGTGTACAAAGTTCACATTACTAAAATGAACTGAACTGAACTGAACTGAACTGAACTGAACTGAACAGAACAGAACTGAACTAAACTGAACTGAACAGAACAGAACAGAACAACAAACACACTGCACAATTAACAGTACACAGTAAATAATACAAAATACTCATCACATAGTGCACATCAATGAGTACACATTAATGAGTACAAAGCTAACATTGCTTAGTGCATATTGCTGTGTACACATTAATGAGTACATATTTATGTGTACATATGTATGTGTACACAGTTCACATTACTAAAATGAACTGAACTGAACTGAACTGAACTGAACTGAACTGGACTTGACTGAACTGAACTGAACTGAACTGAACTGAGCTGAGCTGAGCTGAGCTGAGCTGAGCTGAGCTGAGCTGAGCTGAGCTGAACTGAACTGAACTGAACTGAACTGAACTGTACAGAACAGAACAGAACAGAACAGAACAGAACAGAGCAGAACAGAACAGAATAGAACAACAAATTTACTATATTTTAATAACATTTTAAGGTCTAAGACTGAATTTCATATAATTTTTCATAGGGGAAGTACTAATATATTTAGCCAAATGTAATATTATGATATAGATAACAATTAAGTAAATATTAATTTTATATGCAATGAGTTTATACACACATTATTAAATATATATGATGATGACGTAGAAAATGATTACAATGCATAGTTGTCACTTCTTTTGAAATCGGCGGGTCTATTGTCATTGAACAAAGCGGTATACACAATGGGTATGACGTAGGTAAGGTTGATATTCATGTATACTTTCTACCGTTATACACAATATATATGCATGTGTGGTGATCAATTTAAGAGTACATTGTTTTATACAATTATTTGAAATCCTGCATGTTCATCATTTGGCCTTAATTTTTCGCGTAATTAGTCACAAAGTTCATATATGCCTCATTTAATAGTTTTTGATAATTCAACATGTTGACTGCTAAAATACCAAGGGAAGTAACTCGAAAATTATTTACATATATATACCAGTATTAACTCCCTTGAACTGACCCTACCCTCAACAAATAGCAAAACTCACAGTACACAATGCACAATGAACAGTACACAGTGAATAATACAAAGTACACATCACATAGTGCACATCAATGAGTACACATTAATGAGTACAAAGCTAACATTGCTTAGTGCATATTGCTGTGTACACATTAATGAGTACATATTTATGTGTACATATGTATGTGTACAAAGTTCACATTACTAAAATGAACTGAACTGAACTGAACTGAACTGAACTGAACTAAACTGAACTGAACAGAACAGAACTGAACTAAACTGAACTGAACAGAACAGAACAGAACAACAAACACACTGCACAATTAACAGTACACAGTAAATAATACAAAATACTCATCACATAGTGCACATCAATGAGTACACATTAATGAGTACAAAGCTAACATTGCTTAGTGCATATTGCTGTGTACACATTAATGAGTACATATTTATGTGTACATATGTATGTGTACACAGTTCACATTACTAAAATGAACTGAACTGAACTGAACTGAACTGAACTGAACTGGACTTGACTGAACTGAACTGAACTGAACTGAACTGAGCTGAGCTGAGCTGAGCTGAGCTGAGCTGAGCTGAGCTGAACTGAACTGAACTGAACTGAACTGAACTGAACTGAACTGAACTGAACTGTACAGAACAGAACAGAACAGAACAGAACAGAACAGAGCAGAACAGAACAGAATAGAACAACAAATTTACTATATTTTAATAACATTTTAAGGTCTAAGACTGAATTTCATATAATTTTTCATAGGGGAAGTACTAATATATTTAGCCAAATGTAATATTATGATATAGATAACAATTAAGTAAATATTAATTTTATATGCAATGAGTTTATACACACATTATTAAATATATATGATGATGACGTAGAAAATGATTACAATGCATAGTTGTCACTTCTTTTGAAATCGGCGGGTCTATTGTCATTGAACAAAGCGGTATACACAATGGGTATGACGTAGGTAAGGTTGATATTCATGTATACTTTCTACCGTTATACACAATATATATGCATGTGTGTTGATCAATTTAAGAGTACATTGTTTTATACAATTATTTGAAATCCTGCATGTTCATCATTTGGCCTTAATTTTTCGCGTAATTAGTCACAAAGTTCATATATGCCTCATTTAATAGTTTTTGATAATTCAACATGTTGACTGCTAAAATACCAAGGGAAGTAACTCGAAAATTATTTACATATATATACCAGTATTAACTCCCTTGAACTGACCCTACCCTCAACAAATAGCAAAACTCACAGTACACA
Organism: Spisula subtruncata; assembly: GCA_963678985.1. Taxonomy (NCBI): domain Eukaryota; kingdom Metazoa; phylum Mollusca; class Bivalvia; order Venerida; family Mactridae; genus Spisula; species Spisula subtruncata. The sequence goes on along the minus strand of OY787664.1, from coordinate 21,693,444 downwards.
ATGCACAATGAACAGTACACAGTGAATAATACAAAGTACACATCACATAGTGCACATCAATGAGTACACATTAATGAGTACAAAGCTAACATTGCTTAGTGCATATTGCTGTGTACACATTAATGAGTACATATTTATGTGTACATATGTATGTGTACAAAGTTCACATTACTAAAATGAACTGAACTGAACTGAACTGAACTGAACTGAACTGAACTGAACAGAACAGAACTGAACTAAACTGAACTGAACAGAACAGAACAGAACAACAAACACACTGCACAATTAACAGTACACAGTAAATAATACAAAATACTCATCACATAGTGCACATCAATGAGTACACATTAATGAGTACAAAGCTAACATTGCTTAGTGCATATTGCTGTGTACACATTAATGAGTACATATTTATGTGTACATATGTATGTGTACACAGTTCACATTACTAAAATGAACTGAACTGAACTGAACTGAACTGAACTGAACTGAACTGGACTTGACTGAACTGAACTGAACTGAACTGAACTGAGCTGAGCTGAGCTGAGCTGAGCTGAGCTGAGCTGAGCTGAGCTGAGCTGAGCTGAGCTGAACTGAACTGAACTGAACTGAACTGAACTGTACAGAACAGAACAGAACAGAACAGAACAGAACAGAGCAGAACAGAACAGAATAGAACAACAAATTTACTATATTTTAATAACATTTTAAGGTCTAAGACTGAATTTCATATAATTTTTCATAGGGGAAGTACTAATATATTTAGCCAAATGTAATATTATGATATAGATAACAATTAAGTAAATATTAATTTTATATGCAATGAGTTTATACACACATTATTAAATATATATGATGATGACGTAGAAAATGATTACAATGCATAGTTGTCACTTCTTTTGAAATCGGCGGGTCTATTGTCATTGAACAAAGCGGTATACACAATGGGTATGACGTAGGTAGGGTTGATATTCATGTATACTTTCTACCGTTATACACAATATATATGCATGTGTGTTGATCAATTTAAGAGTACATTGTTTTATACAATTATTTGAAATCCTGCATGTTCATCATTTGGCCTAAATTTTTCGCGTAATTAGTCACAAAGTTCATATATGCCTCATTTAATAGTTTTTGATAATTCAACATGTTGACTGCTAAAATACCAAGGGAAGTAACTCGAAAATTATTTACATATATATACCAGTATTAACTCCCTTGAACTGACCCTACCCTCAACAAATAGCAAAACTCACAGTACACAATGCACAATGAACAGTACACAGTGAATAATACAAAGTACACATCACATAGTGCACATCAATGAGTACACATTAATGAGTACAAAGCTAACATTGCTTAGTGCATATTGCTGTGTACACATTAATGAGTACATATTTATGTGTACATATGTATGTGTACAAAGTTCACATTACTAAAATGAACTGAACTGAACTGAACTGAACTGAACTGAACTGAACTGAACTGAACTGAACAGAACAGAACTGAACTAAACTGAACTGAACAGAACAGAACAGAACAACAAACACACTGCACAATTAACAGTACACAGTAAATAATACAAAATACTCATCACATAGTGCACATCAATGAGTACACATTAATGAGTACAAAGCTAACATTGCTTAGTGCATATTGCTGTGTACACATTAATGAGTACATATTTATGTGTACATATGTATGTGTACACAGTTCACATTACTAAAATGAACTGAACTGAACTGAACTGAACTGAACTGAACTGGACTTGACTGAACTGAACTGAACTGAACTGAACTGAGCTGAGCTGAGCTGAGCTGAGCTGAGCTGAGCTGAACTGAACTGAACTGAACTGAACTGAACTGAACTGAACTGAACTGTACAGAACAGAACAGAACAGAACAGAACAGAACAGAACAGAGCAGAACAGAACAGAATAGAACAACAAATTTACTATATTTTAATAACATTTTAAGGTCTAAGACTGAATTTCATATAATTTTTCATAGGGGAAGTACTAATATATTTAGCCAAATGTAATATTATGATATAGATAACAATTAAGTAAATATTAATTTTATATGCAATGAGTTTATACACACATTATTAAATATATATGATGATGACGTAGAAAATGATTACAATGCATAGTTGTCACTTCTTTTGAAATCGGCGGGTCTATTGTCATTGAACAAAGCGGTATACACAATGGGTATGACGTAGGTAAGGTTGATATTCATGTATACTTTCTACCGTTATACACAATATATATGCATGTGTGTTGATCAATTTAAGAGTACATTGTTTTATACAATTATTTGAAATCCTGCATGTTCATCATTTGGCCTTAATTTTTCGCGTAATTAGTCACAAAGTTCATATATGCCTCATTTAATAGTTTTTGATAATTCAACATGTTGACTGCTAAAATACCAAGGGAAGTAACTCGAAAATTATTTACATATATATACCAGTATTAACTCCCTTGAACTGACCCTACCCTCAACAAATAGCAAAACTCACAGTACACAATGCACAATGAACAGTACACAGTGAATAATACAAAGTACACATCACATAGTGCACATCAATGAGTACACATTAATGAGTACAAAGCTAACATTGCTTAGTGCATATTGCTGTGTACACATTAATGAGTACATATTTATGTGTACATATGTATGTGTACAAAGTTCACATTACTAAAATGAACTGAACTGAACTGAACTGAACTGAACTGAACTGAACAGAACAGAACTGAACTAAACTGAACTGAACAGAACAGAACAGAACAACAAACACACTGCACAATTAACAGTACACAGTAAATAATACAAAATACTCATCACATAGTGCACATCAATGAGTACACATTAATGAGTACAAAGCTAACATTGCTTAGTGCATATTGCTGTGTACACATTAATGAGTACATATTTATGTGTACATATGTATGTGTACACAGTTCACATTACTAAAATGAACTGAACTGAACTGAACTGAACTGAACTGAACTGGACTTGACTGAACTGAACTGAACTGAACTGAACTGAGCTGAGCTGAGCTGAGCTGAGCTGAGCTGAGCTGAGCTGAGCTGAGCTGAACTGAACTGAACTGAACTGAACTGAACTGTACAGAACAGAACAGAACAGAACAGAACAGAACAGAGCAGAACAGAACAGAATAGAACAACAAATTTACTATATTTTAATAACATTTTAAGGTCTAAGACTGAATTTCATATAATTTTTCATAGGGGAAGTACTAATATATTTAGCCAAATGTAATATTATGATATAGATAACAATTAAGTAAATATTAATTTTATATGCAATGAGTTTATACACACATTATTAAATATATATGATGATGACGTAGAAAATGATTACAATGCATAGTTGTCACTTCTTTTGAAATCGGCGGGTCTATTGTCATTGAACAAAGCGGTATACACAATGGGTATGACGTAGGTAGGGTTGATATTCATGTATACTTTCTACCGTTATACACAATATATATGCATGTGTGTTGATCAATTTAAGAGTACATTGTTTTATACAATTATTTGAAATCCTGCATGTTCATCATTTGGCCTAAATTTTTCGCGTAATTAGTCACAAAGTTCATATATGCCTCATTTAATAGTTTTTGATAATTCAACATGTTGACTGCTAAAATACCAAGGGAAGTAACTCGAAAATTATTTACATATATATACCAGTATTAACTCCCTTGAACTGACCCTACCCTCAACAAATAGCAAAACTCACAGTACACAATGCACAATGAACAGTACACAGTGAATAATACAAAGTACACATCACATAGTGCACATCAATGAGTACACATTAATGAGTACAAAGCTAACATTGCTTAGTGCATATTGCTGTGTACACATTAATGAGTACATATTTATGTGTACATATGTATGTGTACAAAGTTCACATTACTAAAATGAACTGAACTGAACTGAACTGAACTGAACTGAACTGAACTGAACAGAACAGAACTGAACTGAACTGAACAGAACAGAACAGAACAACAAACACACTGCACAATTAACAGTACACAGTGAATAATACAAAATACTCATCACATAGTGCACATCAATGAGTACACATTAATGAGTACAAAGCTAACATTGCTTAGTGCATATTGCTGTGTACACATTAATGAGTACATATTTATGTGTACATATGTATGTGTACACAGTTCACATTACTAAAATGAACTGAACTGAACTGAACTGAACTGAACTGGACTTGACTGAACTGAACTGAGCTGAGCTGAGCTGAGCTGAGCTGAGCTGAGCTGAGCTGAACTGAACTGAACTGAACTGAACTGAACTGAACTGAACTGAACTGAACTGAACTGTACAGAACAGAACAGAACAGAACAGAACAGAGCAGAACAGAACAGAATAGAACAACAAATTTACTATATTTTAATAACATTTTAAGGTCTAAGACTGAATTTCATATAATTTTTCATAGGGGAAGTACTAATATATTTAGCCAAATGTAATATTATGATATAGATAACAATTAAGTAAATATTAATTTTATATGCAATGAGTTTATACACACATTATTAAATATATATGATGATGACGTAGAAAATGATTACAATGCATAGTTGTCACTTCTTTTGAAATCGGCGGGTCTATTGTCATTGAACAAAGCGGTATACACAATGGGTATGACGTAGGTAAGGTTGATATTCATGTATACTTTCTACCGTTATACACAATATATATGCATGTGTGGTGATCAATTTAAGAGTACATTCTTTTATACAATTATTTGAAATCCTGCATGTTCATCATTTGGCCTTAATTTTTCGCGTAATTAGTCACAAAGTTCATATATGCCTCATTTAATAGTTTTTGATAATTCAACATGTTGACTGCTAAAATACCAAGGGAAGTAACTCGAAAATTATTTACATATATATACCAGTATTAACTCCCTTGAACTGACCCTACCCTCAACAAATAGCAAAACTCACAGTACACAATGCACAATGAACAGTACACAGTGAATAATACAAAGTACACATCACATAGTGCACACCAATGAGTACACATTAATGAGTACAAAGCTAACATTGCTTAGTGCATATTGCTGTGTACACATTAATGAGTACATATTTATGTGTACATATGTATGTGTACAAAGTTCACATTACTAAAATGAACTGAACTGAACTGAACTGAACTGAACTGAACTGAACAGAACAGAACTGAACTAAACTGAACTGAACAGAACAGAACAGAACAACAAACACACTGCACAATTAACAGTACACAGTAAATAATACAAAATACTCATCACATAGTGCACATCAATGAGTACACATTAATGAGTACAAAGCTAACATTGCTTAGTGCATATTGCTGTGTACACATTAATGAGTACATATTTATGTGTACATATGTATGTGTACACAGTTCACATTACTAAAATGAACTGAACTGAACTGAACTGAACTGAACTGAACTGAACTGGACTTGACTGAACTGAACTGAACTGAACTGAACTGAACTGAGCTGAGCTGAGCTGAGCTGAGCTGAGCTGAGCTGAGCTGAACTGAACTGAACTGAACTGAACTGAACTGTACAGAACAGAACAGAACAGAACAGAACAGAACAGAGCAGAACAGAACAGAATAGAACAACAAATTTACTATATTTTAATAACATTTTAAGGTCTAAGACTGAATTTCATATAATTTTTCATAGGGGAAGTACTAATATATTTAGCCAAATGTAATATTATGATATAGATAACAATTAAGTAAATATTAATTTTATATGCAATGAGTTTATACACACATTATTAAATATATATGATGATGACGTAGAAAATGATTACAATGCATAGTTGTCACTTCTTTTGAAATCGGCGGGTCTATTGTCATTGAACAAAGCGGTATACACAATGGGTATGACGTAGGTAGGGTTGATATTCATGTATACTTTCTACCGTTATACACAATATATATGCATGTGTGTTGATCAATTTAAGAGTACATTGTTTAATACAATTATTTGAAATCCTGCATGTTCATCATTTGGCCTAAATTTTTCGCGTAATTAGTCACAAAGTTCATATATGCCTCATTTAATAGTTTTTGATAATTCAACATGTTGACTGCTAAAATACCAAGGGAAGTAACTCGAAAATTATTTACATATATATACCAGTATTAACTCCCTTGAACTGACCCTACCCTCAACAAATAGCAAAACTCACAGTACACAATGCACAATGAACAGTACACAGTGAATAATACAAAGTACACATCACATAGTGCACATCAATGAGTACACATTAATGAGTACAAAGCTAACATTGCTTAGTGCATATTGCTGTGTACACATTAATGAGTACATATTTATGTGTACATATGTATGTGTACAAAGTTCACATTACTAAAATGAACTGAACTGAACTGAACTGAACTGAACTGAACTGAACTGAACTGAACAGAACAGAACTGAACTGAACTGAACTGAACAGAACAGAACAGAACAACAAACACACTGCACAATTAACAGTACACAGTGAATAATACAAAATACTCATCACATAGTGCACATCAATGAGTACACATTAATGAGTACAAAGCTAACATTGCTTAGTGCATATTGCTGTGTACACATTAATGAGTACATATTTATGTGTACATATGTATGTGTACACAGTTCACATTACTAAAATGAACTGAACTGAACTGAACTGAACTGAACTGAACTGGACTTGACTGAACTGAACTGAGCTGAGCTGAGCTGAGCTGAGCTGAGCTGAGCTGAGCTGAGCTGAACTGAACTGAACTGAACTGAACTGAACTGAACTGAACTGAACTGAACTGAACTGAACTGTACAGAACAGAACAGAACAGAACAGAACAGAACAGAGCAGAACAGAACAGAATAGAACAACAAATTTACTATATTTTAATAACATTTTAAGGTCTAAGACTGAATTTCATATAATTTTTCATAGGGGAAGTACTAATATATTTAGCCAAATGTAATATTATGATATAGATAACAATTAAGTAAATATTAATTTTATATGCAATGAGTTTATACACACATTATTAAATATATATGATGATGACGTAGAAAATGATTACAATGCATAGTTGTCACTTCTTTTGAAATCGGCGGGTCTATTGTCATTGAACAAAGCGGTATACACAATGGGTATGACGTAGGTAAGGTTGATATTCATGTATACTTTCTACCGTTATACACAATATATATGCATGTGTGGTGATCAATTTAAGAGTACATTGTTTTATACAATTATTTGAAATCCTGCATGTTCATCATTTGGCCTTAATTTTTCGCGTAATTAGTCACAAAGTTCATATATGCCTCATTTAATAGTTTTTGATAATTCAACATGTTGACTGCTAAAATACCAAGGGAAGTAACTCGAAAATTATTTACATATATATACCAGTATTAACTCCCTTGAACCGACCCTACCCTCAACAAATAGCAAAACTCACAGTACACAATGCACAATGAACAGTACACAGTGAATAATACAAAGTACACATCACATAGTGCACATCAATGAGTACACATTAATGAGTACAAAGCTAACATTGCTTAGTGCATATTGCTGTGTACACATTAATGAGTACATATTTATGTGTACATATGTATGTGTACAAAGTTCACATTACTAAAATGAACTGAACTGAACTGAACTGAACTGAACTGAACTGAACTGAACTGAACAGAACAGAACTGAACTAAACTGAACTGAACAGAACAGAACAGAACAACAAACACACTGCACAATTAACAGTACACAGTAAATAATACAAAATACTCATCACATAGTGCACATCAATGAGTACACATTAATGAGTACAAAGCTAACATTGCTTAGTGCATATTGCTGTGTACACATTAATGAGTACATATTTATGTGTACATATGTATGTGTACACAGTTCACATTACTAAAATGAACTGAACTGAACTGAACTGAACTGAACTGAACTGGACTTGACTGAACTGAACTGAACTGAACTGAACTGAGCTGAGCTGAGCTGAGCTGAGCTGAGCTGAGCTGAGCTGAACTGAACTGAACTGAACTGAACTGAACTGAACTGAACTGAACTGAACTGTACAGAACAGAACAGAACAGAACAGAACAGAGCAGAACAGAACAGAATAGAACAACAAATTTACTATATTTTAATAACATTTTAAGGTCTAAGACTGAATTTCATATAATTTTTCATAGGGGAAGTACTAATACATTTAGCCAAATGTAATATTATGATATAGATAACAATTAAGTAAAGATTAATTTTATATGCAATGAGTTTATACACACATTATTAAATATATATGATGATGACGTAGAAAATGATTACAATGCATAGTTGTCACTTCTTTTGAAATCGGCGGGTCTATTGTCATTGAACAAAGCGGTATACACAATGGGTATGACGTAGGTAAGGTTGATATTCATGTATACTTTCTACCGTTATACACAATATATATGCATGTGTGGTGATCAATTTAAGAGTACATTGTTTTATACAATTATTTGAAATCCTGCATGTTCATCATTTGGCCTTAATTTTTCGCGTAATTAGTCACAAAGTTCATATATGCCTCATTTAATAGTTTTTGATAATTCAACATGTTGACTGCTGCAATACCAAGGGAAGTAACTCGAAAATTATTTACATATATATACCAGTATTAACTCCCTTGAACTGACCCTACCCTCAACAAATAGCAAAACTCACAGTACACAATGCACAATGAACAGTACACAGTGAATAATACAAAGTACACATCACATAGTGCACATCAATGAGTACACATTAATGAGTACAAAGCTAACATTGCTTAGTGCATATTGCTGTGTACACATTAATGAGTACATATTTATGTGTACATATGTATGTGTACAAAGTTCACATTACTAAAATGAACTGAACTGAACTGAACTGAACTGAACTGAACTGAACTGAACTGAACTGAACAGAACAGAACTGAACTAAACTGAACTGAACAGAACAGAACAGAACAGAACAGAACAACAAACACACTGCACAATTAACAGTACACAGTAAATAATACAAAATACTCATCACATAGTGCACATCAATGAGTACACATTAATGAGTACAAAGCTAACATTGCTTAGTGCATATTGCTGTGTACACATTAATGAGTACATATTTATGTGTACATATGTATGTGTACACAGTTCACATTACTAAAATGAACTGAACTGAACTGAACTGAACTGAACTGAACTGGACTTGACTGAACTGAACTGAACTGAACTGAGCTGAGCTGAGCTGAGCTGAGCTGAGCTGAGCTGAACTGAACTGAACTGAACTGAACTGAACTGAACTGAACTGAACTGTACAGAACAGAACAGAACAGAACAAAACAGAGCAGAACAGAACAGAATAGAACAACAAATTTACTATATTTTAATAACATTTTAAGGTCTAAGACTGAATTTCATATAATTTTTCATAGGGGAAGTACTAATATATTTAGCCAAATGTAATATTATGATATAGATAACAATTAAGTAAATATTAATTTTATATGCAATGAGTTTATACACACATTATTAAATATATATGATGATGACGTAGAAAATGATTACAATGCATAGTTGTCACTTCTTTTGAAATCGGCGGGTCTATTGTCATTGAACAAAGCGGTATACACAATGGGTATGACGTAGGTAAGGTTGATATTCATGTATACTTTCTACCGTTATACACAATATATATGCATGTGTGTTGATCAATTTAAGAGTACATTGTTTTATACAATTATTTGAAATCCTGCATGTTCATCATTTGGCCTTAATTTTTCGCGTAATTAGTCACAAAGTTCATATATGCCTCATTTAATAGTTTTTGATAATTCAACATGTTGACTGCTAAAATACCAAGGGAAGTAACTCGAAAATTATTTACATATATATACCAGTATTAACTCCCTTGAACTGACCCTACCCTCAACAAATAGCAAAACTCACAGTACACAATGCACAATGAACAGTACACAGTGAATAATACAAAGTACACATCACATAGTGCACATCAATGAGTACACATTAATGAGTACAAAGCTAACATTGCTTAGTGCATATTGCTGTGTACACATTAATGAGTACATATTTATGTGTACATATGTATGTGTACAAAGTTCACATTACTAAAATGAACTGAACTGAACTGAACTGAACTGAACTGAACTGAACAGAACAGAACTGAACTAAACTGAACTGAACAGAACAGAACAGAACAGAACAACAAACACACTGCACAATTAACAGTACACAGTAAATAATACAAAATACTCATCACATAGTGCACATCAATGAGTACACATTAATGAGTACAAAGCTAACATTGCTTAGTGCCTATTGCTGTGTACACATTAATGAGTACATATTTATGTGTACATATGTATGTGTACACAGTTCACATTACTAAAATGAACTGAACTGAACTGAACTGAACTGAACTGAACTGGACTTGACTGAACTGAACTGAACTGAACTGAACTGAACTGAGCTGAGCTGAGCTGAGCTGAGCTGAGCTGAGCTGAGCTGAGCTGAGCTGAACTGAACTGAACTGAACTGAACTGTACAGAACAGAACAGAACAGAACAGAACAGAACAGAGCAGAACAGAACAGAATAGAACAACAAATTTACTATATTTTAATAACATTTTAAGGTCTAAGACTGAATTTCATATAATTTTTCATAGGGGAAGTACTAATATATTTAGCCAAATGTAATATTATGATATAGATAACAATTAAGTAAATATTAATTTTATATGCAATGAGTTTATACACACATTATTAAATATATATGATGATGACGTAGAAAATGATTACAATGCATAGTTGTCACTTCTTTTGAAATCGGCGGGTCTATTGTCATTGAACAAAGCGGTATACACAATGGGTATGACGTAGGTAGGGTTGATATTCATGTATACTTTCTACCGTTATACACAATATATATGCATGTGTGTTGATCAATTTAAGAGTACATTGTTTTATACAATTATTTGAAATCCTGCATGTTCATCATTTGGCCTAAATTTTTCGCGTAATTAGTCACAAAGTTCATATATGCCTCATTTAATAGTTTTTGATAATTCAACATGTTGACTGCTAAAATACCAAGGGAAGTAACTCGAAAATTATTTACATATATATACCAGTATTAACTCCCTTGAACTGACCCTACCCTCAACAAATAGCAAAACTCACAGTACACAATGCACAATGAACAGTACACAGTGAATAATACAAAGTACACATCACATAGTGCACATCAATGAGTACACATTAATGAGTACAAAGCTAACATTGCTTAGTGCATATTGCTGTGTACACATTAATGAGTACATATTTATGTGTACATATGTATGTGTACAAAGTTCACATTACTAAAATGAACTGAACTGAACTGAACTGAACTGAACTGAACTGAACTGAACTGAACAGAACAGAACTGAACTGAACTGAACTGAACAGAACAGAACAGAACAACAAACACACTGCACAATTAACAGTACACAGTGAATAATACAAAATACTCATCACATAGTGCACATCAATGAGTACACATTAATGAGTACAAAGCTAACATTGCTTAGTGCATATTGCTGTGTACACATTAATGAGTACATATTTATGTGTACATATGTATGTGTACACAGTTCACATTACTAAAATGAACTGAACTGAACTGAACTGAACTGAACTGAACTGGACTTGACTGAACTGAACTGAGCTGAGCTGAGCTGAGCTGAGCTGAGCTGAGCTGAGCTGAACTGAACTGAACTGAACTGAACTGAACTGAACTGAACTGAACTGAACTGTACAGAACAGAACAGAACAGAACAGAACAGAACAGAGCAGAACAGAACAGAATAGAACAACAAATTTACTATATTTTAATAACATTTTAAGGTCTAAGACTGAATTTCATATAATTTTTCATAGGGGAAGTACTAATATATTTAGCCAAATGTAATATTATGATATAGATAACAATTAAGTAAATATTAATTTTATATGCAATGAGTTTATACACACATTATTAAATATATATGATGATGACGTAGAAAATGATTACAATGCATAGTTGTCACTTCTTTTGAAATCGGCGGGTCTATTGTCATTGAACAAAGCGGTATACACAATGGGTATGACGTAGGTAAGGCTGATATTCATGTATACTTTCTACCGTTATACACAATATATATGCATGTGTGGTGATCAATTTAAGAGTACATTGTTTTATACAATTATTTGAAATCCTGCATGTTCATCATTTGGCCTTAATTTTTCGCGTAATTAGTCACAAAGTTCATATATGCCTCATTTAATAGTTTTTGATAATTCAACATGTTGACTGCTAAAATACCAAGGGAAGTAACTCGAAAATTATTTACATATATATACCAGTATTAACTCCCTTGAACTGACCCTACCCTCAACAAATAGCAAAACTCACAGTACACAATGCACAATGAACAGTACACAGTGAATAATACAAAGTACACATCACATAGTGCACATCAATGAGTACACATTAATGAGTACAAAGCTAACATTGCTTAGTGCATATTGCTGTGTACACATTAATGAGTACATATTTATGTGTACATATGTATGTGTACAAAGTTCACATTACTAAAATGAACTGAACTGAACTGAACTGAACTGAACTGAACTGAACTGAACAGAACAGAACTGAACTAAACTGAACTGAACAGAACAGAACAGAACAACAAACACACTGCACAATTAACAGTACACAGTAAATAATACAAAATACTCATCACATAGTGCACATCAATGAGTACACATTAATGAGTACAAAGCTAACATTGCTTAGTGCATATTGCTGTGTACACATTAATGAGTACATATTTATGTGTACATATGTATGTGTACACAGTTCACATTACTAAAATGAACTGAACTGAACTGAACTGAACTGAACTGAACTGGACTTGACTGAACTGAACTGAACTGAACTGAACTGAGCTGAGCTGAGCTGAGCTGAGCTGAGCTGAGCTGAGCTGAACTGAACTGAACTGAACTGAACTGAACTGAACTGAACTGAACTGAACTGAACTGAACTGTACAGAACAGAACAGAACAGAACAGAACAGAACAGAACAGAGCAGAACAGAACAGAATAGAACAACAAATTTACTATATTTTAATAACATTTTAAGGTCTAAGACTGAATTTCATATAATTTTTCATAGGGGAAGTACTAATATATTTAGCCAAATGTAATATTATGATATAGATAACAATTAAGTAAATATTAATTTTATATGCAATGAGTTTATACACACATTATTAAATATATATGATGATGACGTAGAAAATGATTACAATGCATAGTTGTCACTTCTTTTGAAATCGGCGGGTCTATTGTCATTGAACAAAGCGGTATACACAATGGGTATGACGTAGGTAAGGTTGATATTCATGTATACTTTCTACCGTTATACACAATATATATGCATGTGTGTTGATCAATTTAAGAGTACATTGTTTTATACAATTATTTGAAATCCTGCATGTTCATCATTTGGCCTTAATTTTTCGCGTAATTAGTCACAAAGTTCATATATGCCTCATTTAATAGTTTTTGATAATTCAACATGTTGACTGCTAAAATACCAAGGGAAGTAACTCGAAAATTATTTACATATATATACCAGTATTAACTCCCTTGAACTGACCCTACCCTCAACAAATAGCAAAACTCACAGTACACAATGCACAATGAACAGTACACAGTGAATAATACAAAGTACACATCACATAGTGCACATCAATGAGTACACATTAATGAGTACAAAGCTAACATTGCTTAGTGCATATTGCTGTGTACACATTAATGAGTACATATTTATGTGTACATATGTATGTGTACAAAGTTCACATTACTAAAATGAACTGAACTGAACTGAACTGAACTGAACTGAACTGAACAGAACAGAACTGAACTAAACTGAACTGAACAGAACAGAACAGAACAACAAACACACTGCACAATTAACAGTACACAGTAAATAATACAAAATACTCATCACATAGTGCACATCAATGAGTACACATTAATGAGTACAAAGCTAACATTGCTTAGTGCATATTGCTTTGTACACATTAATGAGTACATATTTATGTGTACATATGTATGTGTACACAGTTCACATTACTAAAATGAACTGAACTGAACTGAACTGAACTGAACTGAACTGGACTTGACTGAACTGAACTGAACTGAACTGAACTGAGCTGAGCTGAGCTGAGCTGAGCTGAGCTGAGCTGAGCTGAGCTGAGCTGAGCTGAACTGAACTGAACTGAACTGAACTGAACTGAACTGTACAGAACAGAACAGAACAGAACAGAACAGAGCAGAACAGAACAGAATAGAACAACAAATTTACTATATTTTAATAACATTTTAAGGTCTAAGACTGAATTTCATATAATTTTTCATAGGGGAAGTACTAATATATTTAGCCAAATGTAATATTATGATATAGATAACAATTAAGTAAATATTAATTTTATATGCAATGAGTTTATACACACATTATTAAATATATATGATGATGACGTAGAAAATGATTACAATGCATAGTTGTCACTTCTTTTGAAATCGGCGGGTCTATTGTCATTGAACAAAGCGGTATACACAATGGGTATGACGTAGGTAAGGTTGATATTCATGTATACTTTCTACCGTTATACACAATATATATGCATGTGTGGTGATCAATTTAAGAGTACATTGTTTTATACAATTATTTGAAATCCTGCATGTTCATCATTTGGCCTTAATTTTTCGCGTAATTAGTCACAAAGTTCATATATGCCTCATTTAATAGTTTTTGATAATTCAACATGTTGACTGCTAAAATACCAAGGGAAGTAACTCGAAAATTATTTACATATATATACCAGTATTAACTCCCTTGAACTGACCCTACCCTCAACAAATAGCAAAACTCACAGTACACAATGCACAATGAACAGTACACAGTGAATAATACAAAGTACACATCACATAGTGCACATCAATGAGTACACATTAATGAGTACAAAGCTAACATTGCTTAGTGCATATTGCTGTGTACACATTAATGAGTACATATTTATGTGTACATATGTATGTGTACAAAGTTCACATTACTAAAATGAACTGAACTGAACTGAACTGAACTGAACTGAACTGAACAGAACAGAACTGAACTAAACTGAACTGAACAGAACAGAACAGAACAACAAACACACTGCACAATTAACAGTACACAGTAAATAATACAAAATACTCATCACATAGTGCACATCAATGAGTACACATTAATGAGTACAAAGCTAACATTGCTTAGTGCATATTGCTGTGTACACATTAATGAGTACATATTTATGTGTACATATGTATGTGTACACAGTTCACATTACTAAAATGAACTGAACTGAACTGAACTGAACTGAACTGAACTGGACTTGACTGAACTGAACTGAACTGAACTGAACTGAGCTGAGCTGAGCTGAGCTGAGCTGAGCTGAGCTGAGCTGAGCTGAACTGAACTGAACTGAACTGAACTGAACTGTACAGAACAGAACAGAACAGAACAGAACAGAGCAGAACAGAACAGAATAGAACAACAAATTTACTATATTTTAATAACATTTTAAGGTCTAAGACTGAATTTCATATAATTTTTCATAGGGGAAGTACTAATATATTTAGCCAAATGTAATATTATGATATAGATAACAATTAAGTAAATATTAATTTTATATGCAATGAGTTTATACACACATTATTAAATATATATGATGATGACGTAGAAAATGATTACAATGCATAGTTGTCACTTCTTTTGAAATCGGCGGGTCTATTGTCATTGAACAAAGCGGTATACACAATGGGTATGACGTAGGTAGGGTTGATATTCATGTATACTTTCTACCGTTATACACAATATATATGCATGTGTGTTGATCAATTTAAGAGTACATTGTTTTATACAATTATTTGAAATCCTGCATGTTCATCATTTGGCCTAAATTTTTCGCGTAATTAGTCACAAAGTTCATATATGCCTCATTTAATAGTTTTTGATAATTCAACATGTTGACTGCTAAAATACCAAGGGAAGTAACTCGAAAATTATTTACATATATATACCAGTATTAACTCCCTTGAACTGACCCTACCCTCAACAAATAGCAAAACTCACAGTACACAATGCACAATGAACAGTACACAGTGAATAATACAAAGTACACATCACATAGTGCACATCAATGAGTACACATTAATGAGTACAAAGCTAACATTGCTTAGTGCATATTGCTGTGTACACATTAATGAGTACATATTTATGTGTACATATGTATGTGTACAAAGTTCACATTACTAAAATGAACTGAACTGAACTGAACTGAACTGAACTGAACTGAACAGAACAGAACTGAACTGAACTGAACTGAACAGAACAGAACAGAACAACAAACACACTGCACAATTAACAGTACACAGTGAATAATACAAAATACTCATCACATAGTGCACATCAATGAGTACACATTAATGAGTACAAAGCTAACATTGCTTAGTGCATATTGCTGTGTACACATTAATGAGTACATATTTATGTGTACATATGTATGTGTACACAGTTCACATTACTAAAATGAACTGAACTGAACTGAACTGAACTGAACTGGACTTGACTGAACTGAACTGAGCTGAGCTGAGCTGAGCTGAGCTGAGCTGAGCTGAGCTGAGCTGAACTGAACTGAACTGAACTGAACTGAACTGAACTGAACTGAACTGAACTGAACTGAACTGTACAGAACAGAACAGAACAGAACAGAACAGAACAGAGCAGAACAGAACAGAATAGAACAACAAATTTACTATATTTTAATAACATTTTAAGGTCTAAGACTGAATTTCATATAATTTTTCATAGGGGAAGTACTAATATATTTAGCCAAATGTAATATTATGATATAGATAACAATTAAGTAAATATTAATTTTATATGCAATGAGTTTATACACACATTATTAAATATATATGATGATGACGTAGAAAATGATTACAATGCATAGTTGTCACTTCTTTTGAAATCGGCGGGTCTATTGTCATTGAACAAAGCGGTATACACAATGGGTATGACGTAGGTAAGGTTGATATTCATGTATACTTTCTACCGTTATACACAATATATATGCATGTGTGGTGATCAATTTAAGAGTACATTGTTTTATACAATTATTTGAAATCCTGCATGTTCATCATTTGGCCTTAATTTTTCGCGTAATTAGTCACAAAGTTCATATATGCCTCATTTAATAGTTTTTGATAATTCAACATGTTGACTGCTAAAATACCAAGGGAAGTAACTCGAAAATTATTTACATATATATACCAGTATTAACTCCCTTGAACTGACCCTACCCTCAACAAATAGCAAAACTCACAGTACACAATGCACAATGAACAGTACACAGTGAATAATACAAAGTACACATCACATAGTGCACATCAATGAGTACACATTAATGAGTACAAAGCTAACATTGCTTAGTGCATATTGCTGTGTACACATTAATGAGTACATATTTATGTGTACATATGTATGTGTACAAAGTTCACATTACTAAAATGAACTGAACTGAACTGAACTGAACTGAACTGAACTGAACTGAACAGAACAGAACTGAACTAAACTGAACTGAACAGAACAGAACAGAACAACAAACACACTGCACAATTAACAGTACACAGTAAATAATACAAAATACTCATCACATAGTGCACATCAATGAGTACACATTAATGAGTACAAAGCTAACATTGCTTAGTGCATATTGCTGTGTACACATTAATGAGTACATATTTATGTGTACATATGTATGTGTACACAGTTCACATTACTAAAATGAACTGAACTGAACTGAACTGAACTGAACTGAACTGGACTTGACTGAACTGAACTGAACTGAACTGAGCTGAGCTGAGCTGAGCTGAGCTGAGCTGAGCTGAACTGAACTAAACTGAACTGAACTGAACTGAACTGAACTGTACAGAACAGAACAGAACAGAACAGAACAGAACAGAGCAGAACAGAACAGAATAGAACAACAAATTTACTATATTTTAATAACATTTTAAGGTCTAAGACTGAATTTCATATAATTTTTCATAGGGGAAGTACTAATATATTTAGCCAAATGTAATATTATGATATAGATAACAATTAAGTAAATATTAATTTTATATGCAATGAGTTTATACACACATTATTAAATATATATGATGATGACGTAGAAAATGATTACAATGCATAGTTGTCACTTCTTTTGAAATCGGCGGGTCTATTGTCATTGAACAAAGCGGTATACACAATGGGTATGACGTAGGTAAGGTTGATATTCATGTATACTTTCTACCGTTATACACAATATATATGCATGTGTGTTGATCAATTTAAGAGTACATTGTTTTATACAATTATTTGAAATCCTGCATGTTCATCATTTGGCCTTAATTTTTCGCGTAATTAGTCACAAAGTTCATATATGCCTCATTTAATAGTTTTTGATAATTCAACATGTTGACTGCTAAAATACCAAGGGAAGTAACTCGAAAATTATTTACATATATATACCAGTATTAACTCCCTTGAACTGACCCTACCCTCAACAAATAGCAAAACTCACAGTACACAATGCACAATGAACAGTACACAGTGAATAATACAAAGTACACATCACATAGTGCACATCAATGAGTACACATTAATGAGTACAAAGCTAACATTGCTTAGTGCATATTGCTGTGTACACATTAATGAGTACATATTTATGTGTACATATGTATGTGTACAAAGTTCACATTACTAAAATGAACTGAACTGAACTATACTGAACTGAACTGAACTGAACAGAACAGAACTGAACTAAACTGAACTGAACAGAACAGAACAGAACAACAAACACACTGCACAATTAACAGTACACAGTAAATAATACAAAATACTCATCACATAGTGCACATCAATGAGTACACATTAATGAGTACAAAGCTAACATTGCTTAGTGCATATTGCTGTGTACACATTAATGAGTACATATTTATGTGTACATATGTATGTGTACACAGTTCACATTACTAAAATGAACTGAACTGAACTGAACTGAACTGAACTGAACTGGACTTGACTGAACTGAACTGAACTAAACTGAGCTGAGCTGAGCTGAGCTGAGCTGAGCTGAGCTGAGCTGAGCTGAACTGAACTGAACTGAACTGAACTGAACTGTACAGAACAGAACAGAACAGAACAGAACAGAACAGAGCAGAACAGAACAGAATAGAACAACAAATTTACTATATTTTAATAACATTTTAAGGTCTAAGACTGAATTTCATATAATTTTTCATAGGGGAAGTACTAATATATTTAGCCAAATGTAATATTATGATATAGATAACAATTAAGTAAATATTAATTTTATATGCAATGAGTTTATACACACATTATTAAATATATATGATGATGACGTAGAAAATGATTACAATGCATAGTTGTCACTTCTTTTGAAATCGGCGGGTCTATTGTCATTGAACAAAGCGGTATACACAATGGGTATGACGTAGGTAGGGTTGATATTCATGTATACTTTCTACCGTTATACACAATATATATGCATGTGTGTTGATCAATTTAAGAGTACATTGTTTTATACAATTATTTGAAATCCTGCATGTTCATCATTTGGCCTAAATTTTTCGCGTAATTAGTCACAAAGTTCATATATGCCTCATTTAATAGTTTTTGATAATTCAACATGTTGACTGCTAAAATACCAAGGGAAGTAACTCGAAAATTATTTACATATATATACCAGTATTAACTCCCTTGAACTGACCCTACCCTCAACAAATAGCAAAACTCACAGTACACAATGCACAATGAACAGTACACAGTGAATAATACAAAGTACACATCACATAGTGCACATCAATGAGTACACATTAATGAGTACAAAGCTAACATTGCTTAGTGCATATTGCTGTGTACACATTAATGAGTACATATTTATGTGTACATATGTATGTGTACAAAGTTCACATTACTAAAATGAACTGAACTGAACTGAACTGAACTGAACTGAACTGAACTGAACTGAACAGAACAGAACTGAACTGAACTGAACTGAACAGAACAGAACAGAACAACAAACACACTGCACAATTAACAGTACACAGTGAATAATACAAAATACTCATCACATAGTGCACATCAATGAGTACACATTAATGAGTACAAAGCTAACATTGCTTAGTGCATATTGCTGTGTACACATTAATGAGTACATATTTATGTGTACATATGTATGTGTACACAGTTCACATTACTAAAATGAACTGAACTGAACTGAACTGAACTGAACTGGACTTGACTGAACTGAACTGAGCT
This sequence comes from Spisula subtruncata, assembly GCA_963678985.1. Taxonomy (NCBI): domain Eukaryota; kingdom Metazoa; phylum Mollusca; class Bivalvia; order Venerida; family Mactridae; genus Spisula; species Spisula subtruncata. Next base: position 21,672,872 of record OY787664.1, on the reverse strand, counting down.
GAGCTGAGCTGAGCTGAGCTGAACTGAACTGAACTGAACTGAACTGAACTGAACTGAACTGAACTGAACTGAACTGAACTGTACAGAACAGAACAGAACAGAACAGAACAGAACAGAGCAGAACAGAACAGAATAGAACAACAAATTTACTATATTTTAATAACATTTTAAGGTCTAAGACTGAATTTCATATAATTTTTCATAGGGGAAGTACTAATATATTTAGCCAAATGTAATATTATGATATAGATAACAATTAAGTAAATATTAATTTTATATGCAATGAGTTTATACACACATTATTAAATATATATGATGATGACGTAGAAAATGATTACAATGCATAGTTGTCACTTTTTTTGAAATCGGCGGGTCTATTGTCATTGAACAAAGCGGTATACACAATGGGTATGACGTAGGTAAGGTTGATATTCATGTATACTTTCTACCGTTATACACAATATATATGCATGTGTGGTGATCAATTTAAGAGTACATTGTTTTATACAATTATTTGAAATCCTGCATGTTCATCATTTGGCCTTAATTTTTCGCGTAATTAGTCACAAAGTTCATATATGCCTCATTTAATAGTTTTTGATAATTCAACATGTTGACTGCTAAAATACCAAGGGAAGTAACTCGAAAATTATTTACATATATATACCAGTATTAACTCCCTTGAACTGACCCTACCCTCAACAAATAGCAAAACTCACAGTACACAATGCACAATGAACAGTACACAGTGAATAATACAAAGTACACATCACATAGTGCACATCAATGAGTACACATTAATGAGTACAAAGCTAACATTGCTTAGTGCATATTGCTGTGTACACATTAATGAGTACATATTTATGTGTACATATGTATGTGTACAAAGTTCACATTACTAAAATGAACTGAACTGAACTGAACTGAACTGAACTGAACAGAACAGAACTGAACTAAACTGAACTGAACAGAACAGAACAGAACAACAAACACACTGCACAATTAACAGTACACAGTAAATAATACAAAATACTCATCACATAGTGCACATCAATGAGTACACATTAATGAGTACAAAGCTAACATTGCTTAGTGCATATTGCTGTGTACACATTAATGAGTACATATTTATGTGTACATATGTATGTGTACACAGTTCACATTACTAAAATGAACTGAACTGAACTGAACTGAACTGAACTGAACTGGACTTGACTGAACTGAACTGAACTGAACTGAACTGAGCTGAGCTGAGCTGAGCTGAGCTGAGCTGAGCTGAGCTGAGCTGAGCTGAACTGAACTGAACTGAACTGAACTGAACTGTACAGAACAGAACAGAACAGAACAGAACAGAACAGAGCAGAACAGAACAGAATAGAACAACAAATTTACTATATTTTAATAACATTTTAAGGTCTAAGACTGAATTTCATATAATTTTTCATAGGGGAAGTACTAATATATTTAGCCAAATGTAATATTATGATATAGATAACAATTAAGTAAATATTAATTTTATATGCAATGAGTTTATACACACATTATTAAATATATATGATGATGACGTAGAAAATGATTACAATGCATAGTTGTCACTTCTTTTGAAATCGGCGGGTCTATTGTCATTGAACAAAGCGGTATACACAATGGGTATGACGTAGGTAGGGTTGATATTCATGTATACTTTCTACCGTTATACACAATATATATGCATGTGTGTTGATCAATTTAAGAGTACATTGTTTTATACAATTATTTGAAATCCTGCATGTTCATCATTTGGCCTAAATTTTTCGCGTAATTAGTCACAAAGTTCATATATGCCTCATTTAATAGTTTTTGATAATTCAACATGTTGACTGCTAAAATACCAAGGGAAGTAACTCGAAAATTATTTACATATATATACCAGTATTAACTCCCTTGAACTGACCCTACCCTCAACAAATAGCAAAACTCACAGTACACAATGCACAATGAACAGTACACAGTGAATAATACAAAGTACACATCACATAGTGCACATCAATGAGTACACATTAATGAGTACAAAGCTAACATTGCTTAGTGCATATTGCTGTGTACACATTAATGAGTACATATTTATGTGTACATATGTATGTGTACAAAGTTCACATTACTAAAATGAACTGAACTGAACTGAACTGAACTGAACTGAACTGAACTGAACAGAACAGAACTGAACTGAACTGAACTGAACAGAACAGAACAGAACAACAAACACACTGCACAATTAACAGTACACAGTGAATAATACAAAATACTCATCACATAGTGCACATCAATGAGTACACATTAATGAGTACAAAGCTAACATTGCTTAGTGCATATTGCTGTGTACACATTAATGAGTACATATTTATGTGTACATATGTATGTGTACACAGTTCACATTACTAAAATGAACTGAACTGAACTGAACTGAACTGAACTGAACTGGACTTGACTGAACTGAACTGAGCTGAGCTGAGCTGAGCTGAGCTGAGCTGAGCTGAGCTGAGCTGAGCTGAACTGAACTGAACTGAACTGAACTGAACTGAACTGAACTGAACTGTACAGAACAGAACAGAACAGAACAGAACAGAACAGAGCAGAACAGAACAGAATAGAACAACAAATTTACTATATTTTAATAACATTTTAAGGTCTAAGACTGAATTTCATATAATTTTTCATAGGGGAAGTACTAATATATTTAGCCAAATGTAATATTATGATATAGATAACAATTAAGTAAATATTAATTTTATATGCAATGAGTTTATACACACATTATTAAATATATATGATGATGACGTAGAAAATGATTACAATGCATAGTTGTCACTTCTTTTGAAATCGGCGGGTCTATTGTCATTGAACAAAGCGGTATACACAATGGGTATGACGTAGGTAAGGTTGATATTCATGTATACTTTCTACCGTTATACACAATATATATGCATGTGTGGTGATCAATTTAAGAGTACATTGTTTTATACAATTATTTGAAATCCTGCATGTTCATCATTTGGCCTTAATTTTTCGCGTAATTAGTCACAAAGTTCATATATGCCTCATTTAATAGTTTTTGATAATTCAACATGTTGACTGCTAAAATACCAAGGGAAGTAACTCGAAAATTATTTACATATATATACCAGTATTAACTCCCTTGAACTGACCCTACCCTCAACAAATAGCAAAACTCACAGTACACAATGCACAATGAACAGTACACAGTGAATAATACAAAGTACACATCACATAGTGCACATCAATGAGTACACATTAATGAGTACAAAGCTAACATTGCTTAGTGCATATTGCTGTGTACACATTAATGAGTACATATTTATGTGTACATATGTATGTGTACAAAGTTCACATTACTAAAATGAACTGAACTGAACTGAACTGAACTGAACTGAACTGAACTGAACTGAACAGAACAGAACTGAACTAAACTGAACTGAACAGAACAGAACAGAACAACAAACACACTGCACAATTAACAGTACACAGTAAATAATACAAAATACTCATCACATAGTGCACATCAATGAGTACACATTAATGAGTACAAAGCTAACATTGCTTAGTGCATATTGCTGTGTACACATTAATGAGTACATATTTATGTGTACATATGTATGTGTACACAGTTCACATTACTAAAATGAACTGAACTGAACTGAACTGAACTGAACTGAACTGGACTTGACTGAACTGAACTGAACTGAACTGAACTGAGCTGAGCTGAGCTGAGCTGAGCTGAGCTGAGCTGAGCTGAGCTGAACTGAACTGAACTGAACTGAACTGAACTGAACTGAACTGAACTGAACTGTACAGAACAGAACAGAACAGAACAGAACAGAACAGAGCAGAGCAGAACAGAACAGAATAGAACAACAAATTTACTATATTTTAATAACATTTTAAGGTCTAAGACTGAATTTCATATAATTTTTCATAGGGGAAGTACTAATATATTTAGCCAAATGTAATATTATGATATAGATAACAATTAAGTAAATATTAATTTTATATGCAATGAGTTTATACACACATTATTAAATATATATGATGATGACGTAGAAAATGATTACAATGCATAGTTGTCACTTCTTTTGAAATCGGCGGGTCTATTGTCATTGAACAAAGCGGTATACACAATGGGTATGACGTAGGTAAGGTTGATATTCATGTATACTTTCTACCGTTATACACAATATATATGCATGTGTGTTGATCAATTTAAGAGTACATTGTTTTATACAATTATTTGAAATCCTGCATGTTCATCATTTGGCCTTAATTTTTCGCGTAATTAGTCACAAAGTTCATATATGCCTCATTTAATAGTTTTTGATAATTCAACATGTTGACTGCTAAAATACCAAGGGAAGTAACTCGAAAATTATTTACATATATATACCAGTATTAACTCCCTTGAACTGACCCTACCCTCAACAAATAGCAAAACTCACAGTACACAATGCACAATGAACAGTACACAGTGAATAATACAAAGTACACATCACATAGTGCACATCAATGAGTACACATTAATGAGTACAAAGCTAACATTGCTTAGTGCATATTGCTGTGTACACATTAATGAGTACATATTTATGTGTACATATGTATGTGTACAAAGTTCACATTACTAAAATGAACTGAACTGAACTGAACTGAACTGAACAGAACAGAACTGAACTAAACTGAACTGAACAGAACAGAACAGAACAACAAACACACTGCACAATTAACAGTACACAGTAAATAATACAAAATACTCATCACATAGTGCACATCAATGAGTACACATTAATGAGTACAAAGCTAACATTGCTTAGTGCATATTGCTGTGTACACATTAATGAGTACATATTTATGTGTACATATGTATGTGTACACAGTTCACATTACTAAAATGAACTGAACTGAACTGAACTGAACTGAACTGGACTTGACTGAACTGAACTGAACTGAACTGAACTGAGCTGAGCTGAGCTGAGCTGAGCTGAGCTGAGCTGAGCTGAGCTGAGCTGAACTGAACTGAACTGAACTGAACTGTACAGAACAGAACAGAACAGAACAGAACAGAACAGAGCAGAACAGAACAGAATAGAACAACAAATTTACTATATTTTAATAACATTTTAAGGTCTAAGACTGAATTTCATATAATTTTTCATAGGGGAAGTACTAATATATTTAGCCAAATGTAATATTATGATATAGATAACAATTAAGTAAATATTAATTTTATATGCAATGAGTTTATACACACATTATTAAATATATATGATGATGACGTAGAAAATGATTACAATGCATAGTTGTCACTTCTTTTGAAATCGGCGGGTCTATTGTCATTGAACAAAGCGGTATACACAATGGGTATGACGTAGGTAGGGTTGATATTCATGTATACTTTCTACCGTTATACACAATATATATGCATGTGTGTTGATCAATTTAAGAGTACATTGTTTTATACAATTATTTGAAATCCTGCATGTTCATCATTTGGCCTAAATTTTTCGCGTAATTAGTCACAAAGTTCATATATGCCTCATTTAATAGTTTTTGATAATTCAACATGTTGACTGCTAAAATACCAAGGGAAGTAACTCGAAAATTATTTACATATATATACCAGTATTAACTCCCTTGAACTGACCCTACCCTCAACAAATAGCAAAACTCACAGTACACAATGCACAATGAACAGTACACAGTGAATAATACAAAGTACACATCACATAGTGCACATCAATGAGTACACATTAATGAGTACAAAGCTAACATTGCTTAGTGCATATTGCTGTGTACACATTAATGAGTACATATTTATGTGTACATATGTATGTGTACAAAGTTCACATTACTAAAATGAACTGAACTGAACTGAACTGAACTGAACTGAACTGAACTGAACTGAACAGAACAGAACTGAACTGAACTGAACTGAACAGAACAGAACAGAACAACAAACACACTGCACAATTAACAGTACACAGTGAATAATACAAAATACTCATCACATAGTGCACATCAATGAGTACACATTAATGAGTACAAAGCTAACATTGCTTAGTGCATATTGCTGTGTACACATTAATGAGTACATATTTATGTGTACATATGTATGTGTACACAGTTCACATTACTAAAATGAACTGAACTGAACTGAACTGAACTGAACTGAACTGGACTTGACTGAACTGAACTGAGCTGAGCTGAGCTGAGCTGAGCTGAGCTGAGCTGAGCTGAGCTGAACTGAACTGAACTGAACTGAACTGAACTGAACTGAACTGAACTGAACTGAACTGAACTGAACTGTACAGAACAGAACAGAACAGAACAGAACAGAGCAGAACAGAACAGAATAGAACAACAAATTTACTATATTTTAATAACATTTTAAGGTCTAAGACTGAATTTCATATAATTTTTCATAGGGGAAGTACTAATATATTTAGCCAAATGTAATATTATGATATAGATAACAATTAAGTAAATATTAATTTTATATGCAATGAGTTTATACACACATTATTAAATATATATGATGATGACGTAGAAAATGATTACAATGCATAGTTGTCACTTCTTTTGAAATCGGCGGGTCTATTGTCATTGAACAAAGCGGTATACACAATGGGTATGACGTAGGTAAGGTTGATATTCATGTATACTTTCTACCGTTATACACAATATATATGCATGTGTGGTGATCAATTTAAGAGTACATTGTTTTATACAATTATTTGAAATCCTGCATGTTCATCATTTGGCCTTAATTTTTCGCGTAATTAGTCACAAAGTTCATATATGCCTCATTTAATAGTTTTTGATAATTCAACATGTTGACTGCTAAAATACCAAGGGAAGTAACTCGAAAATTATTTACATATATATACCAGTATTAACTCCCTTGAACTGACCCTACCCTCAACAAATAGCAAAACTCACAGTACACAATGCACAATGAACAGTACACAGTGAATAATACAAAGTACACATCACATAGTGCACATCAATGAGTACACATTAATGAGTACAAAGCTAACATTGCTTAGTGCATATTGCTGTGTACACATTAATGAGTACATATTTATGTGTACATATGTATGTGTACAAAGTTCACATTACTAAAATGAACTGAACTGAACTGAACTGAACTGAACTGAACAGAACAGAACTGAACTAAACTGAACTAAACTGAACTGAACAGAACAGAACAGAACAACAAACACACTGCACAATTAACAGTACACAGTAAATAATACAAAATACTCATCACATAGTGCACATCAATGAGTACACATTAATGAGTACAAAGCTAACATTGCTTAGTGCATATTGCTGTGTACACATTAATGAGTACATATTTATGTGTACATATGTATGTGTACACAGTTCACATTACTAAAATGAACTGAACTGAACTGAACTGAACTGAACTGAACTGGACTTGACTGAACTGAACTGAACTGAACTGAACTGAGCTGAGCTGAGCTGAGCTGAGCTGAGCTGAGCTGAGCTGAGCTGAACTGAACTGAACTGAACTGAACTGAACTGTACAGAACAGAACAGAACAGAACAGAACAGAACAGAACAGAGCAGAACAGAACAGAATAGAACAACAAATTTACTATATTTTAATAACATTTTAAGGTCTAAGACTGAATTTCATATAATTTTTCATAGGGGAAGTACTAATATATTTAGCCAAATGTAATATTATGATATAGATAACAATTAAGTAAATATTAATTTTATATGCAATGAGTTTATACACACATTATTAAATATATATGATGATGACGTAGAAAATGATTACAATGCATAGTTGTCACTTCTTTTGAAATCGGCGGGTCTATTGTCATTGAACAAAGCGGTATACACAATGGGTATGACGTAGGTAGGGTTGATATTCATGTATACTTTCTACCGTTATACACAATATATATGCATGTGTGTTGATCAATTTAAGAGTACATTGTTTTATACAATTATTTGAAATCCTGCATGTTCATCATTTGGCCTAAATTTTTCGCGTAATTAGTCACAAAGTTCATATATGCCTCATTTAATAGTTTTTGATAATTCAACATGTTGACTGCTAAAATACCAGGGGAAGTAACTCGAAAATTATTTACATATATATACCAGTATTAACTCCCTTGAACTGACCCTACCCTCAACAAATAGCAAAACTCACAGTACACAATGCACAATGAACAGTACACAGTGAATAATACAAAGTACACATCACATAGTGCACATCAATGAGTACACATTAATGAGTACAAAGCTAACATTGCTTAGTGCATATTGCTGTGTACACATTAATGAGTACATATTTATGTGTACATATGTATGTGTACAAAGTTCACATTACTAAAATGAACTGAACTGAACTGAACTGAACTGAACTGAACTGAACAGAACAGAACTGAACTGAACTGAACTGAACAGAACAGAACAGAACAACAAACACACTGCACAATTAACAGTACACAGTAAATAATACAAAATACTCATCACATAGTGCACATCAATGAGTACACATTAATGAGTACAAAGCTAACATTGCTTAGTGCATATTGCTGTGTACACATTAATGAGTACATATTTATGTGTACATATGTATGTGTACACAGTTCACATTACTAAAATGAACTGAACTGAACTGAACTGAACTGAACTGAACTGGACTTGACTGAACTGAGCTGAGCTGAGCTGAGCTGAGCTGAGCTGAGCTGAACTGAACTGAACTGAACTGAACTGAACTGAACTGAACTGAACTGAACTGAACTGAACTGAACTGAACTGAACTGAACTGTACAGAACAGAACAGAACAGAACAGAACAGAACAGAACAGAGCAGAACAGAACAGAATAGAACAACAAATTTACTATATTTTAATAACATTTTAAGGTCTAAGACTGAATTTCATATAATTTTTCATAGGGGAAGTACTAATATATTTAGCCAAATGTAATATTATGATATAGATAACAATTAAGTAAATATTAATTTTATATGCAATGAGTTTATACACACATTATTAAATATATATGATGATGACGTAGAAAATGATTACAATGCATAGTTGTCACTTCTTTTGAAATCGGCGGGTCTATTGTCATTGAACAAAGCGGTATACACAATGGGTATGACGTAGGTAAGGTTGATATTCATGTATACTTTCTACCGTTATACACAATATATATGCATGTGTGGTGATCAATTTAAGAGTACATTGTTTTATACAATTATTTGAAATCCTGCATGTTCATCATTTGGCCTTAATTTTTCGCGTAATTAGTCACAAAGTTCATATATGCCTCATTTAATAGTTTTTGATAATTCAACATGTTGACTGCTAAAATACCAAGGGAAGTAACTCGAAAATTATTTACATATATATACCAGTATTAACTCCCTTGAACTGACCCTACCCTCAACAAATAGCAAAACTCACAGTACACAATGCACAATGAACAGTACACAGTGAATAATACAAAGTACACATCACATAGTGCACATCAATGAGTACACATTAATGAGTACAAAGCTAACATTGCTTAGTGCATATTGCTGTGTACACATTAATGAGTACATATTTATGTGTACATATGTATGTGTACAAAGTTCACATTACTAAAATGAACTGAACTGAAATGAACTGAACTGAACTGAACTGAACTGAACAGAACAGAACTGAACTAAACTGAACTGAACAGAACAGAACAGAACAACAAACACACTGCACAATTAACAGTACACAGTAAATAATACAAAATACTCATCACATAGTGCACATCAATGAGTACACATTAATGAGTACAAAGCTAACATTGCTTAGTGCATATTGCTGTGTACACATTAATGAGTACATATTTATGTGTACATATGTATGTGTACACAGTTCACATTACTAAAATGAACTGAACTGAACTGAACTGAACTGAACTGAACTGGACTTGACTGAACTGAACTGAACTGAACTGAACTGAACTGAGCTGAGCTGAGCTGAGCTGAGCTGAGCTGAGCTGAACTGAACTGAACTGAACTGAACTGAACTGAACTGAACTGAACTGAACTGAACTGTACAGAACAGAACAGAACAGAACAGAACAGAACAGAGCAGAACAGAACAGAATAGAACAACAAATTTACTATATTTTAATAACATTTTAAGGTCTAAGACTGAATTTCATATAATTTTTCATAGGGGAAGTACTAATATATTTAGCCAAATGTAATATTATGATATAGATAACAATTAAGTAAATATTAATTTTATATGCAATGAGTTTATACACACATTATTAAATATATATGATGATGACGTAGAAAATGATTACAATGCATAGTTGTCACTTCTTTTGAAATCGGCGGGTCTATTGTCATTGAACAAAGCGGTATACACAATGGGTATGACGTAGGTAAGGTTGATATTCATGTATACTTTCTACCGTTATACACAATATATATGCATGTGTGTTGATCAATTTAAGAGTACATTGTTTTATACAATTATTTGAAATCCTGCATGTTCATCATTTGGCCTTAATTTTTCGCGTAATTAGTCACAAAGTTCATATATGCCTCATTTAATAGTTTTTGATAATTCAACATGTTGACTGCTAAAATACCAAGGGAAGTAACTCGAAAATTATTTACATATATATACCAGTATTAACTCCCTTGAACTGACCCTACCCTCAACAAATAGCAAAACTCACAGTACACAATGCACAATGAACAGTACACAGTGAATAATACAAAGTACACATCACATAGTGCACATCAATGAGTACACATTAATGAGTACAAAGCTAACATTGCTTAGTGCATATTGCTGTGTACACATTAATGAGTACATATTTATGTGTACATATGTATGTGTACAAAGTTCACATTACTAAAATGAACTGAACTGAACTGAACTGAACTGAACTGAACTGAACTGAACTGAACTGAACAGAACAGAACTGAACTGAACTGAACTGAACAGAACAGAACAGAACAACAAACACACTGCACAATTAACAGTACACAGTGAATAATACAAAATACTCATCACATAGTGCACATCAATGAGTACACATTAATGAGTACAAAGCTAACATTGCTTAGTGCATATTGCTGTGTACACATTAATGAGTACATATTTATGTGTACATATGTATGTGTACACAGTTCACATTACTAAAATGAACTGAACTGAACTGAACTGAACTGAACTGAACTGGACTTGACTGAACTGAACTGAGCTGAGCTGAGCTGAGCTGAGCTGAGCTGAGCTGAGCTGAACTGAACTGAACTGAACTGAACTGAACTGAACTGAACTGAACTGAACTGAACTGAACTGAACTGAACTGTACAGAACAGAACAGAACAGAACAGAACAGAACAGAACAGAGCAGAACAGAACAGAATAGAACAACAAATTTACTATATTTTAATAACATTTTAAGGTCTAAGACTGAATTTCATATAATTTTTCATAGGGGAAGTACTAATATATTTAGCCAAATGTAATATTATGATATAGATAACAATTAAGTAAATATTAATTTTATATGCAATGAGTTTATACACACATTATTAAATATATATGATGATGACGTAGAAAATGATTACAATGCATAGTTGTCACTTCTTTTGAAATCGGCGGGTCTATTGTCATTGAACAAAGCGGTATACACAATGGGTATGACGTAGGTAGGGTTGATATTCATGTATACTTTCTACCGTTATACACAATATATATGCATGTGTGTTGATCAATTTAAGAGTACATTGTTTTATACAATTATTTGAAATCCTGCATGTTCATCATTTGGCCTAAATTTTTCGCGTAATTAGTCACAAAGTTCATATATGCCTCATTTAATAGTTTTTGATAATTCAACATGTTGACTGCTAAAATACCAAGGGAAGTAACTCGAAAATTATTTACATATATATACCAGTATTAACTCCCTTGAACTGACCCTACCCTCAACAAATAGCAAAACTCACAGTACACAATGCACAATGAACAGTACACAGTGAATAATACAAAGTACACATCACATAGTGCACATCAATGAGTACACATTAATGAGTACAAAGCTAACATTGCTTAGTGCATATTGCTGTGTACACATTAATGAGTACATATTTATGTGTACATATGTATGTGTACAAAGTTCACATTACTAAAATGAACTGAACTGAACTGAACTGAACTGAACTGAACTGAACTGAACAGAACAGAACTGAACTGAACTGAACTGAACAGAACAGAACAGAACAACAAACACACTGCACAATTAACAGTACACAGTGAATAATACAAAATACTCATCACATAGTGCACATCAATGAGTACACATTAATGAGTACAAAGCTAACATTGCTTAGTGCATATTGCTGTGTACACATTAATGAGTACATATTTATGTGTACATATGTATGTGTACACAGTTCACATTACTAAAATGAACTGAACTGAACTGAACTGAACTGAACTGGACTTGACTGAACTGAACTGAGCTGAGCTGAGCTGAGCTGAGCTGAGCTGAGCTGAGCTGAACTGAACTGAACTGAACTGAACTGAACTGAACTGAACTGAACTGAACTGAACTGAACTGTACAGAACAGAACAGAACAGAACAGAACAGAACAGAGCAGAACAGAACAGAATAGAACAACAAATTTACTATATTTTAATAACATTTTAAGGTCTAAGACTGAATTTCATATAATTTTTCATAGGGGAAGTACTAATATATTTAGCCAAATGTAATATTATGATATAGATAACAATTAAGTAAATATTAATTTTATATGCAATGAGTTTATACACACATTATTAAATATATATGATGATGACGTAGAAAATGATTACAATGCATAGTTGTCACTTCTTTTGAAATCGGCGGGTCTATTGTCATTGAACAAAGCGGTATACACAATGGGTATGACGTAGGTAAGGTTGATATTCATGTATACTTTCTACCGTTATACACAATATATATGCATGTGTGGTGATCAATTTAAGAGTACATTGTTTTATACAATTATTTGAAATCCTGCATGTTCATCATTTGGCCTTAATTTTTCGCGTAATTAGTCACAAAGTTCATATATGCCTCATTTAATAGTTTTTGATAATTCAACATGTTGACTGCTAAAATACCAAGGGAAGTAACTCGAAAATTATTTACATATATATACCAGTATTAACTCCCTTGAACTGACCCTACCCTCAACAAATAGCAAAACTCACAGTACACAATGCACAATGAACAGTACACAGTGAATAATACAAAGTACACATCACATAGTGCACATCAATGAGTACACATTAATGAGTACAAAGCTAACATTGCTTAGTGCATATTGCTGTGTACACATTAATGAGTACATATTTATGTGTACATATGTATGTGTACAAAGTTCACATTACTAAAATGAACTGAACTGAACTGAACTGAACTGAACTGAACTGAACTGAACAGAACAGAACTGAACTAAACTGAACTGAACAGAACAGAACAGAACAACAAACACACTGCACAATTAACAGTACACAGTGAATAATACAAAATACTCATCACATAGTGCACATCAATGAGTACACATTAATGAGTACAAAGCTAACATTGCTTAGTGCATATTGCTGTGTACACATTAATGAGTACATATTTATGTGTACATATGTATGTGTACACAGTTCACATTACTAAAATGAACTGAACTGAACTGAACTGAACTGAACTGAACTGAACTGGACTTGACTGAACTGAACTGAGCTGAGCTGAGCTGAGCTGAGCTGAGCTGAGCTGAGCTGAACTGAGCTGAACTGAACTGAACTGAACTGAACTGAACTGAACTGAACTGAACTGAACTGAACTGAACTGTACAGAACAGAACAGAACAGAACAGAACAGAGCAGAACAGAACAGAATAGAACAACAAATTTACTATATTTTAATAACATTTTAAGGTCTAAGACTGAATTTCATATAATTTTTCATAGGGGAAGTACTAATATATTTAGCCAAATGTAATATTATGATATAGATAACAATTAAGTAAATATTAATTTTATATGCAATGAGTTTATACACACATTATTAAATATATATGATGATGACGTAGAAAATGATTACAATGCATAGTTGTCACTTCTTTTGAAATCGGCGGGTCTATTGTCATTGAACAAAGCGGTATACACAATGGGTATGACGTAGGTAAGGTTGATATTCATGTATACTTTCTACCGTTATACACAATATATATGCATGTGTGGTGATCAATTTAAGAGTACATTGTTTTATACAATTATTTGAAATCCTGCATGTTCATCATTTGGCCTTAATTTTTCGCGTAATTAGTCACAAAGTTCATATATGCCTCATTTAATAGTTTTTGATAATTCAACATGTTGACTGCTAAAATACCAAGGGAAGTAACTCGAAAATTATTTACATATATATACCAGTATTAACTCCCTTGAACTGACCCTACCCTCAACAAATAGCAAAACTCACAGTACACAATGCACAATGAACAGTACACAGTGAATAATACAAAGTACACATCACATAGTGCACATCAATGAGTACACATTAATGAGTACAAAGCTAACATTGCTTAGTGCATATTGCTGTGTACACATTAATGAGTACATATTTATGTGTACATATGTATGTGTACAAAGTTCACATTACTAAAATGAACTGAACTGAACTGAACTGAACTGAACTGAACTGAACTGAACAGAACAGAACTGAACTAAACTGAACTGAACAGAACAGAACAGAACAACAAACACACTGCACAATTAACAGTACACAGTAAATAATACAAAATACTCATCACATAGTGCACATCAATGAGTACACATTAATGAGTACAAAGCTAACATTGCTTAGTGCATATTGCTGTGTACACATTAATGAGTACATATTTATGTGTACATATGTATGTGTACACAGTTCACATTACTAAAATGAACTGAACTGAACTGAACTGAACTGAACTGAACTGGACTTGACTGAACTGAACTGAACTGAACTGAACTGAGCTGAGCTGAGCTGATCTGAGCTGAGCTGAGCTGAACTGAACTGAACTGAACTGAACTGAACTGAACTGAACTGAACTGAACTGAACTGAACTGTACAGAACAGAACAGAACAGAACAGAACAGAACAGAACAGAGCAGAACAGAACAGAATAGAACAACAAATTTACTATATTTTAATAACATTTTAAGGTCTAAGACTGAATTTCATATAATTTTTCATAGGGGAAGTACTAATATATTTAGCCAAATGTAATATTATGATATAGATAACAATTAAGTAAATATTAATTTTATATGCAATGAGTTTATACACACATTATTAAATATATATGATGATGACGTAGAAAATGATTACAATGCATAGTTGTCACTTCTTTTGAAATCGGCGGGTCTATTGTCATTGAACAAAGCGGTATACACAATGGGTATGACGTAGGTAAGGTTGATATTCATGTATACTTTCTACCGTTATACACAATATATATGCATGTGTGTTGATCAATTTAAGAGTACATTGTTTTATACAATTATTTGAAATCCTGCATGTTCATCATTTGGCCTTAATTTTTCGCGTAATTAGTCACAAAGTTCATATATGCCTCATTTAATAGTTTTTGATAATTCAACATGTTGACTGCTAAAATACCAAGGGAAGTAACTCGAAAATTATTTACATATATATACCAGTATTAACTCCCTTGAACTGACCCTACCCTCAACAAATAGCAAAACTCACAGTACACAATGCACAATGAACAGTACACAGTGAATAATACAAAGTACACATCACATAGTGCACATCAATGAGTACACATTAATGAGTACAAAGCTAACATTGCTTAGTGCATATTGCTGTGTACACATTAATGAGTACATATTTATGTGTACATATGTATGTGTACAAAGTTCACATTACTAAAATGAACTGAACTGAACTGAACTGAACTGAACTGAACAGAACAGAACTGAACTGAACTGAACTGAACAGAACAGAACAGAACAACAAACACACTGCACAATTAACAGTACACAGTGAATAATACAAAATACTCATCACATAGTGCACATCAATGAGTACACATTAATGAGTACAAAGCTAACATTGCTTAGTGCATATTGCTGTGTACACATTAATGAGTACATATTTATGTGTACATATGTATGTGTACACAGTTCACATTACTAAAATGAACTGAACTGAACTGAACTGAACTGGACTTGACTGAACTGAACTGAGCTGAGCTGAGCTGAGCTGAGCTGAGCTGAGCTGAGCTGAACTGAACTGAACTGAACTGAACTGAACTGAACTGAACTGAATTGAACTGAACTGAACTGTACAGAACAGAACAGAACAGAACAGAACAGAACAGAGCAGAACAGAACAGAATAGAACAACAAATTTACTATATTTTAATAACATTTTAAGGTCTAAGACTGAATTTCATATAATTTTTCATAGGGGAAGTACTAATATATTTAGCCAAATGTAATATTATGATATAGATAACAATTAAGTAAATATTAATTTTATATGCAATGAGTTTATACACACATTATTAAATATATATGATGATGACGTAGAAAATGATTACAATGCATAGTTGTCACTTCTTTTGAAATCGGCGGGTCTATTGTCATTGAACAAAGCGGTATACACAATGGGTATGACGTAGGTAAGGTTGATATTCATGTATACTTTCTACCGTTATACACAATATATATGCATGTGTGGTGATCAATTTAAGAGTACATTGTTTTATACAATTATTTGAAATCCTGCATGTTCATCATTTGGCCTTAATTTTTCGCGTAATTAGTCACAAAGTTCATATATGCCTCATTTAATAGTTTTTGATAATTCAACATGTTGACTGCTAAAATACCAAGGGAAGTAACTCGAAAAT
Organism: Spisula subtruncata; assembly: GCA_963678985.1. Classification (NCBI taxonomy): domain Eukaryota; kingdom Metazoa; phylum Mollusca; class Bivalvia; order Venerida; family Mactridae; genus Spisula; species Spisula subtruncata. Next base: position 21,655,861 of record OY787664.1, on the reverse strand, counting down.
TATTTACATATATATACCAGTATTAACTCCCTTGAACTGACCCTACCCTCAACAAATAGCAAAACTCACAGTACACAATGCACAATGAACAGTACACAGTGAATAATACAAAGTACACATCACATAGTGCACATCAATGAGTACACATTAATGAGTACAAAGCTAACATTGCTTAGTGCATATTGCTGTGTACACATTAATGAGTACATATTTATGTGTACATATGTATGTGTACAAAGTTCACATTACTAAAATGAACTGAACTGAACTGAACTGAACTGAACTGAACAGAACAGAACTGAACTAAACTGAACTGAACAGAACAGAACAGAACAACAAACACACTGCACAATTAACAGTACACAGTAAATAATACAAAATACTCATCACATAGTGCACATCAATGAGTACACATTAATGAGTACAAAGCTAACATTGCTTAGTGCATATTGCTGTGTACACATTAATGAGTACATATTTATGTGTACATATGTATGTGTACACAGTTCACATTACTAAAATGAACTGAACTGAACTGAACTGAACTGGACTTGACTGAACTGAACTGAACTGAACTGAACTGAGCTGAGCTGAGCTGAGCTGAGCTGAGCTGAGCTGAACTGAACTGAACTGAACTGAACTGAACTGAACTGAACTGAACTGAACTGTACAGAACAGAACAGAACAGAACAGAACAGAGCAGAACAGAACAGAATAGAACAACAAATTTACTATATTTTAATAACATTTTAAGGTCTAAGACTGAATTTCATATAATTTTTCATAGGGGAAGTACTAATATATTTAGCCAAATGTAATATTATGATATAGATAACAATTAAGTAAATATTAATTTTATATGCAATGAGTTTATACACACATTATTAAATATATATGATGATGACGTAGAAAATGATTACAATGCATAGTTGTCACTTCTTTTGAAATCGGCGGGTCTATTGTCATTGAACAAAGCGGTATACACAATGGGTATGACGTAGGTAAGGTTGATATTCATGTATACTTTCTACCGTTATACACAATATATATGCATGTGTGTTGATCAATTTAAGAGTACATTGTTTTATACAATTATTTGAAATCCTGCATGTTCATCATTTGGCCTTAATTTTTCGCGTAATTAGTCACAAAGTTCATATATGCCTCATTTAATAGTTTTTGATAATTCAACATGTTGACTGCTAAAATACCAAGGGAAGTAACTCGAAAATTATTTACATATATATACCAGTATTAACTCCCTTGAACTGACCCTACCCTCAACAAATAGCAAAACTCACAGTACACAATGCACAATGAACAGTACACAGTGAATAATACAAAGTACACATCACATAGTGCACATCAATGAGTACACATTAATGAGTACAAAGCTAACATTGCTTAGTGCATATTGCTGTGTACACATTAATGAGTACATATTTATGTGTACATATGTATGTGTACAAAGTTCACATTACTAAAATGAACTGAACTGAACTGAACTGAACTGAACTGAACTGAACTGAACAGAACAGAACTGAACTGAACTGAACTGAACAGAACAGAACAGAACAACAAACACACTGCACAATTAACAGTACACAGTGAATAATACAAAATACTCATCACATAGTGCACATCAATGAGTACACATTAATGAGTACAAAGCTAACATTGCTTAGTGCATATTGCTGTGTACACATTAATGAGTACATATTTATGTGTACATATGTATGTGTACACAGTTCACATTACTAAAATGAACTGAACTGAACTGAACTGAACTGAACTGAACTGGACTTGACTGAACTGAACTGAGCTGAGCTGAGCTGAGCTGAGCTGAGCTGAGCTGAACTGAACTGAACTGAACTGAACTGAACTGAACTGAACTGAACTGAACTGAACTGAACTGAACTGAACTGTACAGAACAGAACAGAACAGAACAGAACAGAACAGAACAGAGCAGAACAGAACAGAATAGAACAACAAATTTACTATATTTTAATAACATTTTAAGGTCTAAGACTGAATTTCATATAATTTTTCATAGGGGAAGTACTAATATATTTAGCCAAATGTAATATTATGATATAGATAACAATTAAGTAAATATTAATTTTATATGCAATGAGTTTATACACACATTATTAAATATATATGATGATGACGTAGAAAATGATTACAATGCATAGTTGTCACTTCTTTTGAAATCGGCGGGTCTATTGTCATTGAACAAAGCGGTATACACAATGGGTATGACGTAGGTAAGGTTGATATTCATGTATACTTTCTACCGTTATACACAATATATATGCATGTGTGGTGATCAATTTAAGAGTACATTGTTTTATACAATTATTTGAAATCCTGCATGTTCATCATTTGGCCTTAATTTTTCGCGTAATTAGTCACAAAGTTCATATATGCCTCATTTAATAGTTTTTGATAATTCAACATGTTGACTGCTAAAATACCAAGGGAAGTAACTCGAAAATTATTTACATATATATACCAGTATTAACTCCCTTGAACTGACCCTACCCTCAACAAATAGCAAAACTCACAGTACACAATGCACAATGAACAGTACACAGTGAATAATACAAAGTACACATCACATAGTGCACATCAATGAGTACACATTAATGAGTACAAAGCTAACATTGCTTAGTGCATATTGCTGTGTACACATTAATGAGTACATATTTATGTGTACATATGTATGTGTACAAAGTTCACATTACTAAAATGAACTGAACTGAACTGAACTGAACTGAACTGAACTGAACTGAACTGAACTGAACAGAACAGAACTGAACTAAACTGAACTGAACAGAACAGAACAGAACAACAAACACACTGCACAATTAACAGTACACAGTAAATAATACAAAATACTCATCACATAGTGCACATCAATGAGTACACATTAATGAGTACAAAGCTAACATTGCTTAGTGCATATTGCTGTGTACACATTAATGAGTACATATTTATGTGTACATATGTATGTGTACACAGTTCACATTACTAAAATGAACTGAACTGAACTGAACTGAACTGAACTGAACTGAACTGGACTTGACTGAACTGAACTGAACTGAACTGAACTGAACTGAGCTGAGCTGAGCTGAGCTGAGCTGAGCTGAGCTGAACTGAACTGAACTGAACTGAACTGAACTGAACTGAACTGAACTGAACTGAACTGAACTGTACAGAACAGAACAGAACAGAACAGAACAGAACAGAGCAGAACAGAACAGAATAGAACAACAAATTTACTATATTTTAATAACATTTTAAGGTCTAAGACTGAATTTCATATAATTTTTCATAGGGGAAGTACTAATATATTTAGCCAAATGTAATATTATGATATAGATAACAATTAAGTAAATATTAATTTTATATGCAATGAGTTTATACACACATTATTAAATATATATGATGATGACGTAGAAAATGATTACAATGCATAGTTGTCACTTCTTTTGAAATCGGCGGGTCTATTGTCATTGAACAAAGCGGTATACACAATGGGTATGACGTAGGTAAGGTTGATATTCATGTATACTTTCTACCGTTATACACAATATATATGCATGTGTGTTGATCAATTTAAGAGTACATTGTTTTATACAATTATTTGAAATCCTGCATGTTCATCATTTGGCCTTAATTTTTCGCGTAATTAGTCACAAAGTTCATATATGCCTCATTTAATAGTTTTTGATAATTCAACATGTTGACTGCTAAAATACCAAGGGAAGTAACTCGAAAATTATTTACATATATATACCAGTATTAACTCCCTTGAACTGACCCTACCCTCAACAAATAGCAAAACTCACAGTACACAATGCACAATGAACAGTACACAGTGAATAATACAAAGTACACATCACATAGTGCACATCAATGAGTACACATTAATGAGTACAAAGCTAACATTGCTTAGTGCATATTGCTGTGTACACATTAATGAGTACATATTTATGTGTACATATGTATGTGTACAAAGTTCACATTACTAAAATGAACTGAACTGAACTGAACTGAACTGAACTGAACTGAACTGAACTGAACTGAACTGAACAGAACAGAACAGAACTGAACTGAACTGAACTGAACAGAACAGAACAGAACAACAAACACACTGCACAATTAACAGTACACAGTGAATAATACAAAATACTCATCACATAGTGCACATCAATGAGTACACATTAATGAGTACAAAGCTAACATTGCTTAGTGCATATTGCTGTGTACACATTAATGAGTACATATTTATGTGTACATATGTATGTGTACACAGTTCACATTACTAAAATGAACTGAACTGAACTGAACTGAACTGAACTGAACTGGACTTGACTGAACTGAACTGAGCTGAGCTGAGCTGAGCTGAGCTGAGCTGAGCTGAGCTGAGCTGAACTGAACTGAACTGAACTGAACTGAACTGAACTGAACTGAACTGAACTGAACTGTACAGAACAGAACAGAACAGAACAGAACAGAACAGAGCAGAACAGAACAGAATAGAACAACAAATTTACTATATTTTAATAACATTTTAAGGTCTAAGACTGAATTTCATATAATTTTTCATAGGGGAAGTACTAATATATTTAGCCAAATGTAATATTATGATATAGATAACAATTAAGTAAATATTAATTTTATATGCAATGAGTTTATACACACATTATTAAATATATATGATGATGACGTAGAAAATGATTACAATGCATAGTTGTCACTTCTTTTGAAATCGGCGGGTCTATTGTCATTGAACAAAGCGGTATACACAATGGGTATGACGTAGGTAAGGTTGATATTCATGTATACTTTCTACCGTTATACACAATATATATGCATGTGTGGTGATCAATTTAAGAGTACATTGTTTTATACAATTATTTGAAATCCTGCATGTTCATCATTTGGCCTTAATTTTTCGCGTAATTAGTCACAAAGTTCATATATGCCTCATTTAATAGTTTTTGATAATTCAACATGTTGACTGCTAAAATACCAAGGGAAGTAACTCGAAAATTATTTACATATATATACCAGTATTAACTCCCTTGAACTGACCCTACCCTCAACAAATAGCAAAACTCACAGTACACAATGCACAATGAACAGTACACAGTGAATAATACAAAGTACACATCACATAGTGCACATCAATGAGTACACATTAATGAGTACAAAGCTAACATTGCTTAGTGCATATTGCTGTGTACACATTAATGAGTACATATTTATGTGTACATATGTATGTGTACAAAGTTCACATTACTAAAATGAACTGAACTGAACTGAACTGAACTGAACTGAACTGCACTGAACTGAACAGAACAGAACTGAACTAAACTGAACTGAACAGAACAGAACAGAACAACAAACACACTGCACAATTAACAGTACACAGTAAATAATACAAAATACTCATCACATAGTGCACATCAATGAGTACACATTAATGAGTACAAAGCTAACATTGCTTAGTGCATATTGCTGTGTACACATTAATGAGTACATATTTATGTGTACATATGTATGTGTACACAGTTCACATTACTAAAATGAACTGAACTGAACTGAACTGAACTGAACTGGACTTGACTGAACTGAACTGAACTGAACTGAACTGAACTGAACTGAACTGAGCTGAGCTGAGCTGAGCTGAGCTGAGCTGAACTGAACTGAACTGAACTGAACTGAACTGAACTGAACTGAACTGAACTGTACAGAACAGAACAGAACAGAACAGAACAGAACAGAGCAGAACAGAACAGAATAGAACAACAAATTTACTATATTTTAATAACATTTTAAGGTCTAAGACTGAATTTCATATAATTTTTCATAGGGGAAGTACTAATATATTTAGCCAAATGTAATATTATGATATAGATAACAATTAAGTAAATATTAATTTTATATGCAATGAGTTTATACACACATTATTAAATATATATGATGATGACGTAGAAAATGATTACAATGCATAGTTGTCACTTCTTTTGAAATCGGCGGGTCTATTGTCATTGAACAAAGCGGTATACACAATGGGTATGACGTAGGTAAGGTTGATATTCATGTATACTTTCTACCGTTATACACAATATATATGCATGTGTGTTGATCAATTTAAGAGTACATTGTTTTATACAATTATTTGAAATCCTGCATGTTCATCATTTGGCCTTAATTTTTCGCGTAATTAGTCACAAAGTTCATATATGCCTCATTTAATAGTTTTTGATAATTCAACATGTTGACTGCTAAAATACCAAGGGAAGTAACTCGAAAATTATTTACATATATATACCAGTATTAACTCCCTTGAACTGACCCTACCCTCAACAAATAGCAAAACTCACAGTACACAATGCACAATGAACAGTACACAGTGAATAATACAAAGTACACATCACATAGTGCACATCAATGAGTACACATTAATGAGTACAAAGCTAACATTGCTTAGTGCATATTGCTGTGTACACATTAATGAGTACATATTTATGTGTACATATGTATGTGTACAAAGTTCACATTACTAAAATGAACTGAACTGAACTGAACTGAACTGAACTGAACTGAACTGAACAGAACAGAACTGAACTGAACTGAACTGAACAGAACAGAACAGAACAACAAACACACTGCACAATTAACAGTACACAGTGAATAATACAAAATACTCATCACATAGTGCACATCAATGAGTACACATTAATGAGTACAAAGCTAACATTGCTTAGTGCATATTGCTGTGTACACATTAATGAGTACATATTTATGTGTACATATGTATGTGTACACAGTTCACATTACTAAAATGAACTGAACTGAACTGAACTGAACTGAACTGAACTGGACTTGACTGAACTGAACTGAGCTGAGCTGAGCTGAGCTGAGCTGAGCTGAGCTGAACTGAACTGAACTGAACTGAACTGAACTGAACTGAACTGAACTGAACTGAACTGAACTGAACTGAACTGAACTGAACTGAACTGAACTGAACTGTACAGAACAGAACAGAACAGAACAGAACAGAACAGAGCAGAACAGAACAGAATAGAACAACAAATTTACTATATTTTAATAACATTTTAAGGTCTAAGACTGAATTTCATATAATTTTTCATAGGGGAAGTACTAATATATTTAGCCAAATGTAATATTATGATATAGATAACAATTAAGTAAATATTAATTTTATATGCAATGAGTTTATACACACATTATTAAATATATATGATGATGACGTAGAAAATGATTACAATGCATAGTTGTCACTTCTTTTGAAATCGGCGGGTCTATTGTCATTGAACAAAGCGGTATACACAATGGGTATGACGTAGGTAAGGTTGATATTCATGTATACTTTCTACCGTTATACACAATATATATGCATGTGTGGTGATCAATTTAAGAGTACATTGTTTTATACAATTATTTGAAATCCTGCATGTTCATCATTTGGCCTTAATTTTTCGCGTAATTAGTCACAAAGTTCATATATGCCTCATTTAATAGTTTTTGATAATTCAACATGTTGACTGCTAAAATACCAAGGGAAGTAACTCGAAAATTATTTACATATATATACCAGTATTAACTCCCTTGAACTGACCCTACCCTCAACAAATAGCAAAACTCACAGTACACAATGCACAATGAACAGTACACAGTGAATAATACAAAGTACACATCACATAGTGCACATCAATGAGTACACATTAATGAGTACAAAGCTAACATTGCTTAGTGCATATTGCTGTGTACACATTAATGAGTACATATTTATGTGTACATATGTATGTGTACAAAGTTCACATTACTAAAATGAACTGAACTGAACTGAACTGAACTGAACTGAACTGAACTGAACAGAACAGAACTGAACTAAACTGAACTGAACAGAACAGAACAGAACAGAACAACAAACACACTGCACAATTAACAGTACACAGTAAATAATACAAAATACTCATCACATAGTGCACATCAATGAGTACACATTAATGAGTACAAAGCTAACATTGCTTAGTGCATATTGCTGTGTACACATTAATGAGTACATATTTATGTGTACATATGTATGTGTACACAGTTCACATTACTAAAATGAACTGAACTGAACTGAACTGAACTGAACTGAACTGGACTTGACTGAACTGAACTGAACTGAACTGAGCTGAGCTGAGCTGAGCTGAGCTGAGCTGAGCTGAACTGAACTGAACTGAACTGAACTGAACTGAACTGAACTGAACTGAACTGTACAGAACAGAACAGAACAGAACAGAACAGAGCAGAACAGAACAGAATAGAACAACAAATTAACTATATTTTAATAACATTTTAAGGTCTAAGACTGAATTTCATATAATTTTTCATAGGGGAAGTACTAATATATTTAGCCAAATGTAATATTATGATATAGATAACAATTAAGTAAATATTAATTTTATATGCAATGAGTTTATACACACATTATTAAATATATATGATGATGACGTAGAAAATGATTACAATGCATAGTTGTCACTTCTTTTGAAATCGGCGGGTCTATTGTCATTGAACAAAGCGGTATACACAATGGGTATGACGTAGGTAAGGTTGATATTCATGTATACTTTCTACCGTTATACACAATATATATGCATGTGTGTTGATCAATTTAAGAGTACATTGTTTTATACAATTATTTGAAATCCTGCATGTTCATCATTTGGCCTTAATTTTTCGCGTAATTAGTCACAAAGTTCATATATGCCTCATTTAATAGTTTTTGATAATTCAACATGTTGACTGCTAAAATACCAAGGGAAGTAACTCGAAAATTATTTACATATATATACCAGTATTAACTCCCTTGAACTGACCCTACCCTCAACAAATAGCAAAACTCACAGTACACAATGCACAATGAACAGTACACAGTGAATAATACAAAGTACACATCACATAGTGCACATCAATGAGTACACATTAATGAGTACAAAGCTAACATTGCTTAGTGCATATTGCTGTGTACACATTAATGAGTACATATTTATGTGTACATATGTATGTGTACAAAGTTCACATTACTAAAATGAACTGAACTGAACTGAACTGAACTGAACTGAACTGAACTGAACTGAACAGAACAGAACTGAACTGAACTGAACTGAACAGAACAGAACAGAACAACAAACACACTGCACAATTAACAGTACACAGTGAATAATACAAAATACTCATCACATAGTGCACATCAATGAGTACACATTAATGAGTACAAAGCTAACATTGCTTAGTGCATATTGCTGTGTACACATTAATGAGTACATATTTATGTGTACATATGTATGTGTACACAGTTCACATTACTAAAATGAACTGAACTGAACTGAACTGAACTGAACTGAACTGGACTTGACTGAACTGAACTGAGCTGAGCTGAGCTGAGCTGAGCTGAGCTGAGCTGAGCTGAGCTGAACTGAACTGAACTGAACTGAACTGAACTGAACTGAACTGAACTGAACTGAACTGAACTGAACTGTACAGAACAGAACAGAACAGAACAGAACAGAACAGAACAGAGCAGAACAGAACAGAATAGAACAACAAATTTACTATATTTTAATAACATTTTAAGGTCTAAGACTGAATTTCATATAATTTTTCATAGGGGAAGTACTAATATATTTAGCCAAATGTAATATTATGATATAGATAACAATTAAGTAAATATTAATTTTATATGCAATGAGTTTATACACACATTATTAAATATATATGATGATGACGTAGAAAATGATTACAATGCATAGTTGTCACTTCTTTTGAAATCGGCGGGTCTATTGTCATTGAACAAAGCGGTATACACAATGGGTATGACGTAGGTAAGGTTGATATTCATGTATACTTTCTACCGTTATACACAATATATATGCATGTGTGGTGATCAATTTAAGAGTACATTGTTTTATACAATTATTTGAAATCCTGCATGTTCATCATTTGGCCTTAATTTTTCGCGTAATTAGTCACAAAGTTCATATATGCCTCATTTAATAGTTTTTGATAATTCAACATGTTGACTGCTAAAATACCAAGGGAAGTAACTCGAAAATTATTTACATATATATACCAGTATTAACTCCCTTGAACTGACCCTACCCTCAACAAATAGCAAAACTCACAGTACACAATGCACAATGAACAGTACACAGTGAATAATACAAAGTACACATCACATAGTGCACATCAATGAGTACACATTAATGAGTACAAAGCTAACATTGCTTAGTGCATATTGCTGTGTACACATTAATGAGTACATATTTATGTGTACATATGTATGTGTACAAAGTTCACATTACTAAAATGAACTGAACTGAACTGAACTGAACTGAACTGAACTGAACTGAACTGAACAGAACAGAACAGAACTGAACTAAACTGAACTGAACAGAACAGAACAGAACAACAAACACACTGCACAATTAACAGTACACAGTAAATAATACAAAATACTCATCACATAGTGCACATCAATGAGTACACATTAATGAGTACAAAGCTAACATTGCTTAGTGCATATTGCTGTGTACACATTAATGAGTACATATTTATGTGTACATATGTATGTGTACACAGTTCACATTACTAAAATGAACTGAACTGAACTGAACTGAACTGAACTGGACTTGACTGAACTGAACTGAACTGAACTGAACTGAACTGAGCTGAGCTGAGCTGAGCTGAGCTGAGCTGAGCTGAACTGAACTGAACTGAACTGAACTGAACTGAACTGAACTGAACTGAACTGAACTGTACAGAACAGAACAGAACAGAACAGAACAGAACAGAGCAGAACAGAACAGAATAGAACAACAAATTTACTATATTTTAATAACATTTTAAGGTCTAAGACTGAATTTCATATAATTTTTCATAGGGGAAGTACTAATATATTTAGCCAAATGTAATATTATGATATAGATAACAATTAAGTAAATATTAATTTTATATGCAATGAGTTTATACACACATTATTAAATATATATGATGATGACGTAGAAAATGATTACAATGCATAGTTGTCACTTCTTTTGAAATCGGCGGGTCTATTGTCATTGAACAAAGCGGTATACACAATGGGTATGACGTAGGTAAGGTTGATATTCATGTATACTTTCTACCGTTATACACAATATATATGCATGTGTGGTGATCAATTTAAGAGTACATTGTTTTATACAATTATTTGAAATCCTGCATGTTCATCATTTGGCCTTAATTTTTCGCGTAATTAGTCACAAAGTTCATATATGCCTCATTTAATAGTTTTTGATAATTCAACATGTTGACTGCTAAAATACCAAGGGAAGTAACTCGAAAATTATTTACATATATATACCAGTATTAACTCCCTTGAACTGACCCTACCCTCAACAAATAGCAAAACTCACAGTACACAATGCACAATGAACAGTACACAGTGAATAATACAAAGTACACATCACATAGTGCACATCAATGAGTACACATTAATGAGTACAAAGCTAACATTGCTTAGTGCATATTGCTGTGTACACATTAATGAGTACATATTTATGTGTACATATGTATGTGTACAAAGTTCACATTACTAAAATGAACTGAACTGAACTGAACTGAACTGAACTGAACTGAACTGAACTGAACAGAACAGAACTGAACTAAACTGAACTGAACAGAACAGAACAGAACAACAAACACACTGCACAATTAACAGTACACAGTAAATAATACAAAATACTCATCACATAGTGCACATCAATGAGTACACATTAATGAGTACAAAGCTAACATTGCTTAGTGCATATTGCTGTGTACACATTAATGAGTACATATTTATGTGTACATATGTATGTGTACACAGTTCACATTACTAAAATGAACTGAACTGAACTGAACTGAACTGAACTGAACTGGACTTGACTGAACTGAACTGAACTGAACTGAACTGAACTGAACTGAGCTGAGCTGAGCTGAGCTGAGCTGAGCTGAACTGAACTGAACTGAACTGAACTGAACTGAACTGAACTGAACTGAACTGTACAGAACAGAACAGAACAGAACAGAACAGAGCAGAACAGAACAGAATAGAACAACAAATTTACTATATTTTAATAACATTTTAAGGTCTAAGACTGAATTTCATATAATTTTTCATAGGGGAAGTACTAATATATTTAGCCAAATGTAATATTATGATATAGATAACAATTAAGTAAATATTAATTTTATATGCAATGAGTTTATACACACATTATTAAATATATATGATGATGACGTAGAAAATGATTACAATGCATAGTTGTCACTTCTTTTGAAATCGGCGGGTCTATTGTCATTGAACAAAGCGGTATACACAATGGGTATGACGTAGGTAAGGTTGATATTCATGTATACTTTCTACCGTTATACACAATATATATGCATGTGTGTTGATCAATTTAAGAGTACATTGTTTTATACAATTATTTGAAATCCTGCATGTTCATCATTTGGCCTTAATTTTTCGCGTAATTAGTCACAAAGTTCATATATGCCTCATTTAATAGTTTTTGATAATTCAACATGTTGACTGCTAAAATACCAAGGGAAGTAACTCGAAAATTATTTACATATATATACCAGTATTAACTCCCTTGAACTGACCCTACCCTCAACAAATAGCAAAACTCACAGTACACAATGCACAATGAACAGTACACAGTGAATAATACAAAGTACACATCACATAGTGCACATCAATGAGTACACATTAATGAGTACAAAGCTAACATTGCTTAGTGCATATTGCTGTGTACACATTAATGAGTACATATTTATGTGTACATATGTATGTGTACAAAGTTCACATTACTAAAATGAACTGAACTGAACTGAACTGAACTGAACTGAACTGAACTGAACAGAACAGAACTGAACTGAACTGAACTGAACAGAACAGAACAGAACAACAAACACACTGCACAATTAACAGTACACAGTGAATAATACAAAATACTCATCACATAGTGCACATCAATGAGTACACATTAATGAGTACAAAGCTAACATTGCTTAGTGCATATTGCTGTGTACACATTAATGAGTACATATTTATGTGTACATATGTATGTGTACACAGTTCACATTACTAAAATGAACTGAACTGAACTGAACTGAACTGAACTGAACTGGACTTGACTGAACTGAACTGAGCTGAGCTGAGCTGAGCTGAGCTGAGCTGAGCTGAACTGAACTGAACTGAACTGAACTGAACTGAACTGAACTGAACTGAACTGAACTGTACAGAACAGAACAGAACAGAACAGAACAGAGCAGAACAGAACAGAATAGAACAACAAATTTACTATATTTTAATAACATTTTAAGGTCTAAGACTGAATTTCATATAATTTTTCATAGGGGAAGTACTAATATATTTAGCCAAATGTAATATTATGATATAGATAACAATTAAGTAAATATTAATTTTATATGCAATGAGTTTATACACACATTATTAAATATATATGATGATGACGTAGAAAATGATTACAATGCATAGTTGTCACTTCTTTTGAAATCGGCGGGTCTATTGTCATTGAACAAAGCGGTATACACAATGGGTATGACGTAGGTAAGGTTGATATTCATGTATACTTTCTACCGTTATACACAATATATATGCATGTGTGGTGATCAATTTAAGAGTACATTGTTTTATACAATTATTTGAAATCCTGCATGTTCATCATTTGGCCTTAATTTTTCGCGTAATTAGTCACAAAGTTCATATATGCCTCATTTAATAGTTTTTGATAATTCAACATGTTGACTGCTAAAATACCAAGGGAAGTAACTCGAAAATTATTTACATATATATACCAGTATTAACTCCCTTGAACTGACCCTACCCTCAACAAATAGCAAAACTCACAGTACACAATGCACAATGAACAGTACACAGTGAATAATACAAAGTACACATCACATAGTGCACATCAATGAGTACACATTAATGAGTACAAAGCTAACATTGCTTAGTGCATATTGCTGTGTACACATTAATGAGTACATATTTATGTGTACATATGTATGTGTACAAAGTTCACATTACTAAAATGAACTGAACTGAACTGAACTGAACTGAACTGAACTGAACAGAACAGAACTGAACTAAACTGAACTGAACAGAACAGAACAGAACAACAAACACACTGCACAATTAACAGTACACAGTAAATAATACAAAATACTCATCACATAGTGCACATCAATGAGTACACATTAATGAGTACAAAGCTAACATTGCTTAGTGCATATTGCTGTGTACACATTAATGAGTACATATTTATGTGTACATATGTATGTGTACACAGTTCACATTACTAAAATGAACTGAACTGAACTGAACTGAACTGAACTGAACTGGACTTGACTGAACTGAACTGAACTGAACTGAACTGAACTGAGCTGAGCTGAGCTGAGCTGAGCTGAGCTGAGCTGAGCTGAACTGAACTGAACTGAACTGAACTGAACTGAACTGAACTGAACTGTACAGAACAGAACAGAACAGAACAGAACAGAGCAGAACAGAACAGAATAGAACAACAAATTTACTATATTTTAATAACATTTTAAGGTCTAAGACTGAATTTCATATAATTTTTCATAGGGGAAGTACTAATATATTTAGCCAAATGTAATATTATGATATAGATAACAATTAAGTAAATATTAATTTTATATGCAATGAGTTTATACACACATTATTAAATATATATGATGATGACGTAGAAAATGATTACAATGCATAGTTGTCACTTCTTTTGAAATCGGCGGGTCTATTGTCATTGAACAAAGCGGTATACACAATGGGTATGACGTAGGTAAGGTTGATATTCATGTATACTTTCTACCGTTATACACAATATATATGCATGTGTGTTGATCAATTTAAGAGTACATTGTTTTATACAATTATTTGAAATCCTGCATGTTCATCATTTGGCCTTAATTTTTCGCGTAATTAGTCACAAAGTTCATATATGCCTCATTTAATAGTTTTTGATAATTCAACATGTTGACTGCTAAAATACCAAGGGAAGTAACTCGAAAATTATTTACATATATATACCAGTATTAACTCCCTTGAACTGACCCTACCCTCAACAAATAGCAAAACTCACAGTACACAATGCACAATGAACAGTACACAGTGAATAATACAAAGTACACATCACATAGTGCACATCAATGAGTACACATTAATGAGTACAAAGCTAACATTGCTTAGTGCATATTGCTGTGTACACATTAATGAGTACATATTTATGTGTACATATGTATGTGTACAAAGTTCACATTACTAAAATGAACTGAACTGAACTGAACTGAACTGAACTGAACTGAACTGAACTGAACTGAACAGAACAGAACTGAACTGAACTGAACTGAACAGAACAGAACAGAACAACAAACACACTGCACAATTAACAGTACACAGTGAATAATACAAAATACTCATCACATAGTGCACATCAATGAGTACACATTAATGAGTACAAAGCTAACATTGCTTAGTGCATATTGCTGTGTACACATTAATGAGTACATATTTATGTGTACATATGTATGTGTACACAGTTCACATTACTAAAATGAACTGAACTGAACTGAACTGAACTGAACTGAACTGAACTGGACTTGACTGAACTGAACTGAGCTGAGCTGAGCTGAGCTGAGCTGAGCTGAGCTGAACTGAACTGAACTGAACTGAACTGAACTGAACTGAACTGAACTGAACTGAACTGAACTGAACTGTACAGAACAGAACAGAACAGAACAGAACAGAACAGAACAGAGCAGAACAGAACAGAATAGAACAACAAATTTACTATATTTTAATAACATTTTAAGGTCTAAGACTGAATTTCATATAATTTTTCATAGGGGAAGTACTAATATATTTAGCCAAATGTAATATTATGATATAGATAACAATTAAGTAAATATTAATTTTATATGCAATGAGTTTATACACACATTATTAAATATATATGATGATGACGTAGAAAATGATTACAATGCATAGTTGTCACTTCTTTTGAAATCGGCGGGTCTATTGTCATTGAACAAAGCGGTATACACAATGGGTATGACGTAGGTAAGGTTGATATTCATGTATACTTTCTACCGTTATACACAATATATATGCATGTGTGGTGATCAATTTAAGAGTACATTGTTTTATACAATTATTTGAAATCCTGCATGTTCATCATTTGGCCTTAATTTTTCGCGTAATTAGTCACAAAGTTCATATATGCCTCATTTAATAGTTTTTGATAATTCAACATGTTGACTGCTAAAATACCAAGGGAAGTAACTCGAAAATTATTTACATATATATACCAGTATTAACTCCCTTGAACTGACCCTACCCTCAACAAATAGCAAAACTCACAGTACACAATGCACAATGAACAGTACACAGTGAATAATACAAAGTACACATCACATAGTGCACATCAATGAGTACACATTAATGAGTACAAAGCTAACATTGCTTAGTGCATATTGCTGTGTACACATTAATGAGTACATATTTATGTGTACATATGTATGTGTACAAAGTTCACATTACTAAAATGAACTGAACTGAACTGAACTGAACTGAACTGAACTGAACTGAACTGAACAGAACAGAACTGAACTGAACTGAACTGAACAGAACAGAACAGAACAACAAACACACTGCACAATTAACAGTACACAGTGAATAATACAAAATACTCATCACATAGTGCACATCAATGAGTACACATTAATGAGTACAAAGCTAACATTGCTTAGTGCATATTGCTGTGTACACATTAATGAGTACATATTTATGTGTACATATGTATGTGTACACAGTTCACATTACTAAAATGAACTGAACTGAACTGAACTGAACTGAACTGAACTGGACTTGACTGAACTGAACTGAGCTGAGCTGAGCTGAGCTGAGCTGAGCTGAACTGAACTGAACTGAACTGAACTGAACTGAACTGAACTGAACTGAACTGAACTGAACTGAACTGAACTGAACTGAACTGAACTGTACAGAACAGAACAGAACAGAACAGAACAGAACAGAACAGAGCAGAACAGAACAGAATAGAACAACAAATTTACTATATTTTAATAACATTTTAAGGTCTAAGACTGAATTTCATATAATTTTTCATAGGGGAAGTACTAATATATTTAGCCAAATGTAATATTATGATATAGATAACAATTAAGTAAATATTAATTTTATATGCAATGAGTTTATACACACATTATTAAATATATATGATGATGACGTAGAAAATGATTACAATGCATAGTTGTCACTTCTTTTGAAATCGGCGGGTCTATTGTCATTGAACAAAGCGGTATACACAATGGGTATGACGTAGGTAAGGTTGATATTCATGTATACTTTCTACCGTTATACACAATATATATGCATGTGTGGTGATCAATTTAAGAGTACATTGTTTTATACAATTATTTGAAATCCTGCATGTTCATCATTTGGCCTTAATTTTTCGCGTAATTAGTCACAAAGTTCATATATGCCTCATTTAATAGTTTTTGATAATTCAACATGTTGACTGCTAAAATACCAAGGGAAGTAACTCGAAAATTATTTACATATATATACCAGTATTAACTCCCTTGAACTGACCCTACCCTCAACAAATAGCAAAACTCACAGTACACAATGCACAATGAACAGTACACAGTGAATAATACAAAGTACACATCACATAGTGCACATCAATGAGTACACATTAATGAGTACAAAGCTAACATTGCTTAGTGCATATTGCTGTGTACACATTAATGAGTACATATTTATGTGTACATATGTATGTGTACAAAGTTCACATTACTAAAATGAACTGAACTGAACTGAACTGAACTGAACTGAACTGAACTGAACTGAACAGAACAGAACTGAACTAAACTGAACTGAACAGAACAGAACAGAACAACAAACACACTGCACAATTAACAGTACACAGTAAATAATACAAAATACTCATCACATAGTGCACATCAATGAGTACACATTAATGAGTACAAAGCTAACATTGCTTAGTGCATATTGCTGTGTACACATTAATGAGTACATATTTATGTGTACATATGTATGTGTACACAGTTCACATTACTAAAATGAACTGAACTGAACTGAACTGAACTGAACTGAACTGGACTTGACTGAACTGAACTGAACTGAACTGAACTGAACTGAGCTGAGCTGAGCTGAGCTGAGCTGAGCTGAGCTGAACTGAACTGAACTGAACTGAACTGAACTGAACTGAACTGAACTGTACAGAACAGAACAGAACAGAACAGAACAGAACAGAGCAGAACAGAACAGAATAGAACAACAAATTTACTATATTTTAATAACATTTTAAGGTCTAAGACTGAATTTCATATAATTTTTCATAGGGGAAGTACTAATATATTTAGCCAAATGTAATATTATGATATAGATAACAATTAAGTAAATATTAATTTTATATGCAATGAGTTTATACACACATTATTAAATATATATGATGATGACGTAGAAAATGATTACAATGCATAGTTGTCACTTCTTTTGAAATCGGCGGGTCTATTGTCATTGAACAAAGCGGTATACACAATGGGTATGACGTAGGTAAGGTTGATATTCATGTATACTTTCTACCGTTATACACAATATATATGCATGTGTGTTGATCAATTTAAGAGTACATTGTTTTATACAATTATTTGAAATCCTGCATGTTCATCATTTGGCCTTAATTTTTCGCGTAATTAGTCACAAAGTTCATATATGCCTCATTTAATAGTTTTTGATAATTCAACATGTTGACTGCTAAAATACCAAGGGAAGTAACTCGAAAATTATTTACATATATATACCAGTATTAACTCCCTTGAACTGACCCTACCCTCAACAAATAGCAAAACTCACAGTACACAATGCACAATGAACAGTACACAGTGAATAATACAAAGTACACATCACATAGTGCACATCAATGAGTACACATTAATGAGTACAAAGCTAACATTGCTTAGTGCATATTGCTGTGTACACATTAATGAGTACATATTTATGTGTACATATGTATGTGTACAAAGTTCACATTACTA
Organism: Spisula subtruncata; assembly: GCA_963678985.1. Classification (NCBI taxonomy): domain Eukaryota; kingdom Metazoa; phylum Mollusca; class Bivalvia; order Venerida; family Mactridae; genus Spisula; species Spisula subtruncata. The sequence continues at coordinate 21,636,615 of OY787664.1, read as the reverse complement.
AAATGAACTGAACTGAACTGAACTGAACTGAACTGAACTGAACTGAACTGAACAGAACAGAACTGAACTGAACTGAACTGAACTGAACAGAACAGAACAGAACAACAAACACACTGCACAATTAACAGTACACAGTGAATAATACAAAATACTCATCACATAGTGCACATCAATGAGTACACATTAATGAGTACAAAGCTAACATTGCTTAGTGCATATTGCTGTGTACACATTAATGAGTACATATTTATGTGTACATATGTATGTGTACACAGTTCACATTACTAAAATGAACTGAACTGAACTGAACTGAACTGAACTGAACTGGACTTGACTGAACTGAACTGAGCTGAGCTGAGCTGAGCTGAGCTGAGCTGAACTGAACTGAACTGAACTGAACTGAACTGAACTGAACTGAACTGAACTGAACTGAACTGAACTGAACAGAACAGAACAGAACAGAACAGAACAGAACAGAGCAGAACAGAACAGAATAGAACAACAAATTTACTATATTTTAATAACATTTTAAGGTCTAAGACTGAATTTCATATAATTTTTCATAGGGGAAGTACTAATATATTTAGCCAAATGTAATATTATGATATAGATAACAATTAAGTAAATATTAATTTTATATGCAATGAGTTTATACACACATTATTAAATATATATGATGATGACGTAGAAAATGATTACAATGCATAGTTGTCACTTCTTTTGAAATCGGCGGGTCTATTGTCATTGAACAAAGCGGTATACACAATGGGTATGACGTAGGTAAGGTTGATATTCATGTATACTTTCTACCGTTATACACAATATATATGCATGTGTGGTGATCAATTTAAGAGTACATTGTTTTATACAATTATTTGAAATCCTGCATGTTCATCATTTGGCCTTAATTTTTCGCGTAATTAGTCACAAAGTTCATATATGCCTCATTTAATAGTTTTTGATAATTCAACATGTTGACTGCTAAAATACCAAGGGAAGTAACTCGAAAATTATTTACATATATATACCAGTATTAACTCCCTTGAACTGACCCTACCCTCAACAAATAGCAAAACTCACAGTACACAATGCACAATGAACAGTACACAGTGAATAATACAAAGTACACATCACATAGTGCACATCAATGAGTACACATTAATGAGTACAAAGCTAACATTGCTTAGTGCATATTGCTGTGTACACATTAATGAGTACATATTTATGTGTACATATGTATGTGTACAAAGTTCACATTACTAAAATGAACTGAACTGAACTGAACTGAACTGAACTGAACTGAACTGAACAGAACAGAACTGAACTGAACTGAACTGAACAGAACAGAACAGAACAACAAACACACTGCACAATTAACAGTACACAGTGAATAATACAAAATACTCATCACATAGTGCACATCAATGAGTACACATTAATGAGTACAAAGCTAACATTGCTTAGTGCATATTGCTGTGTACACATTAATGAGTACATATTTATGTGTACATATGTATGTGTACACAGTTCACATTACTAAAATAAACTGAACTGAACTGAACTGAACTGAACTGAACTGAACTGAACTGAACTGAACAGAACAGAACTGAACTGAACTGAACTGAACAGAACAGAACAGAACAACAAACACACTGCACAATTAACAGTACACAGTGAATAATACAAAATACTCATCACATAGTGCACATCAATGAGTACACATTAATGAGTACAAAGCTAACATTGCTTAGTGCATATTGCTGTGTACACATTAATGAGTACATATTTATGTGTACATATGTATGTGTACACAGTTCACATTACTAAAATGAACTGAACTGAACTGAACTGAACTGAACTGGACTTGACTGAACTGAACTGAGCTGAGCTGAGCTGAGCTGAGCTGAGCTGAGCTGAACTGAACTGAACTGAACTGAACTGAACTGAACTGAACTGAACTGAACTGAACTGAACTGAACTGAACTGAACTGAACTGTACAGAACAGAACAGAACAGAACAGAACAGAGCAGAACAGAACAGAATAGAACAACAAATTTACTATATTTTAATAACATTTTAAGGTCTAAGACTGAATTTCATATAATTTTTCATAGGGGAAGTACTAATATATTTAGCCAAATGTAATATTATGATATAGATAACAATTAAGTAAATATTAATTTTATATGCAATGAGTTTATACACACATTATTAAATATATATGATGATGACGTAGAAAATGATTACAATGCATAGTTGTCACTTCTTTTGAAATCGGCGGGTCTATTGTCATTGAACAAAGCGGTATACACAATGGGTATGACGTAGGTAAGGTTGATATTCATGTATACTTTCTACCGTTATACACAATATATATGCATGTGTGGTGATCAATTTAAGAGTACATTGTTTTATACAATTATTTGAAATCCTGCATGTTCATCATTTGGCCTTAATTTTTCGCGTAATTAGTCACAAAGTTCATATATGCCTCATTTAATAGTTTTTGATAATTCAACATGTTGACTGCTAAAATACCAAGGGAAGTAACTCGAAAATTATTTACATATATATACCAGTATTAACTCCCTTGAACTGACCCTACCCTCAACAAATAGCAAAACTCACAGTACACAATGCACAATGAACAGTACACAGTGAATAATACAAAGTACACATCACATAGTGCACATCAATGAGTACACATTAATGAGTACAAAGCTAACATTGCTTAGTGCATATTGCTGTGTACACATTAATGAGTACATATTTATGTGTACATATGTATGTGTACAAAGTTCACATTACTAAAATGAACTGAACTGAACTGAACTGAACTGAACTGAACTGAACAGAACAGAACTGAACTGAACTGAACTGAACAGAACAGAACAGAACAACAAACACACTGCACAATTAACAGTACACAGTGAATAATACAAAATACTCATCACATAGTGCACATCAATGAGTACACATTAATGAGTACAAAGCTAACATTGCTTAGTGCATATTGCTGTGTACACATTAATGAGTACATATTTATGTGTACATATGTATGTGTACACAGTTCACATTACTAAAATGAACTGAACTGAACTGAACTGAACTGAACTGAACTGGACTTGACTGAACTGAACTGAGCTGAGCTGAGCTGAGCTGAGCTGAGCTGAGCTGAACTGAACTGAACTGAACTGAACTGAACTGAACTGAACTGAACTGAACTGAACTGAACTGTACAGAACAGAACAGAACAGAACAGAACAGAACAGAGCAGAACAGAACAGAATAGAACAACAAATTTACTATATTTTAATAACATTTTAAGGTCTAAGACTGAATTTCATATAATTTTTCATAGGGGAAGTACTAATATATTTAGCCAAATGTAATATTATGATATAGATAACAATTAAGTAAATATTAATTTTATATGCAATGAGTTTATACACACATTATTAAATATATATGATGATGACGTAGAAAATGATTACAATGCATAGTTGTCACTTCTTTTGAAATCGGCGGGTCTATTGTCATTGAACAAAGCGGTATACACAATGGGTATGACGTAGGTAAGGTTGATATTCATGTATACTTTCTACCGTTATACACAATATATATGCATGTGTGGTGATCAATTTAAGAGTACATTGTTTTATACAATTATTTGAAATCCTGCATGTTCATCATTTGGCCTTAATTTTTCGCGTAATTAGTCACAAAGTTCATATATGCCTCATTTAATAGTTTTTGATAATTCAACATGTTGACTGCTAAAATACCAAGGGAAGTAACTCGAAAATTATTTACATATATATACCAGTATTAACTCCCTTGAACTGACCCTACCCTCAACAAATAGCAAAACTCACAGTACACAATGCACAATGAACAGTACACAGTGAATAATACAAAGTACACATCACATAGTGCACATCAATGAGTACACATTAATGAGTACAAAGCTAACATTGCTTAGTGCATATTGCTGTGTACACATTAATGAGTACATATTTATGTGTACATATGTATGTGTACAAAGTTCACATTACTAAAATGAACTGAACTGAACTGAACTGAACTGAACTGAACTGAACTGAACAGAACAGAACTGAACTGAACTGAACTGAACAGAACAGAACAGAACAACAAACACACTGCACAATTAACAGTACACAGTGAATAATACAAAATACTCATCACATAGTGCACATCAATGAGTACACATTAATGAGTACAAAGCTAACATTGCTTAGTGCATATTGCTGTGTACACATTAATGAGTACATATTTATGTGTACATATGTATGTGTACACAGTTCACATTACTAAAATGAACTGAACTGAACTGAACTGAACTGAACTGAACTGGACTTGACTGAACTGAACTGAGCTGAGCTGAGCTGAGCTGAGCTGAGCTGAGCTGAACTGAACTGAACTGAACTGAACTGAACTGAACTGAACTGAACTGAACTGAACTGAACTGAACTGAACTGAACTGAACTGTACAGAACAGAACAGAACAGAACAGAACAGAACAGAGCAGAACAGAACAGAATAGAACAACAAATTTACTATATTTTAATAACATTTTAAGGTCTAAGACTGAATTTCATATAATTTTTCATAGGGGAAGTACTAATATATTTAGCCAAATGTAATATTATGATATAGATAACAATTAAGTAAATATTAATTTTATATGCAATGAGTTTATACACACATTATTAAATATATATGATGATGACGTAGAAAATGATTACAATGCATAGTTGTCACTTCTTTTGAAATCGGCGGGTCTATTGTCATTGAACAAAGCGGTATACACAATGGGTATGACGTAGGTAAGGTTGATATTCATGTATACTTTCTACCGTTATACACAATATATATGCATGTGTGGTGATCAATTTAAGAGTACATTGTTTTATACAATTATTTGAAATCCTGCATGTTCATCATTTGGCCTTAATTTTTCGCGTAATTAGTCACAAAGTTCATATATGCCTCATTTAATAGTTTTTGATAATTCAACATGTTGACTGCTAAAATACCAAGGGAAGTAACTCGAAAATTATTTACATATATATACCAGTATTAACTCCCTTGAACTGACCCTACCCTCAACAAATAGCAAAACTCACAGTACACAATGCACAATGAACAGTACACAGTGAATAATACAAAGTACACATCACATAGTGCACATCAATGAGTACACATTAATGAGTACAAAGCTAACATTGCTTAGTGCATATTGCTGTGTACACATTAATGAGTACATATTTATGTGTACATATGTATGTGTACAAAGTTCACATTACTAAAATGAACTGAACTGAACTGAACTGAACTGAACTGAACTGAACTGAACAGAACAGAACTGAACTGAACTGAACTGAACAGAACAGAACAGAACAACAAACACACTGCACAATTAACAGTACACAGTGAATAATACAAAATACTCATCACATAGTGCACATCAATGAGTACACATTAATGAGTACAAAGCTAACATTGCTTAGTGCATATTGCTGTGTACACATTAATGAGTACATATTTATGTGTACATATGTATGTGTACACAGTTCACATTACTAAAATGAACTGAACTGAACTGAACTGAACTGAACTGAACTGGACTTGACTGAACTGAACTGAGTTGAGCTGAGCTGAGCTGAGCTGAGCTGAGCTGAACTGAACTGAACTGAACTGAACTGAACTGAACTGAACTGAACTGAACTGAACTGAACTGAACTGAACTGAACTGTACAGAACAGAACAGAACAGAACAGAACAGAACAGAGCAGAACAGAACAGAATAGAACAACAAATTTACTATATTTTAATAACATTTTAAGGTCTAAGACTGAATTTCATATAATTTTTCATAGGGGAAGTACTAATATATTTAGCCAAATGTAATATTATGATATAGATAACAATTAAGTAAATATTAATTTTATATGCAATGAGTTTATACACACATTATTAAATATATATGATGATGACGTAGAAAATGATTACAATGCATAGTTGTCACTTCTTTTGAAATCGGCGGGTCTATTGTCATTGAACAAAGCGGTATACACAATGGGTATGACGTAGGTAAGGTTGATATTCATGTATACTTTCTACCGTTATACACAATATATATGCATGTGTGGTGATCAATTTAAGAGTACATTGTTTTATACAATTATTTGAAATCCTGCATGTTCATCATTTGGCCTTAATTTTTCGCGTAATTAGTCACAAAGTTCATATATGCCTCATTTAATAGTTTTTGATAATTCAACATGTTGACTGCTAAAATACCAAGGGAAGTAACTCGAAAATTATTTACATATATATACCAGTATTAACTCCCTTGAACTGACCCTACCCTCAACAAATAGCAAAACTCACAGTACACAATGCACAATGAACAGTACACAGTGAATAATACAAAGTACACATCACATAGTGCACATCAATGAGTACACATTAATGAGTACAAAGCTAACATTGCTTAGTGCATATTGCTGTGTACACATTAATGAGTACATATTTATGTGTACATATGTATGTGTACAAAGTTCACATTACTAAAATGAACTGAACTGAACTGAACTGAACTGAACTGAACTGAACTGAACTGAACAGAACAGAACTGAACTGAACTGAACTGAACAGAACAGAACAGAACAACAAACACACTGCACAATTAACAGTACACAGTGAATAATACAAAATACTCATCACATAGTGCACATCAATGAGTACACATTAATGAGTACAAAGCTAACATTGCTTAGTGCATATTGCTGTGTACACATTAATGAGTACATATTTATGTGTACATATGTATGTGTACACAGTTCACATTACTAAAATGAACTGAACTGAACTGAACTGAACTGAACTGGACTTGACTGAACTGAACTGAGCTGAGCTGAGCTGAGCTGAGCTGAACTGAACTGAACTGAACTGAACTGAACTGAACTGAACTGAACTGAACTGAACTGAACTGAACTGAACTGTACAGAACAGAACAGAACAGAACAGAACAGAGCAGAACAGAACAGAATAGAACAACAAATTTACTATATTTTAATAACATTTTAAGGTCTAAGACTGAATTTCATATAATTTTTCATAGGGGAAGTACTAATATATTTAGCCAAATGTAATATTATGATATAGATAACAATTAAGTAAATATTAATTTTATATGCAATGAGTTTATACACACATTATTAAATATATATGATGATGACGTAGAAAATGATTACAATGCATAGTTGTCACTTCTTTTGAAATCGGCGGGTCTATTGTCATTGAACAAAGCGGTATACACAATGGGTATGACGTAGGTAAGGTTGATATTCATGTATACTTTCTACCGTTATACACAATATATATGCATGTGTGGTGATCAATTTAAGAGTACATTGTTTTATACAATTATTTGAAATCCTGCATGTTCATCATTTGGCCTTAATTTTTCGCGTAATTAGTCACAAAGTTCATATATGCCTCATTTAATAGTTTTTGATAATTCAACATGTTGACTGCTAAAATACCAAGGGAAGTAACTCGAAAATTATTTACATATATATACCAGTATTAACTCCCTTGAACTGACCCTACCCTCAACAAATAGCAAAACTCACAGTACACAATGCACAATGAACAGTACACAGTGAATAATACAAAGTACACATCACATAGTGCACATCAATGAGTACACATTAATGAGTACAAAGCTAACATTGCTTAGTGCATATTGCTGTGTACACATTAATGAGTACATATTTATGTGTACATATGTATGTGTACAAAGTTCACATTACTAAAATGAACTGAACTGAACTGAACTGAACTGAACTGAACTGAACTGAACAGAACAGAACTGAACTGAACTGAACTGAACAGAACAGAACAGAACAACAAACACACTGCACAATTAACAGTACACAGTGAATAATACAAAATACTCATCACATAGTGCACATCAATGAGTACACATTAATGAGTACAAAGCTAACATTGCTTAGTGCATATTGCTGTGTACACATTAATGAGTACATATTTATGTGTACATATGTATGTGTACACAGTTCACATTACTAAAATGAACTGAACTGAACTGAACTGAACTGAACTGAACTGGACTTGACTGAACTGAACTGAGTTGAGCTGAGCTGAGCTGAGCTGAGCTGAGCTGAACTGAACTGAACTGAACTGAACTGAACTGAACTGAACTGAACTGAACTGAACTGAACTGAACTGAACTGTACAGAACAGAACAGAACAGAACAGAACAGAACAGAGCAGAACAGAACAGAATAGAACAACAAATTTACTATATTTTAATAACATTTTAAGGTCTAAGACTGAATTTCATATAATTTTTCATAGGGGAAGTACTAATATATTTAGCCAAATGTAATATTATGATATAGATAACAATTAAGTAAATATTAATTTTATATGCAATGAGTTTATACACACATTATTAAATATATATGATGATGACGTAGAAAATGATTACAATGCATAGTTGTCACTTCTTTTGAAATCGGCGGGTCTATTGTCATTGAACAAAGCGGTATACACAATGGGTATGACGTAGGTAAGGTTGATATTCATGTATACTTTCTACCGTTATACACAATATATATGCATGTGTGGTGATCAATTTAAGAGTACATTGTTTTATACAATTATTTGAAATCCTGCATGTTCATCATTTGGCCTTAATTTTTCGCGTAATTAGTCACAAAGTTCATATATGCCTCATTTAATAGTTTTTGATAATTCAACATGTTGACTGCTAAAATACCAAGGGAAGTAACTCGAAAATTATTTACATATATATACCAGTATTAACTCCCTTGAACTGACCCTACCCTCAACAAATAGCAAAACTCACAGTACACAATGCACAATGAACAGTACACAGTGAATAATACAAAGTACACATCACATAGTGCACATCAATGAGTACACATTAATGAGTACAAAGCTAACATTGCTTAGTGCATATTGCTGTGTACACATTAATGAGTACATATTTATGTGTACATATGTATGTGTACAAAGTTCACATTACTAAAATGAACTGAACTGAACTGAACTGAACTGAACTGAACTGAACTGAACTGAACTGAACAGAACAGAACTGAACTGAACTGAACTGAACAGAACAGAACAGAACAACAAACACACTGCACAATTAACAGTACACAGTGAATAATACAAAATACTCATCACATAGTGCACATCAATGAGTACACATTAATGAGTACAAAGCTAACATTGCTTAGTGCATATTGCTGTGTACACATTAATGAGTACATATTTATGTGTACATATGTATGTGTACACAGTTCACATTACTAAAATGAACTGAACTGAACTGAACTGAACTGAACTGGACTTGACTGAACTGAACTGAGCTGAGCTGAGCTGAGCTGAGCTGAGCTGAGCTGAACTGAACTGAACTGAACTGAACTGAACTGAACTGAACTGAACTGAACTGAACTGAACTGAACTGTACAGAACAGAACAGAACAGAACAGAACAGAACAGAGCAGAACAGAACAGAATAGAACAACAAATTTACTATATTTTAATAACATTTTAAGGTCTAAGACTGAATTTCATATAATTTTTCATAGGGGAAGTACTAATATATTTAGCCAAATGTAATATTATGATATAGATAACAATTAAGTAAATATTAATTTTATATGCAATGAGTTTATACACACATTATTAAATATATATGATGATGACGTAGAAAATGATTACAATGCATAGTTGTCACTTCTTTTGAAATCGGCGGGTCTATTGTCATTGAACAAAGCGGTATACACAATGGGTATGACGTAGGTAAGGTTGATATTCATGTATACTTTCTACCGTTATACACAATATATATGCATGTGTGGTGATCAATTTAAGAGTACATTGTTTTATACAATTATTTGAAATCCTGCATGTTCATCATTTGGCCTTAATTTTTCGCGTAATTAGTCACAAAGTTCATATATGCCTCATTTAATAGTTTTTGATAATTCAACATGTTGACTGCTAAAATACCAAGGGAAGTAACTCGAAAATTATTTACATATATATACCAGTATTAACTCCCTTGAACTGACCCTACCCTCAACAAATAGCAAAACTCACAGTACACAATGCACAATGAACAGTACACAGTGAATAATACAAAGTACACATCACATAGTGCACATCAATGAGTACACATTAATGAGTACAAAGCTAACATTGCTTAGTGCATATTGCTGTGTACACATTAATGAGTACATATTTATGTGTACATATGTATGTGTACAAAGTTCACATTACTAAAATGAACTGAACTGAACTGAACTGAACTGAACTGAACTGAACTGAACAGAACAGAACTGAACTGAACTGAACTGAACAGAACAGAACAGAACAACAAACACACTGCACAATTAACAGTACACAGTGAATAATACAAAATACTCATCACATAGTGCACATCAATGAGTACACATTAATGAGTACAAAGCTAACATTGCTTAGTGCATATTGCTGTGTACACATTAATGAGTACATATTTATGTGTACATATGTATGTGTACACAGTTCACATTACTAAAATGAACTGAACTGAACTGAACTGAACTGAACTGAACTGGACTTGACTGAACTGAACTGAGCTGAGCTGAGCTGAGCTGAGCTGAGCTGAGCTGAGCTGAACTGAACTGAACTGAACTGAACTGAACTGAACTGAACTGAACTGAACTGAACTGAACTGAACTGAACTGTACAGAACAGAACAGAACAGAACAGAACAGAACAGAGCAGAACAGAACAGAATAGAACAACAAATTTACTATATTTTAATAACATTTTAAGGTCTAAGACTGAATTTCATATAATTTTTCATAGGGGAAGTACTAATATATTTAGCCAAATGTAATATTATGATATAGATAACAATTAAGTAAATATTAATTTTATATGCAATGAGTTTATACACACATTATTAAATATATATGATGATGACGTAGAAAATGATTACAATGCATAGTTGTCACTTCTTTTGAAATCGGCGGGTCTATTGTCATTGAACAAAGCGGTATACACAATGGGTATGACGTAGGTAAGGTTGATATTCATGTATACTTTCTACCGTTATACACAATATATATGCATGTGTGGTGATCAATTTAAGAGTACATTGTTTTATACAATTATTTGAAATCCTGCATGTTCATCATTTGGCCTTAATTTTTCGCGTAATTAGTCACAAAGTTCATATATGCCTCATTTAATAGTTTTTGATAATTCAACATGTTGACTGCTAAAATACCAAGGGAAGTAACTCGAAAATTATTTACATATATATACCAGTATTAACTCCCTTGAACTGACCCTACCCTCAACAAATAGCAAAACTCACAGTACACAATGCACAATGAACAGTACACAGTGAATAATACAAAGTACACATCACATAGTGCACATCAATGAGTACACATTAATGAGTACAAAGCTAACATTGCTTAGTGCATATTGCTGTGTACACATTAATGAGTACATATTTATGTGTACATATGTATGTGTACAAAGTTCACATTACTAAAATGAACTGAACTGAACTGAACTGAACTGAACTGAACTGAACTGAACTGAACAGAACAGAACTGAACTGAACTGAACTGAACAGAACAGAACAGAACAACAAACACACTGCACAATTAACAGTACACAGTGAATAATACAAAATACTCATCACATAGTGCACATCAATGAGTACACATTAATGAGTACAAAGCTAACATTGCTTAGTGCATATTGCTGTGTACACATTAATGAGTACATATTTATGTGTACATATGTATGTGTACACAGTTCACATTACTAAAATGAACTGAACTGAACTGAACTGAACTGAACTGAACTGGACTTGACTGAACTGAACTGAGCTGAGCTGAGCTGAGCTGAGCTGAGCTGAGCTGAGCTGAACTGAACTGAACTGAACTGAACTGAACTGAACTGAACTGAACTGAACTGAACTGAACTGAACTGAACTGAACTGAACTGTACAGAACAGAACAGAACAGAACAGAACAGAACAGAGCAGAACAGAACAGAATAGAACAACAAATTTACTATATTTTAATAACATTTTAAGGTCTAAGACTGAATTTCATATAATTTTTCATAGGGGAAGTACTAATATATTTAGCCAAATGTAATATTATGATATAGATAACAATTAAGTAAATATTAATTTTATATGCAATGAGTTTATACACACATTATTAAATATATATGATGATGACGTAGAAAATGATTACAATGCATAGTTGTCACTTCTTTTGAAATCGGCGGGTCTATTGTCATTGAACAAAGCGGTATACACAATGGGTATGACGTAGGTAAGGTTGATATTCATGTATACTTTCTACCGTTATACACTATATATATGCATGTGTGGTGATCAATTTAAGAGTACATTGTTTTATACAATTATTTGAAATCCTGCATGTTCATCATTTGGCCTTAATTTTTCGCGTAATTAGTCACAAAGTTCATATATGCCTCATTTAATAGTTTTTGATAATTCAACATGTTGACTGCTAAAATACCAAGGGAAGTAACTCGAAAATTATTTACATATATATACCAGTATTAACTCCCTTGAACTGACCCTACCCTCAACAAATAGCAAAACTCACAGTACACAATGCACAATGAACAGTACACAGTGAATAATACAAAGTACACATCACATAGTGCACATCAATGAGTACACATTAATGAGTACAAAGCTAACATTGCTTAGTGCATATTGCTGTGTACACATTAATGAGTACATATTTATGTGTACATATGTATGTGTACAAAGTTCACATTACTAAAATGAACTGAACTGAACTGAACTGAACTGAACTGAACTGAACAGAACAGAACTGAACTGAACTGAACTGAACAGAACAGAACAGAACAACAAACACACTGCACAATTAACAGTACACAGTGAATAATACAAAATACTCATCACATAGTGCACATCAATGAGTACACATTAATGAGTACAAAGCTAACATTGCTTAGTGCATATTGCTGTGTACACATTAATGAGTACATATTTATGTGTACATATGTATGTGTACACAGTTCACATTACTAAAATGAACTGAACTGAACTGAACTGAACTGAACTGAACTGGACTTGACTGAACTGAACTGAGCTGAGCTGAGCTGAGCTGAGCTGAGCTGAGCTGAACTGAACTGAACTGAACTGAACTGAACTGAACTGAACTGAACTGAACTGAACTGAACTGAACTGAACTGTACAGAACAGAACAGAACAGAACAGAACAGAACAGAGCAGAACAGAACAGAATAGAACAACAAATTTACTATATTTTAATAACATTTTAAGGTCTAAGACTGAATTTCATATAATTTTTCATAGGGGAAGTACTAATATATTTAGCCAAATGTAATATTATGATATAGATAACAATTAAGTAAATATTAATTTTATATGCAATGAGTTTATACACACATTATTAAATATATATGATGATGACGTAGAAAATGATTACAATGCATAGTTGTCACTTCTTTTGAAATCGGCGGGTCTATTGTCATTGAACAAAGCGGTATACACAATGGGTATGACGTAGGTAAGGTTGATATTCATGTATACTTTCTACCGTTATACACAATATATATGCATGTGTGGTGATCAATTTAAGAGTACATTGTTTTATACAATTATTTGAAATCCTGCATGTTCATCATTTGGCCTTAATTTTTCGCGTAATTAGTCACAAAGTTCATATATGCCTCATTTAATAGTTTTTGATAATTCAACATGTTGACTGCTAAAATACCAAGGGAAGTAACTCGAAAATTATTTACATATATATACCAGTATTAACTCCCTTGAACTGACCCTACCCTCAACAAATAGCAAAACTCACAGTACACAATGCACAATGAACAGTACACAGTGAATAATACAAAGTACACATCACATAGTGCACATCAATGAGTACACATTAATGAGTACAAAGCTAACATTGCTTAGTGCATATTGCTGTGTACACATTAATGAGTACATATTTATGTGTACATATGTATGTGTACAAAGTTCACATTACTAAAATGAACTGAACTGAACTGAACTGAACTGAACTGAACTGAACTGAACAGAACAGAACTGAACTGAACTGAACTGAACAGAACAGAACAGAACAACAAACACACTGCACAATTAACAGTACACAGTGAATAATACAAAATACTCATCACATAGTGCACATCAATGAGTACACATTAATGAGTACAAAGCTAACATTGCTTAGTGCATATTGCTGTGTACACATTAATGAGTACATATTTATGTGTACATATGTATGTGTACACAGTTCACATTACTAAAATGAACTGAACTGAACTGAACTGAACTGAACTGAACTGGACTTGACTGAACTGAACTGAGCTGAGCTGAGCTGAGCTGAGCTGAGCTGAGCTGAACTGAACTGAACTGAACTGAACTGAACTGAACTGAACTGAACTGAACTGAACTGAACTGAACTGAACTGAACTGTACAGAACAGAACAGAACAGAACAGAACAGAACAGAGCAGAACAGAACAGAATAGAACAACAAATTTACTATATTTTAATAACATTTTAAGGTCTAAGACTGAATTTCATATAATTTTTCATAGGGGAAGTACTAATATATTTAGCCAAATGTAATATTATGATATAGATAACAATTAAGTAAATATTAATTTTATATGCAATGAGTTTATACACACATTATTAAATATATATGATGATGACGTAGAAAATGATTACAATGCATAGTTGTCACTTCTTTTGAAATCGGCGGGTCTATTGTCATTGAACAAAGCGGTATACACAATGGGTATGACGTAGGTAAGGTTGATATTCATGTATACTTTCTACCGTTATACACAATATATATGCATGTGTGGTGATCAATTTAAGAGTACATTGTTTTATACAATTATTTGAAATCCTGCATGTTCATCATTTGGCCTTAATTTTTCGCGTAATTAGTCACAAAGTTCATATATGCCTCATTTAATAGTTTTTGATAATTCAACATGTTGACTGCTAAAATACCAAGGGAAGTAACTCGAAAATTATTTACATATATATACCAGTATTAACTCCCTTGAACTGACCCTACCCTCAACAAATAGCAAAACTCACAGTACACAATGCACAATGAACAGTACACAGTGAATAATACAAAGTACACATCACATAGTGCACATCAATGAGTACACATTAATGAGTACAAAGCTAACATTGCTTAGTGCATATTGCTGTGTACACATTAATGAGTACATATTTATGTGTACATATGTATGTGTACAAAGTTCACATTACTAAAATGAACTGAACTGAACTGAACTGAACTGAACTGAACTGAACAGAACAGAACTGAACTGAACTGAACTGAACAGAACAGAACAGAACAACAAACACACTGCACAATTAACAGTACACAGTGAATAATACAAAATACTCATCACATAGTGCACATCAATGAGTACACATTAATGAGTACAAAGCTAACATTGCTTAGTGCATATTGCTGTGTACACATTAATGAGTACATATTTATGTGTACATATGTGTGTGTACACAGTTCACATTACTAAAATGAACTGAACTGAACTGAACTGAACTGAACTGAACTGGACTTGACTGAACTGAACTGAGCTGAGCTGAGCTGAGCTGAGCTGAGCTGAACTGAACTGAACTGAACTGAACTGAACTGAACTGAACTGAACTGAACTGAACTGAACTGAACTGAACTGAACTGAACTGAACTGTACAGAACAGAACAGAACAGAACAGAACAGAACAGAGCAGAACAGAACAGAATAGAACAACAAATTTACTATATTTTAATAACATTTTAAGGTCTAAGACTGAATTTCATATAATTTTTCATAGGGGAAGTACTAATATATTTAGCCAAATGTAATATTATGATATAGATAACAATTAAGTAAATATTAATTTTATATGCAATGAGTTTATACACACATTATTAAATATATATGATGATGACGTAGAAAATGATTACAATGCATAGTTGTCACTTCTTTTGAAATCGGCGGGTCTATTGTCATTGAACAAAGCGGTATACACAATGGGTATGACGTAGGTAAGGTTGATATTCATGTATACTTTCTACCGTTATACACAATATATATGCATGTGTGGTGATCAATTTAAGAGTACATTGTTTTATACAATTATTTGAAATCCTGCATGTTCATCATTTGGCCTTAATTTTTCGCGTAATTAGTCACAAAGTTCATATATGCCTCATTTAATAGTTTTTGATAATTCAACATGTTGACTGCTAAAATACCAAGGGAAGTAACTCGAAAATTATTTACATATATATACCAGTATTAACTCCCTTGAACTGACCCTACCCTCAACAAATAGCAAAACTCACAGTACACAATGCACAATGAACAGTACACAGTGAATAATACAAAGTACACATCACATAGTGCACATCAATGAGTACACATTAATGAGTACAAAGCTAACATTGCTTAGTGCATATTGCTGTGTACACATTAATGAGTACATATTTATGTGTACATATGTATGTGTACAAAGTTCACATTACTAAAATGAACTGAACTGAACTGAACTGAACTGAACTGAACTGAACTGAACAGAACAGAACTGAACTGAACTGAACTGAACAGAACAGAACAGAACAACAAACACACTGCACAATTAACAGTACACAGTGAATAATACAAAATACTCATCACATAGTGCACATCAATGAGTACACATTAATGAGTACAAAGCTAACATTGCTTAGTGCATATTGCTGTGTACACATTAATGAGTACATATTTATGTGTACATATGTATGTGTACACAGTTCACATTACTAAAATGAACTGAACTGAACTGAACTGAACTGAACTGAACTGGACTTGACTGAACTGAACTGAGCTGAGCTGAGCTGAGCTGAGCTGAGCTGAGCTGAACTGAACTGAACTGAACTGAACTGAACTGAACTGAACTGAACTGAACTGAACTGAACTGAACTGAACTGAACTGAACTGTACAGAACAGAACAGAACAGAACAGAACAGAACAGAGCAGAACAGAACAGAATAGAACAACAAATTTACTATATTTTAATAACATTTTAAGGTCTAAGACTGAATTTCATATAATTTTTCATAGGGGAAGTACTAATATATTTAGCCAAATGTAATATTATGATATAGATAACAATTAAGTAAATATTAATTTTATATGCAATGAGTTTATACACACATTATTAAATATATATGATGATGACGTAGAAAATGATTACAATGCATAGTTGTCACTTCTTTTGAAATCGGCGGGTCTATTGTCATTGAACAAAGCGGTATACACAATGGGTATGACGTAGGTAAGGTTGATATTCATGTATACTTTCTACCGTTATACACAATATATATGCATGTGTGGTGATCAATTTAAGAGTACATTGTTTTATACAATTATTTGAAATCCTGCATGTTCATCATTTGGCCTTAATTTTTCGCGTAATTAGTCACAAAGTTCATATATGCCTCATTTAATAGTTTTTGATAATTCAACATGTTGACTGCTAAAATACCAAGGGAAGTAACTCGAAAATTATTTACATATATATACCAGTATTAACTCCCTTGAACTGACCCTACCCTCAACAAATAGCAAAACTCACAGTACACAATGCACAATGAACAGTACACAGTGAATAATACAAAGTACACATCACATAGTGCACATCAATGAGTACACATTAATGAGTACAAAGTTAACATTGCTTAGTGCATATTGCTGTGTACACATTAATGAGTACATATTTATGTGTACATATGTATGTGTACAAAGTTCACATTACTAAAATGAACTGAACTGAACTGAACTGAACTGAACTGAACTGAACTGAACAGAACAGAACTGAACTGAACTGAACTGAACAGAACAGAACAGAACAACAAACACACTGCACAATTAACAGTACACAGTGAATAATACAAAATACTCATCACATAGTGCACATCAATGAGTACACATTAATGAGTACAAAGCTAACATTGCTTAGTGCATATTGCTGTGTACACATTAATGAGTACATATTTATGTGTACATATGTATGTGTACACAGTTCACATTACTAAAATGAACTGAACTGAACTGAACTGAACTGAACTGGACTTGACTGAACTGAACTGAGCTGAGCTGAGCTGAGCTGAGCTGAGCTGAGCTGAGCTGAGCTGAGCTGAACTGAACTGAACTGAACTGAACTGAACTGAACTGAACTGAACTGAACTGAACTGAACTGAACTGTACAGAACAGAACAGAACAGAACAGAACAGAGCAGAACAGAACAGAATAGAACAACAAATTTACTATATTTTAATAACATTTTAAGGTCTAAGACTGAATTTCATATAATTTTTCATAGGGGAAGTACTAATATATTTAGCCAAATGTAATATTATGATATAGATAACAATTAAGTAAATATTAATTTTATATGCAATGAGTTTATACACACATTATTAAATATATATGATGATGACGTAGAAAATGATTACAATGCATAGTTGTCACTTCTTTTGAAATCGGCGGGTCTATTGTCATTGAACAAAGCGGTATACACAATGGGTATGACGTAGGTAAGGTTGATATTCATGTATACTTTCTACCGTTATACACAATATATATGCATGTGTGGTGATCAATTTAAGAGTACATTGTTTTATACAATTATTTGAAATCCTGCATGTTCATCATTTGGCCTTAATTTTTCGCGTAATTAGTCACAAAGTTCATATATGCCTCATTTAATAGTTTTTGATAATTCAACATGTTGACTGCTAAAATACCAAGGGAAGTAACTCGAAAATTATTTACATATATATACCAGTATTAACTCCCTTGAACTGACCCTACCCTCAACAAATAGCAAAACTCACAGTACACAATGCACAATGAACAGTACACAGTGAATAATACAAAGTACACATCACATAGTGCACATCAATGAGTACACATTAATGAGTACAAAGCTAACATTGCTTAGTGCATATTGCTGTGTACACATTAATGAGTACATATTTATGTGTACATATGTATGTGTACAAAGTTCACATTACTAAAATGAACTGAACTGAACTGAACTGAACTGAACTGAACTGAACTGAACTGAACAGAACAGAACTGAACTGAACTGAACTGAACAGAACAGAACAGAACAACAAACACACTGCATAATTAACAGTACACAGTGAATAATACAAAATACTCATCACATAGTGCACATCAATGAGTACACATTAATGAGTACAAAGCTAACATTGCTTAGTGCATATTGCTGTGTACACATTAATGAGTACATATTTATGTGTACATATGTATGTGTACACAGTTCACATTATTAAAATGAACTGAACTGAACTGAACTGAACTGAACTGAACTGGACTTGACTGAACTGAACTGAGCTGAGCTGAGCTGAGCTGAGCTGAGCTGAACTGAACTGAACTGAACTGAACTGAACTGAACTGAACTGAACTGAACTGAACTGAACTGAACTGTACAGAACAGAACAGAACAGAACAGAACAGAACAGAGCAGAACAGAACAGAATAGAACAACAAATTTACTATATTTTAATAACATTTTAAGGTCTAAGACTGAATTTCATATAATTTTTCATAGGGGAAGTACTAATATATTTAGCCAAATGTAATATTATGATATAGATAACAATTAAGTAAATATTAATTTTATATGCAATGAGTTTATACACACATTATTAAATATATATGATGATGACGTAGAAAATGATTACAATGCATAGTTGTCACTTCTTTTGAAATCGGCGGGTCTATTGTCATTGAACAAAGCGGTATACACAATGGGTATGACGTAGGTAAGGTTGATATTCATGTATACTTTCTACCGTTATACACAATATATATGCATGTGTGGTGATCAATTTAAGAGTACATTGTTTTATACAATTATTTGAAATCCTGCATGTTCATCATTTGGCCTTAATTTTTCGCGTAATTAGTCACAAAGTTCATATATGCCTCATTTAATAGTTTTTGATAATTCAACATGTTGACTGCTAAAATACCAAGGGAAGTAACTCGAAAATTATTTACATATATATACCAGTATTAACTCCCTTGAACTGACCCTACCCTCAACAAATAGCAAAACTCACAGTACACAATGCACAATGAACAGTACACAGTGAATAATACAAAGTACACATCACATAGTGCACATCAATGAGTACACATTAATGAGTACAAAGCTAACATTGCTTAGTGCATATTGCTGTGTACACATTAATGAGTACATATTTATGTGTACATATGTATGTGTACAAAGTTCACATTACTAAAATGAACTGAACTGAACTGAACTGAACTGAACTGAACTGAACTGAACTGAACAGAACAGAACTGAACTGAACTGAACTGAACAGAACAGAACAGAACAACAAACACACTGCACAATTAACAGTACACAGTGAATAATACAAAATACTCATCACATAGTGCACATCAATGAGTACACATTAATGAGTACAAAGCTAACATTGCTTAGTGCATATTGCTGTGTACACATTAATGAGTACATATTTATGTGTACATATGTATGTGTACACAGTTCACATTACTAAAATGAACTGAACTGAACTGAACTGAACTGAACTGAACTGGACTTGACTGAACTGAACTGAGCTGAGCTGAGCTGAGCTGAGCTGAGCTGAGCTGAACTGAACTGAACTGAACTGAACTGAACTGAACTGAACTGAACTGAACTGAACTGAACTGAACTGTACAGAACAGAACAGAACAGAACAGAACAGAACAGAACAGAGCAGAACAGAACAGAATAGAACAACAAATTTACTATATTTTAATAACATTTTAAGGTCTAAGACTGAATTTCATATAATTTTTCATAGGGGAAGTACTAATATATTTAGCCAAATGTAATATTATGATATAGATAACAATTAAGTAAATATTAATTTTATATGCAATGAGTTTATACACACATTATTAAATATATATGATGATGACGTAGAAAATGATTACAATGCATAGTTGTCACTTCTTTTGAAATCGGCGGGTCTATTGTCATTGAACAAAGCGGTATACACAATGGGTATGACGTAGGTAAGGTTGATATTCATGTATACTTTCTACCGTTATACACAATATATATGCATGTGTGGTGATCAATTTAAGAGTACATTGTTTTATACAATTATTTGAAATCCTGCATGTTCATCATTTGGCCTTAATTTTTCGCGTAATTAGTCACAAAGTTCATATATGCCTCATTTAATAGTTTTTGATAATTCAACATGTTGACTGCTAAAATACCAAGGGAAGTAACTCGAAAATTATTTACATATATATACCAGTATTAACTCCCTTGAACTGACCCTACCCTCAACAAATAGCAAAACTCACAGTACACAATGCACAATGAACAGTACACAGTGAATAATACAAAGTACACATCACATAGTGCACATCAATGAGTACACATTAATGAGTACAAAGCTAACATTGCTTAGTGCATATTGCTGTGTACACATTAATGAGTACATATTTATGTGTACATATGTATGTGTACAAAGTTCACATTACTAAAATGAACTGAACTGAACTGAACTGAACTGAACTGAACTGAACTGAACTGAACAGAACAGAACTGAACTGAACTGAACTGAACAGAACAGAACAGAACAACAAACACACTGCACAATTAACAGTACACAGTGAATAATACAAAATACTCATCACATAGTGCACATCAATGAGTACACATTAATGAGTACAAAGCTAACATTGCTTAGTGCATATTGCTGTGTACACATTAATGAGTACATATTTATGTGTACATATGTATGTGTACACAGTTCACATTACTAAAATGAACTGAACTGAACTGAACTGAACTGAACTGAACTGAACTGGACTTGACTGAACTGAACTGAGCTGAGCTGAGCTGAGCTGAGCTGAGCTGAACTGAACTGAACTGAACTGAACTGAACTGAACTGAACTGAACTGAACTGAACTGAACTGAACTGAACTGTACAGAACAGAACAGAACAGAACAGAACAGAACAGAGCAGAACAGAACAGAATAGAACAACAAATTTACTATATTTTAATAACATTTTAAGGTCTAAGACTGAATTTCATATAATTTTTCATAGGGGAAGTACTAATATATTTAGCCAAATGTAATATTATGATATAGATAACAATTAAGTAAATATTAATTTTATATGCAATGAGTTTATACACACATTATTAAATATATATGATGATGACGTAGAAAATGATTACAATGCATAGTTGTCACTTCTTTTGAAATCGGCGGGTCTATTGTCATTGAACAAAGCGGTATACACAATGGGTATGACGTAGGTAAGGTTGATATTCATGTATACTTTCTACCGTTATACACAATATATATGCATGTGTGGTGATCAATTTAAGAGTACATTGTTTTATACAATTATTTGAAATCCTGCATGTTCATCATTTGGCCTTAATTTTTCGCGTAATTAGTCACAAAGTTCATATATGCCTCATTTAATAGTTTTTGATAATTCAACATGTTGACTGCTAAAATACCAAGGGAAGTAACTCGAAAATTATTTACATATATATACCAGTATTAACTCCCTTGAACTGACCCTACCCTCAACAAATAGCAAAACTCACAGTACACAATGCACAATGAACAGTACACAGTGAATAATACAAAGTACACATCACATAGTGCACATCAATGAGTACACATTAATGAGTACAAAGCTAACATTGCTTAGTGCATATTGCTGTGTACACATTAATGAGTACATATTTATGTGTACATATGTATGTGTACAAAGTTCACATTACTAAAATGAACTGAACTGAACTGAACTGAACTGAACTGAACTGAACTGAACAGAACAGAACTGAACTGAACTGAACTGAACAGAACAGAACAGAACAACAAACACACTGCACAATTAACAGTACACAGTGAATAATACAAAATACTCATCACATAGTGCACATCAATGAGTACACATTAATGAGTACAAAGCTAACATTGCTTAGTGCATATTGCTGTGTACACATTAATGAGTACATATTTATGTGTACATATGTATGTGTACACAGTTCACATTACTAAAATGAACTGAACTGAACTGAACTGAACTGGACTTGACTGAACTGAACTGAGCTGAGCTGAGCTGAACTGAACTGAACTGAACTGAACTGAACTGAACTGAACTGAACTGAACTGAACTGAACTGAACTGAACTGTACAGAACAGAACAGAACAGAACAGAACAGAACAGAGCAGAACAGAACAGAATAGAACAACAAATTTACTATATTTTAATAACATTTTAAGGTCTAAGACTGAATTTCATATAATTTTTCATAGGGGAAGTACTAATATATTTAGCCAAATGTAATATTATGATATAGATAACAATTAAGTAAATATTAATTTTATATGCAATGAGTTTATACACACATTATTAAATATATATGATGATGACGTAGAAAATGATTACAATGCATAGTTGTCACTTCTTTTGAAATCGGCGGGTCTATTGTCATTGAACAAAGCGGTATACACAATGGGTATGACGTAGGTAAGGTTGATATTCATGTATACTTTCTACCGTTATACACAATATATATGCATGTGTGGTGATCAATTTAAGAGTACATTGTTTTATACAATTATTTGAAATCCTGCATGTTCATCATTTGGCCTTAATTTTTCGCGTAATTAGTCACAAAGTTCATATATGCCTCATTTAATAGTTTTTGATAATTCAACATGTTGACTGCTAAAATACCAAGGGAAGTAACTCGAAAATTATTTACATATATATACCAGTATTAACTCCCTTGAACTGACCCTACCCTCAACAAATAGCAAAACTCACAGTACACAATGCACAATGAACAGTACACAGTGAATAATACAAAGTACACATCACATAGTGCACATCAATGAGTACACATTAATGAGTACAAAGTTAACATTGCTTAGTGCATATTGCTGTGTACACATTAATGAGTACATATTTATGTGTACATATGTATGTGTACAAAGTTCACATTACTAAAATGAACTGAACTGAACTGAACTGAACTGAACTGAACTGAACTGAACTGAACAGAACAGAACTGAACTGAACTGAACTGAACAGAACAGAACAGAACAACAAACACACTGCACAATTAACAGTACACAGTGAATAATACAAAATACTCATCACATAGTGCACATCAATGAGTACACATTAATGAGTACAAAGCTAACATTGCTTAGTGCATATTGCTGTGTACACATTAATGAGTACATATTTATGTGTACATATGTATGTGTACACAGTTCACATTACTAAAATGAACTGAACTGAACTGAACTGAACTGAACTGAACTGGACTTGACTGAACTGAACTGAGCTGAGCTGAGCTGAGCTGAGCTGAGCTGAGCTGAGCTGAACTGAACTGAACTGAACTGAACTGAACTGAACTGAACTGAACTGAACTGAACTGAACTGAACTGAACTGAACTGAACTGTACAGAACAGAACAGAACAGAACAGAACAGAACAGAGCAGAACAGAACAGAATAGAACAACAAATTTACTATATTTTAATAACATTTTAAGGTCTAAGACTGAATTTCATATAATTTTTCATAGGGGAAGTACTAATATATTTAGCCAAATGTAATATTATGATATAGATAACAATTAAGTAAATATTAATTTTATATGCAATGAGTTTATACACACATTATTAAATATATATGATGATGACGTAGAAAATGATTACAATGCATAGTTGTCACTTCTTTTGAAATCGGCGGGTCTATTGTCATTGAACAAAGCGGTATACACAATGGGTATGACGTAGGTAAGGTTGATATTCATGTATACTTTCTACCGTTATACACAATATATATGCATGTGTGGTGATCAATTTAAGAGTACATTGTTTTATACAATTATTTGAAATCCTGCATGTTCATCATTTGGCCTTAATTTTTCGCGTAATTAGTCACAAAGTTCATATATGCCTCATTTAATAGTTTTTGATAATTCAACATGTTGACTGCTAAAATACCAAGGGAAGTAACTCGAAAATTATTTACATATATATACCAGTATTAACTCCCTTGAACTGACCCTACCCTCAACAAATAGCAAAACTCACAGTACACAATGCACAATGAACAGTACACAGTGAATAATACAAAGTACACATCACATAGTGCACATCAATGAGTACACATTAATGAGTACAAAGCTAACATTGCTTAGTGCATATTGCTGTGTACACATTAATGAGTACATATTTATGTGTACATATGTATGTGTACAAAGTTCACATTACTAAAATGAACTGAACTGAACTGAACTGAACTGAACTGAACTGAACAGAACAGAACTGAACTGAACTGAACTGAACAGAACAGAACAGAACAACAAACACACTGCACAATTAACAGTACACAGTGAATAATACAAAATACTCATCACATAGTGCACATCAATGAGTACACATTAATGAGTACAAAGCTAACATTGCTTAGTGCATATTGCTGTGTACACATTAATGAGTACATATTTATGTGTACATATGTATGTGTACACAGTTCACATTACTAAAATGAACTGAACTGAACTGAACTGAACTGAACTGAACTGGACTTGACTGAACTGAACTGAGCTGAGCTGAGCTGAGCTGAGCTGAGCTGAGCTGAGCTGAGCTGAACTGAGCTGAACTGAACTGAACTGAACTGAACTGAACTGAACTGAACTGAACTGAACTGTACAGAACAGAACAGAACAGAACAGAACAGAACAGAACAGAGCAGAACAGAACAGAATAGAACAACAAATTTACTATATTTTAATAACATTTTAAGGTCTAAGACTGAATTTCATATAATTTTTCATAGGGGAAGTACTAATATATTTAGCCAAATGTAATATTATGATATAGATAACAATTAAGTAAATATTAATTTTATATGCAATGAGTTTATACACACATTATTAAATATATATGATGATGACGTAGAAAATGATTACAATGCATAGTTGTCACTTCTTTTGAAATCGGCGGGTCTATTGTCATTGAACAAAGCGGTATACACAATGGGTATGACGTAGGTAAGGTTGATATTCATGTATACTTTCTACCGTTATACACAATATATATGCATGTGTGGTGATCAATTTAAGAGTACATTGTTTTATACAATTATTTGAAATCCTGCATGTTCATCATTTGGCCTTAATTTTTCGCGTAATTAGTCACAAAGTTCATATATGCCTCATTTAATAGTTTTTGATAATTCAACATGTTGACTGCTAAAATACCAAGGGAAGTAACTCGAAAATTATTTACATATATATACCAGTATTAACTCCCTTGAACTGACCCTACCCTCAACAAATAGCAAAACTCACAGTACACAATGCACAATGAACAGTACACAGTGAATAATACAAAGTACACATCACATAGTGCACATCAATGAGTACACATTAATGAGTACAAAGTTAACATTGCTTAGTGCATATTGCTGTGTACACATTAATGAGTACATATTTATGTGTACATATGTATGTGTACAAAGTTCACATTACTAAAATGAACTGAACTGAACTGAACTGAACTGAACTGAACTGAACTGAACTGAACAGAACAGAACTGAACTGAACTGAACTGAACAGAACAGAACAGAACAACAAACACACTGCACAATTAACAGTACACAGTGAATAATACAAAATACTCATCACATAGTGCACATCAATGAGTACACATTAATGAGTACAAAGCTAACATTGCTTAGTGCATATTGCTGTGTACACATTAATGAGTACATATTTATGTGTACATATGTATGTGTACACAGTTCACATTACTAAAATGAACTGAACTGAACTGAACTGAACTGAACTGAACTGGACTTGACTGAACTGAACTGAGCTGAGCTGAGCTGAGCTGAGCTGAGCTGAGCTGAGCTGAACTGAACTGAACTGAACTGAACTGAACTGAACTGAACTGAACTGAACTGAACTGAACTGAACTGAACTGAACTGAACTGTACAGAACAGAACAGAACAGAACAGAACAGAACAGAGCAGAACAGAACAGAATAGAACAACAAATTTACTATATTTTAATAACATTTTAAGGTCTAAGACTGAATTTCATATAATTTTTCATAGGGGAAGTACTAATATATTTAGCCAAATGTAATATTATGATATAGATAACAATTAAGTAAATATTAATTTTATATGCAATGAGTTTATACACACATTATTAAATATATATGATGATGACGTAGAAAATGATTACAATGCATAGTTGTCACTTCTTTTGAAATCGGCGGGTCTATTGTCATTGAACAAAGCGGTATACACAATGGGTATGACGTAGGTAAGGTTGATATTCATGTATACTTTCTACCGTTATACACAATATATATGCATGTGTGGTGATCAATTTAAGAGTACATTGTTTTATACAATTATTTGAAATCCTGCATGTTCATCATTTGGCCTTAATTTTTCGCGTAATTAGTCACAAAGTTCATATATGCCTCATTTAATAGTTTTTGATAATTCAACATGTTGACTGCTAAAATACCAAGGGAAGTAACTCGAAAATTATTTACATATATATACCAGTATTAACTCCCTTGAACTGACCCTACCCTCAACAAATAGCAAAACTCACAGTACACAATGCACAATGAACAGTACACAGTGAATAATACAAAGTACACATCACATAGTGCACATCAATGAGTACACATTAATGAGTACAAAGCTAACATTGCTTAGTGCATATTGCTGTGTACACATTAATGAGTACATATTTATGTGTACATATGTATGTGTACAAAGTTCACATTACTAAAATGAACTGAACTGAACTGAACTGAACTGAACTGAACTGAACTGAACAGAACAGAACTGAACTGAACTGAACTGAACAGAACAGAACAGAACAACAAACACACTGCACAATTAACAGTACACAGTGAATAATACAAAATACTCATCACATAGTGCACATCAATGAGTACACATTAATGAGTACAAAGCTAACATTGCTTAGTGCATATTGCTGTGTACACATTAATGAGTACATATTTATGTGTACATATGTATGTGTACACAGTTCACATTACTAAAATGAACTGAACTGAACTGAACTGAACTGAACTGAACTGGACTTGACTGAACTGAACTGAGCTGAGCTGAGCTGAGCTGAGCTGAGCTGAGCTGAACTGAACTGAACTGAACTGAACTGAACTGAACTGAACTGAACTGAACTGAACTGTACAGAACAGAACAGAACAGAACAGAACAGAACAGAGCAGAACAGAACAGAATAGAACAACAAATTTACTATATTTTAATAACATTTTAAGGTCTAAGACTGAATTTCATATAATTTTTCATAGGGGAAGTACTAATATATTTAGCCAAATGTAATATTATGATATAGATAACAATTAAGTAAATATTAATTTTATATGCAATGAGTTTATACACACATTATTAAATATATATGATGATGACGTAGAAAATGATTACAATGCATAGTTGTCACTTCTTTTGAAATCGGCGGGTCTATTGTCATTGAACAAAGCGGTATACACAATGGGTATGACGTAGGTAAGGTTGATATTCATGTATACTTTCTACCGTTATACACAATATATATGCATGTGTGGTGATCAATTTAAGAGTACATTGTTTTATACAATTATTTGAAATCCTGCATGTTCATCATTTGGCCTTAATTTTTCGCGTAATTAGTCACAAAGTTCATATATGCCTCATTTAATAGTTTTTGATAATTCAACATGTTGACTGCTAAAATACCAAGGGAAGTAACTCGAAAATTATTTACATATATATACCAGTATTAACTCCCTTGAACTGACCCTACCCTCAACAAATAGCAAAACTCACAGTACACAATGCACAATGAACAGTACACAGTGAATAATACAAAGTACACATCACATAGTGCACATCAATGAGTACACATTAATGAGTACAAAGTTAACATTGCTTAGTGCATATTGCTGTGTACACATTAATGAGTACATATTTATGTGTACATATGTATGTGTACAAAGTTCACATTACTAAAATGAACTGAACTGAACTGAACTGAACTGAACTGAACTGAACTGAACAGAACAGAACTGAACTGAACTGAACTGAACAGAACAGAACAGAACAACAAACACACTGCACAATTAACAGTACACAGTGAATAATACAAAATACTCATCACATAGTGCACATCAATGAGTACACATTAATGAGTACAAAGCTAACATTGCTTAGTGCATATTGCTGTGTACACATTAATGAGTACATATTTATGTGTACATATGTATGTGTACACAGTTCACATTACTAAAATGAACTGAACTGAACTGAACTGAACTGAACTGAACTGGACTTGACTGAACTGAACTGAGCTGAGCTGAGCTGAGCTGAGCTGAGCTGAGCTGAACTGAACTGAACTGAACTGAACTGAACTGAACTGAACTGAACTGAACTGAACTGAACTGAACTGAACTGAACTGTACAGAACAGAACAGAACAGAACAGAACAGAACAGAGCAGAACAGAACAGAATAGAACAACAAATTTACTATATTTTAATAACATTTTAAGGTCTAAGACTGAATTTCATATAATTTTTCATAGGGGAAGTACTAATATATTTAGCCAAATGTAATATTATGATATAGATAACAATTAAGTAAATATTAATTTTATATGCAATGAGTTTATACACACATTATTAAATATATATGATGATGACGTAGAAAATGATTACAATGCATAGTTGTCACTTCTTTTGAAATCGGCGGGTCTATTGTCATTGAACAAAGCGGTATACACAATGGGTATGACGTAGGTAAGGTTGATATTCATGTATACTTTCTACCGTTATACACAATATATATGCATGTGTGGTGATCAATTTAAGAGTACATTGTTTTATACAATTATTTGAAATCCTGCATGTTCATCATTTGGCCTTAATTTTTCGCGTAATTAGTCACAAAGTTCATATATGCCTCATTTAATAGTTTTTGATAATTCAACATGTTGACTGCTAAAATACCAAGGGAAGTAACTCGAAAATTATTTACATATATATACCAGTATTAACTCCCTTGAACTGACCCTACCCTCAACAAATAGCAAAACTCACAGTACACAATGCACAATGAACAGTACACAGTGAATAATACAAAGTACACATCACATAGTGCACATCAATGAGTACACATTAATGAGTACAAAGCTAACATTGCTTAGTGCATATTGCTGTGTACACATTAATGAGTACATATTTATGTGTACATATGTATGTGTACAAAGTTCACATTACTAAAATGAACTGAACTGAACTGAACTGAACTGAACTGAACTGAACAGAACAGAACTGAACTGAACTGAACTGAACAGAACAGAACAGAACAACAAACACACTGCACAATTAACAGTACACAGTGAATAATACAAAATACTCATCACATAGTGCACATCAATGAGTACACATTAATGAGTACAAAGCTAACATTGCTTAGTGCATATTGCTGTGTACACATTAATGAGTACATATTTATGTGTACATATGTATGTGTACACAGTTCACATTACTAAAATGAACTGAACTGAACTGAACTGAACTGAACTGAACTGGACTTGACTGAACTGAACTGAGCTGAGCTGAGCTGAGCTGAGCTGAGCTGAGCTGAACTGAACTGAACTGAACTGAACTGAACTGAACTGAACTGAACTGAACTGAACTGAACTGAACTGTACAGAACAGAACAGAACAGAACAGAACAGAGCAGAACAGAACAGAATAGAACAACAAATTTACTATATTTTAATAACATTTTAAGGTCTAAGACTGAATTTCATATAATTTTTCATAGGGGAAGTACTAATATATTTAGCCAAATGTAATATTATGATATAGATAACAATTAAGTAAATATTAATTTTATATGCAATGAGTTTATACACACATTATTAAATATATATGATGATGACGTAGAAAATGATTACAATGCATAGTTGTCACTTCTTTTGAAATCGGCGGGTCTATTGTCATTGAACAAAGCGGTATACACAATGGGTATGACGTAGGTAAGGTTGATATTCATGTATACTTTCTACCGTTATACACAATATATATGCATGTGTGGTGATCAATTTAAGAGTACATTGTTTTATACAATTATTTGAAATCCTGCATGTTCATCATTTGGCCTTAATTTTTCGCGTAATTAGTCACAAAGTTCATATATGCCTCATTTAATAGTTTTTGATAATTCAACATGTTGACTGCTAAAATACCAAGGGAAGTAACTCGAAAATTATTTACATATATATACCAGTATTAACTCCCTTGAACTGACCCTACCCTCAACAAATAGCAAAACTCACAGTACACAATGCACAATGAACAGTACACAGTGAATAATACAAAGTACACATCACATAGTGCACATCAATGAGTACACATTAATGAGTACAAAGTTAACATTGCTTAGTGCATATTGCTGTGTACACATTAATGAGTACATATTTATGTGTACATATGTATGTGTACAAAGTTCACATTACTAAAATGAACTGAACTGAACTGAACTGAACTGAACTGAACTGAACTGAACAGAACAGAACTGAACTGAACTGAACTGAACAGAACAGAACAGAACAACAAACACACTGCACAATTAACAGTACACAGTGAATAATACAAAATACTCATCACATAGTGCACATCAATGAGTACACATTAATGAGTACAAAGCTAACATTGCTTAGTGCATATTGCTGTGTACACATTAATGAGTACATATTTATGTGTACATATGTATGTGTACACAGTTCACATTACTAAAATGAACTGAACTGAACTGAACTGAACTGAACTGAACTGAACTGGACTTGACTGAACTGAACTGAACTGAGCTGAGCTGAGCTGAGCTGAGCTGAGCTGAGCTGAACTGAACTGAACTGAACTGAACTGAACTGAACTGAACTGAACTGAACTGAACTGAACTGAACTGAACTGTACAGAACAGAACAGAACAGAACAGAACAGAACAGAGCAGAACAGAACAGAATAGAACAACAAATTTACTATATTTTAATAACATTTTAAGGTCTAAGACTGAATTTCATATAATTTTTCATAGGGGAAGTACTAATATATTTAGCCAAATGTAATATTATGATATAGATAACAATTAAGTAAATATTAATTTTATATGCAATGAGTTTATACACACATTATTAAATATATATGATGATGACGTAGAAAATGATTACAATGCATAGTTGTCACTTCTTTTGAAATCGGCGGGTCTATTGTCATTGAACAAAGCGGTATACACAATGGGTATGACGTAGGTAAGGTTGATATTCATGTATACTTTCTACCGTTATACACAATATATATGCATGTGTGGTGATCAATTTAAGAGTACATTGTTTTATACAATTATTTGAAATCCTGCATGTTCATCATTTGGCCTTAATTTTTCGCGTAATTAGTCACAAAGTTCATATATGCCTCATTTAATAGTTTTTGATAATTCAACATGTTGACTGCTAAAATACCAAGGGAAGTAACTCGAAAATTATTTACATATATATACCAGTATTAACTCCCTTGAACTGACCCTACCCTCAACAAATAGCAAAACTCACAGTACACAATGCACAATGAACAGTACACAGTGAATAATACAAAGTACACATCACATAGTGCACATCAATGAGTACACATTAATGAGTACAAAGTTAACATTGCTTAGTGCATATTGCTGTGTACACATTAATGAGTACATATTTATGTGTACATATGTATGTGTACAAAGTTCACATTACTAAAATGAACTGAACTGAACTGAACTGAACTGAACTGAACTGAACTGAACTGAACAGAACAGAACTGAACTGAACTGAACTGAACAGAACAGAACAGAACAACAAACACACTGCACAATTAACAGTACACAGTGAATAATACAAAATACTCATCACATAGTGCACATCAATGAGTACACATTAATGAGTACAAAGCTAACATTGCTTAGTGCATATTGCTGTGTACACATTAATGAGTACATATTTATGTGTACATATGTATGTGTACACAGTTCACATTACTAAAATGAACTGAACTGAACTGAACTGAACTGAACTGAACTGGACTTGACTGAACTGAACTGAGCTGAGCTGAGCTGAGCTGAGCTGAGCTGAGCTGAGCTGAACTGAACTGAACTGAACTGAACTGAACTGAACTGAACTGAACTGAACTGAACTGAACTGAACTGTACAGAACAGAACAGAACAGAACAGAACAGAACAGAGCAGAACAGAACAGAATAGAACAACAAATTTACTATATTTTAATAACATTTTAAGGTCTAAGACTGAATTTCATATAATTTTTCATAGGGGAAGTACTAATATATTTAGCCAAATGTAATATTATGATATAGATAACAATTAAGTAAATATTAATTTTATATGCAATGAGTTTATACACACATTATTAAATATATATGATGATGACGTAGAAAATGATTACAATGCATAGTTGTCACTTCTTTTGAAATCGGCGGGTCTATTGTCATTGAACAAAGCGGTATACACAATGGGTATGACGTAGGTAAGGTTGATATTCATGTATACTTTCTACCGTTATACACAATATATATGCATGTGTGGTGATCAATTTAAGAGTACATTGTTTTATACAATTATTTGAAATCCTGCATGTTCATCATTTGGCCTTAATTTTTCGCGTAATTAGTCACAAAGTTCATATATGCCTCATTTAATAGTTTTTGATAATTCAACATGTTGACTGCTAAAATACCAAGGGAAGTAACTCGAAAATTATTTACATATATATACCAGTATTAACTCCCTTGAACTGACCCTACCCTCAACAAATAGCAAAACTCACAGTACACAATGCACAATGAACAGTACACAGTGAATAATACAAAGTACACATCACATAGTGCACATCAATGAGTACACATTAATGAGTACAAAGCTAACATTGCTTAGTGCATATTGCTGTGTACACATTAATGAGTACATATTTATGTGTACATATGTATGTGTACAAAGTTCACATTACTAAAATGAACTGAACTGAACTGAACTGAACTGAACTGAACTGAACAGAACAGAACTGAACTGAACTGAACTGAACTGAACAGAACAGAACAGAACAACAAACACACTGCACAATTAACAGTACACAGTGAATAATACAAAATACTCATCACATAGTGCACATCAATGAGTACACATTAATGAGTACAAAGCTAACATTGCTTAGTGCATATTGCTGTGTACACATTAATGAGTACATATTTATGTGTACATATGTATGTGTACACAGTTCACATTACTAAAATGAACTGAACTGAACTGAACTGAACTGAACTGAACTGGACTTGACTGAACTGAACTGAGCTGAGCTGAGCTGAGCTGAGCTGAGCTGAGCTGAGCTGAACTGAACTGAACTGAACTGAACTGAACTGAACTGAACTGAACTGAACTGAACTGAACTGAACTGAACTGTACAGAACAGAACAGAACAGAACAGAACAGAACAGAGCAGAACAGAACAGAATAGAACAACAAATTTACTATATTTTAATAACATTTTAAGGTCTAAGACTGAATTTCATATAATTTTTCATAGGGGAAGTACTAATATATTTAGCCAAATGTAATATTATGATATAGATAACAATTAAGTAAATATTAATTTTATATGCAATGAGTTTATACACACATTATTAAATATATATGATGATGACGTAGAAAATGATTACAATGCATAGTTGTCACTTCTTTTGAAATCGGCGGGTCTATTGTCATTGAACAAAGCGGTATACACAATGGGTATGACGTAGGTAAGGTTGATATTCATGTATACTTTCTACCGTTATACACAATATATATGCATGTGTGGTGATCAATTTAAGAGTACATTGTTTTATACAATTATTTGAAATCCTGCATGTTCATCATTTGGCCTTAATTTTTCGCGTAATTAGTCACAAAGTTCATATATGCCTCATTTAATAGTTTTTGATAATTCAACATGTTGACTGCTAAAATACCAAGGGAAGTAACTCGAAAATTATTTACATATATATACCAGTATTAACTCCCTTGAACTGACCCTACCCTCAACAAATAGCAAAACTCACAGTACACAATGCACAATGAACAGTACACAGTGAATAATACAAAGTACACATCACATAGTGCACATCAATGAGTACACATTAATGAGTACAAAGTTAACATTGCTTAGTGCATATTGCTGTGTACACATTAATGAGTACATATTTATGTGTACATATGTATGTGTACAAAGTTCACATTACTAAAATGAACTGAACTGAACTGAACTGAACTGAACTGAACTGAACTGAACTGAACAGAACAGAACTGAACTGAACTGAACTGAACAGAACAGAACAGAACAACAAACACACTGCACAATTAACAGTACACAGTGAATAATACAAAATACTCATCACATAGTGCACATCAATGAGTACACATTAATGAGTACAAAGCTAACATTGCTTAGTGCATATTGCTGTGTACACATTAATGAGTACATATTTATGTGTACATATGTATGTGTACACAGTTCACATTACTAAAATGAACTGAACTGAACTGAACTGAACTGAACTGAACTGGACTTGACTGAACTGAACTGAGCTGAGCTGAGCTGAGCTGAACTGAACTGAACTGAACTGAACTGAACTGAACTGAACTGAACTGAACTGAACTGAACTGAACTGAACTGAACTGAACTGAACTGTACAGAACAGAACAGAACAGAACAGAACAGAACAGAGCAGAACAGAACAGAATAGAACAACAAATTTACTATATTTTAATAACATTTTAAGGTCTAAGACTGAATTTCATATAATTTTTCATAGGGGAAGTACTAATATATTTAGCCAAATGTAATATTATGATATAGATAACAATTAAGTAAATATTAATTTTATATGCAATGAGTTTATACACACATTATTAAATATATATGATGATGACGTAGAAAATGATTACAATGCATAGTTGTCACTTCTTTTGAAATCGGCGGGTCTATTGTCATTGAACAAAGCGGTATACACAATGGGTATGACGTAGGTAAGGTTGATATTCATGTATACTTTCTACCGTTATACACAATATATATGCATGTGTGGTGATCAATTTAAGAGTACATTGTTTTATACAATTATTTGAAATCCTGCATGTTCATCATTTGGCCTTAATTTTTCGCGTAATTAGTCACAAAGTTCATATATGCCTCATTTAATAGTTTTTGATAATTCAACATGTTGACTGCTAAAATACCAAGGGAAGTAACTCGAAAATTATTTACATATATATACCAGTATTAACTCCCTTGAACTGACCCTACCCTCAACAAATAGCAAAACTCACAGTACACAATGCACAATGAACAGTACACAGTGAATAATACAAAGTACACATCACATAGTGCACATCAATGAGTACACATTAATGAGTACAAAGTTAACATTGCTTAGTGCATATTGCTGTGTACACATTAATGAGTACATATTTATGTGTACATATGTATGTGTACAAAGTTCACATTACTAAAATGAACTGAACTGAACTGAACTGAACTGAACTGAACTGAACAGAACAGAACTGAACTGAACTGAACTGAACAGAACAGAACAGAACAACAAACACACTGCACAATTAACAGTACACAGTGAATAATACAAAATACTCATCACATAGTGCACATCAATGAGTACACATTAATGAGTACAAAGCTAACATTGCTTAGTGCATATTGCTGTGTACACATTAATGAGTACATATTTATGTGTACATATGTATGTGTACACAGTTCACATTACTAAAATGAACTGAACTGAACTGAACTGAACTGAACTGAACTGGACTTGACTGAACTGAACTGAGCTGAGCTGAGCTGAGCTGAGCTGAGCTGAGCTGAACTGAACTGAACTGAACTGAACTGAACTGAACTGAACTGAACTGAACTGAACTGAACTGAACTGAACTGTACAGAACAGAACAGAACAGAACAGAACAGAACAGAGCAGAACAGAACAGAATAGAACAACAAATTTACTATATTTTAATAACATTTTAAGGTCTAAGACTGAATTTCATATAATTTTTCATAGGGGAAGTACTAATATATTTAGCCAAATGTAATATTATGATATAGATAACAATTAAGTAAATATTAATTTTATATGCAATGAGTTTATACACACATTATTAAATATATATGATGATGACGTAGAAAATGATTACAATGCATAGTTGTCACTTCTTTTGAAATCGGCGGGTCTATTGTCATTGAACAAAGCGGTATACACAATGGGTATGACGTAGGTAAGGTTGATATTCATGTATACTTTCTACCGTTATACACAATATATATGCATGTGTGGTGATCAATTTAAGAGTACATTGTTTTATACAATTATTTGAAATCCTGCATGTTCATCATTTGGCCTTAATTTTTCGCGTAATTAGTCACAAAGTTCATATATGCCTCATTTAATAGTTTTTGATAATTCAACATGTTGACTGCTAAAATACCAAGGGAAGTAACTCGAAAATTATTTACATATATATACCAGTATTAACTCCCTTGAACTGACCCTACCCTCAACAAATAGCAAAACTCACAGTACACAATGCACAATGAACAGTACACAGTGAATAATACAAAGTACACATCACATAGTGCACATCAATGAGTACACATTAATGAGTACAAAGCTAACATTGCTTAGTGCATATTGCTGTGTACACATTAATGAGTACATATTTATGTGTACATATGTATGTGTACAAAGTTCACATTACTAAAATGAACTGAACTGAACTGAACTGAACTGAACTGAACTGAACAGAACAGAACTGAACTGAACTGAACTGAACAGAACAGAACAGAACAACAAACACACTGCACAATTAACAGTACACAGTGAATAATACAAAATACTCATCACATAGTGCACATCAATGAGTACACATTAATGAGTACAAAGCTAACATTGCTTAGTGCATATTGCTGTGTACACATTAATGAGTACATATTTATGTGTACATATGTATGTGTACACAGTTCACATTACTAAAATGAACTGAACTGAACTGAACTGAACTGAACTGAACTGGACTTGACTGAACTGAACTGAGCTGAGCTGAGCTGAGCTGAGCTGAGCTGAGCTGAGCTGAACTGAACTGAACTGAACTGAACTGAACTGAACTGAACTGAACTG
Organism: Spisula subtruncata; assembly: GCA_963678985.1. Taxonomy (NCBI): domain Eukaryota; kingdom Metazoa; phylum Mollusca; class Bivalvia; order Venerida; family Mactridae; genus Spisula; species Spisula subtruncata. The sequence goes on along the minus strand of OY787664.1, from coordinate 21,598,016 downwards.
AACTGAACTGAACTGAACTGAACTGAACTGAACTGTACAGAACAGAACAGAACAGAACAGAACAGAACAGAGCAGAACAGAACAGAATAGAACAACAAATTTACTATATTTTAATAACATTTTAAGGTCTAAGACTGAATTTCATATAATTTTTCATAGGGGAAGTACTAATATATTTAGCCAAATGTAATATTATGATATAGATAACAATTAAGTAAATATTAATTTTATATGCAATGAGTTTATACACACATTATTAAATATATATGATGATGACGTAGAAAATGATTACAATGCATAGTTGTCACTTCTTTTGAAATCGGCGGGTCTATTGTCATTGAACAAAGCGGTATACACAATGGGTATGACGTAGGTAAGGTTGATATTCATGTATACTTTCTACCGTTATACACAATATATATGCATGTGTGGTGATCAATTTAAGAGTACATTGTTTTATACAATTATTTGAAATCCTGCATGTTCATCATTTGGCCTTAATTTTTCGCGTAATTAGTCACAAAGTTCATATATGCCTCATTTAATAGTTTTTGATAATTCAACATGTTGACTGCTAAAATACCAAGGGAAGTAACTCGAAAATTATTTACATATATATACCAGTATTAACTCCCTTGAACTGACCCTACCCTCAACAAATAGCAAAACTCACAGTACACAATGCACAATGAACAGTACACAGTGAATAATACAAAGTACACATCACATAGTGCACATCAATGAGTACACATTAATGAGTACAAAGTTAACATTGCTTAGTGCATATTGCTGTGTACACATTAATGAGTACATATTTATGTGTACATATGTATGTGTACAAAGTTCACATTACTAAAATGAACTGAACTGAACTGAACTGAACTGAACTGAACTGAACTGAACAGAACAGAACTGAACTGAACTGAACTGAACAGAACAGAACAGAACAACAAACACACTGCACAATTAACAGTACACAGTGAATAATACAAAATACTCATCACATAGTGCACATCAATGAGTACACATTAATGAGTACAAAGCTAACATTGCTTAGTGCATATTGCTGTGTACACATTAATGAGTACATATTTATGTGTACATATGTATGTGTACACAGTTCACATTACTAAAATGAACTGAACTGAACTGAACTGAACTGAACTGAACTGGACTTGACTGAACTGAACTGAGCTGAGCTGAGCTGAGCTGAGCTGAGCTGAGCTGAACTGAACTGAACTGAACTGAACTGAACTGAACTGAACTGAACTGAACTGAACTGAACTGAACTGAACTGAACTGAACTGAACTGTACAGAACAGAACAGAACAGAACAGAACAGAACAGAACAGAACAGAGCAGAACAGAACAGAATAGAACAACAAATTTACTATATTTTAATAACATTTTAAGGTCTAAGACTGAATTTCATATAATTTTTCATAGGGGAAGTACTAATATATTTAGCCAAATGTAATATTATGATATAGATAACAATTAAGTAAATATTAATTTTATATGCAATGAGTTTATACACACATTATTAAATATATATGATGATGACGTAGAAAATGATTACAATGCATAGTTGTCACTTCTTTTGAAATCGGCGGGTCTATTGTCATTGAACAAAGCGGTATACACAATGGGTATGACGTAGGTAAGGTTGATATTCATGTATACTTTCTACCGTTATACACAATATATATGCATGTGTGGTGATCAATTTAAGAGTACATTGTTTTATACAATTATTTGAAATCCTGCATGTTCATCATTTGGCCTTAATTTTTCGCGTAATTAGTCACAAAGTTCATATATGCCTCATTTAATAGTTTTTGATAATTCAACATGTTGACTGCTAAAATACCAAGGGAAGTAACTCGAAAATTATTTACATATATATACCAGTATTAACTCCCTTGAACTGACCCTACCCTCAACAAATAGCAAAACTCACAGTACACAATGCACAATGAACAGTACACAGTGAATAATACAAAGTACACATCACATAGTGCACATCAATGAGTACACATTAATGAGTACAAAGTTAACATTGCTTAGTGCATATTGCTGTGTACACATTAATGAGTACATATTTATGTGTACATATGTATGTGTACAAAGTTCACATTACTAAAATGAACTGAACTGAACTGAACTGAACTGAACTGAACTGAACTGAACTGAACTGAACAGAACAGAACTGAACTGAACTGAACTGAACAGAACAGAACAGAACAACAAACACACTGCACAATTAACAGTACACAGTGAATAATACAAAATACTCATCACATAGTGCACATCAATGAGTACACATTAATGAGTACAAAGCTAACATTGCTTAGTGCATATTGCTGTGTACACATTAATGAGTACATATTTATGTGTACATATGTATGTGTACACAGTTCACATTACTAAAATGAACTGAACTGAACTGAACTGAACTGAACTGAACTGGACTTGACTGAACTGAACTGAGCTGAGCTGAGCTGAGCTGAGCTGAGCTGAGCTGAGCTGAACTGAACTGAACTGAACTGAACTGAACTGAACTGAACTGAACTGAACTGAACTGAACTGTACAGAACAGAACAGAACAGAACAGAACAGAACAGAGCAGAACAGAACAGAATAGAACAACAAATTTACTATATTTTAATAACATTTTAAGGTCTAAGACTGAATTTCATATAATTTTTCATAGGGGAAGTACTAATATATTTAGCCAAATGTAATATTATGATATAGATAACAATTAAGTAAATATTAATTTTATATGCAATGAGTTTATACACACATTATTAAATATATATGATGATGACGTAGAAAATGATTACAATGCATAGTTGTCACTTCTTTTGAAATCGGCGGGTCTATTGTCATTGAACAAAGCGGTATACACAATGGGTATGACGTAGGTAAGGTTGATATTCATGTATACTTTCTACCGTTATACACAATATATATGCATGTGTGGTGATCAATTTAAGAGTACATTGTTTTATACAATTATTTGAAATCCTGCATGTTCATCATTTGGCCTTAATTTTTCGCGTAATTAGTCACAAAGTTCATATATGCCTCATTTAATAGTTTTTGATAATTCAACATGTTGACTGCTAAAATACCAAGGGAAGTAACTCGAAAATTATTTACATATATATACCAGTATTAACTCCCTTGAACTGACCCTACCCTCAACAAATAGCAAAACTCACAGTACACAATGCACAATGAACAGTACACAGTGAATAATACAAAGTACACATCACATAGTGCACATCAATGAGTACACATTAATGAGTACAAAGTTAACATTGCTTAGTGAATATTGCTGTGTACACATTAATGAGTACATATTTATGTGTACATATGTATGTGTACAAAGTTCACATTACTAAAATGAACTGAACTGAACTGAACTGAACTGAACTGAACTGAACTGAACTGAACTGAACAGAACAGAACTGAACTGAACTGAACTGAACAGAACAGAACAGAACAACAAACACACTGCACAATTAACAGTACACAGTGAATAATACAAAATACTCATCACATAGTGCACATCAATGAGTACACATTAATGAGTACAAAGCTAACATTGCTTAGTGCATATTGCTGTGTACACATTAATGAGTACATATTTATGTGTACATATGTATGTGTACACAGTTCACATTACTAAAATGAACTGAACTGAACTGAACTGAACTGAACTGAACTGGACTTGACTGAACTGAACTGAGCTGAGCTGAGCTGAGCTGAGCTGAGCTGAGCTGAGCTGAGCTGAACTGAACTGAACTGAACTGAACTGAACTGAACTGAACTGAACTGAACTGAACTGAACTGAACTGAACTGTACAGAACAGAACAGAACAGAACAGAACAGAACAGAGCAGAACAGAACAGAATAGAACAACAAATTTACTATATTTTAATAACATTTTAAGGTCTAAGACTGAATTTCATATAATTTTTCATAGGGGAAGTACTAATATATTTAGCCAAATGTAATATTATGATATAGATAACAATTAAGTAAATATTAATTTTATATGCAATGAGTTTATACACACATTATTAAATATATATGATGATGACGTAGAAAATGATTACAATGCATAGTTGTCACTTCTTTTGAAATCGGCGGGTCTATTGTCATTGAACAAAGCGGTATACACAATGGGTATGACGTAGGTAAGGTTGATATTCATGTATACTTTCTACCGTTATACACAATATATATGCATGTGTGGTGATCAATTTAAGAGTACATTGTTTTATACAATTATTTGAAATCCTGCATGTTCATCATTTGGCCTTAATTTTTCGCGTAATTAGTCACAAAGTTCATATATGCCTCATTTAATAGTTTTTGATAATTCAACATGTTGACTGCTAAAATACCAAGGGAAGTAACTCGAAAATTATTTACATATATATACCAGTATTAACTCCCTTGAACTGACCCTACCCTCAACAAATAGCAAAACTCACAGTACACAATGCACAATGAACAGTACACAGTGAATAATACAAAGTACACATCACATAGTGCACATCAATGAGTACACATTAATGAGTACAAAGTTAACATTGCTTAGTGCATATTGCTGTGTACACATTAATGAGTACATATTTATGTGTACATATGTATGTGTACAAAGTTCACATTACTAAAATGAACTGAACTGAACTGAACTGAACTGAACTGAACTGAACTGAACTGAACTGAACAGAACAGAACTGAACTGAACTGAACAGAACAGAACAGAACAACAAACACACTGCACAATTAACAGTACACAGTGAATAATACAAAATACTCATCACATAGTGCACATCAATGAGTACACATTAATGAGTACAAAGCTAACATTGCTTAGTGCATATTGCTGTGTACACATTAATGAGTACATATTTATGTGTACATATGTATGTGTACACAGTTCACATTACTAAAATGAACTGAACTGAACTGAACTGAACTGAACTGAACTGGACTTGACTGAACTGAACTGAGCTGAGCTGAGCTGAGCTGAGCTGAGCTGAGCTAAGCTGAACTGAACTGAACTGAACTGAACTGAACTGAACTGAACTGAACTGAACTGAACTGAACTGAACTGAACTGAACTGAACTGAACTGAACTGAACTGTACAGAACAGAACAGAACAGAACAGAACAGAACAGAACAGAGCAGAACAGAACAGAATAGAACAACAAATTTACTATATTTTAATAACATTTTAAGGTCTAAGACTGAATTTCATATAATTTTTCATAGGGGAAGTACTAATATATTTAGCCAAATGTAATATTATGATATAGATAACAATTAAGTAAATATTAATTTTATATGCAATGAGTTTATACACACATTATTAAATATATATGATGATGACGTAGAAAATGATTACAATGCATAGTTGTCACTTCTTTTGAAATCGGCGGGTCTATTGTCATTGAACAAAGCGGTATACACAATGGGTATGACGTAGGTAAGGTTGATATTCATGTATACTTTCTACCGTTATACACAATATATATGCATGTGTGGTGATCAATTTAAGAGTACATTGTTTTATACAATTATTTGAAATCCTGCATGTTCATCATTTGGCCTTAATTTTTCGCGTAATTAGTCACAAAGTTCATATATGCCTCATTTAATAGTTTTTGATAATTCAACATGTTGACTGCTAAAATACCAAGGGAAGTAACTCGAAAATTATTTACATATATATACCAGTATTAACTCCCTTGAACTGACCCTACCCTCAACAAATAGCAAAACTCACAGTACACAATGCACAATGAACAGTACACAGTGAATAATACAAAGTACACATCACATAGTGCACATCAATGAGTACACATTAATGAGTACAAAGCTAACATTGCTTAGTGCATATTGCTGTGTACACATTAATGAGTACATATTTATGTGTACATATGTATGTGTACAAAGTTCACATTACTAAAATGAACTGAACTGAACTGAACTGAACTGAACTGAACTGAACTGAACTGAACTGAACAGAACAGAACTGAACTGAACTGAACTGAACAGAACAGAACAGAACAACAAACACACTGCACAATTAACAGTACACAGTGAATAATACAAAATACTCATCACATAGTGCACATCAATGAGTACACATTAATGAGTACAAAGCTAACATTGCTTAGTGCATATTGCTGTGTACACATTAATGAGTACATATTTATGTGTACATATGAATGTGTACACAGTTCACATTACTAAAATGAACTGAACTGAACTGAACTGAACTGAACTGAACTGGACTTGACTGAACTGAACTGAGCTGAGCTGAGCTGAGCTGAGCTGAGCTGAGCTGAGCTGAGCTGAGCTGAACTGAACTGAACTGAACTGAACTGAACTGAACTGAACTGAACTGAACTGAACTGAACTGAACTGTACAGAACAGAACAGAACAGAACAGAACAGAACAGAGCAGAACAGAACAGAATAGAACAACAAATTTACTATATTTTAATAACATTTTAAGGTCTAAGACTGAATTTCATATAATTTTTCATAGGGGAAGTACTAATATATTTAGCCAAATGTAATATTATGATATAGATAACAATTAAGTAAATATTAATTTTATATGCAATGAGTTTATACACACATTATTAAATATATATGATGATGACGTAGAAAATGATTACAATGCATAGTTGTCACTTCTTTTGAAATCGGCGGGTCTATTGTCATTGAACAAAGCGGTATACACAATGGGTATGACGTAGGTAAGGTTGATATTCATGTATACTTTCTACCGTTATACACAATATATATGCATGTGTGGTGATCAATTTAAGAGTACATTGTTTTATACAATTATTTGAAATCCTGCATGTTCATCATTTGGCCTTAATTTTTCGCGTAATTAGTCACAAAGTTCATATATGCCTCATTTAATAGTTTTTGATAATTCAACATGTTGACTGCTAAAATACCAAGGGAAGTAACTCGAAAATTATTTACATATATATACCAGTATTAACTCCCTTGAACTGACCCTACCCTCAACAAATAGCAAAACTCACAGTACACAATGCACAATGAACAGTACACAGTGAATAATACAAAGTACACATCACATAGTGCACATCAATGAGTACACATTAATGAGTACAAAGTTAACATTGCTTAGTGCATATTGCTGTGTACACATTAATGAGTACATATTTATGTGTACATATGTATGTGTACAAAGTTCACATTACTAAAATGAACTGAACTGAACTGAACTGAACTGAACTGAACTGAACTGAACTGAACAGAACAGAACTGAACTGAACTGAACTGAACAGAACAGAACAGAACAACAAACACACTGCACAATTAACAGTACACAGTGAATAATACAAAATACTCATCACATAGTGCACATCAATGAGTACACATTAATGAGTACAAAGCTAACATTGCTTAGTGCATATTGCTGTGTACACATTAATGAGTACATATTTATGTGTACATATGTATGTGTACACAGTTCACATTACTAAAATGAACTGAACTGAACTGAACTGAACTGAACTGAACTGGACTTGACTGAACTGAACTGAGCTGAGCTGAGCTGAGCTGAGCTGAGCTGAGCTAAGCTGAACTGAACTGAACTGAACTGAACTGAACTGAACTGAACTGAACTGAACTGAACTGAACTGAACTGAACTGAACTGAACTGAACTGAACTGAACTGAACTGTACAGAACAGAACAGAACAGAACAGAACAGAACAGAACAGAGCAGAACAGAACAGAATAGAACAACAAATTTACTATATTTTAATAACATTTTAAGGTCTAAGACTGAATTTCATATAATTTTTCATAGGGGAAGTACTAATATATTTAGCCAAATGTAATATTATGATATAGATAACAATTAAGTAAATATTAATTTTATATGCAATGAGTTTATACACACATTATTAAATATATATGATGATGACGTAGAAAATGATTACAATGCATAGTTGTCACTTCTTTTGAAATCGGCGGGTCTATTGTCATTGAACAAAGCGGTATACACAATGGGTATGACGTAGGTAAGGTTGATATTCATGTATACTTTCTACCGTTATACACAATATATATGCATGTGTGGTGATCAATTTAAGAGTACATTGTTTTATACAATTATTTGAAATCCTGCATGTTCATCATTTGGCCTTAATTTTTCGCGTAATTAGTCACAAAGTTCATATATGCCTCATTTAATAGTTTTTGATAATTCAACATGTTGACTGCTAAAATACCAAGGGAAGTAACTCGAAAATTATTTACATATATATACCAGTATTAACTCCCTTGAACTGACCCTACCCTCAACAAATAGCAAAACTCACAGTACACAATGCACAATGAACAGTACACAGTGAATAATACAAAGTACACATCACATAGTGCACATCAATGAGTACACATTAATGAGTACAAAGCTAACATTGCTTAGTGCATATTGCTGTGTACACATTAATGAGTACATATTTATGTGTACATATGTATGTGTACAAAGTTCACATTACTAAAATGAACTGAACTGAACTGAACTGAACTGAACTGAACTGAACTGAACTGAACTGAACAGAACAGAACTGAACTGAACTGAACTGAACAGAACAGAACAGAACAACAAACACACTGCACAATTAACAGTACACAGTGAATAATACAAAATACTCATCACATAGTGCACATCAATGAGTACACATTAATGAGTACAAAGCTAACATTGCTTAGTGCATATTGCTGTGTACACATTAATGAGTACATATTTATGTGTACATATGAATGTGTACACAGTTCACATTACTAAAATGAACTGAACTGAACTGAACTGAACTGAACTGAACTGGACTTGACTGAACTGAACTGAGCTGAGCTGAGCTGAGCTGAGCTGAGCTGAGCTGAGCTGAGCTGAGCTGAACTGAACTGAACTGAACTGAACTGAACTGAACTGAACTGAACTGAACTGAACTGAACTGTACAGAACAGAACAGAACAGAACAGAACAGAACAGAGCAGAACAGAACAGAATAGAACAACAAATTTACTATATTTTAATAACATTTTAAGGTCTAAGACTGAATTTCATATAATTTTTCATAGGGGAAGTACTAATATATTTAGCCAAATGTAATATTATGATATAGATAACAATTAAGTAAATATTAATTTTATATGCAATGAGTTTATACACACATTATTAAATATATATGATGATGACGTAGAAAATGATTACAATGCATAGTTGTCACTTCTTTTGAAATCGGCGGGTCTATTGTCATTGAACAAAGCGGTATACACAATGGGTATGACGTAGGTAAGGTTGATATTCATGTATACTTTCTACCGTTATACACAATATATATGCATGTGTGGTGATCAATTTAAGAGTACATTGTTTTATACAATTATTTGAAATCCTGCATGTTCATCATTTGGCCTTAATTTTTCGCGTAATTAGTCACAAAGTTCATATATGCCTCATTTAATAGTTTTTGATAATTCAACATGTTGACTGCTAAAATACCAAGGGAAGTAACTCGAAAATTATTTACATATATATACCAGTATTAACTCCCTTGAACTGACCCTACCCTCAACAAATAGCAAAACTCACAGTACACAATGCACAATGAACAGTACACAGTGAATAATACAAAGTACACATCACATAGTGCACATCAATGAGTACACATTAATGAGTACAAAGTTAACATTGCTTAGTGCATATTGCTGTGTACACATTAATGAGTACATATTTATGTGTACATATGTATGTGTACAAAGTTCACATTACTAAAATGAACTGAACTGAACTGAACTGAACTGAACTGAACTGAACTGAACTGAACTGAACAGAACAGAACTGAACTGAACTGAACTGAACAGAACAGAACAGAACAACAAACACACTGCACAATTAACAGTACACAGTGAATAATACAAAATACTCATCACATAGTGCACATCAATGAGTACACATTAATGAGTACAAAGCTAACATTGCTTAGTGCATATTGCTGTGTACACATTAATGAGTACATATTTATGTGTACATATGTATGTGTACACAGTTCACATTACTAAAATGAACTGAACTGAACTGAACTGAACTGAACTGAACTGGACTTGACTGAACTGAACTGAGCTGAGCTGAGCTGAGCTGAGCTGAGCTGAGCTGAGCTGAACTGAACTGAACTGAACTGAACTGAACTGAACTGAACTGAACTGAACTGAACTGAACTGAACTGTACAGAACAGAACAGAACAGAACAGAACAGAACAGAGCAGAACAGAACAGAATAGAACAACAAATTTACTATATTTTAATAACATTTTAAGGTCTAAGACTGAATTTCATATAATTTTTCATAGGGGAAGTACTAATATATTTAGCCAAATGTAATATTATGATATAGATAACAATTAAGTAAATATTAATTTTATATGCAATGAGTTTATACACACATTATTAAATATATATGATGATGACGTAGAAAATGATTACAATGCATAGTTGTCACTTCTTTTGAAATCGGCGGGTCTATTGTCATTGAACAAAGCGGTATACACAATGGGTATGACGTAGGTAAGGTTGATATTCATGTATACTTTCTACCGTTATACACAATATATATGCATGTGTGGTGATCAATTTAAGAGTACATTGTTTTATACAATTGTTTGAAATCCTGCATGTTCATCATTTGGCCTTAATTTTTCGCGTAATTAGTCACAAAGTTCATATATGCCTCATTTAATAGTTTTTGATAATTCAACATGTTGACTGCTAAAATACCAAGGGAAGTAACTCGAAAATTATTTACATATATATACCAGTATTAACTCCCTTGAACTGACCCTACCCTCAACAAATAGCAAAACTCACAGTACACAATGCACAATGAACAGTACACAGTGAATAATACAAAGTACACATCACATAGTGCACATCAATGAGTACACATTAATGAGTACAAAGTTAACATTGCTTAGTGCATATTGCTGTGTACACATTAATGAGTACATATTTATGTGTACATATGTATGTGTACAAAGTTCACATTACTAAAATGAACTGAACTGAACTGAACTGAACTGAACTGAACTGAACTGAACTGAACTGAACTGAACTGAACAGAACAGAACTGAACTGAACTGAACTGAACAGAACAGAACAGAACAACAAACACACTGCACAATTAACAGTACACAGTGAATAATACAAAATACTCATCACATAGTGCACATCAATGAGTACACATTAATGAGTACAAAGCTAACATTGCTTAGTGCATATTGCTGTGTACACATTAATGAGTACATATTTATGTGTACATATGTATGTGTACACAGTTCACATTACTAAAATGAACTGAACTGAACTGAACTGAACTGAACTGAACTGAACTGGACTTGACTGAACTGAACTGAGCTGAGCTGAGCTGAGCTGAGCTGAGCTGAGCTGAGCTGAGCTGAACTGAACTGAACTGAACTGAACTGAACTGAACTGAACTGAACTGAACTGAACTGAACTGAACTGAACTGAACTGTACAGAACAGAACAGAACAGAACAGAACAGAACAGAGCAGAACAGAACAGAATAGAACAACAAATTTACTATATTTTAATAACATTTTAAGGTCTAAGACTGAATTTCATATAATTTTTCATAGGGGAAGTACTAATATATTTAGCCAAATGTAATATTATGATATAGATAACAATTAAGTAAATATTAATTTTATATGCAATGAGTTTATACACACATTATTAAATATATATGATGATGACGTAGAAAATGATTACAATGCATAGTTGTCACTTCTTTTGAAATCGGCGGGTCTATTGTCATTGAACAAAGCGGTATACACAATGGGTATGACGTAGGTAAGGTTGATATTCATGTATACTTTCTACCGTTATACACAATATATATGCATGTGTGGTGATCAATTTAAGAGTACATTGTTTTATACAATTATTTGAAATCCTGCATGTTCATCATTTGGCCTTAATTTTTCGCGTAATTAGTCACAAAGTTCATATATGCCTCATTTAATAGTTTTTGATAATTCAACATGTTGACTGCTAAAATACCAAGGGAAGTAACTCGAAAATTATTTACATATATATACCAGTATTAACTCCCTTGAACTGACCCTACCCTCAACAAATAGCAAAACTCACAGTACACAATGCACAATGAACAGTACACAGTGAATAATACAAAGTACACATCACATAGTGCACATCAATGAGTACACATTAATGAGTACAAAGTTAACATTGCTTAGTGCATATTGCTGTGTACACATTAATGAGTACATATTTATGTGTACATATGTATGTGTACAAAGTTCACATTACTAAAATGAACTGAACTGAACTGAACTGAACTGAACTGAACTGAACTGAACTGAACAGAACAGAACTGAACTGAACTGAACTGAACAGAACAGAACAGAACAACAAACACACTGCACAATTAACAGTACACAGTGAATAATACAAAATACTCATCACATAGTGCACATCAATGAGTACACATTAATGAGTACAAAGCTAACATTGCTTAGTGCATATTGCTGTGTACACATTAATGAGTACATATTTATGTGTACATATGTATGTGTACACAGTTCACATTACTAAAATGAACTGAACTGAACTGAACTGAACTGAACTGAACTGGACTTGACTGAACTGAACTGAGCTGAGCTGAGCTGAGCTGAGCTGAGCTGAGCTGAGCTGAGCTGAACTGAACTGAACTGAACTGAACTGAACTGAACTGAACTGAACTGAACTGAACTGAACTGAACTGAACTGTACAGAACAGAACAGAACAGAACAGAACAGAACAGAACAGAGCAGAACAGAACAGAATAGAACAACAAATTTACTATATTTTAATAACATTTTAAGGTCTAAGACTGAATTTCATATAATTTTTCATAGGGGAAGTACTAATATATTTAGCCAAATGTAATATTATGATATAGATAACAATTAAGTAAATATTAATTTTATATGCAATGAGTTTATACACACATTATTAAATATATATGATGATGACGTAGAAAATGATTACAATGCATAGTTGTCACTTCTTTTGAAATCGGCGGGTCTATTGTCATTGAACAAAGCGGTATACACAATGGGTATGACGTAGGTAAGGTTGATATTCATGTATACTTTCTACCGTTATACACAATATATATGCATGTGTGGTGATCAATTTAAGAGTACATTGTTTTATACAATTATTTGAAATCCTGCATGTTCATCATTTGGCCTTAATTTTTCGCGTAATTAGTCACAAAGTTCATATATGCCTCATTTAATAGTTTTTGATAATTCAACATGTTGACTGCTAAAATACCAAGGGAAGTAACTCGAAAATTATTTACATATATATACCAGTATTAACTCCCTTGAACTGACCCTACCCTCAACAAATAGCAAAACTCACAGTACACAATGCACAATGAACAGTACACAGTGAATAATACAAAGTACACATCACATAGTGCACATCAATGAGTACACATTAATGAGTACAAAGCTAACATTGCTTAGTGCATATTGCTGTGTACACATTAATGAGTACATATTTATGTGTACATATGTATGTGTACAAAGTTCACATTACTAAAATGAACTGAACTGAACTGAACTGAACTGAACTGAACTGAACTGAACTGAACAGAACAGAACTGAACTGAACTGAACTGAACAGAACAGAACAGAACAACAAACACACTGCACAATTAACAGTACACAGTGAATAATACAAAATACTCATCACATAGTGCACATCAATGAGTACACATTAATGAGTACAAAGCTAACATTGCTTAGTGCATATTGCTGTGTACACATTAATGAGTACATATTTATGTGTACATATGTATGTGTACACAGTTCACATTACTAAAATGAACTGAACTGAACTGAACTGAACTGAACTGAACTGGACTTGACTGAACTGAACTGAGCTGAGCTGAGCTGAGCTGAGCTGAGCTGAGCTGAGCTGAGCTGAACTGAACTGAACTGAACTGAACTGAACTGAACTGAACTGAACTGAACTGAACTGAACTGTACAGAACAGAACAGAACAGAACAGAACAGAACAGAGCAGAACAGAACAGAATAGAACAACAAATTTACTATATTTTAATAACATTTTAAGGTCTAAGACTGAATTTCATATAATTTTTCATAGGGGAAGTACTAATATATTTAGCCAAATGTAATATTATGATATAGATAACAATTAAGTAAATATTAATTTTATATGCAATGAGTTTATACACACATTATTAAATATATATGATGATGACGTAGAAAATGATTACAATGCATAGTTGTCACTTCTTTTGAAATCGGCGGGTCTATTGTCATTGAACAAAGCGGTATACACAATGGGTATGACGTAGGTAAGGTTGATATTCATGTATATATGCATGTGTGGTGATCAATTTAAGAGTACATTGTTTTATACAATTATTTGAAATCCTGCATGTTCATCATTTGGCCTTAATTTTTCGCGTAATTAGTCACAAAGTTCATATATGCCTCATTTAATAGTTTTTGATAATTCAACATGTTGACTGCTAAAATACCAAGGGAAGTAACTCGAAAATTATTTACATATATATACCAGTATTAACTCCCTTGAACTGACCCTACCCTCAACAAATAGCAAAACTCACAGTACACAATGCACAATGAACAGTACACAGTGAATAATACAAAGTACACATCACATAGTGCACATCAATGAGTACACATTAATGAGTACAAAGTTAACATTGCTTAGTGCATATTGCTGTGTACACATTAATGAGTACATATTTATGTGTACATATGTATGTGTACAAAGTTCACATTACTAAAATGAACTGAACTGAACTGAACTGAACTGAACTGAACTGAACTGAACAGAACTGAACTGAACTGAACTGAACAGAACAGAACAGAACAACAAACACACTGCACAATTAACAGTACACAGTGAATAATACAAAATACTCATCACATAGTGCACATCAATGAGTACACATTAATGAGTACAAAGCTAACATTGCTTAGTGCATATTGCTGTGTACACATTAATGAGTACATATTTATGTGTACATATGTATGTGTACACAGTTCACATTACTAAAATGAACTGAACTGAACTGAACTGAACTGAACTGAACTGGACTTGACTGAACTGAACTGAGCTGAGCTGAGCTGAGCTGAGCTGAGCTGAGCTGAGCTGAGCTGAACTGAACTGAACTGAACTGAACTGAACTGAACTGAACTGAACTGAACTGAACTGAACTGAACTGAACTGAACTGAACTGAACTGTACAGAACAGAACAGAACAGAACAGAACAGAACAGAGCAGAGCAGAACAGAACAGAATAGAACAACAAATTTACTATATTTTAATAACATTTTAAGGTCTAAGACTGAATTTCATATAATTTTTCATAGGGGAAGTACTAATATATTTAGCCAAATGTAATATTATGATATAGATAACAATTAAGTAAATATTAATTTTATATGCAATGAGTTTATACACACATTATTAAATATATATGATGATGACGTAGAAAATGATTACAATGCATAGTTGTCACTTCTTTTGAAATCGGCGGGTCTATTGTCATTGAACAAAGCGGTATACACAATGGGTATGACGTAGGTAAGGTTGATATTCATGTATACTTTCTACCGTTATACACAATATATATGCATGTGTGGTGATCAATTTAAGAGTACATTGTTTTATACAATTATTTGAAATCCTGCATGTTCATCATTTGGCCTTAATTTTTCGCGTAATTAGTCACAAAGTTCATATATGCCTCATTTAATAGTTTTTGATAATTCAACATGTTGACTGCTAAAATACCAAGGGAAGTAACTCGAAAATTATTTACATATATATACCAGTATTAACTCCCTTGAACTGACCCTACCCTCAACAAATAGCAAAACTCACAGTACACAATGCACAATGAACAGTACACAGTGAATAATACAAAGTACACATCACATAGTGCACATCAATGAGTACACATTAATGAGTACAAAGCTAACATTGCTTAGTGCATATTGCTGTGTACACATTAATGAGTACATATTTATGTGTACATATGTATGTGTACAAAGTTCACATTACTAAAATGAACTGAACTGAACTGAACTGAACTGAACTGAACTGAACTGAACTGAACTGAACAGAACAGAACTGAACTGAACTGAACTGAACAGAACAGAACAGAACAACAAACACACTGCACAATTAACAGTACACAGTGAATAATACAAAATACTCATCACATAGTGCACATCAATGAGTACACATTAATGAGTACAAAGCTAACATTGCTTAGTGCATATTGCTGTGTACACATTAATGAGTACATATTTATGTGTACATATGTATGTGTACACAGTTCACATTACTAAAATGAACTGAACTGAACTGAACTGAACTGAACTGAACTGGACTTGACTGAACTGAACTGAGCTGAGCTGAGCTGAGCTGAGCTGAGCTGAGCTGAGCTGAGCTGAACTGAACTGAACTGAACTGAACTGAACTGAACTGAACTGAACTGAACTGAACTGAACTGAACTGAACTGAACTGTACAGAACAGAACAGAACAGAACAGAACAGAGCAGAACAGAACAGAACAGAATAGAACAACAAATTTACTATATTTTAATAACATTTTAAGGTCTAAGACTGAATTTCATATAATTTTTCATAGGGGAAGTACTAATATATTTAGCCAAATGTAATATTATGATATAGATAACAATTAAGTAAATATTAATTTTATATGCAATGAGTTTATACACACATTATTAAATATATATGATGATGACGTAGAAAATGATTACAATGCATAGTTGTCACTTCTTTTGAAATCGGCGGGTCTATTGTCATTGAACAAAGCGGTATACACAATGGGTATGACGTAGGTAAGGTTGATATTCATGTATACTTTCTACCGTTATACACAATATATATGCATGTGTGGTGATCAATTTAAGAGTACATTGTTTTATACAATTATTTGAAATCCTGCATGTTCATCATTTGGCCTTAATTTTTCGCGTAATTAGTCACAAAGTTCATATATGCCTCATTTAATAGTTTTTGATAATTCAACATGTTGACTGCTAAAATACCAAGGGAAGTAACTCGAAAATTATTTACATATATATACCAGTATTAACTCCCTTGAACTGACCCTACCCTCAACAAATAGCAAAACTCACAGTACACAATGCACAATGAACAGTACACAGTGAATAATACAAAGTACACATCACATAGTGCACATCAATGAGTACACATTAATGAGTACAAAGTTAACATTGCTTAGTGCATATTGCTGTGTACACATTAATGAGTACATATTTATGTGTACATATGTATGTGTACAAAGTTCACATTACTAAAATGAACTGAACTGAACTGAACTGAACTGAACTGAACTGAACTGAACTGAACAGAACAGAACTGAACTGAACTGAACTGAACAGAACAGAACAGAACAACAAACACACTGCACAATTAACAGTACACAGTGAATAATACAAAATACTCATCACATAGTGCACATCAATGAGTACACATTAATGAGTACAAAGCTAACATTGCTTAGTGCATATTGCTGTGTACACATTAATGAGTACATATTTATGTGTACATATGTATGTGTACACAGTTCACATTACTAAAATGAACTGAACTGAACTGAACTGAACTGAACTGAACTGGACTTGACTGAACTGAACTGAGCTGAGCTGAGCTGAGCTGAGCTGAGCTGAGCTGAGCTGAACTGAACTGAACTGAACTGAACTGAACTGAACTGAACTGAACTGAACTGAACTGAACTGAACTGAACTGAACTGAACTGAACTGTACAGAACAGAACAGAACAGAACAGAACAGAACAGAGCAGAGCAGAACAGAACAGAATAGAACAACAAATTTACTATATTTTAATAACATTTTAAGGTCTAAGACTGAATTTCATATAATTTTTCATAGGGGAAGTACTAATATATTTAGCCAAATGTAATATTATGATATAGATAACAATTAAGTAAATATTAATTTTATATGCAATGAGTTTATACACACATTATTAAATATATATGATGATGACGTAGAAAATGATTACAATGCATAGTTGTCACTTCTTTTGAAATCGGCGGGTCTATTGTCATTGAACAAAGCGGTATACACAATGGGTATGACGTAGGTAAGGTTGATATTCATGTATACTTTCTACCGTTATACACAATATATATGCATGTGTGGTGATCAATTTAAGAGTACATTGTTTTATACAATTATTTGAAATCCTGCATGTTCATCATTTGGCCTTAATTTTTCGCGTAATTAGTCACAAAGTTCATATATGCCTCATTTAATAGTTTTTGATAATTCAACATGTTGACTGCTAAAATACCAAGGGAAGTAACTCGAAAATTATTTACATATATATACCAGTATTAACTCCCTTGAACTGACCCTACCCTCAACAAATAGCAAAACTCACAGTACACAATGCACAATGAACAGTACACAGTGAATAATACAAAGTACACATCACATAGTGCACATCAATGAGTACACATTAATGAGTACAAAGCTAACATTGCTTAGTGCATATTGCTGTGTACACATTAATGAGTACATATTTATGTGTACATATGTATGTGTACAAAGTTCACATTACTAAAATGAACTGAACTGAACTGAACTGAACTGAACTGAACTGAACTGAACTGAACAGAACAGAACTGAACTGAACTGAACTGAACAGAACAGAACAGAACAACAAACACACTGCACAATTAACAGTACACAGTGAATAATACAAAATACTCATCACATAGTGCACATCAATGAGTACACATTAATGAGTACAAAGCTAACATTGCTTAGTGCATATTGCTGTGTACACATTAATGAGTACATATTTATGTGTACATATGTATGTGTACACAGTTCACATTACTAAAATGAACTGAACTGAACTGAACTGAACTGAACTGAACTGGACTTGACTGAACTGAACTGAGCTGAGCTGAGCTGAGCTGAGCTGAGCTGAGCTGAGCTGAGCTGAACTGAACTGAACTGAACTGAACTGAACTGAACTGAACTGAACTGAACTGAACTGAACTGAACTGAACTGAACTGAACTGTACAGAACAGAACAGAACAGAACAGAACAGAACAGAGCAGAACAGAACAGAATAGAACAACAAATTTACTATATTTTAATAACATTTTAAGGTCTAAGACTGAATTTCATATAATTTTTCATAGGGGAAGTACTAATATATTTAGCCAAATGTAATATTATGATATAGATAACAATTAAGTAAATATTAATTTTATATGCAATGAGTTTATACACACATTATTAAATATATATGATGATGACGTAGAAAATGATTACAATGCATAGTTGTCACTTCTTTTGAAATCGGCGGGTCTATTGTCATTGAACAAAGCGGTATACACAATGGGTATGACGTAGGTAAGGTTGATATTCATGTATACTTTCTACCGTTATACACAATATATATGCATGTGTGGTGATCAATTTAAGAGTACATTGTTTTATACAATTATTTGAAATCCTGCATGTTCATCATTTGGCCTTAATTTTTCGCGTAATTAGTCACAAAGTTCATATATGCCTCATTTAATAGTTTTTGATAATTCAACATGTTGACTGCTAAAATACCAAGGGAAGTAACTCGAAAATTATTTACATATATATACCAGTATTAACTCCCTTGAACTGACCCTACCCTCAACAAATAGCAAAACTCACAGTACACAATGCACAATGAACAGTACACAGTGAATAATACAAAGTACACATCACATAGTGCACATCAATGAGTACACATTAATGAGTACAAAGTTAACATTGCTTAGTGCATATTGCTGTGTACACATTAATGAGTACATATTTATGTGTACATATGTATGTGTACAAAGTTCACATTACTAAAATGAACTGAACTGAACTGAACTGAACTGAACTGAACTGAACTGAACTGAACAGAACAGAACTGAACTGAACTGAACTGAACAGAACAGAACAGAACAACAAACACACTGCACAATTAACAGTACACAGTGAATAATACAAAATACTCATCACATAGTGCACATCAATGAGTACACATTAATGAGTACAAAGCTAACATTGCTTAGTGCATATTGCTGTGTACACATTAATGAGTACATATTTATGTGTACATATGTATGTGTACACAGTTCACATTACTAAAATGAACTGAACTGAACTGAACTGAACTGAACTGAACTGGACTTGACTGAACTGAACTGAGCTGAGCTGAGCTGAGCTGAGCTGAGCTGAGCTGAGCTGAACTGAACTGAACTGAACTGAACTGAACTGAACTGAACTGAACTGAACTGAACTGAACTGAACTGAACTGAACTGAACTGAACTGAACTGTACAGAACAGAACAGAACAGAACAGAACAGAACAGAACAGAGCAGAGCAGAACAGAACAGAATAGAACAACAAATTTACTATATTTTAATAACATTTTAAGGTCTAAGACTGAATTTCATATAATTTTTCATAGGGGAAGTACTAATATATTTAGCCAAATGTAATATTATGATATAGATAACAATTAAGTAAATATTAATTTTATATGCAATGAGTTTATACACACATTATTAAATATATATGATGATGACGTAGAAAATGATTACAATGCATAGTTGTCACTTCTTTTGAAATCGGCGGGTCTATTGTCATTGAACAAAGCGGTATACACAATGGGTATGACGTAGGTAAGGTTGATATTCATGTATACTTTCTACCGTTATACACAATATATATGCATGTGTGGTGATCAATTTAAGAGTACATTGTTTTATACAATTATTTGAAATCCTGCATGTTCATCATTTGGCCTTAATTTTTCGCGTAATTAGTCACAAAGTTCATATATGCCTCATTTAATAGTTTTTGATAATTCAACATGTTGACTGCTAAAATACCAAGGGAAGTAACTCGAAAATTATTTACATATATATACCAGTATTAACTCCCTTGAACTGACCCTACCCTCAACAAATAGCAAAACTCACAGTACACAATGCACAATGAACAGTACACAGTGAATAATACAAAGTACACATCACATAGTGCACATCAATGAGTACACATTAATGAGTACAAAGCTAACATTGCTTAGTGCATATTGCTGTGTACACATTAATGAGTACATATTTATGTGTACATATGTATGTGTACAAAGTTCACATTACTAAAATGAACTGAACTGAACTGAACTGAACTGAACTGAACTGAACTGAACTGAACAGAACAGAACTGAACTGAACTGAACTGAACAGAACAGAACAGAACAACAAACACACTGCACAATTAACAGTACACAGTGAATAATACAAAATACTCATCACATAGTGCACATCAATGAGTACACATTAATGAGTACAAAGCTAACATTGCTTAGTGCATATTGCTGTGTACACATTAATGAGTACATATTTATGTGTACATATGTATGTGTACACAGTTCACATTACTAAAATGAACTGAACTGAACTGAACTGAACTGAACTGAACTGGACTTGACTGAACTGAACTGAGCTGAGCTGAGCTGAGCTGAGCTGAGCTGAGCTGAGCTGAGCTGAGCTGAACTGAACTGAACTGAACTGAACTGAACTGAACTGAACTGAACTGAACTGAACTGAACTGAACTGAACTGAACTGAACTGTACAGAACAGAACAGAACAGAACAGAACAGAACAGAGCAGAACAGAACAGAATAGAACAACAAATTTACTATATTTTAATAACATTTTAAGGTCTAAGACTGAATTTCATATAATTTTTCATAGGGGAAGTACTAATATATTTAGCCAAATGTAATATTATGATATAGATAACAATTAAGTAAATATTAATTTTATATGCAATGAGTTTATACACACATTATTAAATATATATGATGATGACGTAGAAAATGATTACAATGCATAGTTGTCACTTCTTTTGAAATCGGCGGGTCTATTGTCATTGAACAAAGCGGTATACACAATGGGTATGACGTAGGTAAGGTTGATATTCATGTATACTTTCTACCGTTATACACAATATATATGCATGTGTGGTGATCAATTTAAGAGTACATTGTTTTATACAATTATTTGAAATCCTGCATGTTCATCATTTGGCCTTAATTTTTCGCGTAATTAGTCACAAAGTTCATATATGCCTCATTTAATAGTTTTTGATAATTCAACATGTTGACTGCTAAAATACCAAGGGAAGTAACTCGAAAATTATTTACATATATATACCAGTATTAACTCCCTTGAACTGACCCTACCCTCAACAAATAGCAAAACTCACAGTACACAATGCACAATGAACAGTACACAGTGAATAATACAAAGTACACATCACATAGTGCACATCAATGAGTACACATTAATGAGTACAAAGTTAACATTGCTTAGTGCATATTGCTGTGTACACATTAATGAGTACATATTTATGTGTACATATGTATGTGTACAAAGTTCACATTACTAAAATGAACTGAACTGAACTGAACTGAACTGAACTGAACTGAACTGAACTGAACAGAACAGAACTGAACTGAACTGAACTGAACAGAACAGAACAGAACAACAAACACACTGCACAATTAACAGTACACAGTGAATAATACAAAATACTCATCACATAGTGCACATCAATGAGTACACATTAATGAGTACAAAGCTAACATTGCTTAGTGCATATTGCTGTGTACACATTAATGAGTACATATTTATGTGTACATATGTATGTGTACACAGTTCACATTACTAAAATGAACTGAACTGAACTGAACTGAACTGAACTGAACTGAACTGGACTTGACTGAACTGAACTGAGCTGAGCTGAGCTGAGCTGAGCTGAGCTGAGCTGAGCTGAACTGAACTGAACTGAACTGAACTGAACTGAACTGAACTGAACTGAACTGAACTGAACTGAACTGAACTGAACTGTACAGAACAGAACAGAACAGAACAGAACAGAACAGAGCAGAGCAGAACAGAACAGAATAGAACAACAAATTTACTATATTTTAATAACATTTTAAGGTCTAAGACTGAATTTCATATAATTTTTCATAGGGGAAGTACTAATATATTTAGCCAAATGTAATATTATGATATAGATAACAATTAAGTAAATATTAATTTTATATGCAATGAGTTTATACACACATTATTAAATATATATGATGATGACGTAGAAAATGATTACAATGCATAGTTGTCACTTCTTTTGAAATCGGCGGGTCTATTGTCATTGAACAAAGCGGTATACACAATGGGTATGACGTAGGTAAGGTTGATATTCATGTATACTTTCTACCGTTATACACAATATATATGCATGTGTGGTGATCAATTTAAGAGTACATTGTTTTATACAATTATTTGAAATCCTGCATGTTCATCATTTGGCCTTAATTTTTCGCGTAATTAGTCACAAAGTTCATATATGCCTCATTTAATAGTTTTTGATAATTCAACATGTTGACTGCTAAAATACCAAGGGAAGTAACTCGAAAATTATTTACATATATATACCAGTATTAACTCCCTTGAACTGACCCTACCCTCAACAAATAGCAAAACTCACAGTACACAATGCACAATGAACAGTACACAGTGAATAATACAAAGTACACATCACATAGTGCACATCAATGAGTACACATTAATGAGTACAAAGCTAACATTGCTTAGTGCATATTGCTGTGTACACATTAATGAGTACATATTTATGTGTACATATGTATGTGTACAAAGTTCACATTACTAAAATGAACTGAACTGAACTGAACTGAACTGAACTGAACTGAACTGAACAGAACAGAACTGAACTGAACTGAACTGAACAGAACAGAACAGAACAACAAACACACTGCACAATTAACAGTACACAGTGAATAATACAAAATACTCATCACATAGTGCACATCAATGAGTACACATTAATGAGTACAAAGCTAACATTGCTTAGTGCATATTGCTGTGTACACATTAATGAGTACATATTTATGTGTACATATGTATGTGTACACAGTTCACATTACTAAAATGAACTGAACTGAACTGAACTGAACTGAACTGAACTGGACTTGACTGAACTGAACTGAGCTGAGCTGAGCTGAGCTGAGCTGAGCTGAGCTGAGCTGAGCTGAGCTGAACTGAACTGAACTGAACTGAACTGAACTGAACTGAACTGAACTGAACTGAACTGAACTGAACTGAACTGAACTGTACAGAACAGAACAGAACAGAACAGAACAGAACAGAGCAGAACAGAACAGAATAGAACAACAAATTTACTATATTTTAATAACATTTTAAGGTCTAAGACTGAATTTCATATAATTTTTCATAGGGGAAGTACTAATATATTTAGCCAAATGTAATATTATGATATAGATAACAATTAAGTAAATATTAATTTTATATGCAATGAGTTTATACACACATTATTAAATATATATGATGATGACGTAGAAAATGATTACAATGCATAGTTGTCACTTCTTTTGAAATCGGCGGGTCTATTGTCATTGAACAAAGCGGTATACACAATGGGTATGACGTAGGTAAGGTTGATATTCATGTATACTTTCTACCGTTATACACAATATATATGCATGTGTGGTGATCAATTTAAGAGTACATTGTTTTATACAATTATTTGAAATCCTGCATGTTCATCATTTGGCCTTAATTTTTCGCGTAATTAGTCACAAAGTTCATATATGCCTCATTTAATAGTTTTTGATAATTCAACATGTTGACTGCTAAAATACCAAGGGAAGTAACTCGAAAATTATTTACATATATATACCAGTATTAACTCCCTTGAACTGACCCTACCCTCAACAAATAGCAAAACTCACAGTACACAATGCACAATGAACAGTACACAGTGAATAATACAAAGTACACATCACATAGTGCACATCAATGAGTACACATTAATGAGTACAAAGTTAACATTGCTTAGTGCATATTGCTGTGTACACATTAATGAGTACATATTTATGTGTACATATGTATGTGTACAAAGTTCACATTACTAAAATGAACTGAACTGAACTGAACTGAACTGAACTGAACTGAACTGAACTGAACAGAACAGAACTGAACTGAACTGAACTGAACAGAACAGAACAGAACAACAAACACACTGCACAATTAACAGTACACAGTGAATAATACAAAATACTCATCACATAGTGCACATCAATGAGTACACATTAATGAGTACAAAGCTAACATTGCTTAGTGCATATTGCTGTGTACACATTAATGAGTACATATTTATGTGTACATATGTATGTGTACACAGTTCACATTACTAAAATGAACTGAACTGAACTGAACTGAACTGAACTGAACTGGACTTGACTGAACTGAACTGAGCTGAGCTGAGCTGAGCTGAGCTGAGCTGAGCTGAGCTGAGCTGAGCTGAACTGAACTGAACTGAACTGAACTGAACTGAACTGAACTGAACTGAACTGAACTGAACTGAACTGTACAGAACAGAACAGAACAGAACAGAACAGAACAGAGCAGAACAGAACAGAATAGAACAACAAATTTACTATATTTTAATAACATTTTAAGGTCTAAGACTGAATTTCATATAATTTTTCATAGGGGAAGTACTAATATATTTAGCCAAATGTAATATTATGATATAGATAACAATTAAGTAAATATTAATTTTATATGCAATGAGTTTATACACACATTATTAAATATATATGATGATGACGTAGAAAATGATTACAATGCATAGTTGTCACTTCTTTTGAAATCGGCGGGTCTATTGTCATTGAACAAAGCGGTATACACAATGGGTATGACGTAGGTAAGGTTGATATTCATGTATACTTTCTACCGTTATACACAATATATATGCATGTGTGGTGATCAATTTAAGAGTACATTGTTTTATACAATTATTTGAAATCCTGCATGTTCATCATTTGGCCTTAATTTTTCGCGTAATTAGTCACAAAGTTCATATATGCCTCATTTAATAGTTTTTGATAATTCAACATGTTGACTGCTAAAATACCAAGGGAAGTAACTCGAAAATTATTTACATATATATACCAGTATTAACTCCCTTGAACTGACCCTACCCTCAACAAATAGCAAAACTCACAGTACACAATGCACAATGAACAGTACACAGTGAATAATACAAAGTACACATCACATAGTGCACATCAATGAGTACACATTAATGAGTACAAAGTTAACATTGCTTAGTGCATATTGCTGTGTACACATTAATGAGTACATATTTATGTGTACATATGTATGTGTACAAAGTTCACATTACTAAAATGAACTGAACTGAACTGAACTGAACTGAACTGAACTGAACTGAACAGAACAGAACTGAACTGAACTGAACTGAACAGAACAGAACAGAACAACAAACACACTGCACAATTAACAGTACACAGTGAATAATACAAAATACTCATCACATAGTGCACATCAATGAGTACACATTAATGAGTACAAAGCTAACATTGCTTAGTGCATATTGCTGTGTACACATTAATGAGTACATATTTATGTGTACATATGTATGTGTACACAGTTCACATTACTAAAATGAACTGAACTGAACTGAACTGAACTGAACTGAACTGGACTTGACTGAACTGAACTGAGCTGAGCTGAGCTGAGCTGAGCTGAGCTGAGCTGAGCTGAACTGAACTGAACTGAACTGAACTGAACTGAACTGAACTGAACTGAACTGAACTGAACTGAACTGAACTGAACTGAACTGAACTGAACTGAACTGAACTGTACAGAACAGAACAGAACAGAACAGAACAGAGCAGAGCAGAACAGAACAGAATAGAACAACAAATTTACTATATTTTAATAACATTTTAAGGTCTAAGACTGAATTTCATATAATTTTTCATAGGGGAAGTACTAATATATTTAGCCAAATGTAATATTATGATATAGATAACAATTAAGTAAATATTAATTTTATATGCAATGAGTTTATACACACATTATTAAATATATATGATGATGACGTAGAAAATGATTACAATGCATAGTTGTCACTTCTTTTGAAATCGGCGGGTCTATTGTCATTGAACAAAGCGGTATACACAATGGGTATGACGTAGGTAAGGTTGATATTCATGTATACTTTCTACCGTTATACACAATATATATGCATGTGTGGTGATCAATTTAAGAGTACATTGTTTTATACAATTATTTGAAATCCTGCATGTTCATCATTTGGCCTTAATTTTTCGCGTAATTAGTCACAAAGTTCATATATGCCTCATTTAATAGTTTTTGATAATTCAACATGTTGACTGCTAAAATACCAAGGGAAGTAACTCGAAAATTATTTACATATATATACCAGTATTAACTCCCTTGAACTGACCCTACCCTCAACAAATAGCAAAACTCACAGTACACAATGCACAATGAACAGTACACAGTGAATAATACAAAGTACACATCACATAGTGCACATCAATGAGTACACATTAATGAGTACAAAGCTAACATTGCTTAGTGCATATTGCTGTGTACACATTAATGAGTACATATTTATGTGTACATATGTATGTGTACAAAGTTCACATTACTAAAATGAACTGAACTGAACTGAACTGAACTGAACTGAACTGAACTGAACTGAACAGAACAGAACTGAACTGAACTGAACTGAACAGAACAG
The DNA here is from genome assembly GCA_963678985.1 of Spisula subtruncata. Taxonomy (NCBI): domain Eukaryota; kingdom Metazoa; phylum Mollusca; class Bivalvia; order Venerida; family Mactridae; genus Spisula; species Spisula subtruncata. Next base: position 21,570,078 of record OY787664.1, on the reverse strand, counting down.
AACAGAACAACAAACACACTGCACAATTAACAGTACACAGTGAATAATACAAAATACTCATCACATAGTGCACATCAATGAGTACACATTAATGAGTACAAAGCTAACATTGCTTAGTGCATATTGCTGTGTACACATTAATGAGTACATATTTATGTGTACATATGTATGTGTACACAGTTCACATTACTAAAATGAACTGAACTGAACTGAACTGAACTGAACTGAACTGGACTTGACTGAACTGAACTGAGCTGAGCTGAGCTGAGCTGAGCTGAGCTGAGCTGAGCTGAGCTGAGCTGAACTGAACTGAACTGAACTGAACTGAACTGAACTGAACTGAACTGAACTGAACTGAACTGAACTGTACAGAACAGAACAGAACAGAACAGAACAGAACAGAGCAGAACAGAACAGAATAGAACAACAAATTTACTATATTTTAATAACATTTTAAGGTCTAAGACTGAATTTCATATAATTTTTCATAGGGGAAGTACTAATATATTTAGCCAAATGTAATATTATGATATAGATAACAATTAAGTAAATATTAATTTTATATGCAATGAGTTTATACACACATTATTAAATATATATGATGATGACGTAGAAAATGATTACAATGCATAGTTGTCACTTCTTTTGAAATCGGCGGGTCTATTGTCATTGAACAAAGCGGTATACACAATGGGTATGACGTAGGTAAGGTTGATATTCATGTATACTTTCTACCGTTATACACAATATATATGCATGTGTGGTGATCAATTTAAGAGTACATTGTTTTATACAATTATTTGAAATCCTGCATGTTCATCATTTGGCCTTAATTTTTCGCGTAATTAGTCACAAAGTTCATATATGCCTCATTTAATAGTTTTTGATAATTCAACATGTTGACTGCTAAAATACCAAGGGAAGTAACTCGAAAATTATTTACATATATATACCAGTATTAACTCCCTTGAACTGACCCTACCCTCAACAAATAGCAAAACTCACAGTACACAATGCACAATGAACAGTACACAGTGAATAATACAAAGTACACATCACATAGTGCACATCAATGAGTACACATTAATGAGTACAAAGTTAACATTGCTTAGTGCATATTGCTGTGTACACATTAATGAGTACATATTTATGTGTACATATGTATGTGTACAAAGTTCACATTACTAAAATGAACTGAACTGAACTGAACTGAACTGAACTGAACTGAACTGAACTGAACTGAACAGAACAGAACTGAACTGAACTGAACTGAACAGAACAGAACAGAACAACAAACACACTGCACAATTAACAGTACACAGTGAATAATACAAAATACTCATCACATAGTGCACATCAATGAGTACACATTAATGAGTACAAAGCTAACATTGCTTAGTGCATATTGCTGTGTACACATTAATGAGTACATATTTATGTGTACATATGTATGTGTACACAGTTCACATTACTAAAATGAACTGAACTGAACTGAACTGAACTGAACTGAACTGAACTGGACTTGACTGAACTGAACTGAGCTGAGCTGAGCTGAGCTGAGCTGAGCTGAGCTGAGCTGAGCTGAACTGAACTGAACTGAACTGAACTGAACTGAACTGAACTGAACTGAACTGAACTGAACTGAACTGAACTGTACAGAACAGAACAGAACAGAACAGAACAGAACAGAGCAGAGCAGAACAGAACAGAATAGAACAACAAATTTACTATATTTTAATAACATTTTAAGGTCTAAGACTGAATTTCATATAATTTTTCATAGGGGAAGTACTAATATATTTAGCCAAATGTAATATTATGATATAGATAACAATTAAGTAAATATTAATTTTATATGCAATGAGTTTATACACACATTATTAAATATATATGATGATGACGTAGAAAATGATTACAATGCATAGTTGTCACTTCTTTTGAAATCGGCGGGTCTATTGTCATTGAACAAAGCGGTATACACAATGGGTATGACGTAGGTAAGGTTGATATTCATGTATACTTTCTACCGTTATACACAATATATATGCATGTGTGGTGATCAATTTAAGAGTACATTGTTTTATACAATTATTTGAAATCCTGCATGTTCATCATTTGGCCTTAATTTTTCGCGTAATTAGTCACAAAGTTCATATATGCCTCATTTAATAGTTTTTGATAATTCAACATGTTGACTGCTAAAATACCAAGGGAAGTAACTCGAAAATTATTTACATATATATACCAGTATTAACTCCCTTGAACTGACCCTACCCTCAACAAATAGCAAAACTCACAGTACACAATGCACAATGAACAGTACACAGTGAATAATACAAAGTACACATCACATAGTGCACATCAATGAGTACACATTAATGAGTACAAAGCTAACATTGCTTAGTGCATATTGCTGTGTACACATTAATGAGTACATATTTATGTGTACATATGTATGTGTACAAAGTTCACATTACTAAAATGAACTGAACTGAACTGAACTGAACTGAACTGAACTGAACTGAACTGAACAGAACAGAACTGAACTGAACTGAACTGAACAGAACAGAACAGAACAACAAACACACTGCACAATTAACAGTACACAGTGAATAATACAAAATACTCATCACATAGTGCACATCAATGAGTACACATTAATGAGTACAAAGCTAACATTGCTTAGTGCATATTGCTGTGTACACATTAATGAGTACATATTTATGTGTACATATGTATGTGTACACAGTTCACATTACTAAAATGAACTGAACTGAACTGAACTGAACTGAACTGAACTGGACTTGACTGAACTGAACTGAGCTGAGCTGAGCTGAGCTGAGCTGAGCTGAGCTGAGCTGAGCTGAACTGAACTGAACTGAACTGAACTGAACTGAACTGAACTGAACTGAACTGAACTGAACTGAACTGAACTGAACTGAACTGTACAGAACAGAACAGAACAGAACAGAACAGAACAGAGCAGAACAGAACAGAATAGAACAACAAATTTACTATATTTTAATAACATTTTAAGGTCTAAGACTGAATTTCATATAATTTTTCATAGGGGAAGTACTAATATATTTAGCCAAATGTAATATTATGATATAGATAACAATTAAGTAAATATTAATTTTATATGCAATGAGTTTATACACACATTATTAAATATATATGATGATGACGTAGAAAATGATTACAATGCATAGTTGTCACTTCTTTTGAAATCGGCGGGTCTATTGTCATTGAACAAAGCGGTATACACAATGGGTATGACGTAGGTAAGGTTGATATTCATGTATACTTTCTACCGTTATACACAATATATATGCATGTGTGGTGATCAATTTAAGAGTACATTGTTTTATACAATTATTTGAAATCCTGCATGTTCATCATTTGGCCTTAATTTTTCGCGTAATTAGTCACAAAGTTCATATATGCCTCATTTAATAGTTTTTGATAATTCAACATGTTGACTGCTAAAATACCAAGGGAAGTAACTCGAAAATTATTTACATATATATACCAGTATTAACTCCCTTGAACTGACCCTACCCTCAACAAATAGCAAAACTCACAGTACACAATGCACAATGAACAGTACACAGTGAATAATACAAAGTACACATCACATAGTGCACATCAATGAGTACACATTAATGAGTACAAAGTTAACATTGCTTAGTGCATATTGCTGTGTACACATTAATGAGTACATATTTATGTGTACATATGTATGTGTACAAAGTTCACATTACTAAAATGAACTGAACTGAACTGAACTGAACTGAACTGAACTGAACTGAACTGAACAGAACAGAACTGAACTGAACTGAACTGAACAGAACAGAACAGAACAACAAACACACTGCACAATTAACAGTACACAGTGAATAATACAAAATACTCATCACATAGTGCACATCAATGAGTACACATTAATGAGTACAAAGCTAACATTGCTTAGTGCATATTGCTGTGTACACATTAATGAGTACATATTTATGTGTACATATGTATGTGTACACAGTTCACATTACTAAAATGAACTGAACTGAACTGAACTGAACTGAACTGAACTGGACTTGACTGAACTGAACTGAGCTGAGCTGAGCTGAGCTGAGCTGAGCTGAGCTGAACTGAACTGAACTGAACTGAACTGAACTGAACTGAACTGAACTGAACTGAACTGAACTGAACTGAACTGAACTGAACTGTACAGAACAGAACAGAACAGAACAGAACAGAACAGAACAGAGCAGAACAGAACAGAATAGAACAACAAATTTACTATATTTTAATAACATTTTAAGGTCTAAGACTGAATTTCATATAATTTTTCATAGGGGAAGTACTAATATATTTAGCCAAATGTAATATTATGATATAGATAACAATTAAGTAAATATTAATTTTATATGCAATGAGTTTATACACACATTATTAAATATATATGATGATGACGTAGAAAATGATTACAATGCATAGTTGTCACTTCTTTTGAAATCGGCGGGTCTATTGTCATTGAACAAAGCGGTATACACAATGGGTATGACGTAGGTAAGGTTGATATTCATGTATACTTTCTACCGTTATACACAATATATATGCATGTGTGGTGATCAATTTAAGAGTACATTGTTTTATACAATTATTTGAAATCCTGCATGTTCATCATTTGGCCTTAATTTTTCGCGTAATTAGTCACAAAGTTCATATATGCCTCATTTAATAGTTTTTGATAATTCAACATGTTGACTGCTAAAATACCAAGGGAAGTAACTCGAAAATTATTTACATATATATACCAGTATTAACTCCCTTGAACTGACCCTACCCTCAACAAATAGCAAAACTCACAGTACACAATGCACAATGAACAGTACACAGTGAATAATACAAAGTACACATCACATAGTGCACATCAATGAGTACACATTAATGAGTACAAAGCTAACATTGCTTAGTGCATATTGCTGTGTACACATTAATGAGTACATATTTATGTGTACATATGTATGTGTACAAAGTTCACATTACTAAAATGAACTGAACTGAACTGAACTGAACTGAACTGAACTGAACTGAACTGAACAGAACAGAACTGAACTGAACTGAACTGAACAGAACAGAACAGAACAACAAACACACTGCACAATTAACAGTACACAGTGAATAATACAAAATACTCATCACATAGTGCACATCAATGAGTACACATTAATGAGTACAAAGCTAACATTGCTTAGTGCATATTGCTGTGTACACATTAATGAGTACATATTTATGTGTACATATGTATGTGTACACAGTTCACATTACTAAAATGAACTGAACTGAACTGAACTGAACTGAACTGAACTGGACTTGACTGAACTGAACTGAGCTGAGCTGAGCTGAGCTGAGCTGAGCTGAGCTGAGCTGAGCTGAGCTGAACTGAACTGAACTGAACTGAACTGAACTGAACTGAACTGAACTGAACTGAACTGAACTGAACTGAACTGAACTGAACTGTACAGAACAGAACAGAACAGAACAGAACAGAACAGAGCAGAACAGAACAGAATAGAACAACAAATTTACTATATTTTAATAACATTTTAAGGTCTAAGACTGAATTTCATATAATTTTTCATAGGGGAAGTACTAATATATTTAGCCAAATGTAATATTATGATATAGATAACAATTAAGTAAATATTAATTTTATATGCAATGAGTTTATACACACATTATTAAATATATATGATGATGACGTAGAAAATGATTACAATGCATAGTTGTCACTTCTTTTGAAATCGGCGGGTCTATTGTCATTGAACAAAGCGGTATACACAATGGGTATGACGTAGGTAAGGTTGATATTCATGTATACTTTCTACCGTTATACACAATATATATGCATGTGTGGTGATCAATTTAAGAGTACATTGTTTTATACAATTATTTGAAATCCTGCATGTTCATCATTTGGCCTTAATTTTTCGCGTAATTAGTCACAAAGTTCATATATGCCTCATTTAATAGTTTTTGATAATTCAACATGTTGACTGCTAAAATACCAAGGGAAGTAACTCGAAAATTATTTACATATATATACCAGTATTAACTCCCTTGAACTGACCCTACCCTCAACAAATAGCAAAACTCACAGTACACAATGCACAATGAACAGTACACAGTGAATAATACAAAGTACACATCACATAGTGCACATCAATGAGTACACATTAATGAGTACAAAGTTAACATTGCTTAGTGCATATTGCTGTGTACACATTAATGAGTACATATTTATGTGTACATATGTATGTGTACAAAGTTCACATTACTAAAATGAACTGAACTGAACTGAACTGAACTGAACTGAACTGAACTGAACTGAACTGAACAGAACAGAACTGAACTGAACTGAACTGAACAGAACAGAACAGAACAACAAACACACTGCACAATTAACAGTACACAGTGAATAATACAAAATACTCATCACATAGTGCACATCAATGAGTACACATTAATGAGTACAAAGCTAACATTGCTTAGTGCATATTGCTGTGTACACATTAATGAGTACATATTTATGTGTACATATGTATGTGTACACAGTTCACATTACTAAAATGAACTGAACTGAACTGAACTGAACTGAACTGAACTGGACTTGACTGAACTGAACTGAGCTGAGCTGAGCTGAGCTGAGCTGAGCTGAGCTGAGCTGAACTGAACTGAACTGAACTGAACTGAACTGAACTGAACTGAACTGAACTGAACTGAACTGAACTGAACTGAACTGAACTGAACTGAACTGTACAGAACAGAACAGAACAGAACAGAACAGAACAGAACAGAGCAGAACAGAACAGAATAGAACAACAAATTTACTATATTTTAATAACATTTTAAGGTCTAAGACTGAATTTCATATAATTTTTCATAGGGGAAGTACTAATATATTTAGCCAAATGTAATATTATGATATAGATAACAATTAAGTAAATATTAATTTTATATGCAATGAGTTTATACACACATTATTAAATATATATGATGATGACGTAGAAAATGATTACAATGCATAGTTGTCACTTCTTTTGAAATCGGCGGGTCTATTGTCATTGAACAAAGCGGTATACACAATGGGTATGACGTAGGTAAGGTTGATATTCATGTATACTTTCTACCGTTATACACAATATATATGCATGTGTGGTGATCAATTTAAGAGTACATTGTTTTATACAATTATTTGAAATCCTGCATGTTCATCATTTGGCCTTAATTTTTCGCGTAATTAGTCACAAAGTTCATATATGCCTCATTTAATAGTTTTTGATAATTCAACATGTTGACTGCTAAAATACCAAGGGAAGTAACTCGAAAATTATTTACATATATATACCAGTATTAACTCCCTTGAACTGACCCTACCCTCAACAAATAGCAAAACTCACAGTACACAATGCACAATGAACAGTACACAGTGAATAATACAAAGTACACATCACATAGTGCACATCAATGAGTACACATTAATGAGTACAAAGCTAACATTGCTTAGTGCATATTGCTGTGTACACATTAATGAGTACATATTTATGTGTACATATGTATGTGTACAAAGTTCACATTACTAAAATGAACTGAACTGAACTGAACTGAACTGAACTGAACTGAACTGAACTGAACAGAACAGAACTGAACTGAACTGAACTGAACAGAACAGAACAGAACAACAAACACACTGCACAATTAACAGTACACAGTGAATAATACAAAATACTCATCACATAGTGCACATCAATGAGTACACATTAATGAGTACAAAGCTAACATTGCTTAGTGCATATTGCTGTGTACACATTAATGAGTACATATTTATGTGTACATATGTATGTGTACACAGTTCACATTACTAAAATGAACTGAACTGAACTGAACTGAACTGAACTGAACTGGACTTGACTGAACTGAACTGAGCTGAGCTGAGCTGAGCTGAGCTGAGCTGAGCTGAGCTGAGCTGAGCTGAACTGAACTGAACTGAACTGAACTGAACTGAACTGAACTGAACTGAACTGAACTGAACTGAACTGAACTGAACTGAACTGTACAGAACAGAACAGAACAGAACAGAACAGAACAGAGCAGAACAGAACAGAATAGAACAACAAATTTACTATATTTTAATAACATTTTAAGGTCTAAGACTGAATTTCATATAATTTTTCATAGGGGAAGTACTAATATATTTAGCCAAATGTAATATTATGATATAGATAACAATTAAGTAAATATTAATTTTATATGCAATGAGTTTATACACACATTATTAAATATATATGATGATGACGTAGAAAATGATTACAATGCATAGTTGTCACTTCTTTTGAAATCGGCGGGTCTATTGTCATTGAACAAAGCGGTATACACAATGGGTATGACGTAGGTAAGGTTGATATTCATGTATACTTTCTACCGTTATACACAATATATATGCATGTGTGGTGATCAATTTAAGAGTACATTGTTTTATACAATTATTTGAAATCCTGCATGTTCATCATTTGGCCTTAATTTTTCGCGTAATTAGTCACAAAGTTCATATATGCCTCATTTAATAGTTTTTGATAATTCAACATGTTGACTGCTAAAATACCAAGGGAAGTAACTCGAAAATTATTTACATATATATACCAGTATTAACTCCCTTGAACTGACCCTACCCTCAACAAATAGCAAAACTCACAGTACACAATGCACAATGAACAGTACACAGTGAATAATACAAAGTACACATCACATAGTGCACATCAATGAGTACACATTAATGAGTACAAAGTTAACATTGCTTAGTGCATATTGCTGTGTACACATTAATGAGTACATATTTATGTGTACATATGTATGTGTACAAAGTTCACATTACTAAAATGAACTGAACTGAACTGAACTGAACTGAACTGAACTGAACTGAACTGAACAGAACAGAACTGAACTGAACTGAACTGAACAGAACAGAACAGAACAACAAACACACTGCACAATTAACAGTACACAGTGAATAATACAAAATACTCATCACATAGTGCACATCAATGAGTACACATTAATGAGTACAAAGCTAACATTGCTTAGTGCATATTGCTGTGTACACATTAATGAGTACATATTTATGTGTACATATGTATGTGTACACAGTTCACATTACTAAAATGAACTGAACTGAACTGAACTGAACTGAACTGAACTGGACTTGACTGAACTGAACTGAGCTGAGCTGAGCTGAGCTGAGCTGAGCTGAGCTGAGCTGAACTGAACTGAACTGAACTGAACTGAACTGAACTGAACTGAACTGAACTGAACTGAACTGAACTGAACTGAACTGAACTGAACTGTACAGAACAGAACAGAACAGAACAGAACAGAACAGAGCAGAACAGAACAGAATAGAACAACAAATTTACTATATTTTAATAACATTTTAAGGTCTAAGACTGAATTTCATATAATTTTTCATAGGGGAAGTACTAATATATTTAGCCAAATGTAATATTATGATATAGATAACAATTAAGTAAATATTAATTTTATATGCAATGAGTTTATACACACATTATTAAATATATATGATGATGACGTAGAAAATGATTACAATGCATAGTTGTCACTTCTTTTGAAATCGGCGGGTCTATTGTCATTGAACAAAGCGGTATACACAATGGGTATGACGTAGGTAAGGTTGATATTCATGTATACTTTCTACCGTTATACACAATATATATGCATGTGTGGTGATCAATTTAAGAGTACATTGTTTTATACAATTATTTGAAATCCTGCATGTTCATTATTTGGCCTTAATTTTTCGCGTAATTAGTCACAAAGTTCATATATGCCTCATTTAATAGTTTTTGATAATTCAACATGTTGACTGCTAAAATACCAAGGGAAGTAACTCGAAAATTATTTACATATATATACCAGTATTAACTCCCTTGAACTGACCCTACCCTCAACAAATAGCAAAACTCACAGTACACAATGCACAATGAACAGTACACAGTGAATAATACAAAGTACACATCACATAGTGCACATCAATGAGTACACATTAATGAGTACAAAGCTAACATTGCTTAGTGCATATTGCTGTGTACACATTAATGAGTACATATTTATGTGTACATATGTATGTGTACAAAGTTCACATTACTAAAATGAACTGAACTGAACTGAACTGAACTGAACTGAACTGAACTGAACTGAACAGAACAGAACTGAACTGAACTGAACTGAACAGAACAGAACAGAACAACAAACACACTGCACAATTAACAGTACACAGTGAATAATACAAAATACTCATCACATAGTGCACATCAATGAGTACACATTAATGAGTACAAAGCTAACATTGCTTAGTGCATATTGCTGTGTACACATTAATGAGTACATATTTATGTGTACATATGTATGTGTACACAGTTCACATTACTAAAATGAACTGAACTGAACTGAACTGAACTGAACTGAACTGGACTTGACTGAACTGAACTGAGCTGAGCTGAGCTGAGCTGAGCTGAGCTGAGCTGAGCTGAGCTGAGCTGAACTGAACTGAACTGAACTGAACTGAACTGAACTGAACTGAACTGAACTGAACTGAACTGAACTGAACTGAACTGAACTGTACAGAACAGAACAGAACAGAACAGAACAGAACAGAGCAGAACAGAACAGAATAGAACAACAAATTTACTATATTTTAATAACATTTTAAGGTCTAAGACTGAATTTCATATAATTTTTCATAGGGGAAGTACTAATATATTTAGCCAAATGTAATATTATGATATAGATAACAATTAAGTAAATATTAATTTTATATGCAATGAGTTTATACACACATTATTAAATATATATGATGATGACGTAGAAAATGATTACAATGCATAGTTGTCACTTCTTTTGAAATCGGCGGGTCTATTGTCATTGAACAAAGCGGTATACACAATGGGTATGACGTAGGTAAGGTTGATATTCATGTATACTTTCTACCGTTATACACAATATATATGCATGTGTGGTGATCAATTTAAGAGTACATTGTTTTATACAATTATTTGAAATCCTGCATGTTCATCATTTGGCCTTAATTTTTCGCGTAATTAGTCACAAAGTTCATATATGCCTCATTTAATAGTTTTTGATAATTCAACATGTTGACTGCTAAAATACCAAGGGAAGTAACTCGAAAATTATTTACATATATATACCAGTATTAACTCCCTTGAACTGACCCTACCCTCAACAAATAGCAAAACTCACAGTACACAATGCACAATGAACAGTACACAGTGAATAATACAAAGTACACATCACATAGTGCACATCAATGAGTACACATTAATGAGTACAAAGTTAACATTGCTTAGTGCATATTGCTGTGTACACATTAATGAGTACATATTTATGTGTACATATGTATGTGTACAAAGTTCACATTACTAAAATGAACTGAACTGAACTGAACTGAACTGAACTGAACTGAACTGAACTGAACTGAACAGAACAGAACTGAACTGAACTGAACTGAACAGAACAGAACAGAACAACAAACACACTGCACAATTAACAGTACACAGTGAATAATACAAAATACTCATCACATAGTGCACATCAATGAGTACACATTAATGAGTACAAAGCTAACATTGCTTAGTGCATATTGCTGTGTACACATTAATGAGTACATATTTATGTGTACATATGTATGTGTACACAGTTCACATTACTAAAATGAACTGAACTGAACTGAACTGAACTGAACTGAACTGGACTTGACTGAACTGAACTGAGCTGAGCTGAGCTGAGCTGAGCTGAGCTGAGCTGAGCTGAACTGAACTGAACTGAACTGAACTGAACTGAACTGAACTGAACTGAACTGAACTGAACTGAACTGAACTGAACTGAACTGAACTGTACAGAACAGAACAGAACAGAACAGAACAGAACAGAACAGAGCAGAACAGAACAGAATAGAACAACAAATTTACTATATTTTAATAACATTTTAAGGTCTAAGACTGAATTTCATATAATTTTTCATAGGGGAAGTACTAATATATTTAGCCAAATGTAATATTATGATATAGATAACAATTAAGTAAATATTAATTTTATATGCAATGAGTTTATACACACATTATTAAATATATATGATGATGACGTAGAAAATGATTACAATGCATAGTTGTCACTTCTTTTGAAATCGGCGGGTCTATTGTCATTGAACAAAGCGGTATACACAATGGGTATGACGTAGGTAAGGTTGATATTCATGTATACTTTCTACCGTTATACACAATATATATGCATGTGTGGTGATCAATTTAAGAGTACATTGTTTTATACAATTATTTGAAATCCTGCATGTTCATCATTTGGCCTTAATTTTTCGCGTAATTAGTCACAAAGTTCATATATGCCTCATTTAATAGTTTTTGATAATTCAACATGTTGACTGCTAAAATACCAAGGGAAGTAACTCGAAAATTATTTACATATATATACCAGTATTAACTCCCTTGAACTGACCCTACCCTCAACAAATAGCAAAACTCACAGTACACAATGCACAATGAACAGTACACAGTGAATAATACAAAGTACACATCACATAGTGCACATCAATGAGTACACATTAATGAGTACAAAGCTAACATTGCTTAGTGCATATTGCTGTGTACACATTAATGAGTACATATTTATGTGTACATATGTATGTGTACAAAGTTCACATTACTAAAATGAACTGAACTGAACTGAACTGAACTGAACTGAACTGAACTGAACTGAACAGAACAGAACTGAACTGAACTGAACTGAACAGAACAGAACAGAACAACAAACACACTGCACAATTAACAGTACACAGTGAATAATACAAAATACTCATCACATAGTGCACATCAATGAGTACACATTAATGAGTACAAAGCTAACATTGCTTAGTGCATATTGCTGTGTACACATTAATGAGTACATATTTATGTGTACATATGTATGTGTACACAGTTCACATTACTAAAATGAACTGAACTGAACTGAACTGAACTGAACTGAACTGGACTTGACTGAACTGAACTGAGCTGAGCTGAGCTGAGCTGAGCTGAGCTGAGCTGAGCTGAGCTGAGCTGAACTGAACTGAACTGAACTGAACTGAACTGAACTGAACTGAACTGAACTGAACTGAACTGAACTGAACTGAACTGAACTGTACAGAACAGAACAGAACAGAACAGAACAGAACAGAGCAGAACAGAACAGAATAGAACAACAAATTTACTATATTTTAATAACATTTTAAGGTCTAAGACTGAATTTCATATAATTTTTCATAGGGGAAGTACTAATATATTTAGCCAAATGTAATATTATGATATAGATAACAATTAAGTAAATATTAATTTTATATGCAATGAGTTTATACACACATTATTAAATATATATGATGATGACGTAGAAAATGATTACAATGCATAGTTGTCACTTCTTTTGAAATCGGCGGGTCTATTGTCATTGAACAAAGCGGTATACACAATGGGTATGACGTAGGTAAGGTTGATATTCATGTATACTTTCTACCGTTATACACAATATATATGCATGTGTGGTGATCAATTTAAGAGTACATTGTTTTATACAATTATTTGAAATCCTGCATGTTCATCATTTGGCCTTAATTTTTCGCGTAATTAGTCACAAAGTTCATATATGCCTCATTTAATAGTTTTTGATAATTCAACATGTTGACTGCTAAAATACCAAGGGAAGTAACTCGAAAATTATTTACATATATATACCAGTATTAACTCCCTTGAACTGACCCTACCCTCAACAAATAGCAAAACTCACAGTACACAATGCACAATGAACAGTACACAGTGAATAATACAAAGTACACATCACATAGTGCACATCAATGAGTACACATTAATGAGTACAAAGTTAACATTGCTTAGTGCATATTGCTGTGTACACATTAATGAGTACATATTTATGTGTACATATGTATGTGTACAAAGTTCACATTACTAAAATGAACTGAACTGAACTGAACTGAACTGAACTGAACTGAACTGAACTGAACAGAACAGAACTGAACTGAACTGAACTGAACAGAACAGAACAGAACAACAAACACACTGCACAATTAACAGTACACAGTGAATAATACAAAATACTCATCACATAGTGCACATCAATGAGTACACATTAATGAGTACAAAGCTAACATTGCTTAGTGCATATTGCTGTGTACACATTAATGAGTACATATTTATGTGTACATATGTATGTGTACACAGTTCACATTACTAAAATGAACTGAACTGAACTGAACTGAACTGAACTGAACTGGACTTGACTGAACTGAACTGAGCTGAGCTGAGCTGAGCTGAGCTGAGCTGAGCTGAGCTGAACTGAACTGAACTGAACTGAACTGAACTGAACTGAACTGAACTGAACTGAACTGAACTGAACTGAACTGAACTGAACTGAACTGTACAGAACAGAACAGAACAGAACAGAACAGAACAGAGCAGAACAGAACAGAATAGAACAACAAATTTACTATATTTTAATAACATTTTAAGGTCTAAGACTGAATTTCATATAATTTTTCATAGGGGAAGTACTAATATATTTAGCCAAATGTAATATTATGATATAGATAACAATTAAGTAAATATTAATTTTATATGCAATGAGTTTATACACACATTATTAAATATATATGATGATGACGTAGAAAATGATTACAATGCATAGTTGTCACTTCTTTTGAAATCGGCGGGTCTATTGTCATTGAACAAAGCGGTATACACAATGGGTATGACGTAGGTAAGGTTGATATTCATGTATACTTTCTACCGTTATACACAATATATATGCATGTGTGGTGATCAATTTAAGAGTACATTGTTTTATACAATTATTTGAAATCCTGCATGTTCATTATTTGGCCTTAATTTTTCGCGTAATTAGTCACAAAGTTCATATATGCCTCATTTAATAGTTTTTGATAATTCAACATGTTGACTGCTAAAATACCAAGGGAAGTAACTCGAAAATTATTTACATATATATACCAGTATTAACTCCCTTGAACTGACCCTACCCTCAACAAATAGCAAAACTCACAGTACACAATGCACAATGAACAGTACACAGTGAATAATACAAAGTACACATCACATAGTGCACATCAATGAGTACACATTAATGAGTACAAAGCTAACATTGCTTAGTGCATATTGCTGTGTACACATTAATGAGTACATATTTATGTGTACATATGTATGTGTACAAAGTTCACATTACTAAAATGAACTGAACTGAACTGAACTGAACTGAACTGAACTGAACTGAACTGAACAGAACAGAACTGAACTGAACTGAACTGAACAGAACAGAACAGAACAACAAACACACTGCACAATTAACAGTACACAGTGAATAATACAAAATACTCATCACATAGTGCACATCAATGAGTACACATTAATGAGTACAAAGCTAACATTGCTTAGTGCATATTGCTGTGTACACATTAATGAGTACATATTTATGTGTACATATGTATGTGTACACAGTTCACATTACTAAAATGAACTGAACTGAACTGAACTGAACTGAACTGAACTGGACTTGACTGAACTGAACTGAGCTGAGCTGAGCTGAGCTGAGCTGAGCTGAGCTGAGCTGAGCTGAGCTGAACTGAACTGAACTGAACTGAACTGAACTGAACTGAACTGAACTGAACTGAACTGAACTGAACTGAACTGAACTGAACTGTACAGAACAGAACAGAACAGAACAGAACAGAACAGAGCAGAACAGAACAGAATAGAACAACAAATTTACTATATTTTAATAACATTTTAAGGTCTAAGACTGAATTTCATATAATTTTTCATAGGGGAAGTACTAATATATTTAGCCAAATGTAATATTATGATATAGATAACAATTAAGTAAATATTAATTTTATATGCAATGAGTTTATACACACATTATTAAATATATATGATGATGACGTAGAAAATGATTACAATGCATAGTTGTCACTTCTTTTGAAATCGGCGGGTCTATTGTCATTGAACAAAGCGGTATACACAATGGGTATGACGTAGGTAAGGTTGATATTCATGTATACTTTCTACCGTTATACACAATATATATGCATGTGTGGTGATCAATTTAAGAGTACATTGTTTTATACAATTATTTGAAATCCTGCATGTTCATCATTTGGCCTTAATTTTTCGCGTAATTAGTCACAAAGTTCATATATGCCTCATTTAATAGTTTTTGATAATTCAACATGTTGACTGCTAAAATACCAAGGGAAGTAACTCGAAAATTATTTACATATATATACCAGTATTAACTCCCTTGAACTGACCCTACCCTCAACAAATAGCAAAACTCACAGTACACAATGCACAATGAACAGTACACAGTGAATAATACAAAGTACACATCACATAGTGCACATCAATGAGTACACATTAATGAGTACAAAGTTAACATTGCTTAGTGCATATTGCTGTGTACACATTAATGAGTACATATTTATGTGTACATATGTATGTGTACAAAGTTCACATTACTAAAATGAACTGAACTGAACTGAACTGAACTGAACTGAACTGAACTGAACTGAACAGAACAGAACTGAACTGAACTGAACTGAACAGAACAGAACAGAACAACAAACACACTGCACAATTAACAGTACACAGTGAATAATACAAAATACTCATCACATAGTGCACATCAATGAGTACACATTAATGAGTACAAAGCTAACATTGCTTAGTGCATATTGCTGTGTACACATTAATGAGTACATATTTATGTGTACATATGTATGTGTACACAGTTCACATTACTAAAATGAACTGAACTGAACTGAACTGAACTGAACTGAACTGGACTTGACTGAACTGAACTGAGCTGAGCTGAGCTGAGCTGAGCTGAGCTGAGCTGAGCTGAACTGAACTGAACTGAACTGAACTGAACTGAACTGAACTGAACTGAACTGAACTGAACTGAACTGAACTGAACTGAACTGAACTGAACTGTACAGAACAGAACAGAACAGAACAGAACAGAACAGAGCAGAACAGAACAGAATAGAACAACAAATTTACTATATTTTAATAACATTTTAAGGTCTAAGACTGAATTTCATATAATTTTTCATAGGGGAAGTACTAATATATTTAGCCAAATGTAATATTATGATATAGATAACAATTAAGTAAATATTAATTTTATATGCAATGAGTTTATACACACATTATTAAATATATATGATGATGACGTAGAAAATGATTACAATGCATAGTTGTCACTTCTTTTGAAATCGGCGGGTCTATTGTCATTGAACAAAGCGGTATACACAATGGGTATGACGTAGGTAAGGTTGATATTCATGTATACTTTCTACCGTTATACACAATATATATGCATGTGTGGTGATCAATTTAAGAGTACATTGTTTTATACAATTATTTGAAATCCTGCATGTTCATCATTTGGCCTTAATTTTTCGCGTAATTAGTCACAAAGTTCATATATGCCTCATTTAATAGTTTTTGATAATTCAACATGTTGACTGCTAAAATACCAAGGGAAGTAACTCGAAAATTATTTACATATATATACCAGTATTAACTCCCTTGAACTGACCCTACCCTCAACAAATAGCAAAACTCACAGTACACAATGCACAATGAACAGTACACAGTGAATAATACAAAGTACACATCACATAGTGCACATCAATGAGTACACATTAATGAGTACAAAGCTAACATTGCTTAGTGCATATTGCTGTGTACACATTAATGAGTACATATTTATGTGTACATATGTATGTGTACAAAGTTCACATTACTAAAATGAACTGAACTGAACTGAACTGAACTGAACTGAACTGAATATCAAATTGAATATCATAAATGTTCGATAATAATGTATGCTTCTGAAAAGTTGTTGAGCTCTAGGTCAAAAACCACCAAATAGAATTGTTCTTTAACTCAATGTAAAGTGACCAATGTCAGCCAACAAAAATGTTAAATTTTGGTCCATGGGATCCTCTTAAAAGCTATCAATCAAAAGAGAGAGCACCCAGCTTCAGGAAAATGAAAACAAAGTAGGGCCATATCATAAGGAAAAATTGGTTTGCAAATGCGGTGAAGAGATTTTCTCACACGTACGGATTGACTCGTAGTCCGTTAGCCCCAACCCTACTTTCACTTTCATATTCAATCCAGAATGCCAAATAGTTCTAAATATAATGATCTCACTACATCACATACATTCATACAAAGCATTTTAACCCAATTTTATTATTCTGATGCAGATTTGTCAAGACATACACCCATTTCCAGTCGATCCAAAGTTTTTTACCGGACTATTTGACTGTATCTGACTTTAGTCCGCGTAGGCATCTAGTGGTTATTAACCCTATTTCTTTTCCTTTTGGTTCTTCATCCCTATTCGACTTTTTATAGTATTTTAAATATAAGCATACAATGTCAATTATTTGGACGACTGAATGGGATTTACCATTGTATGGTAGGTCTATGTTTTCAATCGCTTGTATCATTATGACATGATAGTATGTATATTATCAGGACAATAATCTACAATGTTGTCATTCAGCACCGTCCTACTATAGATAGAACTATGTATTTCAGTCTTTTCAGAGCTGGACCTTAAACGTTCGAATTAATGGAAAATTTAACTTGAGTGTGTATTCATTTACTCGATTAGAAATCGATTATCTTCACGATTATATTTTTAACCAGTCATAAAAGACCACGTGACTGCAATTTAGTAACACATTGCCAATTTCTACCCTGAAAAATCATAACGTGATATACAAATATGTTTCAAAATAAGATGTCGCATGTGGCATATGTCAACCGAATATAACGTGGAAATTACATGTATTTGTAGTTAGTATTCAGATGCAAAAGAATAATGTACTTAATGGGGCCGCAATGTAATCGACAATCAAAGGAGAAGCCATTATATGGTAAGTGATCTTATAACCTAGTTTCATACTGTGTTAAGTTGTATTCGTAAGTCTCATTGTAGAATTTTAAGTACAGTTGTTTAGGGTATAGTGGATCTTGGACTACTCAAAGGAAGGAATCTATTTATTTTTGGCATGATAATTTATGGAGAAAATTGTATTTTGTCAACCTGCGTGATCCGCTTTACACACATTATCAAAATCGAAGGTAAATTTTGTATCAAGAACATAAAAAATACAAATAGCATGCCAAGGGGCGTATTGTTTTTATCCTAAAATCCAGCGCGATCCGCTACAGACCTATTGAGTGACGTCACTGATACGCCTACTGTAGAATTATTCACTATCAGTTTCAAATAAAATGTTTTAATTTTTAAAGAAGGATTTGGTTTTCTTGTTGTTCAAAAGATTTCTTCACAATACGAACTATAGCCCTTCGTGATCCGCTATAGCCTAATCAATGTTACTAATAAAAAAATAACCGATAGTATAAACAAATGCACTGCCTACTGCGGGAATTTCCTTGAAGCCTTTGGATAACCCGGCAGGGAAAAACGGAATGATCAATTTTGATTGCTCCTATAAGCACCACAGAGGATATATACCAAAAATGAAAGGTATATATAGTGCTGTCCTATCTGCGGGCGATCGATTAAGCTATGCAAACGCACGTCACTGTGTCTATGATATATATTTTGCACAAATATATGATATGCGGAACTCTGTGCAAGGTGTTTTCCCTTGATTTACATATGTGCAAGGTGTTTTCCCTTGATTTACATATTTACATATAGGCTTCGCCTCGGACAATTTCTTGTTGTACTTACAAAACTATCCTATAACGCTTTTAAGAGGACACTTTTGATCAAAAATTGGTACTGAATATATTACATATTCAAGTTAGACAATGATTATAACGGTAAGAAATTTAGAAATGAATTGATTACGGAGGTGAAATATATGAAGTATGGTACTATATAACCATGCTATTCTCTATAAACATATGTTTGGTCCTGATACACATGGACGTACAGTAGCAAAACTCGCTATAGTATTTCTGCATAAAAACGCGTCGTTTCACACATTAACGATACCAAATGCAATATTGCTTCAGTGATAGTGCTCTCTCAGAGTGAATAAAGTTTTTTTAATAGTCAAAGAATGCGCATAATATATTCAGTTCGCTACCTGAAGTTGGATAAAAACAAAACAACAAAAATCGTGTATTTCGCTGAAATCACATCTTTTTGACAATATTTAATTGATTATTATTTTTATTATTTAGGTTATTTTACATCACACAATCTAAGACGGATGGTTTTATTTCTTTAATTTTTTTCAAACTAATTTCGGTTTAGGTCTATTTATTTAGATTTTTCTTTTTATCTGCTTTCATTGAGGCTAATTGTGATTGAGAATAATTTACTGTAGTGATAATTCATTGTGATAATATTTATAATTATTCTTGCTATAACCTATTAACTATATCACTGTGATATATATATTTATCTGTATGCAATAATTATGTGATATCCTTATTTTATTTGTATTCTTATTTATCCATTATATACAGTAAATTACTTTTGCCTCTCTATGTCATGACATTAACGCAAGGACCACAATGGAAATAAGAGTTTTCTCTTTTTTGTGTAATCCTTGGTGTTGGTGTGCATGACATGGTTATTAATAATGATGCTATAATTTATTTTTAATTGTATCCATGTTTGTTTTATTATAACCATGTATATGTACAACCTTTACCTAAATCTATCTATCTATCCAACATTATCATTATCATTATCATTATTATTTTTATTATTATTTTTATCTATTATTATTATTATTATTATTATTACTCGTGTATATTCGACCTACAATAAATCAATATACGGAAATAAAATGTAATTGAAGTGTAATTTTGATATCAAAGTGTCACTAAAATTACAGCATTTCCTGATTGCTCGTTTAAATAGGAAACTTTTTTATTTAAACCTTGTGGTATATTCCTCCATGAATTGTGTTCTTTAGTTAGAATGGGATTGTCTTTAATAAGATAGAAAGGTATTGCATAATTATACTTATAAGATTACAATTGGAAACAAACGTGCCTATAATAAGCATGGGACGTGAATTCGGAACATAGACATAAAAGAATTGGCGTGCAAAATAACATGCATGCTCTTACCTGCTTTAACCGCGTGGTCATGTGTTCATCCACTCAATTATGTAGGCCACGAAGATGATGTAGGTCTAGACGTGTGATTGGTTGACATGAAGTAATCCTAACTTAAATATAATCAATAAACATATGCAATATCAGTGTTAAAGAACATATAACATAGTTGAGACACATTTGTATCAGGTTTGTCTCATTTGCTGTTAAGTCTGACAAAAATAACATATGGACCATGCAGAGGAACATGTGCTGACGTTAGAATACGCAGAAATGGGTGTTAATAATATCAAAATTGGACTCACCGATCGGTTGGCTTAAATCCATTACTCACGAATAAATTGAAATTAAAGCACTATATCACCCATCAGTGAACACTCTTACCTAACACTTTAACACGCACTATATTTCACATGGATGTTTACTGTGCAAATGCTCCAACTAGACCCATTCTAACAGTTTTAATTAATACCGTCGATGGAATTAGAAGCAACCCAAATGAAATCAAATATTTTACAACAGCAATGTTTATCTCATTATATGAATAACTTACCTTGACAAAGCAGATAGGTTTGGTAAAATACATTACGAATGTGGTCATTCATATTTCTGATTGAAACTAAAATATAACATACCTATACTGGGAGACATTTGAGAACAGCCTACTTGGAACTTTTGCTCAGTACATTCCAATCACAACCCATTTATACACGATATGATGTACTGTAATCTTCCCATGTACTGAAATCTTTCCATGTACTGCAATCACCCTATGTACTTCCATCTTTCCATGTACTGCACGCATCTATGGTCTGCAATATATAGGTGGAGGTCGTTCCCACAATACAGTGCCCACCAAAAATCAGTATATTTACATTTTTGACAGATGCAGAATTATAATACGTTTTAAAGTTTTCCATATCTGTTCGTCAGACGGTCAGAGTAATAGTGTCTATTGAACCTACAGTTTCTAAACAAGTTAAGTAAAATGTAATAGCAATTAAGATGAAATGTTCAGAATTAAAATAACCATGGGGTACAAGGGACTGGATTTTTATGATAAGTTATCTTTCAAGCCAGACAAAGAAGCTTGATATTTTACATCTAGGGTACAAATCAATGTATGGTCTTGTCTTTACACTTAATAAACAAAAAGAGACCTGTTCCCCAAAAGCATTGTTGCTTCTCTGTTCTGCAAATAGTGTTACACAGGCAAATGGATGGAGAAATAACCTCCTTATACTTATTTTTGGTGGGCAGTGTATGCCCGTATACTGCACTCGTCCATGTTCTGCTATCCATGAGAGCCGTTCATACCCTCAATATGTCCATTTACAACATATGCACCCGCAATATATCCATGTCTTGTACGACGTAGTATAAGTGCTTCTTGAACACGAAAATTGTCTGAAATGGTATCATTGTGCACATGTAGTAAGGATAAAGTACGTATACATCTGGGCCCAGAATTATAACCAAGACTAACACTGAAGCACTCAAATATTGAAATGCGCTCTTTTCGAAGTTCATAGCGACATTTTATTGAGAGCAAGAAGTTGTAATAGTGTGTAAATAGTACTGAATATACGTTTGGCTTAGTTCCTAGTATGGTTTAGTGAATCTGTAAGCTATAATTGTAAATGTATCTGTTGGAGTGCCGAGATAAATGCGGACTACGGCCACCCGATGTCACCATCCCTTCTTTCAGGCTTTTATCGCTTCACTGACGGACTAAAACAGACCGACGATGGGTGGCTTAAACTTATGACTAGGTGGTTATCGCATACTCATATCACATATGAAACAAGTAAATGAACTTACTTTGCTGAAAATGTGTCCGCCAAGTGAAAAAGCATCAAAATATCGGCCATGCTTAAGGTCCTACCCCTTGAATAAGTCACTCGTGCCCAGGATGGCAACGTGGTTCTTTCTTATAAGTGTTAAGTCGCATCTCGAAGCTGAATGAAAGCTGTATATCAACATAAAACAGTTAATCTTTGAAGTGCACAGCGAAGCACCGGAAACGTCAAAGAAACATAATTTGTAATAATTTGCAAAAACCAAGATACCGTGCATGAACATAATCGGAATCTAACGAATATACACATTACTAAGTTAAGTTAAAAAGTTACCAATATTCTAGGGCTCCTTTCAGCTGTTAGGCCGCTCAAGCACCCCTTGACATTTTAACTCCCCGGATTTTGGGCTACCTATGGAAACCTACATTCGTGTCTCCCTGGGGAGAATATTTCTCTCTTGTGTGCATCGATCTGCGGCGCCCAGGAATAGACACTGCCCTCTCGGGTACCATTTTACACCATGGTGGAGTGGAGCATGTGGGTCTTGCTCAGAGAAATTAACCAGTTGCCAGAGGGGGATTGAACCCGGGACCTCTCGATCCCGAAGCGCGCACCCTACCTCTAGGCCACCGCTCCCCAACACTACTACTGGTGTTCTATGAATACGTGACATATGACGCGTGACATAGACGGGTGTGACCTATAAATGTCAATATGCCATACCGTTATATTGAATTTGCACAATCCTTGTAGCATCTTACGGAATTTTTTATGGAATCTAACGTTCATATGATTACAGAAGAGGTTACAGCTTAAGTAGAGAGCATAACTTACCTTGCGCAGTTGCGATAACTGCAATACTGCACTGAAAGAAGTGCGGTAACTGCAATAATGCACGGTGTCTGGCTTGTCTGGTACCACATCCTCAACACCATCGGTTATAAAACAAAACACATACAGCGCAAACATTAGAATACCAGCTCGCAACATACTAAAATTAAAATGGTGAAAATGTGTTGATGTACAAAGTATTAAATAACATTTTCAGGAAATCTCTAGCCAGCTTTCAAGTCTGAATAGTTGGTAGAACTGAAGCTCATACAACAGTAACAATGAAAATACAATCTTACCTTGCAACCAGTAGTTGTGTGTTCTTATTTCTCACTACAGAAGGTACGTGGTCGTCTGACAGACGCTCTTTGGTCTCATTTGAAGAAAGTTGAGTGGCGAAATATAGAATAAGTAATAAATATAAATCATTTTGCGTATATTTCACGACAGATAATAGCTCTTTGTCGTGAGATAGTTACTGTTTTTATTCTTTTATTTTGAAAAAAAATCGAATACACATTGATCCATATTCGTCCATGATAAATATATAATTTCTACAAACACCGCGTGTTCGCAGTAGCCAAAAAAGCGTGAAATGTGTGTAGGTCTCCATGTCGTGAAGTCCGTGATTGTCGTGCGTTGTCCGGGTTTGTTACTGCACTGGTATACAGGATGGCATACCACGTGATAAGTTACGTAATTTTGTGCAAAGGCGACAAGTAGAAAATTTGCAATTACAAATAAAATCAACCGCAAGTATCTTAATATATCTTGGCCGATATTAACAAGGTATTTAATTAAATAGCAACGCTATCTAAAGCACAAAACGCAGGCACGGATCCAGGCAGTGGGCACGAGGGCCCGTGCCCCCCCAGTTGGCTGAGATTTTTTTTTGAAAACTTTGAATACTTTGAGTAAAACAGGTATTGAACAGACATCTCTAAATAATATGGGTATTTTTTCTTATGTTCTAGATGAAAAAGTATTTGTAAGATGGGCATTTTTCGTGCTCGCTTCGCTCGCAGAATATTTTTGATATACATGTATTTATTTATACGTAGCTGTTGCATCACAGAAATAAAATACAAGAGAATTTTTGCCCTAGCTCATTATATTACCTTTTGACTGTTAAATAATCATAACTAAACCATTAAGGTTAACTCTCAGAATAAAGGAAAAAAGGTATTCAGGGCTCCCAGATAGGCTTAGAATGCACTAGATTCATCCATTGCTTTGAAATTTTCCCCGGGGGAGTATGCCCCCGGACCCCCCTACTTATGTTATAATATTCCAATGACCAAAAGGATGAAAGCTGTTATATACAAATACTGTATGTGAGCACTTACTAATATGCACGAACATACACAATGTACATGTTCACGCTTATAACATAAAAAGTACTATGGATTCCCCCACATCTACAAATGTACCCCTTCATGTGCATTTTCACATACATATTAAGCAATTGCACCCCCCCCCCCCCCCGGAATCCCGTACATACCTCGTGCCCCCCCCCCCACTCATAGATTTCTGGATCCGGGCCTGAAACGAATACTTTCCATGACATTAAATGATTGTGCGCAGAAATCCACAGTTTGTGTCCGCAACCGACTCAACCGACAAAAAATGACAAATCTCAGAAGCTAAGTTCGCAAGTAAATCAACATTTTATCAAATAACACTCTTTTGAGCTCTTGTAACTGCATACTAATACTTGTTGCCGACATAGTTACGTGTACTAGAATGCATTAAAAATAAGATGTACTGTAGACATTCATTAAAATCAAGCAGTGGCGAGGCAGTCAATGACATGGCCGTAACTAGGATTTTTCATCAGGGGTTGCAAAATCGGGTTTTGGAGATGTGCGGGGTGTCCTGAGTGGACGTCTGATTAAATTAGCATCAAGTTCGAAGTTCGTAGTTCGATATTCAATTTCTAACGCGAATAATGAGCCATAAATGAGTTCGTTATTCGACATTATTTCGCCAATTTCGAGCTGGTGTCCAATTTCGTGCCAGCAGCGAGTTAGTTATTCAACTTGATAAGAAGTCGAAAATCAAACTATGTTCGAATCTACTGCCAGATTTGAATTCGTTATTCAACTTGATAAGAAGTCGAATTTCGAAATAGGTTCGAATGTGCTGCCAATGCAGAAAAGAAAATCTTCCTATCGTAACAAAAATCGGATTTTTTACTTTTGGGTTGTAAAAAACCCCGGCCCTCCACGGCCCTGTCGGGGACAGTTGAAGGTAAAATATCCGGTATTTCCCCGGTCCCTGACAACTTAATATTGTCTTCGGGGTATTGGTTCAGAGAAAAAATTTGAACATTTCACCGGCCGTGCGCGGGAAGCTGAAAGGTAAAAACACGACTATTTCCCAGGCTATCTCCCGAGGATCCCCGTTGATGGGGCCGTGGATGCAACTGACTGGTGCATAACTCCTTGGATGGACTGTCGATGGACAACTAAATTGTGAGTGTAGTGCCCATAAGCATGTTGCTATATACATGTATATAATGGAAGCTTATCATAGCAAATGTCGTGTTACTTATGTGCGTATATATTCTATGTTCGAACGTACAAGGCGTATTGTCAACTGCATACAGCTTCTTAATTAACGAATAGAACATAGAAATCGTAATACTCCTTGTAGTCATTGATAATGCTTTCTAGCAATTTTCCTAACACCGCCACTATTTCTAATAGCGTTTTTTCGTTTTCGTTATTATACAATCGAAATGACAATAACCCGACTAAAGCGAGTCAAATTTTCCATGACAATTACTCCATGTTTCCACAAGTCCAATAAAGTCGAACTGGTTCAAATAATTTATGAATTAAATATCGTGTTTATGTTTGTTTAAGCCCCAGCCCGCAATGTTCCATGTAAGTATGTTTAATCGTTTGTACAAAGTCTCGCGTTCTTGTGGTTGGGCGTGGCCAGTCTCACTGTCATTTCCGTCGTTGTTACGTTGATGCTCCGTTCTCGGGTGTTTTCGTGGTTGTTCGTTTTCCTTCGTTGAGGCTCGTGAAATCGAATTCCTGGCTTTCCGCGTGCTTGTCCAATTGTATAATTATGTTACTTGTCGCGTACACCGTGTTCTCTATTATTAATTTGTCATATGACAGGGCTGTATATTACCATTTAATCTGGCTTCGACCAATCGCTTGTCTAGCTCGTAGCGGCTCAGTAAAATCCTCGTATGTATACGTGTTGCTTAGTCCTACGTATGTTTCACGGTATATCGCACTATGTTTCGAGAACTAGGTACTGGAGCATTTTGATACCGCGACTGATATATGAGTTTTAGGCTAGAACTACGTGTTGCTGTGAGTCGTGGTTGAGTACACATTTAGCTTTGTGTAGAACGGCCTCTTTGTCTTTAAATTTGGTGTATTTCACTATGACTGAACACTTATAATCAGAGTTATCCGATTGCATGTGATGGTCCAATTCCGGCTTGCACAGGTCGATTTCAATAAATGATCGAAACTTTCTCTCTGTTTCGTCCCATTATTCCTGATTTGAACCATCAATACCCGAAGTACGCAGATTATTCCTTCTTGAATGGCCTTCTAACTTATCAACGTTCGCTTTCATCGAATCAATTTCATCCCAATGCATTTTATTTTCGTCTTTCAAATATTGATTTTCGTTTTTTAGTTGTTAATTGACGTGTTCATTTCATCGATTTTATTGCTTATTGAGGCAAAGTCGTTTCTCACCTCTGACCTCATATCTCGGAGATATTCAAGTACATGTACATCATTACTATTACAGGGTGGGGTATTATGTCCAGGCAGTGACTGGTTTTACAAATGTTGCTGACGTGTCCTAGGAGTTTGGTTAGAACCAGTAACCTGGACTGTAGATGGGGAAGCTGTCGCGCCAAATGATAATCGACTTTGCCTAGGTTATGCTCTTTGTGTGTCAGTCCCTCGGCCTGACCCGGGATTCATCTCTACATCTCTGCTTACAACCAATAATACTGACGAACTTATTATATAGATATAGCACATAGTTTTTAGGAGGCTTTGTTTGCAGCTTGAATTCTAAAGTAGGTATAGAAGAACATCGATTTATGAAAAGAAGTAAGTACCACAACGCGTATACATGTAATTTTCGGAATATATATCTTTGGTCACAGATATTGTTTGGTATTTTTGCAGTGATATTTTGATGTACCGGTAAACTAGTTGATATATTGAGGATCTATAACGAGTTGTCAATTGATATAAATTTATATTAAACGAGTTTTGGAAATTTTATTAAGCGAGCCTCAGGCGCGCTTAATAATTTTTCCTGAACGAGTTTAATATAAATATATCAATTGACAACGAGTGATAGATTCTTTCTATCATATGACACTGAAAAACGCAAAATATGCATTTATTTATTTGAAAAAATCAACATCTTATACTACACGTGGTACGTATAACTTTATACGTACTGGCTATACTAACCTGGATACAAGGAAAGTCATGTGATAAATATTGTTATTGAATACAACTAACTTAAATATAGAAAAAAGTCATGGAATGGCACAATTTTTTCATTTATTTTAAAACTTTGCATTTTAAAACAATTGCTTATTTTTAACTATTACATATCACTAGTTTTGCACTGCTATCATTATTAAATGTGGAGGAATAAATAAATATGTGATGTGCAATTGCTACAACAGTGTTTTAGATCTGGTATCTCAAAGAAGCTTTACCAAATGACTTATTCAAATAATGATCTAGCCTTTGTCATTCTCTAACAATTTCTTAATTGGCAATTATATCAAAGTCACTTCCACCAAGGTGCTCTTTTTTTGATGATGTCATAGTACAAATATTTAAGCGGGAAAAAGTTTGAAAACAAGATGGTGGTAACATAATGACTACTGAAGAAGTTTTGGCAGGTAAGGACTACACTATGCATTAGTATACTTTTTAACTGGCATTCCCCAACGTCATTTCCCCACTTCTATTATTTTATTTATAAACACATTTTTATACAATTTGTCGCATAATAAAGGTGAATCTCTCTCGTTTTAGAATATGTAAACATATTGAAAATCCGTTCATTAATAATGTAATTATTACTAGATCTAATTGAATATTGCACAATTTTTCGGCCGCGAATTTTTATTTTCAATGTGTTCGAATTCCACGGCGCCCCACTTTATTATTTTTATTTTCCAGATTTTTTTAGATTGCTTTACATCATCATAAAAATGAAACTCTATAGTTTTTTAATATGTAAATATATTTAAAATGACACCAATATTACTGAAATGATTAGAAAAATGCAATATTTCACGGCCGTGATTTTTTTTGTCACACCATTGGTGATAGTTTCTCACATACGGCGTACGTGTATTTATGTATTATGCATTTGTGTTAAACTATGTTTAAAATGTTAATTTTGTGTTTCAGTCCTACGTAGAATTGCGAACATTAATCATTGCATCGTTTATATAAATAATATAAACGAAGCATTGTTTATATAAATGATATAAAGGAAAAGCGAATTGATAAAGGATAGACAAAACGCGGGAACGCTTGATATCTTTTATTTACACCAAGTTACTTAACCTTAGAAAACAACAATACATATTCAAATAAATAACAATGATACTAGCAATGCATGGCTAAAATATCAAATAAAAACATCAGTCAAAAACATATAAAACTGTAAATTCGTCAGCAACACTTACACTATCACGTACACATATCATGTTATAAATACAAACTGAACTTGACTTGTATTATATAATTGAAACAAAAGCATCATCATTGAAAATAGCATTATCTTTATTAAATACCTTTTTCACCCATGAACAAGCTGTATGTGTGTAAAGGTTAAAGAAACTGGTATAGTTTATATACTTGGTATCTCATTTCTGGTCCACTCTTCATATTTCAGTGTATAGAATCACGTGATCAAATGAAGGCGGTTTTACGCTCAAAACTATTGCGATTTCGTCTGCTAACGGCGAGTTTTTTCTTGATTATAACGATCGTGCGTTTAATATGGTTATATTATATAGCCTAATGTACATTCCGTATATGTAAGAATATCCGGCAAGTACCGTGTTCGCTCTATCTTTAGCTGTTTTTAATTGATGCTCGACCAAATTATTACACTCGGTTGGAAACTGCATTTGGTCGAGCATCAATTAAAAACAGCTAAAGATAGAGCGAACACGGTACTTGCCGGATATTCTTACATATACGGAATGTACCCATATGAAATTTCGCATACCGATACATGTTCAGTAGATTCAGCTGATCGTTAGTTTATTTTGGCTGTATTGCGGGTTAAACTTAGTGCATTCAGTGTATTGCGTAATGACGCATTTTTGCACGTGCGTTGAATGAACACCAAAATTTGCGTGTACATGAACGAAATCGCATTATTGATGACTTGAAAAACACTTTACATTCTGAAATTGACTCGAGGGGAACACACACGGGATTTCGAAAAATCACTGGAACACAATTCTGTGTCAATTATGTGTCAATGTTTTGTTTTTCAAATACGTTTTCTTGTTCTGCATGATATTAGGTTCATACAGTCATGTAGGCTATCCTTATACATGGTTCATATAGAAAGTTGTAACATGCCTTTGTTGCATATTCACTCTTTTATGACAATGGTATACCAATCAACAAGTACATTCAAGAGAACGTTCACATACTCTCTGTAGTCACGCTTCAAGCTGATGCACGTCAGCATGTAAATAGCACATATTGCATTACATTTTACATTTTTATCTTCCTGTGGTCATCGGGCTACCTACCCAATGACAGATGCGTTTGCGTCTTGGACATGGTGTCAAATGAAGCGATCATTGGCGGTTTTATATGGGGCCTCAGGGGCAAACCAGCTCGAATGGAATTAGGTAAGTACTAGGTAGGCAGGTTCCAGTCTCCATGGTGAAACTATTTGTTTCCTTATTTGTAAGCAGCCAGCACCCAGATACGTCGCCAAGGAATATCGGAAATTTACTGGTCACCTGAGTCAAAGATCTAGAAATACACAGACTGGACACTCAATTGAAAATTCAGTGCCAGAAAATGCAAATTGGACGCAGCAGATTCAGGTATTTTGCATAAAAGGCATCCATTTTCAGACTAATGTCTCATTTAAGCAACTTTTAAGTTCCTTTTGCAGTACGAGATTACTTATTGCTATCTACCTCTTATACGAGAGGTGTTCAACTTATTTATGAACAAAACATGAACACCGATTGTGCAATATTGAATAAAAACAATTGAAATATCCTTTTTAAACCATGCGAGAAAAAGTTTCAAGTCGAACATATGATCATCATACATTGCATATTTCATTTGGTTAAAGCTTAAAACAACAATTGAGTAGATGATGTTGTTTTTCCTGTTTTTCAGGCAAAATGGCCCTTTTATAAGCATCAAGAAAGTGTTTGTAAATTTTTATTTTGCGTTTTTAATGAGAACATCAGTAATGTTTGTCGTAAGACGTGTTATTAAAGTTCTGTTTCCAGTAATTGTGAAATGGCACCAAAAATTGAAAATTGCCCAACATTGCCAAAACCTACACTATAAAGTTAAATTGGTTTTATGATATCTATGATGAATCCATTAGCAAAACATGGAATAGTATCACAGATGGGAGTGTCCATAGAAACTATCAGTGACATTATTTCGAAACAGTTTAATGCATAGTTCTGGGAATATGCGAAGTTCCTACGCTGAAAATCACGACAAACATGCCTCGCAGCAAAAAGTCTTGGAATCTAGAAATGCGAAATAAACAACATTATGTGCAAAAAATGTTTCATTATGGCAAAGCAATGCTACATCTTAAAGAATGTTATGATACATTATGGTATGATATTTTAGAAAAGGTCACAAGGATAGGGAGAAGTTCATGTGTGTCCAGCTTTGTGTGTTTGCGGCTTTTTTATGGAAAGGTATTGGGTTTGTTATAATGGAAATACGCACATCAAAATCAATACAACATTGACGAAATTGAAGGCTGTGGTCTATGTACGAACCGTTTCAAATCAGGTTTTCAACAAAAAAGTGTTACGTATTGTTCCTAGCGACTGTTCCACGAACATAGTGTTTCGCCCAGATTCAGCTTCAAGTCACCATAAACAAAGCCAAATAAAAAAAACTTAAGAATATAATTTTGATATATAGTGTAACCAAACAGTGGATGTCGAAGTCTTTTCATGCTTTAACAATATAATTTTCTATCTGTTGATACTAAAACAACGATTAAAGAAGGAAAATGTAAACGTAATTATTACGAGTTTTGGACCTTCAAAACGCAAATAAGAACACCCTCTACCCTAATGCTGATTGTGATTTAACCGTAACATATTGGCAATTTACAATTATTATATATACTTCTTGATACACTACTTTACACAATATAAAAGTTTTTATTCAATTTCATTATTTGAGTAACAAAATATCAATGTTCATTTTCTGTTCATAAATAAGTTGAACACCTCTCGTATTCTTCAGAATGGTATTATTTGGATGTGGCATAGCGGGTATTTGCTGATAAACTTGGAATTTTTCTTTAAAATAAGAGCACAGCGTAGGCCTGAACTCTTTGTTTTACATGTTTTACATGACTTATTTCAATAAATTGAGTATCATTTGCCTATGTACATTAAAACAGACCGAGCCAAAAGGTATTTTAGAACTACTTAAATTTTGCGAGGTTTAGAATACCTGCTGCGAGATATCATGAGATTTTGGAAATACTTTCCAATCTTTTTATTATAAGATCTTTGACATTCTTCGTTTCGGACGCTATTATTTGGGTACCGTTTCTACTATCTAGTGATATATTCAGCTAAATTTTACCACAAACATATTGTTTTAATTACATGTAGTCAAAATGTGTTATGAAAGTGATCCCGAACAGAATTCATTAATTAAAAGAACATAATTATGCAGATGAATAAAGTATGTAGATCGTGTAGTCAAGGCGGTTTCATATGATGTGGTGGTATATTGGGTAGTACGAACCAGTGGCACAACATCGCTGATTAACTCCCTGGGGTTTCTGTCGAGGTTACATCGCCCTTTGTCCATCCAACGATGAGCCGCAAGGAAGTGATTTCCTACTTGACCCAGTAGGCGGGGAACCTTAAATTATAACCCTTGGTATCACAGTAGACAATAAACCCAATGTCTGGGGAACCATTGGTGGGCAGCTAGCCTGACACTACTCCCCCACCTTTAGGAGTGGTTCTCTTCCGAGCCCTGCATAGTCTAACCTGTGCCCGTAAGGTTCCCACTTGATCCATACCGCAATGGAGAGGAACTATGTTAGGACTTGCTACGGAGTGGCTATGTACTGGCGAACTTGGACTTACAAAATTGCCTTGCCAGTGGGTTACCTCACTTGTCAGCGGCTGAGGATTTGAAGTGCTAGGCATGACTCACCCACAACGACACTAGAGCGCGTCATGTACCCATTTGACATTGAATAAAGTATGTATTCTAAATACTAGTAGTTTCAATGTGGCAATATGCGGAAAAGTATAACATTTTATTAAATCAATATATTATCAACCCTCGAACACATAATGCATAATTAAATTGAACACCACATTTATGTTTCTTTATTTATAATTGTATTTATTTGCTGGTAGTATCTTTATATTCGGAGTTACTGTAAATGTTAACAAAGTCTTGATATGTCTGGATAAATCCGCTCCTCATAAACATTGCAAACCGTGGATCAATCGCCCACGCTGCGTATGGGTTATACCCTGGCATAGAATGTTTAATGTCTGTTGGTTTATTTATAATACCCATTTCGGTAGGAGGAATTGTCTTTAACGTTTGGGCATGCTCCATATGTTCCGGGGAAGGTGGCAGGGAACTTGGTTGGTGGAACTCAGGGATTGGAGACTCTGTGTCTGCTGTAGGCGTTCTTAGTTTAAAGTCAACGACATCGTCTCGTTTAGAATAGTGTATTTCGTCTTTGTCGTCTTGCGTATCTGATTCGGGGTCTACATCAGATGTATCGTCAAAGTGGTCGTGTTGTTTTGGTTCGTCTGTCAGGTCTTCTACTTTACTTTCACAACTGATTCGTGCATCTTCCTCGGGTAAAACCTGAAAGCAAGATAGAAAATTATTTATTCACGATTGGAAAACAGCATTAGTTAAGGTAAAATAATTATTGCAAAATCAAAACTGTCTCTGTTGTGGTATTTTCGCTCACCGGCGCATTCTTCACTTGATCAACGTTGGTCTGGGAACATGACTATACCGTTCGCACGGACGTATATATCGCTGGCTTAGAATGAAATGAGATCGTAACTACAAAATCAATATTTTGAGAAAACAAGAAAAACTGTCTGACAATCCCTCTTCATTTTTATATAACCAGCCTTTTCAACTTCGGTTTGGTCAACATGACACGTTCAGATTTTCATAAAGTTAGGCTTATAAGAAGTGTCTTATGGGCAGATTTTAAATTTGCATTAGTCTCATAAGGTCGTAATTAAGTACCTTCTCATTCTAAGACATCGATACGTACATGATGAGGCGTTTGGTGTTAACTAAAATGGCTTCAGTTTAAATAATATATAAAAATCCTTACAGAGCGTAACCGGCAACAGAATTGCACTGCAACGAAACATTTATAGCTTTAACTTAGAAGTTTAACATAAAACGATGCGTTTTACATAATTACCTGGATTTGAGCGATTTTATCAAAGGTTGTATACTGGTCAATGTCATCATCAAGTTCCAGTGTTACACGTAATCGTTTCCGGCTCCGTGTGTCTTTGTCTGGTTGGCTAGAACCTGAAGTAGGTTTGGATTATATCAAATAAATGCACATTTACGTTCAACCGTCTGTTATTTTGAACACAAGAGCATTGGGTGGCAAGTCGATTGTTAGCACGCAGTGCCAGCGACAGACCCTCTCAAGTATCCATTTATACACCTAGGTGAATTATTCTATGCGCGTAGATATTTTAAAACCAATAGAACAGACAAGGATTGAACCATGGACTCCTCGGTCTAAAACGCGCGCTTATTAGATGTCCATGCGATACATATATATTGGCGTTGGTATTATGCATATGCACCAATTGGCCACAACAGTTACAAGTAAAGACAGTTTCAGTTTATATCAAGTAATTATAGAGTTTCATCTTCGAGAACAGCATCAATTTGATTCGACCCCAAGCCATCGGATATACCAGTATATGCCAAAGTCTTCACACTATTACTCCTGGGGTGGTATTCACAAAGAATCTTAAGAAAAAAACGTTTTAAATTTTTTAATCGCTATGTAAAGCGCCACGATAAATCACCTAGACAACATTTGCCATTCTTCGTTTCTTGAAATATGTGCGGTTCAATGTGTTAAACTTATGTCAAAAAGATTTCCCTTAGGATGTTTTGTTAATACCAGTCCAGGCTTAATCTGCTAGTGACAATGGTAGTTCCTCCCGAGGTTAATGTCGTTTCATTGTTAATCTTCCGAAGCATCCCAAGAATGTAATTTATGTATTATTATGTGATCACAGTTTCCAGTAAAACCTTGCAATGAAATTAACATAAAGACAGGTGCTAATAATTATTTGAGATGGGATCTTCCTCAGATTGAGATGCCTTCGGGAGATCGAGGCCTTGTTTTAAAACTTCTAGTGAAATTTTCCAAGTTTCTTATATGAAAGCATTGTCTTCATAATTATGTTTGTAATATTTTCATTAGAAATTCTCATTAAGAAATAACTCTTAATGATTACGATAGAAACAACAGTGTAAATACCTTCATGTGATTCTGGTTTCGGACATAACCATTTTAGAACATCAGATTTTGCTTCTGTGCTTAGACTTTCTAGTATCTTCTGTATACTTTCCTTCGCAACCAAACATTCGGCTTCTATAGCCGTGTGATTGTCAGTTTCTGAAAATATACATATAATTTCCATGCATTTTCTGTTACATAAATAGCATTATTTAAAAAAAAACATAATATATTGACGTGCCATTGAAGCGCGCCAGAAACTATAGCAGTTACGACCACAATGTCGATATCAATGTTGGTTCCATTAAGATAACACTGACCGACATCCACCGACAGTCTTCTTCAGGGTTAACAAATTGATTTGAATTGAATTGCATATACACTTGGCCGAATTTCTAATTGGGCCACAATATGAAATATTATATCATCTGATATTTCAATCAACAAATCTAAATCTTGGCATATTGTTTGTTCGTTCCACACAGTAATCTATCAATTTCTGGAAATAAATCAATTTTTAATTTTCAAAATCATCCATGCGAAACGATTAGTGTCAAATGGCTTTTGTGCACGTGTGTATAGTGGGCCTCGTGTACAGCATGTAATATGTTCGTACTTGGTATGAATGTGTTCTCTGTTGATTGAATTTTATGAAAAAAATACTAAACTTTGCGAGAATAACCCATGTGTGACGCACCAGGGACGTCGGATGCATGCATACATTGAACGAATTTCAGTTTGGCCACGTGGTTCTATACAAATCAACTTTTTTTGGAAAATTGTTTTTGAAAAATAAAAATAATTTAAAACTCGATGATGTCAAATAATATTGATCGGGAATGATATGTTTCTCGCAGTTATTTAAGCTACAAGCTATGTAATTAAATAATTCGCATTTTTAAAAAGACGTTTGGCGTAATTAATGTTGTAACGTTAGTCTGGAGTGTCGGCACGTGTCAGTCTGTCAAATTGATATATTCATAGCTAGAACCTTGTAATGTATTCTTGCATAAAGGTCAGGCTCACGTCAAAATAGCCAAGCTATACCAATTTCAAAATTCAGACATGTCGGACACATGTATCATGTGAACATACGATATTTCGCGCCAACCGTTCCGGATGGATGGTTTTGTATATGCATGCACGAGATTTATATCATGAAATCGATAGATTAGTGAATGGAATGCAAAAGTCCACATCTTTACAAAGATTGACGGAATATATCGCGAAATATAATATTTCATTGGGTGGTCAATTAGAAATTCGGTCAAGTGTGTTGTATATTTACTAGCGACAAACGTAAAATGGTCGCGTTTTCACGATTGAATCAGACTAGATAAACTATTGCAAATATATATATTTCTTAAATAGTTGGCCCCTCTGGATCCACGTAATTCATTATAT
Organism: Spisula subtruncata; assembly: GCA_963678985.1. Classification (NCBI taxonomy): domain Eukaryota; kingdom Metazoa; phylum Mollusca; class Bivalvia; order Venerida; family Mactridae; genus Spisula; species Spisula subtruncata. The sequence goes on along the minus strand of OY787664.1, from coordinate 21,532,988 downwards.
ATGCCGAGACAAGAGGACGAGTCCCTTATCACATGAAATAGTTCCCTTGACAATAAAAATACAGTTTTTAAATTCGGTCGAGAGATAACCACAAGAATAATAGCATAGCTTGCAAAATATTGAGGTAAGTGTCCTCGATATCTATCACAACAGTTTGGTGTACGGTGCCTTATTCCCAGGATTGGTAACACATATGGATTTATCGAGCACCTCTTATCAGAGCTAGGTTATCGCTTGAATGTATATTTCAAAAATACATTATCTTTATCGCCGGACAAGTTTGGACGATATTTCATTGCCTTAACACTTGGCCGTTATCTTGTTGTAAGTCAACGTTACTGTATTTTATAAGTTGTTATGAGGACAAATCCACACGTGTTTGAGCGCATATTTCTGTACAAATTTTACATGGTATTGGCGAAATTCGCTTCTAATATATGTAACGTGAATTCAAATTGGTAAATAAAGCAATATGAATGGGTTATGACAAATCCATAATAGTACAACAGCAGCTTGCTACATCGCAAGAAACACTTTTGGAAGTTGCGCTTTGTTGGTACAGGCTATAACAACAGGAAATAGACATTTACAAATTCAATCACATTATCCCAAAACCTTATCATCATTGGTGTTTCCTAGAACTGAGTGTTAAGTGCTAGGAAAACACCAATGTCCCCGTTATCAACCAAAATATTATATCGCTTCAATTTGAGTGTCTTTGGTTCGCCTCAACCTCGTGTTTCTGAGGTGGACACTCGGACCACTAAATCATCAGGAGTGTGGTTCAAATGAATTGTCATGAACCGACAATGTTTCATCTGGAGACACGCTACCAGCACTTTGTCACCGTTTACAACCGCCAATGTCCAAGCAATCCATGTGAAACAACTCTCCGACAGGACCAGTAACTCCAAATGTAAAATTTCTAAGCAAAGTTCAAAACTGATTCATACACATCTAAACAACGTCTTGGACGTCATGCATATTTAATCAATCAATAATTAATCAATATTTGATCTTTTCACTTAGGCTACGATTCTAAAAAAAATAGGATTATACCAATTTGTGTTTCGTTACTTTTGAGCCGCACATTACACACACGCACTGTTCAATCGCATCGATAGCACTTTATGAAACCAATGGTTCATGGAATAAAATATCACCAAGTAAATACAGTTTCGTTGTCAATCATAATTTTTTTTTGAAAAAGTGTTGACCGCAACCCCAGGTTGTGTTTCTAGATGTACTCAGTATATTAAGAAGTTATATCACACAAAAACAGAGTAGAACATCCCCAAATATTCACTCATTCAATCATAGATAAAAAAGCACAAATGTTTACTACACAATTTATATTAAATTGATGAAAAATTGGGGAAGTAAACATTGTACATGTAGTTTGTGATATAATTTAGGCCTGTGATCCCTTTTATCTTCGGTCAAAACTTGTAATGCTAAAGCCTTGGTCCCACTGATATTATTTTGCCTCAGCGATGTAGTACAGTGTACAAACAGTTCTCCCGATTTAATAAATGGGCACCGGGAAAAAGGTCCCCGTGATCTAGGGGAAGCTTCGGGGTAATCATTAGATAAGTTTGTGATATTCCGGTTCGTCATGCCTCCCGAAGTTAATTTATTTCAGTCCGGAGTACATCACCGAGACCAAGGCATAAACGACTGCTTGTCATATGAACTGTTTTAACTTATTGACATTTTAAACATGATATGTTGGTCGTCTATCTTCTATGAATGCGTAATATTCATTGATGGTTCATTAATATGTAAATATTTGTATTTCGTGTTTGTTTATGTACATATAACTATTAGTTTTGAATAAATCACATCAACATATACCAGTAACACATGACAAGTTTTACCCCAAAGACCCTTATCTACAGTCATGTGCAAAAAGTGCTAACTAATATTCGTTAATTTTATTTTTGGTCAACCATCTGCAGTGTATAGTTGCGTCCGAAAAGTCTGGGACCTTGAACAACCACTGATGTTAACTAACCACTTTTGTATGAAACTGGTTATTGCCGACTCGGTAGCGCAAATTTACGGCAACTGAAAAAAACAACACAACAACAGATAAAATATTACGGTCCTTACCTTTAACTTCCTCGACAGTCAAAGGTTCATTTCTCTTCACTGTGACGGGAGGACTGTTTGTTGCAGTAGGACTCATGTCTAGTGGTGAATCATTGCTGTCAATGTCTTCACCGTCCGGGTCTATCACAGTACCTTGGTATGCGCGCATGTTATAGTCGTTATCACTTATACTACTAGATCTACATGCGGTTTCCTTTGCATTACACATGCTGAGCATATTGGTAGGGCTATTTCCAAATGGTCCAGTAAGGTCACGAATCATCCGCACAAGGTCGTTCAGCTTATTGACTCCCATGGCAACAGACTTGAACCATGGTTGTTGCAGCGACTCGTGTGGGGTTACAGCAATGCCGAGATAAAATGGACTCTCAGGTGACATCATATTGTTTGGCCTTTTATGACGATATAATTTATAAATTGTTATAGGATCCCACAGTGATGTGTCCGACGTTTGAGCAAATACTTTATGACCGGAAATGCCTTTCAATGACAGACGACAATATTCAAATCCTGTCAATGGTTCGTAACATAAGTACTCTTCGTTTGCAGACGACACTTTCAGTGTGATATCTCCCCACAGTAACTGTTTATGATCAATTGCCTTCCGGATCTTTAGATTGACAACGAAAACGAAACATAAAGCGTTTATCACCGACGATGGATTATGCGGTCCAAACTCCTTAGCGAGGTACAGCTGATTCAGGCGATGCACAGTATTTGAAGCTAGTGCGTCTGGCTTGCTAAATTTTTCCGACTTGACCATTTCACGCAACACTTTCTGCCTTTCTTTTAGCATGTTTCTTGTGCTTGTGAATTCGGCATCTCTCGTCAACGATATGGGATAATCCTTGGACCTGAGGTAACGCTCAATGCTGCACAACATTCCCCGGAGACTTGCCGGCTCGTACTCGTTCCCGTCATGTTTCTTGATGACGGAGAAATACTTCGCCAGGTGGTGGTCCAATTCGTCTGCTGGGATCGCTTCCGGTTCCCGAGATTCGTTGATAGACACTAAATATGACAAAAATATGCGCATATCCGTTTCAGTTTTACGTTTGGTGTTTTTATTTTCGTTCATGTCAAATTCGGTTTCCGAATTTCCATAATATTTCGGTGATGCAATGTGAGTATGCAAAAAACGCGAGCGATCCATTTTGAATGTCTTAGTAAACGAAAATCTTAAAGTTAGTAAAACTCAGTAACACAATCGCCCAAATGTTCAAATGTAGAAGATGTAAATTCGTCAAGTATTAATTGAACAATAAACTCGTCAGGTCAAGCTTGAATTTACGAATGATAATATCAGGGGGCTAAAACAAAAATATCAGACGAGTTGATAGCATTACATTATAAAGGAGTGCCATGTTGGGGTCATATCTGATAGCACGATTTTGGCAACGGTTTCGTTACTGTTATGATATAAAATTATAAGATTTCGAGACTAAAACAGGTTTGGGCTAGATATTGAAGTTTATCGCAATGTTGGCCACTTAACACAAGTACTCGTTCAAGAACATCGATATATCTATGTTATTCAACTCAAAATATTTGATGATATTTCGGTTTACAGTTTATTGTTCTTTTGGATGGCGCTGTGGTCGAGCGTGTAACTCGTTTGACAACGAATCGACGGTTTTCGATTCTCGGCTGGGACAAAAAATAAGGTCATTTCGGACACGGTTGTCAGTGTCTCCCTCCCAACAAGAGATGAATTTGGTTTGTTAATACATGTAACCCAAGTGTGGTCTCTCGCACTGAACATCACCAACGTAAAAGAACCAAGGAGTTAATTCGTTAAAGGATAAGCAGGATATCGTATCCATATTCCATGTTCTACACACCGGCCTCTTTCATTGAAGCCAGGGTCACTGGCCATTCTGTAAATCGAGCTTTTTGTGCATCGATCGATCGATTTAAAAGTTTACTGATAATGCACAGTATTCTTTTGTCAACAACCTATCTGAAGTGACCATTGATATAGTTTGACGTTTTGTGATAACATTACGAGATACACATATTCAAGAGGCTGAAAAAGTTACAACAATATATATCTACTTAGAGATATATACGTACTTGATTGGTTTATTTAGATCGAATTTTATTCATATCACGCTGGAGTTTCGTTGAGTTAATCTATAACGAAACATCAGGGAAGTTTACTTGTTAATAACTGGATTATTTTTGCAAGTTAAGTGGCCACATAAACTTTGAGATCAGGAGTGCTAAATACTGACGGTGCACCCCAGGCAGACGTCTAATCATTGGGCTCAGGTGAGCTAACGATTGGTTATGCACATTGGAGAGCCATCTAAACTTTGTGCCCAGGTCTTTTTCTTCTTCCTTTTACAGGACAGGAATCCATCAACTGGATTGTACTAAGTCCCGGTGAATTAAAGATTGATTATGCACATTGGAGAGTCATCTAGACTTTGTGCAAAGGTGATCTAAAAGATTTGACCTCAAATAATCTAATATTAAAACTTAGGTACTAATATCTTGTATTAATCCTCTTTGTGCAATCACAAGCAATTGTGGGTGCCATTTCTTAACCATTTTTCGATAATATACGGCAGCAAATTTGATTCTATGTTGTTTTTCCTTCGTCCTATGGTACAACATGGTGGTATCTAACTATACCCTACACTAGTAGTACAACACCATAAGGGCCAAAGGAGTCACACGAGTCTCTGGAATACCTCTCCAATTAAACAGGCTGAGCAAAAGTTTCTTTTTTCATCCGTGTATTCATCACGCTTCAGCATTGACTGGTGACCAAGAGTCTGTTTCATAGCCATATAATAGCCAAGATTCGACTTTTTTCTTAAGTGATTTTAGGTAAACTAAGATATGCGAACTCGACTGGTCATAAATAACTTATTAAATTTATGAAAACGCATAGGTTCACTTGAAAAAGCAATACCCTCTATAATATACAGATAAGTCCTATCTCAGCTAAGATACTTCTAAGAAACGGGCCCCTGGGCTGGTTCTCACTACTGATCAGCATTATAAGAGTATACTCAAATATTTTGACTTGAGTTAACAATTAAGCTGCACAGAAATTTACCAAGAAACTATACTAAGAATTCAATAATCAATGTTTTCTATACATGTGATTATTGTAGCTATTTACATAAGGTCACAAACCACTAAATAAATTTGTTCTTTAGCTCAATGTAAAGTTACAATAGTCAGTCCCAGGTTGATACATGTTAAAGTCTATGGCCAGGTGACAGACATATATCAATGAAAAGAAGGGGCTACCAGCTTTAAGAAAATACAAAAAAAACAGGGGGTCACGTATCATATAAGAAAAATTTTGTCCGTCCAATGCGGTGAACATATTTTTACAGGCGCGCGGACCGACCCAACCCGGGTTTTACCCTACCCTACTTTCGCTTTGGTATTTTGGCCAAAATCTCAAAATATGTAAAATAAAACAGTTTCAATGCATTACATACATGTATACAATGCCTGTAAACCCAATTTGATGATTCCAGTTCCACCTTGTCAAAGCATACTACCATTTAAACACAATCACAAGTTTATTTAGGGACTATTTGAGTGTATCCTATTTTGGTTCGCGGAGGCATTTAGTGGTTTGTAACCTTAAGACAACCCTTTTCCCCCATTTTGATTGATTTAAACACTTATTTGACAACTGCTATGTATATACAACTCCAAATGATCACTTTCCAGACTAAAATGACATGATTTCTCAAAATTTTGACAAAAGAGAGTAAGCGCCTTTAACGCAATTTCTTGGATTCTGCTGGCCATATTGTATGAATACTGGCAAATTAAACAGTTGCAGTTTTGTATAAACCTTACATTGGGCAATTATTTTATGTTGGGTGCTTAATTATGTGACTATTCCTCATATATATACACAATAACCCAGGTCTGATACCTAAATAAGGTCAAAATTGGTATGAAAATGTCATTTTGTGGAGGAAAAATCTTCATTTTTTTTCTTAAATTTTCACCCCAAAACACAATTTTTTCACATTTTGAGACAAATTTCACTGAAAAATGGAATAAAACCCACAGAAAAATGTATTTCTAAACATCTAAAGTCAAAATATTGAAAATATACATTTTAATTTTTTGGGTCATTTCTTAAGGTCACAAACCACTAAATAAATTTGTTCTTTAGCTCAATGTAAAGTTACAATAGTCAGTCCCAGGTTGATACATGTTAAAGTCTATGGCCAGGTGGCAGACATATATCAATGAAAAGAAGGGGCTACCAGCTTTAAGAAAATACAAAAAAAACAGGGGGTCACGTATCATATAAGAAAAATTTTGTCCGTCCAATGCGGTGAACATATTTTTACAGGCGCGCGGACCGACCCAACCCGGGTTTTACCCTACCCTACTTTCGCTTTGGTATTTTGGCCAAAATCTCAAAATATGTAAAATAAAACAGTTTCAATGCATTACATACATGTATACAATGCCTGTAAACCCAATTTGATGATTCCAGTTCCACCTTGTCAAAGCATACTACCATTTAAACACAATCACAAGTTTATTTAGGGACTATTTGAGTGTATCCTATTTTGGTTCGCGGAGGCATTTAGTGGTTTGTAACCATAATGCTCCTGAACTATTAACAAATTGACAATCTTTATTAGCGTGTCTGACATACATACTTAACAAAATTCTAAGATTCCCCTTAAGATGCTTGATGAGTACTATTGCTGACAAACCACTGATGTATGACAATCAACAAATGTAACAACAAAATGCAATGTTGTCTTTTATAATAGATTTATTTGATTTCAACACCATTTTATCACAATATCACACACACAAAAATACTTCATTTCAACTTACAACATAAATTACAATGTATTCAATTTACACAACACATTTTTTCAAGTTTTTAATATATTCTTACCCCTTACTTAATAGAGCGCTCACATACACATCTCATAATCCTGAGCTAATATTTTGTAAATCATCCCTTTACCAGCTAATTGAAATAATTTTGGAGATACTTTAATGTTGATGGAATTCCTTTAAATTTGCCATAGACTCAAAACCCATAAATCTTCTGTTAACTAAACGCATTCTTGACACAAAAGCGCATGTCTCCCAATTAGGGCTGCATGTCTCCCAATTAGGGCAGTAACTCTTAAGTGACAATAATAATTTAAACTTTAATTCCTGACAACAAATACAACTAGACTTGGTACAAAGTAATCATATAAAGTTTCATTGAATTCTCATCATCTGTTAAGGAGAAAAGAATTGGTCAAAATTTATTACATACATCCAGATGGCCTGCACAAAATCAATACAAGTAATTAGGAATTGCAAGCAATATAGAAGTCCCCTACCTGGTTTTCAATGTTTCTGTTGCCATGGCAACCACAACTTTTGTCCAAATAAAAATGAATAGACATGTATAATCTCCTAATAGGTCCCTATCCACCAACTAAGTTTCACAAGTCTAGCTTGAAAACTGTTTGACCAATGGCAGGATCCAGATTTATTGAAAGACGGACAGACAACTAACCTATCATCCCATTGGGTTGTAAAACAGTAGGGGGACTAATAAGTGCCTCATTAACTACCCAGTAATGTGGGAGACAATAAAATCGAAACCAAAAAATCTTAATAATCTTAACTTATTACATCAAGTTCATAGAAAAGAAAAATACAGATAATCACATAAAATACAATAAGTTTACAAAATGAACACCAACAAAAAAACAAAAATGATCAGTACAACAAAGAAGTTTTATCCTTAGCTCTGTCAATAACTTTCTCTGGTGTATAAAGTAAAATCGAAGTCTAAATCAACCAGTATTCGACAAAATAGAAGCCTCATAAAACCGACGAAAGCTTTTTAAAATAAACATTTGCATTAAAATCTGGCAATTCATTTACAAAGGCTTTATACACATACCAAAATTATCAAAATATCTGCGGCCTGACCTAGCATTGTGGTAAAAATGGTTTGACACTTCCAGAGTGTGCAATATATATATTCCAAATACATGTGGCCTTAACATTATGCTAGCTTTCATTAGTTCATAACCGTATGTGAATACAAACTTTGTCAATACAGCAGGCTCATTGCACAGCTACATTTTGGTTGAATTTTTAGCGAAAATTAGCATTCTCCAAGGTGATCATTACATTCTAACGATAGTTTTACTAAACTTTTCAAATACTGGTACAGAATGGAGTAAGAAATACATGCACACACACACACACACACATATCATACCATTAAAATGCATAATTATACAGTTAATTAGGCAATAGCTGATCATGAAGTATACCGGGTCACACAACGTTTTAGACTTACACAATAGATAGAATCAGTTTATTAATGGCAGAAAAAATTGCTTCAATAAGGGGAATAATTTCACTTCATTCATTGTGGCATGCATGCAAGTGTTCACTAACACAAAATAGACGCGTATCCGGCGGATACAGAATAGGGAACGGACACATTTTTCTATAAGAATCCAAATATGTTTTTTTCTAGCATTTTCCTGGCAATTCAAAAGCAATTTATTCAACTTTCGTTCCCACAAGTGAAATTTTCACAATGTGATCTGAACAACGGAAGTACACCGTAAAGGCCGAGAAGTTGGAATAAATCAAGAGACGTTTGATTGCTTAACAGTTATCAATACAATGCTAGCGTGCTGATAACACAGAATATTTCGCAGAATTGGGTTTATTAGTGGAATTTGACAAAATAAACGGAAATATATCATTTTTGCTCCAATGACAGATTACCGTAGAATTTTCACTATTGATCCATATGCATAGTTCTTGTTTAAGAGTTATTGTTGTGATTTAAGAAGCAGACGGATTTGACTTTCTTATTGACCAAAACTATTACTTGAAAAGGTGCTTTTGAAGCTAAATACCAAAAATAGCTCTTATTAATCGGATACTGCCTAATAACCTGTATAAAGATACAAGTGATAATACCATTACATGTATACTGACCAGACATATAATTTACTGAATAAAATCAGGTGGTTACATTATTTTTATTATTTGTGTGTTCATATTGTTCTTTAACAATCAAATTATAGACTTGATTTTTTTAAATTAAACTTATTATACAAATACATTAATTGCAAGGATCAGAATTAATTCCAGAAAAATTCCAAAAAAAATATCATAACACCATAAAATTTGTCTTGAATAATATATATGACTATCCTAGTTCATTGGTATCATACAGCAATTGGCTTAAATTGGGTCTCACATGATGAGGAGGTTAACTATAATCAAGTTAAAGTGTGCTAAAGGTAATGTGAAAGGCGGTAAAAAATGGAATGGACCATAAACTTTAAGGTGGATTACTCGAATGAGAATGATTTATCTGTGTTATTGTGGTACAAAATTGACCGTTTGTGTTTATCTAAGCAACAGATTTTACAACAGTAGGCTAAACCGGTCAATGTTTATAGACATCACATTATCCTGGGCACACTATACTGAAAAAACACCATTTTGTGGATATATGTCGTGGGATACCAGCTTGTATTTTCATAATTTAAAGAAGGGATATATACATTTGTAGAAAAGGTATTAATGCCACAAAAGTAATGATTTTACAGTATTGTTTTTAAGTTTTTAGCCTCAAGAAATATTTTTTTTACAATATTGTTTTAAAAAATTTCCGGCACAAAAAATATTTATTTTACAGGATTGTTTAAAAGATTTAGATAAGTATATAGTATATAATATGTCTAGAGTAGATTAATGTTAAGGTTCCCTAGCATCGGCCACACCGGCAGGTACTCGCACAACAAGTCCATCCATATCCTTGGAAACAATAACTTGACAACCAAGTCGAGACCTGAAATAGTGATATTTAACAACATGTAGATGCGTTTTTTTTACTCAAAATGCATAAAAGGTATGAGAAAATCTCACAGGGAAGGTAGCACTCAACCTAACCAGCCGAGCACAGAAATCAGAAACACTTAACACCACAACACAACTACCCTGAGCAATGCCCACACAAACCCTATGCCCACGACCAAACGAGGCACAACAACCCCGGGGCGTGACCACATGTTTATCACAAAAGGCCATAATTCTCACAAACATTATCAAACCTAACATACATGACAATATTCAAAACAAGGCTTAGTGCCGCCAAGCATCAATGCCAACTTTCATCAAAATTAGACGTAAAATTAATGCTTAAGGAGACTTAAAGTGGACAAACTTTGTGACATTGTTCATGATAGACAGACAGACATCCTGCACAAAATCAATATGTCTCCCCCAGTGTACTGTAAAATCATTTAATTTCGATGGGACGGAATTTTGTGGTTTTGATAAAAAGGACCAAGTTAATTTGTGTATCTGGGGGTATGATAAGTATAAGGGACATACGTGTCGGTAAGACCGTAAGCTAAATCCAACATATCTAGTTCTTCATCTGACGGTTCCTCCGGTAACTTATCATAGTCACTTTGTGTAAATATAAGATGACACGTTGAGCAAGCTAATGTTCCCTCACAAGCACCTGTAAGAAGCATAGAACATACTCAATAACATTGACAAAGTACAGTTGGAACTCATTAATTAAACTTACATAATCTTAATAATTCAAATTAAACTTAAGTTTCCAAAAAGTGCAGTTGATATGTGCCACACAGCAAGAGCTATAGACTTTACATACATGAGTAATTGTTATAAATTATAAAATTACCATTTCATCAAAAATATTTAAAGTCTATAAATTTCAATCAAATATTAAAAATGGATATTATATCAACTAGAAAAATGGGAAAGAGTGTCAGAATCAATATTTGGGAAGTCTTGCTCATTGTTCTAATTGAGTACTCAGTAAGCTGCTATAGCTTGGCTAATTCGACACGAGCCTGACCTATTGATTAGCATAATTTAACAGTCGATATATTGCCTACGTTTACAACACCGATTGTATGTTTTCAAAATCGGGGAATATCACGAAGACGCTCGAGATGCCATACAAACACAAATCTGAAATACCGATATTGCACGAATTGCTTGAGGAAATTAATACATTCAAAGCAAAAACCTTGTAATATATTCTCGCATGAAGGTCAGGCTCAGATCTAAATAGCCAAGCTATACAAGAGGGCAATGATTGATGAAGGTCCTGAATGGGAGAAAATTACTCACATTAGTAATTTTCACAAGTTGGACCAGTGAAATCTTCTCTGTGCATATGTGTGTGTTTTTAACAATTCAGCATGGCTTAAAGGCGACCCAAGGAACACTTCAATGAAATTGCTATAAAATTGATAGACCAGCAGTTTGGGAAAATATTGTTTTCTATAAACCATAGCCTTATAGAGACGCTGTTACCGCGACAGTCATGTTTATTTAATCATTATGGTAAATTGCTATACTCATAATGTAAATATTACCGTTACTGAAAAACAGTTTAAGCTTAATGGAGTTGCTCCCCTTGGATTGTAGATACAAATGTAGGATACTACAAATGTAATATACAACCATAATTTTTATACTGAAATTTTAGATAGATTTGATGTTAGTTACATTCATACTTAATTGTAAGTTGGGAAGAGGGATGGCTCCCCGACCCTTTACCACCTATGAAGGACTTAGGGGACAATAAATGGGCTATATAACATAACTGAACAAATTATTCTAAAAAAAATATTTTAAAATTTACAACTTGGAAATTTCATTCTTCACATTTGATAATAATAATAAAGACTTTATTTATAAGAGGTAACATAGTTAGGCATTTTCCCTATCTTCCCTATGAGCCTCTCTTGTAAAGGTTTTTCGAGCAGAAGCCATGATGAAGGGTGTTACCCGTGTACTAACCGAATCCATCTAGATCTACATCATTCTCTACAACAACATCCAGTAGATTATCCCCGACTTTAGCATTGACAGTATGCTTCATCCCATCATCACATACAAACTGTACCGATACACTGAAAATATACCACAAACAAGCCCTGAGATTTAGGATTTTAAACTAGCTTTTACCATCCTGCTTTCCTATGGTTTTGTGAACATTGAAGCATGTATACCCAGTTATTTTCTGATAAGAAAATATTTTTTACATGAAACAAATGCCTGAACCCCTCTCTACGTGTAGAATCAAAACATTAATATGAGAAACTCATCGTATTTTCCAAGTAGCAGTCGTCTAACATAGAGGCACTGGCATTAACCTCTAAAATCAGGTGACAAGTTTCCTATTGTTTCGTGAATTTTGATTGGCTGGTCAGTAAATAGCATTTATTTTAGGTTGATTGTGAAACAAGTTTCCTAACTGTCTTATATTAATCACTCTCGATACCTCATTCCTGATGTAATCCATCCCCGAGAGAAGAGAAATCAGATTCACCTTCATGCTGCGCATCAAGCAAGAGAATTACTGGTACCATTTTTATTTTGTCTTTGAAATGGGATCGAACCCGGGCAGGGGCATAGCTAGGACCTTAGCAATGTGTAGGCCCGTAGGTAAAGATGAAAGAAGTAGGGGGGTTAGTGGGCATGCTCCCCCGGAATTTATTTTATTCCTTAAAAGGTACTGGTGCATTTTGACGTATACTTAGGAGATCAAATTCCAAGTTAAACTTAAAAATATGTATTAATTTTTCTGGAAATGATGTGTAGGCCTGGGCCTAATGGCAGCTACGCTACTGCCGGGACCTCCCACATTCGAAGCCAACACTCTATCACTAGTCTACCAATTTTAAACTACTTGCCTGAATTGGAAAAATGAAAAATTTCTTATACACTCAGTAATGCTCAATGCATAATTATTGCAGAAGTTGCTTGCCAGAATTAACAATTACTAATACTTGTCCCAGACAACCAGACCAGTGTTAATTTTGCAGACTGCAGAGACAATTCTGGGTAGCGGTGGCCTAGAGGTGGGGCCCGCGCTTCGGGATCGAGAGGTCCCGGGTTCGACCTTCCTCTGGACCACTGGTAAATTTCTCTGAGCAAGACCCACAGCTCCACTCCACCATGGTGTAAAATGGTACCTGTGAGGGCAGTGTCTATTCCTGGGCCCCGCAGATCGATGTTGGCTGCCACACCACAGGAGAGAAATAGTCTCCCCAGGGAGACACGAGTGTAGGTTTCCATATGTAGCCCAATGACCAGGGGAAGTTCAAATGTCAAAGGGTGCTTGAGCGGCCTAACAGCTGAAAAGAGCCCTAGAAAATTGGTAACTTAACTTTTTTTAATTCTATGTAATCAACCAGTTTTTCTCTTCATGTGGATATTTCGGTAGGTAAAAAAGTAAGCAAAATTTGAATTTCGGACGCTAAGCGCAAATAAATTTTCATTATAGATTAACAGTTACTACATGTGTTCAAGCGATTAAACATAGTATAAGTTATAGTTTATATTAAATTTGTTTACGTCCATTGAATAACAAAAAGTTGCACAAGTTCGACCTAGGTCATACCTGCCTTGCAACAACAATGAATCTTGTCTAAGATCAAGCTTCGGGCAACCTTTTCTTTATGACTGCCAACTTGAGACCATCCTCTGAACTGCATGAAATATTAGGGCAGCAAGATGAAGGGAATTTCACTTCAATGGACACAATCAGGGGGAGGGGAGAAACTGAGAAAGACCTAAGGACTGAAGTGGTGATGAAATATCAATAATGAGATCAAAACCATGGGAAGTTGAAAAGATTGCTACCGACAGGAAACAATGGAGAATTTTAGTAGTAGCATTCTGTGCCAGCTGGCACGAAGAGGATAGGTGGGTAATAATATTTATCACTTTCAATGGGAACACAGTTCTGTAAGATTTATCTTTTTTTTAAACTGAGACAGTTGCACAGTTAGTGGTCATTCGGTTTAATCCCTGGCCTTGGGATTTGAAGGTTATATATTTTGTTGTTGGAATGACACCGCCATAGAGCCAATCCCAGACTACCCGCTCGAAGTGGAGACTCTATTACTAGGCTAGAGTGGAGAATTTATTCTGGTATTCCTGTTTTTGATACCTGATGATGTAAGAGGTATCAAAACATAGGCTAAATTTATTTACTATTTCTCAGTTTTTAAGGCTTGCCAAGTTGCCAGACTGAGTGTCTGATAGAGCTTTAAAGGCTTGCCAAGTTGCCAGACTGAGTGTCTGATAGAGTGTTTCAGCTTTCTAGGACTCTGTCACCAGTGTAACAATCATGTAACCACAAACTATATAAAGATGTTTGTGATATATTACTAATTATCATGTACCATAAAATGTATTGATTTATAATAATACAGTTGGCCTAGCCTTTACTAACATATCCCGTTATTTATCATACTTTTAATTTAGAAGATGAAACACCTCACAATAGTGAGAATTAATTATATCAGTTGTCGGTTTTCGTGAGAGCAGGGTTTGCCATTTCTGTTTGTCAAGGTTTTTTTTGCGAAAACAAAATTTTAAGTTGTGAAAAAAAATTATCAAAGCTAACTAAACATTTTTATTTGGACGAACACAGACCAGTGTAAAAGAAGACACCAATAAACAACTGCGACAATTGTGAAATTTAAAAATGTTGTACTGTGAACGGTGTGGGGCTGAAGTCTGCAGATTTCATGCACCACGGTATACTGTTAGTGTTACACGCCTACAACATACTAAGCAACTTTCATAAGAAACTAACAATACTTCTGGCAGATATGCGACATATGTACAATATGACAATGCAGACATATGCTAATCTGCCACTAGAAACCATTATTTAAGTACCATTCACTCGATCTTTGACACCATAGACCCAATACTAGCCGCACATTTAGGACAAACAACCCATGAAATCTAACACAAGCAGGTAAATATATCGCACTAACAATGTAGACCAGAAAAACTTGCTAATATTTCACCCATATAGTATCACATTTTAGCGTAAAATTCTCAGATTTCTAAGTAAATTATACTGGCACCATACTGAGGATTAGTTGCACCCAGCAATGACATGATGAGTTTATTCACGTTTTCCATGTATAGAGTATCATAACCTCCATGGTGTATTGATTTTGTATCAGACACTACTCAAAACAGGGGAAATACTAAATTAATCTTAATTAATACTTTATAATTCAGTTGTAATTTGTGACTTTAAACATAATAAATACACAGACACTTCACATCTCCCTGGATCTGAAAACTTCTCCCTATTTGCTTGAGAGGGAGAAGTCACCCTACAATTCTGATCAGTAACGATCCTTACACAGTATGAGCATCAATGTTTCACTTTGTTTGGTATTCAATTACAATGTTGAATAGTACCGCACTACTTCAGACTTCAGTGTTGCTATGTCATGTTTAGTTAAAGTGTAAAAGGCTTTCACTGATCAATTAAAAAATGTTTGTCCTCAGAAAGGAGCCATATAATGGTCCCTAAAGTACAACATGTATAAAGAATAAAAGGCCCTGATAAGGATGATGTTTTGCACGGTTTTGCAACTTTCTGAGTACTCAGTAACAAGTACACAATCAGAACAATGAGCAAGTACTTCGTTTGTGCGTTGATTTTGATAAATGTTAAATAATCAACCTAAGTCACCAATAATTTTACAGGCATACATAAGTGATAACATCACTTTTCAATGGACAGTCAGAAAAAGATTCAACCCAAGGGTTGACACTAACTATTTTTATGAAAGCGTTAAACTTTTAAAACAACAGCTACTGTTCCTTCCTGATTTTCACTGGTCCTACAAGATTTTCACTCGCCCCGGGCCAGGGGACCAGTGTTAGTGTCAAGCCCTATAACTAGGTAAGAATAATCATGTTTGAAACACTGGGATAAATGCCAATTGACAATTGTACCTTCAAGTTCAACATCGTTATCTATAGCTATGTCTAGAAATGATGAACCGACAACAGCATCAGCAGTAATAGTATCACCTTCTCTGTCTACAAAATGTATCGTAACCCTTAAATAGTAATGGAGAAACATTCAAATTACATACTGTCAAATAATTTATTTGTTGGGGATTAAATTTCGCGGATTTTGTGATTTACCTTCAACCTTGAAATAAAATCCCATTGAACAATAATTTTGACCCTTGTATTTATTATCTGAAAAGCAAAATCCATAAATAAACTTCCCATCGAAATGGTTGTAAATTTTACCAAAACCATGAAATTTTACATCAGTTTGAAGTGGTTGAGTGTTGGTTTGGGTCGCCCCTTGGGGAGGTCCAGAGTTAGATCTGAGGCCGCCATATACAGTGTGCCTATGACAAAATCAAAATGCAATTATTTGTCAGAGCATATGCCTGCCAAATTTCAGCAGAAAGCTGACTGGTAAATACATAAATTTGTAAGGGATACAATGTACCGTATCTGTTATACCCTTGCTAGGAGCTGCAATAAAGTGGTGATAGATGACATCAGGAATGAGGTGTCAAGAGTGATAAATGACTTAGGTTTAAAAGTTGGTAAAAACTTGTTTCACAATGGACCTAAAATAAATTAAACAAATAAAAACTAAACACATTCATAGATTGTAGTTTTTATCAAACTGCATGTAACTGAAATGCTAGCCTGCCAGCAGCCTGTGTTTCATGTCTCCCGGACCTTTTGTTGTCCATTTATAGATAAAACAATATAATAAATAATTCAAATATTATATAGAAAGATCATGACTCTTGTGAATTGCCAATTTCCTGAGTGACACTAAATAGAAATAGCGCCTGACCTCTTCCATTTATAGGAAATAATGCGGACATTTGCATGTTGTTATTAACCAAAGACTTAAGCTTAGAACAAAAACAGATCTTTGCTATTGAAGACTGATTTGCAATTTGATGAGGTCTTAACTCTTATTAAGAGAACATTAATAACAGCAGAATATTATGGTTCTGAACTTGCGCATGAACTCTTGAACGTCTAAAAGCCAATGTCACTGTGATTTTGAGATTGAGCGAACGAGTATTAATACAAGAATAAGAGTTCATGTACAGATCACAGTCAATCTGATACTTTATTAGGCTGCTACTATGAGTATGATACAGCATCGATCCTCAATGTATTGAGCATAAATGGTATGAGCTGACCTTGATAAATTCTTTCATGATGTATTAGTATAGTAGCCCTTGTTTGACGCCTTTTTCAGCATACAAATATTTTTCAATTTATAATACATTAACAATTAAGATTATTTGTTTTAAATTTAAAGTTCTGGGTTATAATGCATTCACAAGCCTTATCTTGAGCTGTAAGAACATGCAATCAGATAATAAATCACAGCAATGTGATACCAAGGACATCCATTATTCGTAACAATATCATTCTCGTTCAACCAGCCTGTTTTTCATCCGTAATACACAGTCTAGGGACTTGACTATACACTGATTCATGAGAATGAACAATATATGCCGAACATGTATTATTATATAACACGGTATGTAATTATATTGTCTAAATACTGAACAAATGGCACAGTGGAATACAGCACGACAGATCAAATTTTCCGCATCATACATCATGTGATACATGTCTGTTTTTTTCCAAATCCGTATGAATTGCATGTCTGATTTTTCTATATGCCAACATCGATGACGTCATGATGTAAACATTTACTTTTTTGTTGTGTAATGTGCCAAAAATATGCCGACGTTTGTGACATCAATGTTTACACAGTGAGCACATTTTAGCGTGAAAAACCGCTTTTTGCTTTCACAGATATATATAATATAAATTATAATACAGTAGAACCCCGCTAATAAGACCACCGTTCGTTCTTTTTAAAAGTGGTCTTATTAGCGGGGTGGTCTCATTAGCGGGAGAGACCACTCAGAGTATTTATCAGTGGAATATGTCTGTCTTAAAATCATATTATAATAAAGTATATATAAGTGTATTGTATTTATTAGTCTTAATTTTGTTTTGAATATTTTGAGGTTTAAATAATAAAGATATAAAGTTTAAAAACTGTATGATCAAACATGACATGTGTGAATAAATGATTTACAACTTGATTGAATAATGATCGAAATTAGTGCTATCCGAATACTACTCAACTTGAATTCATGAATTCTTCTATAACGGGTAAATGACTTTTATACTCGTAGTCTATTTCAGGTGAACATAATTAAACAGTTTATTGATCAAATCACCTAGAAATACTGTGATAACAAGTTTCATTCATTTTTTTCACTCATCCTTTTGTTCCAATCTCGTGAGGAGTCGTAAATAATTAGACCATGCCAATGGCCGACATGTACCTTCAAAGTTCTGTAATACGGCATTTAAAAGATTATTACAACATCTGTAGACATTAATTATCCCTCTAATTGGATTAACATTGGCCTATTAATGTACTAACAAAGGTAGTGATAATACAATGATGTCATGTTGGGGTAATATACAGAGGTGTTGACAGTTTGTCTCGGCGACCATTATCACTGATTATGTAAACAATGGCAGGTGTTTTCAGAGGTGTGATTACGACTGGTCGTAATTTTGGGGTTCAAATATGCACAAATTGACCATTTGGTTGGCAAAAAGTGGTCGCATTACGGAATAGCGGGGTGGTCGTAATTTCGGGACTAACGACCATTAGACAAAGAAGGAAAAAATCCGTTCTTTCAAAAAATGCCCGTATTAGCGGGGTGGTCGTAATTTCGGGGTGGTCGTAAGGTGGGGTTCTACTGTAAAATTAAGGAGAGATAACTTAAGCAATATAGTGCACTTATTTACAGGTATATTTCGTGCATTTAGCACACGCAACTGTTAATACCCCATACCGGAAATATAAGGCGTGGTTATACGGTTATTGTTAAAGATGCAGTAAGCTAAGTAACTTATACCATTACTCAATATATACATGATCCATTTCTCAGCGTTTCTGCAGCAACTATTTACAATGTTTGTGCTGCAACGTACAAGTTTCTACCATAGTAAAATGACACAAAATTCTAACCTAAAATAAAGGTTGTCGTCCGGCATCCTAGGGTTCTCTGCTTTAGAATATAGGTCATAGAGAAAAATAAGTCACATACAGTCGTTTCGGGTAATTCTGCGCATCGGGTAATTCTGCGCACCTTAACTTTCTATTTCTTACAGACTTTGCTGGGTCGTTTTTCTTCGGTCTTCCAGTGTTTTTGTAGATGTATGCTACTTATGTAAGGTTTTATAATCATTTCAACGAAATCGGAAAAGTATTTCTACGATAATTTGACCAAAATGAGTGTCAACGGCTATTTTCGTTAAATTGACATACCATGTGACACATAATTTGAACAAAAGCACATTTTTCATGGATGATGACTTTTCCTTTTTTGTCAACATTGTCTTAATGACTTATTCTTTCGATACTGTGATAAATTTCTTGTGAATCAAATCTTTGAAACAGACTATACAAAAAAACAATTCCACCTGCGCAGAATTAGCCGAAAAAATTTACGTCATGAAAACCGGCAGCCATCTTGTTTTGTGACGACATTCGACCTAGTTTAGCGAAGGTATGGTGTTTTGAATTGTTTACATTTGTCAATGAAGGTTGGTTCTATCCAAACAGCACCATATTTTATTCTAAAAATAAAATAATCTCAAATGTAGAAAGCCAATACCCGTTAGGTGCGCAGAATTACCCGACAGCACTGTATAGTCACTAATCATTACATGTACGGTTTGACAAGGTCAGGGGAATAATTTAATGACTTGTCTAATCTGGGAATAATTAAATAATAATTTATTAATAAAATTAAAACTTAAAAAAAATTAAGGTCTTTTTTCTTCATTTTTAAGATTTCAGCAGTATTTTAAGATTTAACAGAACATCATTTTTTTAATAAATTTAGGCTTTAGCAATGCTAATCCTCACTCGATAAACACGAAAACACGAGTGAAATTAGGCATTGTAAGGTAAAAATACTCCAAAACATAATTAAACACATACAGCAAATTAATTCAAACGCTACTATTTCAGCAAAAATGACAATTATAGCTTAGTATGGTAAATGATTCACATGCATCCGAAATATTAATATATCCGAAACCGGACCAGTTTATATAATAAGTTTCTCTTACGTCTCCTTTTTCCATTTTGGAATTGTGGTAGAAAGTCTCCTGACTGCTGGGACTATGTGCGATTTCCTCGGAACGAATGATGTAGTAAAAGCGAACGGTTTCGCCACAAATTGGGCAAATCTTGGAACAACACAGCGTACACCGACCAGGCCCGACATTTTGTGAGGTATGGTCTAAAACACTGCCCTCCCCCCGATGTCGATCACAAAGCTCCACCCAGGGCTAGGCTAGCGCATGTTTTCCAATAAACAACGGCCGTGAATACATTCACACCTCTGAACATTCTCCTCTCACACATTGCTATTTCTGGATGTATCGATAAATATAATAGTCATTGCGAGGATTCGCTCCTAGAGTAGCTCGACACGATTTCTGTCTCCCCACTATGGATAAGTGCGATAGTACTGAAGTCGAGATTGTATGACTAGCTCCTAGAGTAGAACTAGCCTACTAAATTCATGTCCAAAAGCAAATACATGAAGTAGTTAAGGTCTTTGCCAAAAAAGTGACTGTATCTACTATATCTAATCAAACATGAATAGAATAGAATATATTTTATTCCAAATTTAATTATTATGGGCCAATTCTGGCATAAAATTACATTATAAAAATACACAAGTGAATGAAAGAAGGCATAACATAACAAATGTTTGATTTATGATTGGAAACACAAACAACTAAAAGAGAGAAAAAACCAACAAGATCCAATCTTGAACATAAGTGAAAAAATAATGAAGTACAACATAATATATAATATATAGGAATTTTTATTTGACGAATAATACAATCAGGCACACACCTCTGGTAAGACTCAATGTGGTGAAAATATTGTTGATATTAATTCATATATGATATAATATAATGAAAAAAATAATATAATTGTGTTTTTGTTTTCTCTTAACATTTTGTTGTTATAACTATTCATATATTCATTTCAGTCTAATATATTCAGTGTAATGCCTGTTTTAAGTCTAGAAATATCTGTATTGTATGACTTAAGGGTGAATGTTATAATAACATATTATTTGATATACAGTCATAATCATTGTTAAATAATCAGTATAGAAACAAATTAAACAGTAATTAAGAATTAAGTTTTGAAAGTTCAGTTTTCCATTGTCACCAAAATATATATTTCACGATATAGAGATTAAGGGTCCCTGCTTGATGATACTAACTCGGTTTGATTTCTAATATCACAATAGCAATAACTAATATGTTTGTACTTAGTTGCCCATCAGTATCCGTGCTCTTTAACAGTAGGAATGTACTGTTCAAAATTACATTATTGGGTGTAATTTAAAAATATTTAGTTACTAGTATATACGTAAATGGATGCTATATGTGTCATAGTACGTGGCAATGCCGCTACGCGATCGGTGCGTGCGTGATGATACTTTGGTTTTAAAATAACAGTCTATAAATTTTAATTAACTGAATAGTACATGTTTCTTTCATGTTTTTTCTTTCTTTGAAGTATATATTCATAAAAAGTTATATAATATTATACATGCGTGTAATTGTTTTGGCATATCACATTTCAAAGCACGCAATAACTAAGGTAGTAGTTTTGAACTTATAAGTTGGTTCCATACACAGAATGCGTTATTTACGGAAGGCTAAGAGGGACATTTTTGTAACTTAATATTTCTTATTTGATATACTCGTGCATTATATATAGCGTAGCAATATTGAGCTTGAACTGATTTGTATGAATGTGTTTTCGTATTTGTACCGGTAGAATGACTAGGTTTTTGTCTAAGTATGTCTGATAAGCAAGGACTGTTCACCAGTACCGATTCAAATTTGCCACAATGTGTTGTTACAAAGGTGCGCTTTAATAATTTCTTATTTACTTAGTATTGATAATTGTGCTCAACTTTTCTAATTTTTGAACATGCCAGGAATACCGTTCGATGAATGCTTGCAATGTGCTGTTGACAAGAATGTAGCACCGTGGCTTCCGTAGTTAGTCTCAAAACTTAACTACCCGTTGTTGGCTCAGTAATATCAAGTGCAAATTTAGCAGTTTGTGATACGACAGCAAACTGGATGGTCGTTTTTATAATCATCCATATTTAAATATCTCAATCATTTAGGTCTTTCTTATATATGCCATCAGGATGAAAATGTTGATTCAAATTTTGCTTTTAACGTGCATAGGTGAGTCAGAAAAAGTTTAAATATTATTTTTTGCGTTGATTCTGAGTAAATGTTTAAGGACGTTTTCCATAAAATTTGAATTATGCACAACCGTGGTGTATAGACTCTGTGGTTAGTGCTCTTGATTTGTTGTTCGGCGGTCCTGCTTCTTTCTCGTTCAACCAGCGTATTTTTGTCTGAAACATAGACTTGACTTGCCTAACCACTGATGTATGAGGATGACCTGTTTTGGTTCCACCGGTCGCTATTGGTCAAACACTTACCTGTACACAACAATATACACAACATTATCTATTTTCCACATTCTTGTCTAGAAGTTGCCGAATGTGTACCCATTGTTCCATATCGCTCAAAAAGACAAACGTTTTCCCTCTATTTGGGGTCTTAGATACTGCTTTGGGCTATTTATAGGGAAAAAAGGTTCCTGTAGTATCAAATCATTACCCAAAATAAAAACGTTTCTTTACAGGCACATGTGTATGTGACTATACTGACCCACACTGTGGTGGTTAACAAGTAATTGTACATCTATTTGAGTGGAAATGGTCTGATATAGCTGCTGAATGTGAACGCTTTCTGTCCAACAAAGGTTTCTGTGGTGTACAGGTAACGCATAAAAGTACCTATCGTTGACTTAGAAATAGAAGGTCGTAAGTACAAAATCGATATTTTAAGAAAACAAGAACACACTCTTTATTTACGAAAAAGTCCGCTGTTTCAACTTCGGTTTGGTCAACATGACAAGTTCCAAAGAAAAAAGGATCGTAATGCAGATTTTATATATGTATTAGTCTTATAAGGTCGTATTAAGTAGTACGAACTTACGACCGTCCTATTCCAAGCCGGCGGTATAAACTAAATAGGCGGTTTCCAGTAAAATCTGTTTTAATGAAATACTGGCTGTTGATTTTGAGTTTTCAGTAAGTTATGAATGTTCACATCTGTTTTAAATTTGTAGCGAAGTTATGCAAGTATCTGTTTTGTAGGCATCCTTGTCGCACTATACGTCATAGGCGTCATTCAACCGTCATTCCATTTGATCTATATACAACTAGTTTTTCATACACCCAGCATTTGATGACCGTTGATATACGTGGGTATATCCAAAAGTAATATCACTGATGCTATAAAATCGTGCATAATGTCAGTAAAACCACGAACATTTTTACACCCTAACTTCAAGATAGTTTGAATATGATGTTTAAATTTCACGACAATGCACGGAATAGTTCTTGAGATATGAACATTTACATGAGACATACTTACGAACATCGCCGCAAGTCCGGCGTCAACGACGTCAAAATGACGTTACTTGCTGACACCAACTCATCCAGTAGAAGTTCATCCCTGGTGATTTCTAACGACTCGTAAACCATGCAGTCTTTTCCACGACATTTAAAAATGTGCAACCCACCCGACAATTACTCTCTGCGAAATCAAATTATTTATTTAGTGTCCTCTACATAATCCGACATCAACATTTTTATCTCACAACATAATGATGTCGAATTGAATTGAAGGCGTTAAAAATACGCTTGGTGTTCTTTTCGGTTCTTCTACAAACCGTTCATATGACTCTCTATCGATAATGATTTGGTTATCCATGCCCTCTTAAAAGCTTATGCTACATGCACACGAGACTATGTTGCCGCCGTATATAACTAAAGTTTCAGTAGGTGACTTTCATAACTTTTAGGAAAAGTGCATTACTACACGCAGCGTCTTTTTGTCACAAACCTAACGGGTTTTCGCTAAGTAATCAGTGCGTTGAAAATATCTTGCGAGTTTCAAAATAGAGTGACGACAATGAATTTTTACCAGCATGCACACAACAGTTGTTTCATCGTGTCACGAAAGTATCGTCTGCTTTCAAGAATTATTTTTGATAAAAACGCATAAAAGAAAAACTTTTATGATAATGGAAAGGAATCGTAATTTTCGTGTGCGGCGATATGACGTCATAGGTATATTGTAAACGTACATTATACTCCAATTATGAAAATCGAATAATGCAGCACGTTGTATATTAATCAGAATTAAATTGCTGAACATTTTTATATCATATTTATTCATATCGGCTTATAAACAAATAAACCGCAGGAGGAGTGACATTACTTTTGGATATACCCTCGTATATAAACTTGCGAATGTGCATACTTTGATGGAATCGATGCTATACATTACATTGCTATTTCGGTAAATGATATAGACCTATCCAAAATCAATCGTATCTCAATTTACTAGTATTATAATAAATTTAATCAACTTAACACACAATTATTATTATTTCGGACAAGTGTAGATATCACCAGCAAATGAACACATTATAAAGACGTCCCCTCCCTATCCGTGGTGGCAACGTTATCAGCCAGTCAGCTATAAGATCCACAGTCGGAGCGGTACAGAGACAGAACTATCAGACATGATTCAACGTTGCAAGAAAGTTGGCATAAGGTACACTATTCAGTTACTGACCATCGGCGTAAGTAACGACGTTTTATTGCGTATTTGCATGTGATCTTTATGAATGAGCAAGGTTCCGAGTTTACCGACAAAGCTTTAGAAGTTACTTATTTCATGCTTACCGGTGGTTTACGGCGGAATAACGGTGGATTATTCCCCGATAATTTCACTGTTCATAATTTCACGGCAAACAGACTATTTTTTAAAACAAATTTCCCCGCCGCCAAAAATAAAATAATAAGCATTTTCACTTGCTCTCTTAATCTTTAACAAATAACAGAACGTTATATGTACATAAATGTAAAACAAATGGACGAAATTGAAGCCAGTGCAGAAGAACTATTTGCTTGCAACTCGACGCGTGCATGGCGGGAAAACGACGTCACGCAAAACATTTCAGGTATATAGTGGAGTATTTCCATAATTTAAGGTATTTGAAGCATGAAATAAATAGAATATTAGTATTTTACCGTGTATGATCGTTTGATAATTCACCTCGTGAGCAGCTGACTTATATTTTCACTCGTGGCTACGCCACTCGTGAAAATATTACATCAGCTGCTCACTCGGTGAATTATCAGCCGATCATACACGGAAAAATACAAATATCCTCTATATAATCAAATATTTGACGTCAATAACTAAATCTGGTAAAGGACGCCATGTTTCGATTAGAAATTTCGGTATATGCGAACCACCAGTTACCTTTATATACGCATATAAGACACACTTAATTGCGAAAATTAATGGTACAAATGGAAATTTAAATTTTGCGTACAGATATCTAAAAATACGCTTACAACACCCTTTAATGGTTGATAAAAAGCGTTTGCCAAAAACATGCTTTAACTTATATGTATACTGGAACCATTTAATATTTTATAAACTTGAATAGTGCCTTTTATTTAACATTTGTCTCCCCTCTTTTTGCAGGATATATGCTGACGTAGTCTTAAATCACATGGTAGGACTCGGCCAATCAGGGACCGGATCGGAAGGAACTGATTTTGACGCTGACGCCTATTACTACCCCGGCGTTCCATATTCGCGCGAACATTTCAATCCAAACTGTCTTGTTAATGACTACAGCAACCCAAGTAATGTGCGAAATTGTTATCTTGCATATTTGGCCGATCTCGACCAACGCAATGAGTATGTGAAAAACAAAATGGCGGAATTTCTGAATAAATATATCGACCTTGGTGTCGCAGGGTTTCGCGTAGATGCTTCAAAGCATATGTGGCCACAGGATCTCGCATCCATACAAAACAAGTTGAAGGACTTGCCAGAAGGGGGAAGACCCTTCATCGTGCATGAGGTTATAGATCTGGGAGTTGAACCCATTAAAACGCGCGATTATACGTCACTTGGTTACGTCACAGAATTCCGATACGGTATTAAACTCTACGAAGGCGTTCAAAATTTCGAATATTTTGACAATGTCGTTGACTTTGGTTGGGAAATGACGCCTTCTGATCACGCCTTTGTATTTGTGGATAACCATGACAACCAAAGACAGCACGGAGGTGGTGGAACCATTATCACCCACAATTCACCAAAGCAATACAAGATGGCGTCGACCTTCATGCTTGCAAACGACTACGGATTTGGCAGGTTAATGAGCAGTTATGCATTCGGCTCCAGCTCGGATAAAGGTCCGCCACATAATGGTGATTGGTCGACCAAAGATGTACCAATCAACGATGATGGTTCGTGTGGTGATGGCTGGATATGTGAACATAGATGGGGGCCGATTGCAAATATGGTCGCCTTCAGGAACGCCGTAGTCGGAACAAATAAGACGAACTATCACAACCAGAATAACCAAATTGCGTTCTCGAGAGGCAATAAAGGATTCTTTGCAATGGCACGTGACGGTCACATGGATAAAATCCTACAGACCGGACTTCCGGGAGGTGAATATTGTGATTTAATCACCGATTGCGCAATGATGATTACGGTTCATGATAATGGGATGGCACATATTGTCATAAACAATAACGAAGAACCAATACTTGCATTCGTTGCTGGTAAGTTCAAGTATCTATCTTGCATTATAAAGACAGTAGAGTAATGGTTGTACGGCTTACTAATGGTCTTTCCATAACTATACTTTTCTGTATCGTAAAATTAAAACAATATGAGCTTTCAAGAGAATAATCCTGAAAACTAAGTATTTGTGAACACAAATGTATTGCATTCCTGTCTTGTCAAAAACACATGTATTCACCTGGCCTTTCGCATACCGATACATACCCATACACTTTAATTAAATAGCCTTTTCTGTTGTATTGTGTGACATTAACAAAGACTATCCGATGGTGTAACGTACTCAGGAGTAAGGGGAGATCAGATTTGGTTAGGACTAGAAATTTACTATGATTTGTATCACACATCACGCCCTTGCTTTGTATGACTGTCTCGAAGCAGCATTACTACATTACTTTTTTGTATTTTACGAATACAACCAGAAACTTGAAAGATTACAAAATTAAATGTAACAAGACAATGGTTCGTGATTTTCTATACGATCGTTACTGTATCCATATACATTTGTAGTAGCATTTTTAAGGTGGCCAAACTGGTGTTAGCAAGGAAGCCAGAAGTTCAGACATGGACCACGTGATAACAACCACCTCAACAACCATGTCAAAAGAAAGCAAGTCGCTTACAAATATTCTGATGGAGAAACAAACCCATGATCAAAATGTGCTCATTAGTGAAGAACTTGACCAAGAAACTCATTCAGGTTGAAAGTTATGTTCACATTAAGCCGTTTTATTTATACCTTCTTCAACAGAATTTCTTTAATGATTGGCGTTAAAACATTGTGATTCATATTCTTGAACATTGTTTCTGCAATCCATGCGTGAAATAAGTAATACAGACAGAATACAAATGACTTTGGTGCAAATTGTATTTATTATTGTTCAACCACAAGAACAACGCTAAATACCAGTCTAAAAACAGCCTAAACAATAAGGTGTGGTGACATATGTCTGTCATGTAATGTTAATTACTAGTATGTAGGCATTGAGTGACTGCCTTAGTGCCTTAGACACAAACAATTTTCTTCCTATAGGATGTAACACGGATGCTGATGACAACGCTTGCTGTTCCATACCAATAAGACATAGACATTTATGTTCCGGTTTTAACATTACAAAATGCACTACATGGAGACTGTCGGACAAACAATCGGATTGGTATGGGACAAAGGATGGTCAATGTCGTTACTATGGTAAAATGTCGGGTGGAACACCAGCTGTATGTGTTACCAATGTTGTTGGTCAATCCGGATATAACTTTGAAAAATTGTTATATACATTTTTATTCCGATATGGACAACATTGTTGGCTGAATGTTGTTGATATAGAAACGGGCTGATGTTTTAAATAGACAACCAATGGTTGATTAGATAATGGACTATAAGCAAAGAGCAAGTTATAATGCCTAAGTAAGTTTTTGTCCTTTCAATTTTATTCATTAATAAATACATTTACATTTATGCCATACATTATAAACATATTAACAAATAGTATAAAAATAAATGGATTTATAAACTATTTTTCGAGAGAGAGAGAGAGAGAGAGAGGGGGGGGGGGGAGAGAGAGAGAGAGAGAGAAGGAGGGGGGGGGGAAGAGAGAGAGATAGAGGGGGGGGGGAGAAAAAGAGACATAAAAGTAGAATGTATAGATACTTTTTGCACCATCTCTTCAATAAAAACATATTTGTGTTTTCTTAATTTTATATAAACATGTACATGTAAGAATTATCATTCTATCCAATATTATTAAATTATTATAACTGAACATTAGTGGGTTTTTGCTCTATTTTATATTTTATCATTTTATACAAATATTCGAGCTCATGGTGCGCCTACCTCTAGATCACCGTTTCCCTGATAAAGTTTATTTCTTCTCTCCAAATCGCACACCTCAAAGATGAGTCAAAATACAAAAAAAACATATGCCTACACTAAATTATTCCTTTTTGAACACGTTTGATCCCAATCTCTAGAAGCACCTCGATCTGAGCAAGGTCTCAAATAACGGGATATGCCTTACACATTAAATTACATGCGAGACTGTTGGTCCAGTGCCCGGAGTCTCTAGTACAATGAAGAAGACAACAAGAAAAAAGAAGAAAAGGCAAATATATTGTTGAGTGGTGTTAAAACTAAATGTAAGAAGAAAAAGGTAACAAAGCATGCGTTGAACAACGCAATAATGAAATAGACGGTAATGTATTCACTATTCATGGTTTAAAATCGATCGTTTTTTGAATGTATCGAATTACAAGCCAAGACAAAACAAAGTACTTTTCAATCATACCGGATTAACCCAGTGAATTACATGTATATACAATGTAGTTTAACATTAATCGTGTGAACACTAACGACTGAAATGTATCAATACATAAATGAATTCCAATGATAACATGTTGTTCCGACATTTTATTTTGTTTTAACCAATATTACGAAGTATCAATTTTGAGTTTCCGTACCGCAAGGATTCGATGACTAAAAGACAATTCAACAGTTGGATTTAATTGTGTTTTGTACGCCTGTAATGTAATGACCATGTGATAATAAGATTATACACAAGTAATGGGGAGCGGTCTTTCGTGTAAGAATGGTGACATAACGACCCCCGGGAACCGGCGTTTTAGAAGTGCTCGCCGCGTGCATAGCGGGTATGAGTATAAGGAACGCTACGCCATACCGGAAGGGAAATTTAACGTCAAATTACGTGGCGAGAAAAACTGTATAATCAACACTGCTACATATTTACCGACTGGGGATATAATTGTGGCCGACATGATTAACAGAAAGATAAAACTATTTAATTGTAACTTTGAATTCGTTACTATGATGGAGTTCCCGATTGCTGTGCAATATTTGAGCGCCTCCCCGAATCTACCACTAATTTACGCGGCGTTTCCTGACAGGATACGCCAAGTACACGTCGACGGAGTTGAACTCAAAAAGAGCGGATTCATTAAAACGCCGAGTACATGTCGGGCGATTTGTGTTAATAAATTCGACGGGAAAGCAATTGCTATGAGCTTGGATGAGGAGACGGGGCAGGTGAATTTACTCACGCCCGGCGGTAACTTGCAAAATGAGTTGTTGGACGATCCCGATGGTGAACAGCTGTTTATGCGACCAGAATCACTATTCGTCACAAGGGATTTAAATATCGTCGTTGCCGACAAGGGTTCTCAGTCCGTGCTTGGTTTACAGCCCGACGGCGAAGTCATATTTGAATACACAGGAATACGATGCCCGACGGCAGTGGTATGTGACGAACGGAACTATATATACGTTGCTGGACCTAATAATATACACCAGCTTACAGAATATGGTGTTCTGATGAAACTGTTTATAACAAAAGCTGAGATTGGCTTCTCCCCACTTTGTTTGTCTTATAATGAAGAGAAGAAGCACTTGTTAGTAGCTGGAAGAGGTGCCAAAGTCGCTTTGTTTAAGCTTACGTAGCAAAAGTACACATATTGGTTTTATTTTAGTTTTATGTTTAAAATACAATGTAGTGTTCACCCATGGGATGGTATACAATATTGATATTACTCGATCAGATAATGCCATTTTAACTATTGGTCAGTAACTTGTGATATAATAGGCTATCCTTTTTCCGGAAAAAATCAGATCAACATTAAATACCACCCCAGATGCAGTCATATCTTTGTTTATGTTTGAAAGGAACTTAATTGATTTTGGAGTGAGTCCGAACGTTTCAGAGAACCGATAACGCTTTTTCTGCCTCACTTGATAAGTTGTTCAATGCTCGTGACCAATCCGGTGCTGTGACGTGGTCGTATTGCTTGCGAGGTTTATACACATTTTTTCCACCTATTATTTGTGTATTGGCCAAGTTCTGTTATGCATTGAATTTATATCACTTTTCGAAATCTGACTGGCACTAGACATAGTATTATTTTTCATCCGTAAGCACGAGATACGACTCTTTGAATGTATCATACTTTTTCCTTGTATCTTACCACCGTGATATGAATCGTTTAGAGAATAGCATGAAATGGTTTGAAATCTCTTTGATTTCATTGACAATATATGCCAAACTATTATGTTATATACATGTTAGGTCACTTTTTACCTGGCCCGTAGTGGTTTAGTTTATACCAATGTATTGTCCAATACGTCATTATGTGTTTTGTTTTCTGTTTTGTTTCAAATAAAGACTGTTCGAAACTTTATATCTATATTCAGTCAATTGATAAGCGTTTTTTGTACAATTTGTGTCTCCGAGGTGATAACTTTATCATGAAGTTACATGTAAATACACTGATATCATCCATGCAGTTGTACTCAGATGAAGCCGTTTTAAAGCTGCATCGAATAAAGTCGTTATAATTATTATAAGTAGCGTACTGGTGTTGTAAAACATCGATGGCAGCAAATGAACATGTCAGTGTATCGGGTGTCGTTATATTGAGACCTGACTATAGCAATCGTGAAAGATCAGAAATTTGTTTGTCTCCTGTCAATACAAATTGCAATGCTAAAACGCTGGTGTGATCAGAATGCTCTATAGCAGCAAAATGGTACAAAATCGACATAATCCCAATTGACCTGCAATAGGTGTAAAAGGTCAGAAATCAGAACCCATGATTAAACGGGTAATTCTGGAATATAGTATTAACACTGTTTGGGTACATTTTAAAGTATTTTATTTTCTTTAAAAAAGTTCAATCAAAGATAGAATCACAAGAGTAAAACAGGAATGTATTGGTGTAGATATGTTATTGCTAATACAAGTACAAATAGAACACCAAAATATCATGTTGTTTTAAAATAACTAAATAAGTAAACCATATTTACAATGCATTGGTGCCGTCTATCCTCAGGGCTCTAGACTGAACTTTACCATGGTAAATACACCTTCCAAAGCAACTAACCCTTAGGTAAGTTGTGTGTCATTATGAACAATTAATATAGTCTGCCATACTATAACTTTTCTCAGGAAGGGGTAAGACAATCTATTGATCTACATGTACTTTGATCGGCAGTCCAACCAGATTGTTTTTCAGTGTGATATTTTGATGGGACTCTGAACAAATGTCAGGTGTGTCTGAACCACTGACCCCTCCCCACTTGGTTCAATACATGATGAGACAACAACATTGGTGACTAAATGTGTGTAATGAATACATGGTGAAATTCACATTTCTTTATGCAGAAAGTTCTGTTTATGTCACAACCAAGGTGTATCTAAAGAAATCAAATATGATTTGACATGATATAACCATGTATAAAAGGATTTAAGAAACATGAAAATTCAATGAAAATAAACAAATCAATATGGTAAAATTTCTGGTTACATACAAAAATGTAACTACCAAGGTGTATTCAAAGAAATCAAAATATTAGTACAAGTATGTATATGTATACAAGAATTTAAAAACATCAAAATTCTACCAAAACCCAGTAACTGTTTTCTCGCCAGAGTTAAACTGATAATCATTTCTGCAAAGTGCCATGACTATAGGTAAAGTAATTTAGAGATATCGCTGGCTTAGAATGAAGAAGGTCGCTGGCTTAGAATGAAGATGGTCGTAAGCACAAAATTATTAGTTTGAGAAAACAAAAAATAACAGTATCTGAAAATTACTCTTTACTTATGAAAAAATAAACCTTTTCAAATTTAATTGGTCAACATAACAAGTTCCAAGTTTCTTTCAAAAGGGCTCATAAAATAGCCTTATGTTGCAGATGTCGAATATGTATCAGTATTATAAGGTTGTAAGCAGTACTTAACAACCTTCTCATTCTAAGTCAGTGATATGTGCCACATTAAAATGTTGATGCCAACTTGCCTTCACCAATCTAACAACCAGGTGGTTACCATTGGAAACCCTGATTAATAATTAGAATATAATAAAAAATATGATATATGTACAAAAAATATATACACAGTGTACACTATAAACAAATTTGATATGTAAGCGAAATCACAGTACATATAATATTATATAAAACAGCAATATTCTAGTGAAGGAGGAATGTTTTGAATCAATAGATCATAGTCTACCCATATAATACTACACAGCATACTACTACTGCACATCAGGAAAAACTCAGTATAAAAATTTTATTTTCCCTATTGTTCGCAAAATTATATTCTCACAAAATCATAAATGCAAGTAAATGCCGGGCATAAAAAATACACAAAGCGTAATAACCTAATAATCTGTTTTTGCAAAAAAATGTGTAACAATTTCAACAGTAGGAACAAAATATGCTAAATAAAACAAAGGAGACCCTTAAAAATCTCCCTCCAATTGTAAAACACAAACATATATCTTTCTTATGATAACTTTGACCTCATTTATTTAGAATATATACCTATTTATTTCATTTCTGGAAGTATTATCAAATATTTAGTTTGACAAAATACTGTAAAGTAAAATTCTTTTTACGAGGTTAATTTTCATTGATATCAAGGTTTTTAAGTTGTCAACATTTAAACCCCATGATCAATGGCTTAAATACTTTGGAGTGGGTGTCTCCCTGTTTCCTAAACCGGAAAATTATGACACCATTTTTTTTACACAAAAATCAATTAATTCAATGTATTTTACCATAAACATGCTTCAGTTTATTTGTCACATGGCCTCAACTAACAGGAACCTTTTGTTATGGTGTAGCTAACAATGATTTATATTTCACATTTTTCTGTGATACATGGCACACAGGCTAATTAATCTACTGATTAATCAAAAAGTAAAACTAGAATTGTTTTTAAAACAAAAACTTCGGTCTCCCACAAAGGGCCGTAACTATGGCAATATTCATCATACCTGACATTCTTGACAATATGCACAACTAGGCAAGGCCAGGACCTCGTCTATATATAGGGGACAGTAAATAAACTCCCTGGCTAGATACAGACATTTCATGTGAGCTGTCATTGAAATCCAACAAATTGTCGAGAAGAATTTAATACAGCAGACAAACTTCAGGCCATCCATCCAACTTGACAAGACAGACATCCAGCAAAAAATCAATATGATAATAATCTCTATCAATATCTGGGAGACCTAACAAGCTATGGGGTGGTATTCACAAAGGATCTTAAGTGAAAACTTAGAATTTCCTCAAAATTTTACAATTTTCTTAAATGTATCAGTTAAAAATAGTAAAAATGAAATTATCAACTGTTTACATTATTTTGAAGCATAATGTAAAGCGCTACAATAATAACCAAGAAACTGTAAGATATTTTTAATTTCTTGCTAAATATGTGCAGTGTAATTTTTTAACTTAAGTCAAAATATTTAAGTTTTCCCTTAAAATGCTTGTGAATACTAGCCATGGTCCGTGGTTTTGGTGCTTTGTATAATAACTTTCACATAATACAGCATCGTAAATAAATATTGTTCCTCCATATCTCAGTGGTTAGTGCAATTGCCATCTAACCTAGCAAGTGGGAATCAAATACGGGTAGAGGTACTCACATGCAAGCCATATTTCAGCAGAAAGTTGACTGGCAAATAAAGGCTATGCTCAGCATAAAGGTAAATATTAAAACATCATAGAAATGCCTTTTACACATGTATGCTTTAATTACCACCAAATCATGGGTCAGACATCAGAAAGTGAACTTAGTTATTTTTGCAGTCATGTGATATGTCATAAGCCAGGACAAATTATATGCCCCCGTAAATGACTTTGGCAGGGGCACAAAGAAAGAGCATTAGTGGACAATACCTTTGCTCTTGCCTCCTTCACTTCTGATCATAGTGAAATAGAAGTAATTTGAAACCATGGGTTGAAGGGTTCTTAAGATAAAAATAGGTTTGCTATATAAAGCACCAAAATCACAGACCTACTCAAATAGCGAATCTATGAACAATCCTACATGTCTATATACATACTGAGCAGAAATTTCATGGTATGTTTATCTACAATTAAAGTGATATGTATTTGATACTTATGAATGTCATGATCATAAAAATATGCTTAAAAGATATAAAAACACCAACTCTACAACCGTAGAATGAACTAATCAATTAAAAAATCTCCAATGCATTTATCTTTCTGAACATTATCTTTCCAAGTCTTATTAAAGTCTTACATATAAAAGGTCTCTTTTTGAGTTTTTCAGTAAATTTATGAGGACTTCATATTTCAATTTTCATTTTTACTTTAGAATTTTACATCTGATGATTGCTCCACTGTATGAACAAATTGAAAATAATTTAATTCCACATATTAAAACCTTGTTTTCAATGCACAATTTGTTTGCTTAGAATGAGAAGGTTGTAACTACAAAATCAATATTTCGAGAAAACAGGAAAACACTGTCTGAAATTTTTTTCTTTCCTTATGGTAAAACAAGCTTTAAGAACCTTCTTTTGGTCAAAATGACAAGTTCCGATTTTCATGACAATAGGCTCCTAAGAAGCGCCTTATAATGCAGATTTCAAATATGTATGAGTCTTGAAAGGTTGTAAGTAGTAGTTACATTCTCAATCTAAGCCATCAAATTGATATGTTGCTTTGAAGTTGCTACATTTATTAAAATAATCAACCAATCATCTGAATATATCAGTTGAGAAAAGAATACACAAATGAGACAATTTAAATTGGCACTTTAAGACCAGATTCTGAGAAGGACGGTAGGCACGAGTGATACGGACAGCACTAGGTAGTTGATGAGTGATCTGGTCGAACTATTACACATATCAGTGTCACAGAAACAATAGTTGACGGAACGTCCAAAGTCATCTACAGCTTTCTGACATCCAAGGAACGGCTGATCTATTTCTGTAAGATAGAAAAACACAAAGGTTTATTTTGAGTACATTTAATTGCTATAATCAGACAATGTATCAAGAAAAGGTTTATAGATGCGTGTATACATTTTAAGTCAACTTTCACAAGTTACCCCCCAGGGGTGTGGCAATCCTCAAATTTTTTACTTGCCCATGGTGAATAATCCACTTGTTCGAAAACTAAATCTACTTGGCTAGGATAGCACAAAAAGCTACAAAATTTCAGTTTCAAAAATCAATCTTGTTCAAGCTTGATAGTAGCCTACTGTGTACCAGATACTGAATCATGTTCAGTCGGAATTAAGGGATTTCTAAAGAAATAGGACACTAAATATTATTTTCTCATGTTAACTTTGCACTGGCCCATGTGCAAGCTGGATGGAAAAATCCACTTGCCCGTAGACCAAAAAGCCCAAGTCAGGCACTGGAATTCCACACCCATGCCCCATATCGCTGATTTAAAGTCATCTGTTTATACGTGACACCATAGGCTGTTGTGAAATATTGGCTTATTACTAGGGCTGTAACGGTAAACCGCGGTTCACGAAAGACCGCAGACTTCAGTTCCACACAGTCCACGGTACAAGAGTTGTGAATTTCGGTACGGTTCGGTATAAGCTTTTTCATGAGCAAAATAATATTCAGAAATCAAAAATGTCCGATAGTCCTCTGATTATGTAAAATTACAATTCTTCACTCCATTTAATTGTATTAATATATGCCTCATATTTTCAAAATTCATATACAATAGTTGATAGCAACATTATAATTGCTGTTATAGAATAAAAAAATTCATTGCCACTTAAAAATTGTAGTTTTTAAGCTGCTGTTAGAGAATATTGTATCATACCGAAATATACCGAACCGTTAGAAAAATTGACGGTACGTATCATATCGTGAGGTGAGCGTACCGTTACAGCCCTACTTATTACCTATCTAAACACCTGGCCCAATCTCCTAAAGCATCTCAATCTGAGCAAGATTTTATCTCAAAATATTGGTAGGTGTATCTTAATGTTTATTTCCAAGCAAAGCTCGACTCAAAATTAGCATCACTAAATAGAAATGATATTCAGAGCTTGTAGCTATAAAAGAGCTAGAACTTCAGGAGATCGGGACATGAAACCTTTTGACATAATGACATCAAAATAAACAGGATTCATAAACTTGCCATGACTACATCTTATATCTTATTTGAGAATAACCCTTTATGCGTAATCAATAATTGCAAATAGTTTTTCTTACCTCTTATGGAATCGATTACATTCAGGTAATCTGTTCTATGAAAACATCTTCTTCTTGCTTGATAGTACTCTGAAATTACAACAGTTGATATAGAGCAAATAAATTAACCTGTTTCTCGAACCTTATATGAGCATAATTTAAATTAACAGATGATTTTGTGTCTTTGATTTAAGGTTGGTCTTTGATTTCATAAGCAGGAGTATTGTAAATACACTCAAGGTGGAATATAGATGTTCATTTAAATCAACATAAGGCATGAAGCTAACTACATATTAATGCAAAAAGGGTGTAGAGTAGGTTATAAGGTTCAGTCTATACCACATAATATAAATTACTACAATATGTTCCCTTAGCAAACCAAACATAAAGAAATGCTTTACAATAGTAATAGTTGTAATTGATTGAATACCGGTACACAAAAAAAGTTTGTCTAGTTTTATCATGTGTATATCCTTTTGCAACTTTATTTCAGTCATATACAGCAACTTGTACAATTGACAAATACTACAACCAGTAAACGAAACAACTAAGTGAAGAATTGCAACCAGTACAAAAGTCACATAGGCTACCAGGTTGAAATTACGGCCTACTTCTTGGCATATTTTCACTTTTTTTCATATCCATGGAAACCACAATTTTTGTTAGAAATAAAAATAACTTGAATGTTCATATCTCCTTACCGGTCCCTATCTACATAACAAGTTTTATAGTCCTAATTTGTAAATTGTTTAAGCTATGGCCGGATCAAGAGTTGTACCTATTTTAACTTTTTCTGTTTCCATAGCTACCACACATTTGTAAAAACGGGTAGGGGACTAAATATTTTATCAAATTTACGACGTACCTTCATCCCAAACCTTTGAGCAGACGTAACAGTTGTCCCCTACAGCAGTACCATCTTTCTCTGGATCAAAAGGTTCCACTGGACAGTTCTGGCATTCATAACACTATAATATATACCAGTAAATTGTTTTAGAAATTGTAAATACAAGCAGACAACAAGTTCAGCACAAGAAAAATACAAGTTTTACTCAAAAACATATGTCTCCCACATGGGGCCATAATTCAGACAAAACTCATCTGTTTTACCCAATCAAGTATACCAAGATGGTCCTAAATAGCTCATCTGTATTTTTACTCCCTATGACCCAGTGTTGAATTTAATTACTCCCTATGACCCAGTGTTGAATTTAACTAAGATTTTCTACAAATGACCAACGGGACCATGTGACGATTCAGAGAGATAAAGTCAGAATTGGGACTTCTACACAAATTTAGCCTAGCAACCATGGTTTTTACTCTGGCTCACTCATTAATATCTCTTTACTATACCTAAATACCCATTCCCAAAATGGTGACACAAAGCCTGAAGCGCATAAAACATTTTCCATACCTTAATCCCATCAATTTCTTTCTCATAGTCAGTCTCCGAGCCACCAGAAACATAGCCAGGTATGATAGGCTGCTCATTCCAGGAATGTTGGAACTCATTGAATGTCCCATCTCTCCATACTGTATTATACAAACATAACGTCAATTATTATATCTCATTAATATTCAAGAGTAATCTAGACAATTTGATTGGCTTAGAGCATACCATGTGATGTGCAACATTTTGAATGTGACACGTTTAAATTCAATATCACTCTCATTATTATTCATGAGCAATCTAGACATTCTGATTAGCTGAGAGCAAAACAATGAACATGTGACATGCGACATTTTAAATGATACCCTCCTATTTTATTTTCTAGTATAAGTATATCCCTAAAAGGGGATAACAATAACGTTTGTTGCAGAATCACTCTCCAACACAATATTTCTACCTGACGGTCTTTGACTGGAGATATGACGAATTTTGATTGGCTTAGAGCAAAAACATGCGTTATGCAACATTTTGAATGTTTCCCTACTTTTCAATATCATCCTCATTATTATTCATGAATTGAGCAATTCAGACTTTAGGGATTGGCTTTCCGGACACACCATGAATCATGCAGAAGCTTAGGTAAGTACAAAGCACTGCTTATTCTTCCAGTACTTTAAAGTCATTTAATTTTTATGAATTTTGTGGTTGTGGTTACGGTAAAAATTACCATTTCAATGGCACTAAATTAGTGGATTTTTTATTTCAGATAACAAATACAAAGGTCAAAATTATTGTTTAATGGGATTTTGTTTCTTGGTTAAAGGTGATCCTCGAAATCCATAAAATTTAATCCCCCACGAAAATTAATGATTTTACAGTAGTCAAGCAAAGTACATTTTTTAAATACTGAGAGTAGCTGACTTTCATTACCTCCAGCAGCTATGCCGTTCAATGATGGATCACAATCAGGGCCTCCAGTAGGATTACTCCAGGGAAATTGTCGTAATGACATAGCAAACCCTGTACGATGATTCTGGAATATCCCTGTCTTGAACTGAATGGTCAACTTATTGGCACATGTTGTGAAAATGAGGTTTCCGATCTGTGACTCTTTTATGGTTCCACACATGCCTGTCTTGTAATTGATTCCTTTCAACAATTTAGCATTATCACATCTCTCCGCTAAAATAAACATAAAAAATTTAGCATTATCACATCTCTCCGCTAAAATAAACATAATTCATTCATTAAAACACAACATACAGTCAATACACCTGTGAGGCCAGTAGAAATATTTTCATTATAAATTTTAGACAAGCAAATAGTGGATCCCAATGTGCTGATCAAGATTGCTTTCACAGGGTTGTAATTAACAGAGTATTGCCCTGGTCACATTCTTAGCCAAGACAAACAAGTTTAAATATATAAAAATGAACTAGACCTAAAATAAACACATTTTTGCCAAAATTCAACAGGTGGTCTGGACCACTGGTCACCCCTCAGGAATCTGGACCACTGGTCACCCCTCAGGAATCTGGACCACTGGTCACCCCTCAGGAATCTGGACCACTGGTCACCCCTCAGCATCCACACATGACTTACATAATTATACACACTAGGTGGTTTTTTTTAGTTCAAATGTTAAATAAATCTATGTAACCTACCATCATACAGCTTCAAGAAATCATGGCATGCAACAGGTTTTCCAGTGGAGTCTGTGGTGCCATCCACATCAAACTTTGTAATTGTCATCTCAAACTGATATCCGATCTTCCCAATCAGAGTGACCACACAGTTACGATCTGGTTCATAATTTTGCTAGAAAATACAAATAAGTGGTTAAAAATGATACCCAATAAGGCTTTTTTGTTAGGATTTAAGCCACCCAGAGTATTCTATGTCGTTGGTAAACACTGATGACTGACCTCCATATAAAAATAAAAGATTCTAAGCCACAATTGAAACTGTTTGGTGTAGTTTATCAACTGACTGACAATAAAATCATAATGCAGGGCACTCATTTGACGTTTTTTGGGGCCGAAATTGGGCCCCAGTCCCCTCCTGAAATAATATACTTTTTTCCCCTATTTTTTATAAAAATTCCCCTCCAAACTCTGACATTTTTAGTCGAACCTTTGATTAATTGTGTGTGCATTCATGTACATAATATTGAAATATAGCTATTTTAAGCTTTAAAGGTTTAG
Organism: Spisula subtruncata; assembly: GCA_963678985.1. NCBI lineage: Eukaryota > Metazoa > Mollusca > Bivalvia > Venerida > Mactridae > Spisula > Spisula subtruncata. The sequence continues at coordinate 21,492,596 of OY787664.1, read as the reverse complement.
TGCATGGTTATAAGGCAGTTTTTAAAAAATCCCCTAAATTCCCCTTTTTCGTCAAAATGATGCGAAATTCCCCTACCTGAGGGCCCGGGCCCCTTCCCCTATAGTGCAGCTAGGGCCCTGTAATGTCATCATTCCAATTAACCACCTAGGCCTCTTTTCTGTTTGTTTTACAAATTACAAGACATTTGGGCTTAAGAGAGGAATTTCAAGAGGGCTCAAATTGAAGCCTTGGTCTTATTATATAATAAAGTGATTTTGATTTTACCTGTTCCACAGTATGAGAAATAACTGTGAAGGCATCTCTGTCCTGCAATCTCTTAACCAACGGGTTCCATATACCATTACATAGTCCATCCCGGTTCTGTAGGACAATCACAGATTCTAAAATATAGATGAATGTGAGTACAAAACAGTCATTTGATTTAAAGTACATGTCTTAGATATTAACATGAATTAAAAATCCTAGTTCAAAATGATGACGGTTTAATTGTCACAACCAACAGCTCTGAAAACAAGTAAAGTTACCAATTTTCTGAGGACTCTTTTCAGTTGATAACAGTTAAGCCACTCAAGCATCCCTTGACATTTTTTAACTTCCCCTGGTCATTAGGCTACCAATGGAAACCTACGTTTGTGTCTCCCTGTGTTTACTATTTCTTTCCTGTTGGTATGGCAGCCAAATAGATCCGCAGTGCCCAGGAGTAGACACTGCCCTCATAGGTACCAATTTATACCTTGGTGGAGTGGAGCATGGGGGTTATTCTTGCTCAAAGAAAATAACCAGTGGGTTCAGATGGGTGTTGAACCCAAAACCTCTTGATCCCGAAACGCGCTCTACCTCAAGGCCCACCCAAGATGTTTGTAAAACACTTATGCCCCAATGGCCCCCCATAGCACCCTAATGTCGGATATAATGGTCATGCTAATAGTGACCTCGCTTTCTACCACTCACTGTTAAATTCTGGAAAAACAGGTTTTATCCTGTAATGTTGATATCTAGAATATAAGTCATTGAGAGCACAAAGACGTAATGCACGGTATTGAGTATGTTTGTGTTACGTCATGTTACGTCAGCATAACTAACTCTGCGTAATACTAATCTTGTGATCTAGACATTAATGTTTAATTCTGCAAATGTTTACAATGTCGAAAACTACAATACATTTAATTGCATTATTACAAATTGCCAAAAATTCAAAATACATCGATCTTAGAACTGTAATTAATAAATTATTGCACACCGCAACAATTTATGACACGCCACAACATTACTGTTGTATGTGCATGTACATAACATTTGACCGTGATTTAATTAAGTAGATGCCCAAACCAATAGTATTTGCTCGGTATTTATAACTATAGGTGAGGTTTACAAAAATAGGCACAGATAACCAAACTGCAAGCACCTAAATCATAGTAAATGAGTTCTTGCGATAAACTTGCAATTGACATAAACTCTCGGGATGATCAGCGAAAATAAATATTGAAAAGCTTACAGTCACACCATGAAATCTTTGAATAATTATGAGACAAATAAACAGAATTTATCCCAGACCAAACAATTTTTACCGCCAAAGTTGGTCCAGCACTTTCGGAATGTATGATTTATTGTCCATAGTCGAACGTGTATAAAAAATGATAGTGGCAAAAAAGGTGAGGTTTTTAATGTCGATGTCACGAGAAAAAGATAGAACTGGACACAAAGATGGCATATCAAGATTTATACTTTTAACCGAAATTGGTTGTCCGAAATTACATCTAGGTTACACAAAAATAACAAGAATATTCGGACCAGATGAGAACTGATGAAGATGAACTGATGATTTTGTAACGATCACATGTTCACTATATTTACCTGGTATCTGGGCTTTTATCAGTCCAACAGAACTGAGAGCGAGAAAAAATAAACAAAATTTCATATTTTGATCATTTCCTGGTTTTCGAAACGCTTGTTTAAGGGTTAACGCTAAATACTAGCATACCCGTTCCAATTCGGCGCTGTAGTTGTCTCCCTTTGCAGCACTGATTTACTCTGCCTTATAATAACCACGGATCTTACATACTGTCCATATATATTGATGAGCTCCTATAATAACCCAATATATATATATATAATTGATTTTATAGTTGATTTAATATAATAATGGGGCTATTTTTGTCTTGGGCTTCCTCTGGACTTTGTCCTAGGCCCTATTCTATTCCTAATCTCTATAAACATGATAAATGACCTACCAGACAGTATCAAAAGTAATAATTAAGACCCGACTGTTTGCTGACGACACTTCTTCTTCTTTTTTCCGTTAAAGTACAGGACCCATTCTGGAGCATCGACGTACTCTATTGTATACCTCACATTCGACTCCGAACAAGAGTCCTTATCCCTTCAAAATGACCTCTACAAACACGAAGAATTGGAACGTGATTGGGCCGAACAATCTTACCCTGACAAGCGCTAGTTTTTAACCCACTATTTCGTACACTTACTTTTCACAACAACATATTAAAACCAACTTAACATGCCAAGAATCATGGTCAACTTTTCATAAATTACCATGATTTTTCACAATGTTGACCTCACTCAGTATATACTTTTATCTTGATTTATCTTGATTCATCTTGATTTTATCCTGATTCTGTCTTTGAACTTTTTCTGAAATGTGTCTTTTTAAATATACTGTATTTATTCAATAAACTAACGGTCTTCCAGACTTGCGCCTACCAATAATACATGCATGAATGAATGCTCGTGAGTGTAAGGATACTTATTTCATAAATCGTTTAGAAACAAATGTTAGAGGACCAATCATAATCACGTGACATTTCCAATTATTCAATATAGATCTACTAGCTATCTGACTAAAGTACTCGAAATACCGATATTGCACGATTTGCTTGTAGAAATTGATATGATCTAAGCAAGAACCTTGTAATATATTCTTGCAAAATGGTCAGGCCCAGGTCAAAATAGTCAAGCTATACGGGTTCGTGATAACAACCGCGTTTAAAGTTATTTTTATCTGAATTTAAAAGTAGACTGATTAATTGTTTTAATTATGGTGTAGGCAATTGCACAGTCCGGTTTTAATATCATATAAAGCATTTAAACCAGTAAATGAATATGAATGCTATTTCTAAGACGAATTTCCAAAATACCCCAGATTTAATTTTTGTAGACTTAGATTGTCAGTATTTTAAGTTGCAACCAATTAGATTTAGAAGTTGAGTTTCATTTTGTTTGTACATGTATATGCCCATGTTTTAACGCCATTAGATCTAGTAGGAAATATATCGGCATTTATTTTTATCAATGTCCGTCCGTCCGTTTACAAATTTATTGAGTCATTGAATTCCTGTAACAAATACGTTCTCATTAATGTGTCATTACATATTAAGGAAGCTTTGTTCTTACAACCATATTGAATGTATAATTACTAGCACTGTTAATTTATCCTCATCTACATCTGTATTTTGTATCAATTGTTTTGTTATATGTGTTTGTATATAGACCACGTGATTACTGCATATTATGTAAAAATATGTATGTGAATCGGACGATGTACTTTGTAAAAGTCCTAATAAAAATATGTTCTGTTCTGTTCTTCTGTTTTAAAATAGAATCAAATCGCTTTCAGAATGCTGAACGTAAGGCACCGATTGGCTAATGGGAAAGGTCGCCTGAGGTGACCTTCAATAGCACCATAAGGTGCAAATCGGAATTTGTCATGTTGAAAATTGTTTTACTATAAGTATTTTAAAGAGTTAATTTCAGACAGTTTTTTCTTGTTTTCTCAAAATATCGATTTTGTATTTACGACCTTCTCATTTCTAAGCCAGCGAAATATTGACAAATGTTCAGTCAATACTAAATGTATTCATTCTTTATTAAAATATCTATTTACATATAAAAAAATTGCAATATTAAAGAAAATATTCAAAATAACGAACTCAATGTTACCTACTTCCTTGATTAAACCTTCCGTCATGTTGGTCAGTAACCAAGGACCTCCACCGGAGTCTGACTTTGGCTAGCTTCTCCAGTGTTCCATAGAATTGTCCCTTGCTCTTTAGCTGTCAAGGTGCGTCTCCATGTTATCTGTGATATTAAACGTTTCATTTTGGTTTCAGGTGTCAAGTATAAGGTTAGTGTTCGAATGGGGTTATTTTACGTTCTGATGATGTATCCTTGCCATTTCCATCTCAGGAACAGTATGGCGGGCATGTTTTCTTGACGGCATTGACTAAGCAGATTTTAATTTTAATTGTTCGAGGCCAAAATAGTTTTCGTAAGCGTGTTGTGTGAATTGTTGATAACTACAGCACTCAGATTCAAACAGAAGGATTGAAGGAACACAGCTCTAGTATACCTTATAATTTGGTGTTGATACTGCATATGAGGGTCATTCAATATATAATGCAAACTATCATATAAATTCTTTGGTACAATATTTATCCTTTAAATACAATGTATTGTCATGATCATTCAAATTAACTTTCCTTGAGGTCAATGACCAACGTTAATCCGTTCGGCCGTTATTCTATTCCTGTTGCTAGGCAGCTAGTACGTACGTACAAGCATATTTGCGAAGACACGGTCTAGTCAATCTAATGTGAAGCTGCGAGTCGGTAATTGTGGTCTCATTTTTGGCTGGTAATGTTGTATCCGTAGACATGTCATACATCACTACAAGTTTGCATAACAAAGTTTTTTCCTTCAAGATTTATGCGCCAAATTAAGCTTATAATGAGTTTGGTGCGACGTTCGGACGACTCTGGCGTCTAAAATATACGACACCCAATGAGCGGTAACCGGTTACATGTTTAGTCTGTTCCGTAAATTCAAATTAAATTACCAAAACTAATGTTATGTCCCTATGCTATCTCTACGTATGTTAATATTATGTCTGGTTTCAAATGTTCTCTCAAATTTTCGATAAGACATGGATGAGACATTACACATATTTTCAGTTTTGCCCACTAGTAGCGTTTAACTGTAAATTTGCCGTTTGTATTTTCATTTAACAGTATCGCGTTGGATATGTGTCTATCTTTTCACAGTTTGGCCTGGATGTAATCACAAGCCCAACCATCGTTTCTTAAAACAGTTCCCAAATATATGAATTTACGTGTGCTCAGGAGGACTATATACCGATGGCTTAGACTAAGAAGGTCGTTACTACTACTTGCGACCTTATAAGACTCAAACATGTTTAAAATCTGCTTCACGAGGCGCCTCTTATGAGCCTATTGTCATGAAAATCGGAAAAACTTGTTTTTCAAAAGGTAAAGAGTAAATTACAGACAGTTTTCTCTTGTTTTCTCAATATATCGAGTTTGTAGCTACGACCTTCTCATTCTAAGCCAGAGATTTAGTCCACCCTTCAATTGTGGGTTTTCAACATTAAAAGTGAAAAGTGTTGCTGGGTGAAGAACATTTTGTTTGGAATTAGACGACCTTACCCTCCACATCAGCGTAAAAAACTACCATATTTTTTCTAGCACCACCACACGTCGAAGTAGTGTACTTAGAACATGCGACTACTGTACATGTATATACAAAGACCTAAATTACGCAGTTTGGAAGCATGTACCAAATCTCACGATATATCGTTGCAGGTCTTTTGAAATCTCACGAATGATTTATATCTCTGAAGTATACAAGCAATTTCGTGCATCAATCTATATAAAAGGGTGTAAAAGCTTAGGTCATACCAAATTGTATTTTCATTTAGCGTCCAAACAAGCGTATCATAGCAATTACTCAATTTGAAGATATAACAGTTTACAAACTTGTTTTTCTTTCCTTCCCAAAATGTCAGAAACCTCTCCGTCCTAGGACGCTAAACAAAGAATAAATTTGGAATGGTCTTATCTGGACTTGTGTTGTATATTGGCTATAGATGAGCTAGCTGACCTTAAACAGTGTCTTCTCCAATCATAGTAAAGTCGGTTTATTCAGTTTTGTCACGTTTATGCAAACGTTGTAAACACTATCTATCAAGTTTACCAATTAATGAGAAAAGTTACAATGTTGATACATGTACTCGTATACAAAATGTTATATAAAAACGTGATTGATCTGATTAAACCAGTTATGTAAAAACAGAACATAGATACATGCATTTACCTTTATTGGTGGGACATTTGTTAGTCAAACGTGAAGCTTATAGTAAGCGAAAGTCAGACGAATGGGTAGTCACTATAACAGCATACCTTAGAACGTAATCGCACGTTATAGCATGATGACGGATTCAACCACGTTTGCATTGGCCACAATATGTGTCGTATTGTTTGTTTACTTTGTGAAGAACAAAATCGCTCGGGGCAGAAAGAACTATCCAAGAGGACCAATTGGATTACCAATTGTGGGGAATTTGCCATTTTACGGAAGTTATCCACCAACGACTTTCATCAAGTGGTGGCAGCAATATGGCGACATATTCAGCATAAAACACGGAAGTTGGAATGCTATTGTTGTCAACGGATATTCCGCCATCAAGGAAGTAACACAACATCCCTCAGATGCATTCAATGGACGACCATGCTTTGTTTCTGTCGAATTATTTAAGGAACGCATAGGCGAAGAGACATTTGCATTTGGTAACTTTACACCCGCCTACGTCAAACAGCACAAAATGGCGTCAAGAGCTCTTAGGTTGTTTACTTCCGGTAGACCGGAAGTAGTTGAAGAGATAGTTTCATCAGAAGCAAGTTTATTTGTAGACAGGATGCTCAAAAAATGTGGAACTGTTCCAGGATATGTGGACCTTGAGGCACAAGCTTTGACGGTTAGTTTTACCTATCAGTTGGTCTACGGCAGAGGAGCGGATGTTGACCTTGACCGACACGTGAAGGCCATGTGGGACTTTCTTGATGTGTTTGGTAAATTTGTAAGAAGTGGAAGTGTCATTGACGTCCTGCCATGGCTTAGATACTTTATGCCATGGAAGTTAACCGCATTACGAAATGTTCTTGCAAAGGTCTATGATTTCGAAGAAGAGCAGGTAAAACTGTTTTATATTATAATATCATTATTTATTTTGTCATATTGATATTTAAAAACTTATTTTACTTTTCAGTGTGTTTTCATACAGAATGTATTCAACTAACTGAATCAAATAATAAATAGCGTGTTTAATTAATTGAACCGAAACTTTCTTAGACATGTAGAATGAGTTTCTATACGTGAACAAACGGTTCACGAAGAAATCATATTTCAACAATCCCAACTTTTGTTCCGCAAGCACATTTATAGTATAAATACGTTCATATATCTTCTTACAACAAATTTTAGACAAAAACAGCCGACCACAAAAGGCAAAAACAGAAACAATCACAAACAGCAATAACACGCCCATATGTTCAACACAAAACTGAGCAAGAACAAAATGTAACTAAACACTACAAAGCTCTACATTCATGTGTATGATCATTTACAGTCAACGGTAATAGCTTTCAAACTTAATCACCATAGCAATTCATTAATTGTCAGTATCTGTCATTTTGAAACTTAAATACTATCCAGATAACGCAACATATTATATAACTAAGTACATTTTGGAATTTCATTGCAGATGGATGAACATTATGCATCGTTTTCTAGTGACGTAATAAGAGATGTAGCAGACGCCATCTTGGCAAGTGATGCTGATGACGAGTCAAACAAAGATCGGTTCGTGCTGTCTCGTGCAAGACTAAATAACACTCTGTTTGATCTCATGGCCGCAGGGTAACATTTTGTATTCTAGTACACGATGTTAAAAATTCGTTCACAATGATTAAGTTTGAACATTGTATTGTTTTGATCAGAATGAATTAAAGTCTTCATGTTAAATTTCAGAGCGTGATACAATTTTTTAATCGTTATGGCATTAAACGAAGCTATTGCTCATCAAGATTGTACACTCCGTTCATTTCTCAAAGAAAATAATGCTAGTAGTATAGGTTTAAATTTTGAGAATAAACTTTTTAACACCCTGTAGTTTTCACCTGTATGATTCATATATCGTGTAATGCAAAGTAGAGTATGTTTGGGGCTAACCTTAGTACATTGTACATGTATGGGACAGTTCATCTTCTCGTTCGGTGTTATGTTAGGCATTATGTAGTGTATTTGTGGTATGGTATGGTATGTGGTTTTTTTTATTCTCTGTGCTTGGCTGTCGGGCTTTGGTGCAACATTCCCTTTACCATTTTCTCTCTGGTTCATTATGTCGGGCAGGTGGAATATACTCTTTCATCCTTGCTTATTTGGAATTTGGAATTAATGCCGTTGATCATTAATGTTTCAGTAAAATCCACCGACTTACTGATTGTGGTTCATTAAGTATCTTACCTTTTCATAAGAAACCAGCAACTTCTCTACTTGTGAGCATAAATCAACACTGTTGTGTCTAATGTTTATGGAATAATATGACCTGCCACGACCGGAGATCGAACCCGGATCACCAGGTTACAAACACAGCTCATTAACAACCGGGTTACGCCTGCTGGTCATTTTCGTTTGTAACAACTAGTATGGTCATGTATCAAATGTATGAGTAGTACACGTTGGGAATGGTTTGCTAGCTAACGACAGATATAGAGAAACACTATTCGATAAAGATGTGCAACATTATAATATGCGTTTATAGTTCGTACATCTATCACACTAATTGATGAGCATGTAATCATCATTAACCTATTACTATTTTGCCGACGATGTTTTTGTACAAATATCACGAATGTAAGATGAATCTCGTGGTGCGCTAACCTGTTATCAACACCAGACAAAATTTAGTCATTTTATGATAGCTATTCAACTTTCAAGTATGAAGACTCGTTCCCTCTTCAAATTGTTCACTTAACCTATTTTTTACTGTGGCAATACTTTTGAAAATAGTTATTTCGGCAGTTTCAGTCGAGTGCTGTCTTCCTTGTTAGATTTTCCATGATCGTTTAAGGGAAATTAAAAAATGAGACGAAAATATGCATTTGGTTTCAAATCTTTTTACACTATAAGAAAAGAAAGTAGTGTAGTGGACATATGTCATGATGAAAGTTGGTACCCAGATTGTCTACAGCCACTGATACCAGTTCCTTTGACGTCAGCTAAATATGGTTGCTGCACTACATTGTACTTTTACAATGTGTAAGGGCTTGGCAAATTCTAAAACAAATTCTGAAACCACACAAGTACATGCGCGAAATGCATGATGGACGTTTTACACAGCATAATGGAACAATATAAATTTATATATTTTATTTAAGAATACAAACAGTTTGATGGATTACACACGATATTGCTATGTACATCTTCGTCGGTTATGTGGAACTAGGGAATTCAGTTTTTTGTAATCGCAACTGGATCTTTTAGCCATGGAGATATGGGACATGGGCGTTCATCTGTTTAGTTCATTTGCTCGTTTCAGTGTTGGGCATAGTGTTGTGTAATTGAGACTGTGTTTTATATCAATATTTGGGTATATGGACGGTTCGTACTAGGTCTGACTTTTGCGTGGATGGCTAGGCGATTCCACCGTTTCCATGTGGCTTTAAGTTGTCTTTGTGACTGTTTAGTCTGATTGTCATTTATTTTACATAATTATGATAAATATTTCAGGAGTGACACTACAACAAAGACTATTACTTGGATGCTTCTTTACATGACAGCTTATCCAGAGGTGCAGAGAAAAGTGCATGAAGAAATAGATGGGGTGCTACAAGGACAAAAGGCCTTACTTAATGACAAAAAGAAGCTTCCTTTCACTGATGCCATATTTTATGAAGTGAGCCGAATAGTCACCCAGCTACCAATGTCTCTGCCACATTATGCAATAATGGATGCCAAGGCAGGGGGCTTTGACATCGACAAAGGAACAGTTGTCTTATTGAATCAATATTCTGTGCATCACGACAGGAAATATTGGGGTGACCCAGAGTGTTTCCGACCTGAGCGATTCCTCACCAAAGACAACACCCTGGACGCTGATGTATGTTCCCACGTGATTCCATTCGGAATGGGGCGTCGCCGCTGTGTTGGTGAGAATCTCGCAAAGATGAATGTGTTCATGTCATTTGCGACCATCATGCAACGATCTGAATACATCAAGCCGCCTGGGGAAGTATTGGACCTTACCCCAATTTTTGGTCTCGTCAATCAGCCACATGATTTCCGTGTGTTGGTAAAAGAAAGAAAATAGATTATGCACTCTTCCAAGTTCCAAACTATAGATATCTGACTACAATCCATAAGAGGTCAAGTTCAAATGACCACTCAAGTGCATGTTGTATTACTAGTATGGCTATTCAACTGTATATATATAGACTATAGGGTGAGCTTAGGTCAGTCTACGATTAGCTCTCTATGCATAAGTATCTCTCTCACTGATAACTATGTAGTTCAGAAGAGATTATCTACACTTTCAGTTTTGTGAAAGAAGAGATTTGATGGATGGTGTATTTGTACAGAAATTGACGAACTGGTCACTGGGGTGCATCTTGTTTTTCATATAAACGGTCTTATGTATATCAAGCATTTATAAATGGCTGTGGAATGTAAGCCTTTAAACCTTATATCATAAAAGTTATTGCTTAAACATTTACTTTAACGTTCGATAATGTTAAACGGTATGAGGACGGCCGTTGGTTTGTGTTGAATGCACTACAATGATCGGTTTCGAAATCGTATCTACATTGCATAGTATAACTTTTAAACTATTTGATCAAGTTCGATAGTTTTAGCAACGCTTTGTATGCATAAAATTAGTTAATAAAGGTATCGATAGTCCAATTTTGCTTTTGATACCTTGAAATTATGTCTACTTTAGAAAAAGTATACCTTTATAGAAAAATATTACAAAATGTATATAATATAATTTTTACAAAAATGTTTTTGTCTTGTTTAAGTCTTTATCAATGATACAGTAACCTGTGGCTGATTTAAATGTGATTGTATTTACTATTGCATGTTTGCACAAAATGTTAGTTTCTTCAAATGAAATGCTTTTGTTTTGTTTAGTCCTCTTGAATCCATATCACTAATTCTACTAATGAAAGTGTTCTTTACCCGATAATGTTCCAAATAACATCCCTGACATTATTGATGTTCCTTTTTAACAGTGTCGTACGCTGTTCATCGAGATATTTTTGCCTCGGTGATGAACTGCCGATTTGATTAATGTGCATCGGAAAACATCGGGAAATAGGGTCCTCGTGGTCTAGACGAAGCTTCGGGTAATGTGTGATATCCCAGTTCCTGATGCCTTCCTAAGCTGATTTGTTTAAATCGGGAGTACATCGCCGAGGCCAAATAATGCTCAGAGGGACCAAGGCATAACTCTGACAATGCACAGGACCTTTTTGTGATAAAAAAGCCGATTGAAGTTGCTCAAATAGTAATCTTAATCAAAATTAGAATATCATTTTTGAGTTCTGTAAAATAATTTTTCTTCACGAGGGAATATAATTCCGTGGATTTCGGGGATGGCATCAAGCACGAAATCAAATCCTCAATGAAATATCATGCCAATAAATCCTAATGAAATAAAATGACTTTAAGTTTACTGATCAAATTGCAGTAATGCTCGTGTTGACTGGCCATATAGCTTACGAAGCAAATGCGTATTTTATTTGTTTACATAACTTAATGATGGAAGTGTTGATATACATAAGGTCGCCGGCGATAGCTTTAGCCTTGTATACAAACAAATAAGGTAAATAATAATATATAAGTTTTCCTAACATGTCGTCATGATATTACACGAATTAGTGTACTATATTCGGAAAAATAATTGTCATTTGCCAACAAGCTATTTTGAATGCATTTATGTTTTGAATACTAACTATATATATAATTATGCAGAATTGTAAGGTGGGGCGAGGGATGGTTCCCGACACTCTCCCACCAATGACGGGGATCAATAAATGGGCTAGATCCACGTGACAAAGCCGAAAAAAACCCCAAATAAATAAGGTCTAGAAACAATACTGCCAGTCCGCTTGTGTTCTGTATAAATCGAAAGAGTATAATAATTGTATTAAAGTAAGTGAACACAAGAGTGAACAAAAATGTTCAACGAAAAATGCATTTTATTTCAAATTTGTATGGTAAAGAAAGGATAGCGTTATCAACGCCGGACTTTTTATATATATAGAAACTGTCCATAATTGTATATATTTCATATTATTTGCATGTTTGTTAGCATGTTTGTATCCACTAGTTGTATGTTGTTTAAGCATATCTAAATTGTGATTGTACAGCACTTTTGAACGTGTAATTTACATACAAAGGGCTATATGAATATGGTATAATGAACAATCAAATGATAATAAAACACTCACATATTCTCAAACATTCCTTTATTCATACAAAAGTAATATTGCAGGTATGACACTCAGGTCTATAAATAACATTAACAATAAAAGTAGTAAAAATAGTTGTAACCTATTATTTCATTTACCTAGTTTTAGTACAATCATGTGCATGTAAGTTGCGGGTGGTGGAAAGTTGACACTGTCACAGAGTTGCACAAAAGCACGCTTTTAACGAGTTAAAATACGCACTTATGGTGACATTGCCTCATAAATGTATATTGACACGCCCTTAATCAGTTAAAATACATTTTCAAGGTGATATTGTCTCAGAACGGCTCATTAGTGTACATTACCAGGTCTTTAACAAATTAAAATACATTTTCATAGTGGCACTGTCTCAAAGCTACACAAAAGTACGCCTTTAACACGTTAAAATACATATTGATGACGACATTGCCTCAAAAATGCAGATTGACACGCCTTTAACAAGTTAAAATACATTTTCACTGTGACATCGTGTCTGAGTGACTCATCAGCAAGCCATTAAACAAGTTAGGATTAGAGTTCGAAGAGTTGATTTGATGGGGCGACGTCATGACAAAGTTTCGCATGGCATACTTTATAATGCATAAATCACAAAAATACAAAGTTTTACTAGTTGAACGATATAAATACCGTTATCATGTACCATAATTTTGTTGATAATTCAAATGTTGGTTAGAATCGTATGCACCCTTAAAGTAAGTACTTCTTATCTTCTAAATGAAATTTCTCGTCCTCCATGTTTTCATTATTCATGTTGTTGTCTCTAGGACAATCGACATTATCACAGACAATGCCAACATATACATTAAGTCTGTAGTATCAAGCGATGGATCTCAATGACGTTCTTCCAAGTATCTCACCAGGATGACTCTCCACTGAAGTCGCTATTATCATGACCAAATATACCTGATGAACCGCTATCAAACATTGATTCTGATTCACCAGATAACCAGTCATTGTTCCTATCATTTCCTGATTCAAACGAGGGCATATCAAAGTCATAACTTCCAGGGAAAGATAAATCAGGTGCAGGTCGATCTTCAAACTCTGATGCCACGTCAGTAACGAGACTTCCTACGTGATCAAACGAGTCTTGAAAATCTGGAAATTCTAATTCTCTTCTGTCCATTGTTTCCGAAGCGTCATTTAACCCTGCATTATCAAACATAGTTTCCAGACTATCACCTATATTTGGCATTTCAAAATTTGAGTCAAAGTCCGCCATCGATGAAGAAACATCACTGAATCTTTCGCTTGAATCCGAAACTGCATCATTAAAATTATCAAATGCTGACGCAATCATTTCATTCCCACCAGAATGTTCACCAAACGAAGCAAAAGAATCATCAGAAAGTTCAGGAGTGTCTATGTCTAAATTAAAATTGTCCAAAACGTCCTCAACCATATCTGAAATATGAACATAGCATGATTTAGTTACCTTAAATTAATCTAAATTTGAATGTCTTGTTCACAGAAAACCTCTAATTCCAACGCGATATTTCTACATGTATAATGGAAAATTTTAAAATCACTGAATACATACTAAAAGTCGTGACTTAGCATCATTGTTAAATGGAAATGCTTACACTATATCTAGCGATTTGAAATGTGTGTATGGAAAATGTAATGAAGTTTTTATATGGATATATTGAACACGCATCTATGAACTTTAATGGTGTTGTATTGAAATTTAATTACGCGAGTAATTTTAAACGAAGCTTCGGTTTGATCTTCCGACAATGACAAAATGTAGCCCAGTGTGTTTTCGTGGTGAGGGCTGAATAGTTTCATTTAAACGTTTGACCAACTGTATTACAACATGCAACATAGCATTGCAAAATTGCGCAGTCATCACTCATAGAGCATGCAATATATAGGTTATATATGAAACACGCTGTTTTAAGCGTGCAGCCCGGCATAAACACGATACCTATATAGTATACATAAGCAAGATGCGTAGCTTATAGTCACATTCGGAACTTTAATCTCCGTGACGGATGCAGACAAACTGAATGTTACATCAAAATTGGCAATCATTCCATTTGATGGTTAGTATTGGCACATTTAATTTGATAAATCGTCAAGTTTTCTCTGGCGGTTGTATATTCCACTAACCACTTTCAAAATTCCCACTCCATTAAACATTCAAATTTTTCATATTTTTTGAAATATACCAACTATGCACCGGTGCCAAATCGTGATAGGAGAAAAGTATAAAATACTTTGATTATCAATTCCTTTAAGACGACATGTGTTTAACCCTTATATTTACACTGAAAACAATTACGTAAAATGTTATGTCGCTATTTTAACGGATATAACGGTCGTTTTATCGCAAGTGTTTTCAAACGCATAAAATCTATGTATTCAAAAACCGTCATTATTTGCAGCTGTTTTATCTCACTCATAGGCAACGACGCAAACTTGTGTAATTGATTTAATTCCCACAATAAATGTAACAATTTATCCATTACAACAGCTCAAAGCGTAACGTACTTCATGCAAACCGCTTGCAACCATGCTGACTTACCGTGTTCACTTACCTTATACATGCATCCTCTCAAACAAAACTTAATTAACTTGTATGTTCAAATCACCAGCACTCTTACCTGTACTGTTTGTTGATCCGTGTGTGGCAAGACTTTCATGAATAACTACATTTCTAACCCGTTTGATACCAAACATGAACAAAAGACAAACGGTCGTATACAATCGAACCCAAAAGAAGATTAATATGCATATTGAACTAGCCAATAAAATATCAAATCGACCAGTACAGACATCATTCAACAGAAACTGTAGTGTGCAAAAGGGCGAGCATACATAAAAGAGAAAACTTACTAGCCACAAACGCATACCATATAAATCAACACGAAGAAAACTGAAACTAAAACAGCTTCTAAGTCCTATAAAATTTTCATGTGTCGATTTTGTCCAATAAAATTAAACACGGTAACTAGTATAACCCTATAACTGCTACACTTATTCTATCCTAACTTACCTCTTTTCTGGCCAATGCGATATCATATCGTACATCATGTAGATGAGATACAATTCCCCATATCTTGGGAAAAATCTAGTAAACGAACTTGTTTGAAATATCATAATACATATCATGCAGTCTCTCATGCAGGAATACGCCAACATCATCAGTCTGGTTTATACACAACCATATAGTGTCCCAACATTCCATGCGTGATGTTTCTTGTCCCATTACTTACCTATTCTTCTTCTTCCTCCATGTCCTGGGTATACATCAACCTGTCAACAATACCATCGTAACCCTTGTTTACAGCATCAGCACCTGCTAATTCGTAAACTGTCTCAAGATTTTCTTTATTAGCATCGCTTATGTAATCATATGACTCTCGTAAAAAATCTACTAAATCGACATCAGTAACGGGCTCGCTTATTTCGCTAGCTGCATCGACAACCTCGCTTACTGTTTCGCTAATATTATCAATTAAATTTTCCGCTAATTCAGTTGTTTTATCAATAGCATCGCTTAAAATGTCCTCAAAACTCGATGTATGATCTATAACATCGTTAAAACCCTCACCATCTAGGTTAGTATTATGATCCTGTTCCTGGTCGCCCTGTTCAGGCTCAAGAATATCATCTCCAAATGCATCTTCGAACAGATCTTCAAAGGCATCGAGAACTTCATTTTCGTTGTCAGCATCGTCTCTTCTGTCGTCATCATCGCTATCATCGTCACTGTCATCATCGTCGTCGTCGCTGTCATTTTCACTACTGTCATCATTACTAGCATTATCGCTGTCATTACTGTCATCATCGTCACTGTCATTACTGTCGTCACTGTCATCACTGTCGTCACTGTCATCACTGTCGTCACTGTCATCACTTTCTTTGCTATCGTCACTGTCATCTTTACTATCGCTATTATCGTCGCTGTCGTCATTATCGTCACTGTCATTATCGTCACTGTCATCATCGTCACTGTTATCTTTGTTGTCGCTATCATTGTCACTGTCATCGTCATCATCGTCGCTGTCGCTACTGTCATCTTTCTCGTCATTATCGTCACTTTCTTTGCTATCGTCGCTGTCGCCACTGTCATCGTCGCTGTCGTTACTGTCATCTTTTTCGTCACCATCATTGCTGTCGTCGCTTTCTTTGCTATCATCATCGTCGCTGTCACTACTGTCATCTTTATCATCATCTTTACTATCTTCACTATCGTCACTGTCATCTTTACTATCGCTATCATCGTCACTGTCGTCTTTGTCGTCACTGTCATCGTCATCGTCATCGGAACTATCGTCACTTTCTTTGCTATCGTCGCTGTCATCTTTATCGTCATCGTCACTGTCACTACTATCATTATCATTTGTTTCAAATAAATCATCGAAATCAATATCCATACCACTGTCTTCCAAAAGGTCTGCCATGTTATCTGCAATATCGTCAATATTTTCCAATAAACTGTCCGAACCGCCACCAAGGTTTTCTAAGTGATCTTCTAAAGCGTCATTCATTCGTTCTGTCATGTCGGAAACATTATCAAGCAAATCATCAAAATGATCAGGGACTTCAATATCTCCTGTCATACGCTCCGTTAAGTCTTCAAGATTTTCTGCCATATTTTCAGCAAGCTCTTCCGCCATTTCTAAAGGATCGAAGTCACCAAGATTTTCTGCCATATCTTCCACAATGTCTCCAGCCGTTTCTAATGGATCGAACTCAGCAATGTTTTCTGCCATGTTTTCAGCAAGATCCCCTACCGCGTCTAATGGATTTAAGTCACCCATAGTATCTGCAACATTTTCAGCAATATCCTGAACTGTTTCTAATGGATTTCCCATTGCATCAGCTGCAGTGTCAACAAGATCACCAACTGTATCTTGAAGAGTTTCACTAGCGTCACTGACCATGTCTCGGACATTATCAACAATGTCTGTGTTTGATGCGGCTAGTATTAACGCCGGATCAATACCACTTTGTGTCGGTGCTGGTGGAGGGACTGTCGTAGCTAAAATACCACCCTGTAAAAAGATCAAATATTCCATTGGTTACTTGTACGAGAGGTGTTCAACTTATTTATGAACAAAACATGAACACCGATTTTGCAGTATTGAATAAAAACAATTGAAATATCTCTTTTAAACCATGTGAGCAAATGGTTTAAGTTGAACATATGGCCATTATACATTGTATATTTCATTTCGTTAAAGCTTAAAACAACAATATCGTACACGATGTTGTTTTTCCTGTTTTTAAGGCAAAACGGCCCTTTTATAAGCATAAGGAAAGTGTAAGTAAATTTTTATTTCCCATTTTTAATGAGCAAATTAGTAATATTTGTCATAAGAAGGGTTATAAGAGTTGTGTTTCCAGTAATGGTGAAATGGCACAAAAAAATGGAATATTGCCCAACATGGCCAAAACCTACACTATAAAGTTAAATTGGTTTTATGATGTCTATAATGAGTCCATGAGCAAAATTTCTTATTTCGAAAAAGTTGACTACATATTACCCGGGAAATGCGAAGTTCCTACGCTGAAAATCAAGAAAACATGCATCGCTGCCAAAAGTCTTGGAGTCTAGAAATTCGAAATAAACAACATTATGTGGAAAAATTGTTTCGCTATGGCGAAGCAATGCTGTATCTTTGAGCATGTTATGATATATTAGGGTATGCTATTTTAGAAAAGGTCACAAGGATAGGGAGAAGTTCATGTTTGTTCAGCTTTGGGTGTTCGCGGCCGTTTTCATGGAAAGGCATTGGGTTTGTTATTATGGAAATACGCACATCATAATCAATATCAAATTGACGAATGTGGTCTATGTACAAACGGTTTCAAATCAGGTTTTCAACAAAAAATTGTTACATATCGTTCCTAGTGACTGTTCCAAGAACATAGTGTTTCATCCAGATTCAGCTTCAAGTCACCAGATACAACGCCAAATAAAAAACTTAAGAATATAACTTTGATATATATTATAACCAAACAGTGGATGTCGAAGTCTTCTCATGCTTTAACAATAGAATTTACTATCTGGTTGATACTAAAACATGAATTAAAGAAGGAAAATGTAAACATAATTATATCGAGTTTTGGACCTTCAAAACGCAAATAACAACACCCTCTACCCTAATGCTGATTATGATTCAACACATTGACAATGTACAATTATTATATATACTTCCTGATACACTACTTTATACAATATAAAAGTTTTTATTCAATTTTATTGTTAGAGTAACAAAATATCGATGTTCATTTTCTGTTTATAAATAAGTTGAACACCTCTCGTACTAAGAAGTCACTTGTCGAAAACAACCTATTATTAAGACGCAATGGGAAATTGGGAATTATTGAAAGTTCTAAACATGGCAGGATTTATCTGCAACTTATGTACTCGTACATAATATTCTTGAATGTGTCACAATAAAGTATGGTCAATAAGGTCATGTATCAACAGTCACTTCCTTCAGCAACAATACTAAATGTATCTTTTGAACGAATTTTTAAGGCTGTATACCAAAAGAAGGGAACGTCGCGATTCCTGAAAATACACTTGTGTTTTAACTCTACGCGTACATTCTAATGCATCTTCCGATCATATTTATTACTGGTAAATGTGTGACTATTCATGAGATTTGTGAAAGGCCTCCGGTACACGTAACAAATGTATTTAACGAAGCCTGACAAATGGAGTATGGTTAACGGATTTAAAAACGCGACACTTGGGTATGTTGACATATTTTAGGAAAGCGAATTCCTATATCAAATATCTGGGTATGTCCGTACAGGTAAATTCAATGTCGTCATTTTGATACCAAATGTATTAAAATCCAACAGGTATTAAATAAATTATAGCATGAATAAGACATTTGTCCAGAAAACGAAAGTAACATCTTTATCGGCGTATTGAGTGCACTGCTGAATAACAAAGCCGAGTGTTTAGGCTACGTGAGGACAGTCTTAACTTTATACAAACATTCTAAATTAAACGGAATAAATAGCATATCCAATTATTTGAAATGTGTCTATA
This sequence comes from Spisula subtruncata, assembly GCA_963678985.1. Lineage (NCBI taxonomy): Eukaryota > Metazoa > Mollusca > Bivalvia > Venerida > Mactridae > Spisula > Spisula subtruncata. Next base: position 21,473,239 of record OY787664.1, on the reverse strand, counting down.
TCGTAGCAGGAAGGAAACCATGTTCCTAGAAATAGAAATGAACTTATGTTGCAATTGGTTATTAAGGAAGCTTTAACACATGGCGTGATTTCATTGATTTTATTCCATAAAATTGAATACATTTGATATCACTGAAATTGTCACTGATTAACACATATGTAACACTAACATGTCACAACATGATGAGTGAACAATTAATACAATTCACCACAGTGTTAAAATAGGCAGTGTCCTCCACCAGCGTTCCTAACAGCAACACATCGCTGTCTCATAGACCTGCACAATGTTCGAATGAATGCCTGAGGAATCAGTCACCATTCTGTCTGTAGTGCAACTTGGATGTCCTGTATTGTGTTCAGATGACGTAGCCGAATTCCTCGCTTCAGATAGTCCCATAAGCGCATTCGGCCTCATACGTTTTAGACGTTTCCTACTGACATAATAACCGCTACAAAAAGATCGAACTCAATTTAAACATGGAGCTTTCGTCAAACATAAGCCCGCGCAATTTGAATACATCGATCGGCGCTATACCTATTGCCGAATGGTCAGAATGCGACTTTTGTTTTCTGGGTCGGCTTATTGATTGTACAATATATTTGTTAATACTCATCTGATTTTTATTATTTTGGTACCAAAATGACGGCAATAAATCGACCCTTTACTTGCAATATTCAAATATAGGCATTTACTTGAACCGTCTGCTGTAATACAACATACCCCAGTGTCGCGTTTTTAAATCCGTTTAGTATATTTTGTGAGTTTTAACGAATTCTGGCCTAATCAAAACGGACACGGACCGTCAGCAAACATATTTTCAATTTACACCAGTGCACAGATCGCTCCGCCTGATTGTTTTTAAAAGGTTGCTTGGCGAAAGGTCAGGTTAATACATTGGACCATATGACTATAATGTGCAGACAAAATTGGTTTAAAGGCTATTGATTGACAACTGGCGTAATGTCAATTACATTAACGACGACGAAATTAGCGAAAGTCCTATTCGCCCATAATTCGAAAGTTGACCTTGTTTGTATACGTTATGTGTGATAAGGCCTTTAGCGAGAGGAGACGTTTTAATTGATACAATTACGCATTGTTACTCGTGCATATATCATGAATAAATGTGTCCGGATTTGAGATACTCGTAGTATTATTATATAACGCAATTTCAAAAGTGAATACGTGTGACATTTATTGCAATATAACAATCAAAATGTCAATTACGATACGACTAGAAGTGAGGCTATTATACATTTAATAGTGCGATTACTTAAACGTATTGTCTAAGAACATCACCGCATTGTGTAATACATTTAAATAATTACACATATATGTAAAATACTCCGTTTCTTTGTGACACATACTTATATCATTGTTCTTATCTTGGCTTAAAAATGCTCGGTTTTAATTGATGACTACATCTTATTCACGTGGTTTGCTATTTCATCTAGATGAGCATGCTTACTTGCTTAACTTGTGCTAAATATAGTACATTTGATCAAATTCATACAACCTTAAGGTTTACTGTTTTAAACTCAAAGTATACAAACAAATCGTTTTGTAATAAAAATACGAATTATGGTATATGGATACATTTTTATGAGAGAATATAATTATAAGCAAAAGCATCGCCGAGAATATTACATCACACAGTATACATAGGCCTTAGAAATTTGAACCTCCATATCAATGATCGAGTGACCCGAGTCACATGTCCACCTCCGGAACGCGGGGTTGTCTATTCATGTTATGTGGTATGCTCGTTAATTAATACACTGGAACCAATATCCCGACGCATCTCAGTCTGAGCAAGATCTCCTCTCAAATATTGGCATGTACGTATATGAGTGTTAATTGTCATGTGAGGATGAACTCAAGATTAGTATCACTAAACAGAAACGATATTCTACTAAGCTTATTAGTAAATACAGTAAACTTTCAGAACTTGAACTTCAAATTTATCGCTAATTCAGACACCGATTTTAGCAAAATTTAAGTTTTATTTGATGTGCTTAAGGAGATTTGGACCAGATGCATGGTAACATTAGATTACGTACCAAACCATTAATATTTCTGTCTTGTGATCTTGTACCAGATGCTCCACCCATAGAGCCTCCCGTCAATGCATCTCCTCTGCCTGATTTATGTTCTGCTACCACTGGCTGAAAACATACAAGATAATGTATTTTCAATAAATTATAAATTGTTAAGCTAGCGCAATGCTTTTGTCATTAGTTGCTAGAGCCAGCCCGGCTAGCGCTTAGTTGCTAGATCCAGTCCGGCTAGCGCAATGCTTTTGTCATTGGTTGCTAGAGCAAGTCCGGCTAGCGCTTAGTTGCTAGATCCAGTCCGGCTAGCGCAATGCTTTTGTCATTAGTTGCTAGAGCAAGTCCGGCTAGCGCTTAGTTGCTAGATCCAGTCCGGCTAGCGCAATGCTTTTGTCATTAGTTGCTAGAGCCAGCCCGGCTAGCGCTTAGTTGCTAGATCAAGTCCGGCTAGCGCAATGCTTTTGTCATTGGTTGCTAGAGCAAGTCCGGCTAGCGCTTAGTTGCTAGATCCAGTCCGGCTAGCGCAATGCTTTTGTCATAAGTTGCTAGAGCAAGTCCGGCTAGCGCAATGCTTTTGTCATTAGTTGCTAGAGCCAGTCCGGCTAGCGCAATGCATTCTATGTATATCATTCTGGAAAGGGTGTTTCTGTCCGCCAACAAAACAAAATATGGAAAATAATACATTATTGAGTTCTGGTAACGTTAGCTACAAAATGAAGGCTATAATAATAATCATATTACATGTACCATATGATAACTGTACTGTAGACATTTCGTTTTTGTCTAGTATATAACAATGCTTTCTTTTAGGTCATTCACCCACTAATATTATAATAAGTTCTATAAATTACACGTGAGTTAAGCATGAGACACGGTTTATAATCATGGGGCGTGGAGCCTTCGCTCGGCTTGTATACTGAAGATGTCATAACCATTAGTTTAAATATACAAAATGAAATTAATGTGGAAATTATAACAGAAACTCAGATTCAACTTTATGTAAATGTTTGTCAGAAGAACACATTGTATGTAAATCATATTGTAATTCAATGTATGTATGTCTTGTTGGCATTACTTGTCAGGAAAGGTGAGCCGAGTACAGATATATGTGTACAATCCTAGGAATTAAGATTAATACAAGCTTTTAAATTCGCATTTACATCGTGTCTTCTATTAGTTGGTTCCGGGTGACAAATATAAATTTTCTAAGTGTCTATTACACACATAATATCACGACATTTCAATAAAACTGTCATCTATCAAAACTCCACACAACTTAATACATTAAGACAATGATTCATTTAATTAACATACATAACAAGAAAAGTCATTCGTGACCAAATCATTATTACGTAACACGTACAATTTGCATTAAAACGTAACAGGTATTTTTACAACGTCCGTTTTTGTTGAAAATTATGAAATAGCAGAATTAGTGTAAATGTATACTGTGCGGCAAAAGAAACACAATCTTTTCTGTGGAGTGCTGCTTTCCTTGTCCGATTCGCTCCCAGCCATGGCCAATATTTATCTTACTTGACTTAATGATGAGGGCAACCAATAAGATCACACCATATTAAACCTTTGGTCAGTAACAGGCGACATAATTGGCTATCCTTATTCTCCAATTTAATAATGTGATTTTCGCAAAATTAGTTTTCAAATTACATGTAAACGGATATAGTCTGATTTATACTAAGGGCATAAGTGATAACTCTTGCACATCTGGTCAACACATCATTGTGGAATATACCAAATGTTCCCACCTTGTTCATTATAGGGGCGCACCTTCAATATTGGACCTCGAAATCGACTACCGAATGTTCATGTTTAGGAAATTTCATGACACACAGCTAATACTCGTATTCATCAGTATGTTTAAACCTAAATTGCATTGCCCGTTCAAGTTTGCATTAATATGTTTTCTTATTTATCATATCGAAAAATACAACAAAGAACACTTCTGTGTTACCTTTGTAGGTGAATATATAAACGCAAGGTATTTTGTTGACAAAACTTGTTATGAAACAGGTAAGTATTACAATTTGTTAGGTCAGAGGGCAGGTCAAAAAGCTAGTATTTTTTGCGGGGCAGAACTATGCATTGCTTTGTTGAGTAACATATTGCGTAGTTAGATAGGACACGTAATGGATGCTTTAATTAAGAAATAATAACGTTGCTATTGATTTATATATTAAATTTATTATAAACCGGTATTATTAAAAAAAACAGTATTACGTAGCTAACTAAGTTACTACTAAGTTTATTGGATTTTTTAACATGACAAAGGCCCACGTACTTTTGAGTCCACCCTCATGATTTCAACAATTGACTGACGTTTCGTGACCCTTACGTTTCTCTTCCTTGTTGTTTGTATCCAAACTTTGCACGACAGACGAAATTTGACGAGTTGCTTGAGGTGAAACTATGAGGTTTATAGTGTGTATTTTAAATGAAAAAATAAGTCACAACTTATGAAAATTTAAGTTTTTATTGTGTTTTAGTGTGTCTGGCTTTGTAGCAAAGTTTCATTGTCATGAAGTGTCAAAACGACAACAAAGTTACTTTAAAATATATTCATGATATTGTTTAAATACAGTGGAAATAATATAATTATCACGATGTTATGTACTTTGGCGAAATACATACACCTTAGACTATTTGCCGAAATGACAATAATTCCTCACTTTTGAAATACAATAATTACTTTTCAATTATAGTATGTTGAAAGGTGTTAACATAACGAATGCATGCATATAACCTATCGCAAAACTTAACTTAGTTGGTAATTATAAATTCAAAATATAGTAGTATATATTATAAAAAAAATAGAAATTCAAATTTGGTAAGAAGATCTATGACTAAAGATATAAATTAACAAAATATGGTTGGTTATACGAATACTATAATATATTTTATTCATGTACAACAAAGGACATAATTATTGTAATGAATGTATACAACTTATATATCATGTGTCCATCTTTGATGTCGACTTTAATTAAGTAGAATTGAAAAAGATTGATAGATGAGAGCCGTATAAAGTTGACATAGATCTAAAATCATTTCCAAAGTTGAAAATAAGGTGCGTGATTGATTTGGCGTGACATTGAACGATGGTCTTCAATGGGTTTAATTGTCTTTTCAAATTATACTTGAATGAATCGTGATCATGAGGGACATTTGATGCGGTGGATGGTGAACTTGATGTACACGTAAAATCTGACGACTTGGATGGTGTGAATGAGTACATTTGTTGAGGTGACAGGTGAAATAGAGCCTGTCATTGTTCAACTCATGACGAACACTCCTCAGTACAACATTTAATTGTTTTGTGGGAACATAAAACGACGTATTCCATACTTAGAATTGTATGGGTTATTGTATCTGTGTGTCACTGCATTGTTTTTATGCACCCGGTCGGAGGGAATAGAGGGAATCACTCGTCACGAATTTCGCTGTAGGATTACTCCAACTTTTGATGATTCAATTATTTGCGTTAGACTGAGAACGTCATAAGTGCATTTTTATTCGTTTTTTTTTCAAACCAGATTAGACACTGTCCCCCAACTTTGAAGGAGCATACGTACATGAAGTATTATACACACAAAAGCAAATCTACTATTCATGTGATTAAGCAGGCAATTCATAAACAATACGGAAACTGTTTAATAGATGTTACAAAATCGACAATGGTTATATATTTCCTAGAATTAAGAAAGTGTTTTCGGGGGTCCCATCTCAGCCATAACGAGAATTTGGTGCATATCGAAAGGCGTTATTAACATTAACATACTCCATATTGTTCGATTGATTGCCTGCGACACTCGTTAGACATTAAATTTTCAAGTATTACAAAGGTTGGAGCCTGTTTTCATATACAATGTATACGTTCTACCGGGCTACAGCCAACTACGTTATTGACAAAGAGTAAAACCAAAAAATAAATTTGTATTCGTGTTGAATATTTTTTATCAATGATTGCTTGTGTGCAAGTCATAACGTATACAAGAGACTGTATCTATTACAAAGGTTTGAGATAAATATATCAATTAGCATCACGTATATAGTATATTTGTATTATAATAAACAACAATAAACAGCTCTGTTTTGGGTATTCAATTAGCATCACGCCCGATACTACTATGTTAAGCAATACTCATAATATCCCTGCTTATACGTATATTTACAGTTAATACACAGTTCCCATCCCTACGCTGTAGGTAAGTAAATATTGACAGTAGTACATTTAATTGCACATACAAAGTACCTAATTATGGACGTTGTGGTTAGCGTGTATGGTGGGCAACAAGATGTACTCGTTATTGCTCGTTTGAGTAGGTGCATGCATAAATTGAATTTGCTCAGTATCCCGCGATAGATACAGCAATAAACTGTGCTGGTCCACGTTTGTTCAATGCCTTACACTAAACCAACGTCGAAATCCACGTTCGATCCATTATGTTATATACTGCATGCTATACTTAAGGTAGTTCGCGGGGTTGGTAGAAACAAATAAAAACATATCGGAACTTAGTGAAACCTTGACAGATGATACCTTACGTGGTTGCGCTTCTAGACACGTAGTCTTGTGTAGTTATGTACCGTGGGTATGAGACCATGTACATTTACAAAATCTGTATTTTCGTAAACGTAGTATTTTGCCAGAAAGATGCATTTTTCGTGAATGATTGATCATGACGTACCACTAGATCTGTTTGCATTGAAAAATGTTTCGTGAGGTCACTTCCAAGACTCTGAATAACTAAATAGTGTAATGTAGATAGGGCCTAGTTAATTTTCCATGGTTATTTAGCTGGACTAAATTTTACAAAGCCCGCTAAATCACATACTTTCATCAACTAAAAATGGCGTAGAAGAAAAGATTTATTACTCTTGCAAATAAACAGATCGCTTTAACATTGAGCATGACATTTTCAAAACGTCCACAGGCAAGTTGACCACAAAGGAATTTTGTAAAATATATAATTTGTTTATACATGTGTCGTGCCATTAACTGACAGCTAACGAGCATTGATCGAAATTAGTGATAAAAATATTATATACAAAGGTATGGAGCATGTAGATAATTAATAAGAAACATTAGGATATGTTGTAGCTGTCAACTTGTCAACCGCCTGATTTAATGGTCTCTGTTACAAATGACTTTAATAGCATCGCTTTTCTGTCTATATAACACGCATTCATGATTACAGGCGAGAGAACTGTGTAACTTGTCCAAACATGTGCGGCTTGGTTAACACAACGGTCAACGTACAGGCTGCATGTCGCGAAAATTGATAACATTGCTCACCTAACTAGCAATATTCGGTGTACGTTATACCGCAGGTGAGAGTGTTGATTGTAACTACGTTCGACCATAGTCCGGTTCCCGACGTATTTGATTATAGTCATATCACGTAGTTTAAGGGGCAGGTAACAGGCTACGTTCGGTCAATGCACAGATTACCTGTGACGGTGAGTCAATAGGTCCACATAAAGGTCGGGACCTTATCATAATGATAATAATAATCATGCGTACAATTGCAGTGGTTTATAAATCAATGAAACCACTTATACTTATACATGTATAGAGTCAGAACTAAATTAATGTATATATTGTCCCTATTTACACGGTTAATATTTCTCCAAACTTGCATTCAAATGCGCGCTACATAAAGTGTAATTATGCTATCATTAAAAAGGATTTATAAAGAGAAAACAACCTGACAGACCTTTAAAACTAGGCTATCTGCAGGATGTCCCAAAAGTCGAGGACCTACATAAACCCCTTAAAAACGTATTCATTTTTTTGGGGTGACTGATCATTTGAAGTGAATGAAAGTGGTCCCTACTTCTAATGGGGATACTTTTGAACGAGATGGCGCTTCAACACAGGAAGTGACGTCAGCATTTTACCATGGCAACATTTCATAATATTTTGCTGCATCGCCTTGAAAATGGCATGCTTAGAAAGAGTTATGGTGTATTGCCGTTTGTTATGAGAAAACAAGCGAGTATAGCCCAATGGCTGATGAAAATATTGTGGACAAAGAACAGACCTGACATGACACAGTAAAAGAGATGAGAACATGATGTGTTTACTAATCGAAGGGATGTTGACAAACTTCTAAAATAACATCAACAATCACTAACTGAGTTATAATACACATTTTGTCAAGGACACTCACCAAGAATGCTTAGAATACAGGAAGGACCAAAAGATGTAGTTCCATCCAAATTTACAGTACATACGAAATATATCAGTCATATTGGTGTACATGTAAGCCTTTATAACATAGCAGAAACGTTTCTTCATCAAATCAGCGGTAATAGTTGAAACCAGTATTTGGCCCCAAGCATGAACTGATACTTAGCCTCAAACAATATACCCAATGACTATCGATTGCAACTAGATCTTCTAGCAAACTCTTCCACATGTGGAAGAAAGACATTATCACCTGTCAAGCAACGGAGCGACACCGACACTAGTGTAACAACCCCGACAACATCACACTCGCAACCTTCTAGTAACCCGAGGTCTCTAACCCACCAAATGATATATTACTTTTTGACCTTTCGCTAAAGGGTCTAAAGATTTTTTAATTATAAAATTTAAGATTCAAGATTTATTAGATACATCAAAATATATGACACAGTATAAAATTGCGAATTATGTCAAAGCTGTCAATGACCCATAGAATGCTCATTTTTTACCAAATTTCGTTGGTTGAAGTAATAACTGAGATTAACTCATTTGAACCCACGTGGTCGTTTTTACGGCGAATATCGCCTTAGCATGACACAGTGATGTCAATCAACGTTTCGGTCAAACGAGAACATAGTAATGAACAATATAAACATACACACGTTTGTTTGACGGCCATGATTGTCAATGTTGTTCATGAATTCATAAATGAAGCATTTATTGCTGTGTATGGCCTATATTCGATATTTCACAATATGGCTTACACATGGCCATCAGCCGTGTATTGCATATGCGTGTACATCTGATTTGCGCGTGTACACTACGAATACGAATAAAAGAAAGCCATGTAAAAATAAGCTATTTTGTACTTGGTATCTTTTTTCAATTTCATTTATGACACGCAATGTCCTAAGAATACGCTAATAAATGCGTATATCGTTATATGCGAAACAAACAACAACATGCGCGGGACATTTGAGGTAATTTCCCAGGATCTTGGGTACCCAAAGAAAATTGAACATATGCAAACACAATTTTCGTACTTACCAATTCATTTGAGTCTTGTAAATTTCCGGATAGATAAAGGCCGACCAGTAGTCCAGCCAGTGTTAGTACGATGGCACTTCCAACGACCACAGAGTAAGTTATCCATTTTTTCGTTCTTGCATTCGCTTTTAATACAGCTTCCTAAGAAAGACAACAAGAAAACAAGATTAATATACCAGTACCGGACGGTCGCATGTAATAAACAGTGCTTTTTTTTCTTCGGAAAGGATAGTAGGTTACTTCCATGCCACGGTAGACAAACACTGTCTGAAAACTATTCTTTACTTATGAAAAAAACATACTTTTTTATTTCAGTTTGGTCAACATGAAAAGGTCATATTTTAATGCAAATTTCAAATATGTATAATTCTTATAATGTCACAAACGACCTTCTCATTCTAAACCAGCGATTTGTCAAAGAGTGAAATCATACAGTTCAGTCTAATGCCATTCATTTGAGAGCATTTTGACTTTCAGTTTCGGCGACTGTGTATCCCACTAAAACCTCTTTGCAGGACACTAAACACGTGGTTGAAATACTACTATAATTATGTACAAAGTACTGCAAACGATTCATGAATACCAGATAACTGTGTGTTTACTGATTCGTTTTATAATTTGAAAGGCAAAGTTTTAATAATTATGTACAGCAAATGGGAACGGAGCAAACAAAATACGAAGAGTCAATGATTATGTTAGGAGTTACAAGGTTTGTGCTTTGGCAATACGTTACTGATGTCAGTAACCTTAATTAGAAGTAAACCTGAGGCTCGTCATAGTTTTTGATAAAAACATGTTTTATAGATGTTCGCATTCTAAGACTTACTCACAAACTTGTGCAAATCGAAAGTCAAACTATTACAATGCGAATGTCTTTGTTTTATAGGCCCATAACATATCACACTTAGTACGAGGATTCTCCTAGTTACGTGACTTATTTTGCTTGATGCATGGACTAAATTATGAATAATGTTGGGCGGAAGACAGCAAAACATGATTAGTAACAATGTCATTATAATGAACAATTGTTCCCAGATTTAGATTGGAGAACGAAGTAATGTTGAAGTTTTGTATACATGATTGTGTACACCTTAAACGGTTAAGTGTTTTAAATCCAAACCGACTATGAACAGGCAACGGCGAATGATTTGCGCCATGACTCACAGGAGCTTTGTTCCACTGTTTGTGTCTGGTTAATGCCCCCGATAGTTTGTTTTAATATCTTTATTTAACTAGGGGTTATTTCAATTATACCATAATATGAGAAAGTAACCATTTCGAATAGAAACAAAAATGCAATCTATCCATTTTGCATAATGAATAGAAAACGCCTTTTTTACAAGCCATATCAACGACAGAACACATACTTATTCATTTTTTGTGAACATTTGTTTGCAGTAATGTTGTCAGGAAAACTATCATCATACAAAACATAAAAGAACAACAGTTTTCCTATGAAATGTATTTGTGTTTACAATTGCCATGACCAAATTTGTTCCGTGAAAACCTTACAACAAAACCTCTATACCTTGATGTAAGCGAACATACCCCTTAAGAACATTCAACCACAGTCTTTCATAGAATCCTTAAAACAAAACCTCCATATTTTGATGTAAGCGAACATACCCACCAAAGTCTTTCATAGAAAGATTATATCATTTTAAACAATAACACTATTAATGCAATTTTAGAACTGTACATGGTATCGAATCTTTCTAACAATACATAGACCTATATAGTTTTCAAAATGTTGTCATTAGTTAATGAATTTGCTCCATATTTATCAAATTTTAATCTTTAACAGCTAAAATTAAACTTACGTGAACGTTAAATCCAGATTCCGCATCAATATTGGTACGCGGTAAATAATTCTCACTGTAAGTCATGTTGCTATATTGTTTGGATGGCGTCTGATCATACATTATTGTCTATAGTTTGTTATATCCCGTTAATTGACTTGTTATAATTGCTTATGTTCGGTGGGCGTCACGATAGCAAAAACACAAAACTATACACAATTTACCAATCAACGGTCCAAAAGCAATTTGATCTATATATACCAAAGCTAGGCTATATCAAACCGGTGATTCGCAAGTTGTGATCACACCAAAATGGGGGCTGCGAAATACGAAATCAAAATATCGCCCCAACAAGCTTAACGTTCAGTTTCGGTCTGTTCTTTTTGTTGTTAATTCTGTGTATTTATTATACAAGGTGATTTATGCAGTATTATGCAAAACTTCGCCGTAAATATGACGTCATCTGACAGCTCGTCACACGTATTTAACGCGCAAAATCACATGACAAGTTGACAGCTTGAAACCTCAGTAAAAATCTACATGACAAAGCATGGTATTAATTGTTTTAGCGAAATAAGTGTTTTCCGTTTTAAATTTCAAACAATTATGCCGTTATGAGATTTTAAGCGAATATCATTAGCTAATTCCGCAGTCTCATGGCTTTGTTCAACTGTGTGACGCATTTGGTAATGGACAGCAGTTTCTGTAAAGAGTAAACGGACAACCCGGGTGGTTGCGAGGCAGTGTGAAGGCGAACACTGAATGCTAGGGTTTGGGGTTCGTAACGGGGGGGGGGGGCTCATTTCCCACGTTTCTACAGTTATCTGTCTACAGGAGGTCTGTCGTCCCTTTGTTCTTATAACAATCGTTTAACCTCAACATTGCTAGTCCCTGAACAACAATGCCACGGTCATGTACGCGAGTACAGAGTTCTAATTTATTCTAAAACAAACTAGCTTCCAATTTAGTGCATGCGTACCGTGTGGGATAATGCACTCATGCTCCTCAGCACGTAATAATATATATATAGTGTTTTCTTTGTGTGTGTGCATAGGAAGACCGTCTTATAAACAGGTCGTAACATTTGTTATTTTATGCAGTTACATCTTCAAAATACTTTATAAAGTACATCTCATTTTAGCATAAAGTTTTCAAACATGGTAAGAAACGTGCTCGGCTGGTTGGGTCGGGTGCTGCCTTCCCTGTACTTGTTTGCAGTAAAAACTACTTGAATATATTATAAAATATAAATGTTGTACATGTGATCCTGCTGTAGAGTGATATAAGGTGGTTAGGGACCGCTTAATTAAAAGGCAAGATCTATCATTACGTACCACTGGCTTAGAATGAGAAGGTCGTAAGTGCAACTCGCCACCTTATAAGACTAATTAATGCTTATTTGGAATCTACGTTATAGGGCCCTTCTGAAGAGCCCATTTTCATGAAATCGGAACTTGTCATGTTGACCAAACTGAAGTTGAACAGTAAAGAGTGATTGTCAAACAAACAGTTTTTCTTGTTTTCTCAAAATATTGATTCTGTACTTACGAGCTGTTCAGCCAGCGGTATAATGATAGTGGTTATAGGTTCTAGTACAATGTACAGGTAATTAACGATATAATAACGTGATTAACAGAACAGGATATGTGTCTACATTTAGCACTATTCTTTATATTTATATTTCATGTAACCACACGCTCCGAATTAGACCGTTTTATCACGCGCTTTGATTAACTTATTAAACATGTAAAATAATTAATTTTCTGAATTTATTAGAGCGGTTTAGTGAATTTTAATTATTTTATTATTGAAATGGGTGTAGAATTTTGAAATGGGCAGCAAACATTTCATTGGACTAGACACCAGCGGAAAAATAGAAAACGGGCCAGGCCAAAGAAAACATGAAGACGTGTGTTTTTAAAAGCGGATCAAAAGGGCCAAAAAGCCCCCAGCACATAAGCAACAGTCACCAGACTTATATCTCCCTACACCTTTTTCTGAGCTAAATATCATCTCAATTTTGTCATTTACATAATTTCCTTGCGAGGATTGACTCAAAATTTGCATCACAAAACAGAAAACGTTATTCTTAGTTCATTACAGTTACATTTTAAAGGATCTGAATTTCATAGTAATGGCAATAGTAAAACCCTATTTGGGATGAGTTTTCTGCTCGAGATAATTCATAAAATTGGGATTTGGTTAGAGCTATAAAGAACAAGGAGAATTGAGGGAGCGCTTTGCGATTGCCTAAGTCTCTGAAACTAGTTCTCGGAACAAATTTGTCCTTCACAAATATCTGATAACGCATGACACGAACAGCTGAAACAAACAATATATGAATTCACTGGTGACAACGACCTGCTTTGTCCGAACACAGTACCCAGCGGAAGCAAATTTGACGTTGGAATATGTGATAATCTGTATAATATTTACTTTAAATTAAATTGTAATAAAATGCAACGGAAGACATAAATGTTAAATACACAGGCGATAGCTTTAAAGATTTTACGCGATTTCCGAGCAAAGTTGTGACACATTATAAATGTTTAACATACGCCGTGGATAAGGAAGCCAAGGAAATACAAAAAATACAAATGTAGCAAAAAATTACATAATATAATTAGATATATGTAATGATAAATATGTTTCATTCTACAATGTTCTATAAATAGAATGTGGTTGTGAAAACATGTACGTGATAGTGTACAACTAACCACGTTCTACTAATTCAAGTGACAGTTGTGGTGGTAACGTGACCATTTACTGATATAACATTTTTAGTAAATTACGACACCTTTACATAAGTGATTTGTCTTTTTGTATTATTTTATGTCTAACGGTAAGGTAAATATATTACCCATTACGTACTATCGTGTGAAAATGATATTTCTTCGGCAAAAACATAGTGTCGCTTATATGGAAAACACATCTTAGGAAAAGCTAAGATTGTTGTGTGAAAATCTTACAAAATATTGAACATGCTCTTCGGAAAGATTATTCCGGGATTAAGGCCGGGATTTCAATTGACTGGTGCATTAATTATAATAGCCCCAAAATTTCTCAATATTTCGACCTAATTTAAGAACCCACCCAATTACTTACTACGTCATAATGTACAGGTATACACGTACATACTCACACTGTGACACATGTCGCTCGCGTAAAATGAGAAGGACGTAAGTATCATTTTATTTCAAATCAGCGTCACAATGCGATTCTTAGGAGTATAATTATCATATTCCTGAAAACCGTAACAGGCCTTTTTGACCAAATTTAAGTCGACACTCTTGTTTTTCTATAAGCAAAGACTTGTTGACAGACATGTTTTTCTTTTTTCTCAAAATATCGTTTTTGTACTTACATCTTCCCCATTCCACCGATTAATTAGTTGGTTTTATAACAATTTTTGAGTTTAGGTATTGAAGGGACATCCAGGGGTGTTGCAGGGCAGGGTAGTTTGGTACGGGAAATTAGAGGACGAGAAATTACAGGATGGGAAATTACAGGACAGGAAATTACAAGACAGGACATTACAGGATGGGAAATTAAAGGATGTGAAACTACAGGATGGGAAATTAAAGGATGTGAAACTACAAGATGGGAAATTACAGGATGAGAAATTAGAGGACGAGAAATAAGAGGATGGGGAATTATAGGACGGGAAATTACACGGTGTGAAATTACAGGAAGGGAAATTAAAGAGCACGGGGTATGAAAGAATGGGGTATGACAGAATGGGGTCTGACAGAATGGGGTAAGACAGAATGGGGTTGTCAGGAAGGGGTATGGCAAATGGGGACATGGCAGGTTTTGATAAGTTGAAATAGTGTCATAGAGGTTTTCATCTATTTCCTGCTTTGACTTGTTGTCCGGTGATTAACGAAAATACACGATTATTCCAGATAACTATTTGCGCTGTATCAAGTTTATTCCAGTCAGCTTTTGCCCCGTAACTTTTGTAATTACGTCAACACCAAATATAAAATTACACTTTAAATAATCAAATTATTCAAGTTTACAACATGTAACGTCTGTCATGACGTATTTCCGTATGATTAATTAGAATAATGAATTCGTCAGTAGAATCAGTAGAACAGATAATGTCAAGGATGTGTTAATAAAATCAGATAAAGATAAATTCAACATGGATGAATGACGTTATCTGCTCACAATTATTTCATTAAAATCAGATCCTAACATTTGCTTCATTCCATTACACCGTTAGTCCTATTTCAGCGTCAAGTAGTTGGAAAAGGTTTCATCACGAAAGAAACTGCCGCAAACGAAGGATCATATATAGACATCAATAACGGGGAGGTTTTGGTACGATTTATGGGTACGCCCTGCCACGACCGGAAATCGAACCCCGTTAATAGCATAAACATTCGCTGTTTGCATTCAACAATATACTGTGTCTCTCAAGTTGTTATTCTGGTTTTCATGTTTTGTTCACAATAATTAATAACCCTAAAGTAAGTCGCTGCCTAATTGCTGTATCACATACTTGTATAAATGAGACTTGTTTCGGAAAAGCATATCGATGGCTTAGAATTGGAAGGTCGTAAGTGCCACTTACGATCTTTTAAGATTCATACATATTTAGAATAAGCATCACAAGGCGCTTCTTATGAGCACATTTTCATAAAAATCTGAACTTGTCATGTTGACCAAAATTAAGTTGTAAAAGTTTGTTTTACCAAAAGTAAAGATTAAATGTCAGACTGTTTTTCCGTGTTTTCTCAAAATATCGATTTGGTAGTTACGACCTTCTAATTCTAAGCCATCGTTGTGTCGCATGCTCGAATTCGCCGGTCGTGTCTATTTTTACTTATAAATACGCGGTTCGGTTGGTGACAAAAACTCGCCCCTGCCCGTCATGTTTTACACATGTGATGGTAATAATATCGTTAATAACGATACCATATTTATTACATTGACAACCAAAAACCTTTCAAATCATAACGATCCGGTCTTTATTGCATTGACAAGTAATGACTAAAAATAAAGTCATGACTAAGTTACAATAGGTTAGTGTAGCGATTTTTAAAGAAAAATAAGATACTAGTTCACATATCGGATATAGGATTTAGCTTTTCAAAGTACATAAAATACATTTTAAACACGAGAATACTGGTTATAACGTTTGCAAACCAAAACTGCCTAACTGACAACTGTATGCCACTAATTAAGTTAGTCAATAGTTGCGACCTTTTAAAAATGTTTACACCTTCTGAGACCCTTTGGACCAGTGACACAATAGGAACATCTGACATTGATGAATTGCGTCTGACTTAGTTAGCTGCTACTATTTCTGATAATTTAAATTCAGGAATGTTATGGCATGTGAGTCTAATTTTCCCTAAGTATACTGCTTTGTTACATATTTAATAATATACATAACTATAATCGAAATACTGCTGAGAAGGGACATGGTGGCGGCACGTGATGCCCATTTTTGGATACACATTCTATTCATTTAAATTCCCATTTAAGAGGTTCGTGCGCGAACAATGAGAAATTGTCCTAAAACGAAACACGGTTTCATCATACACCATTTCCCTATCATTATAGTTTACTCAATGAGTGGCAGCAACCGCGCTTTTGCTTTTGACCCTCTCCGGCCCCAATCTCATGAAACATCTCAGGTACAAATCTCAACTAAAAAAATCAGATTAAGAAATAAGGATAAAGTTGCAGTTCCAGTTTTTGCCATTTATATAACTGTAATAAACACACAATACCATCTATCATTGTGATGCTAATTTTGAGTCTAGTCTGGTATAAAAATTAACTTAAAGACAAATGCTAATATTTGATATAAGATCTGCTCAGATTGGGGACAGAGAGAGATTGAAGCCTGTTACCTACCTATATATCTGAGTAAAATGGAGTATGTGTGTAATTCTGGCTCAGTGAATTTAAGCAGTAGTCCAGACGGGGATTTTCACCGGGGCCTCGCACCGCCTAACTCTTGAATGTCTTCCCTGCTCCCCGTATGAAAGTAAAACATTTTAGCAGTCTATCTATACCAAGAACACACGCCATTGTAATATTTTACACAATCTACCGGTATGTCAAATGTTTGGTGTCGTAATTAAATTATGGTGATAATTCATAACGAACTGAAGTTTAAATGACCAGAACACGTAATTAACATTACGCTAAACAGGCTTAAATAACGAATTAAGACAGAGCGGGTTATTGTTTCATTTTGAATTAATTAAACAATGTTTATTATTCTAGTATGAGTCATAATACAATGTAACGCATTTAAGAGAGAAGGAGTATTTTTTGAACGAACAAAATCAGATTTTCTATGAAATCCGGCATTAATGTGGTTTTATATACACTGAATGTACGGTTCGGAGAATATGGAGGTCGATTTGCATTATTAACAAAATGAAATACACATGGCATTTACATAATATTATATCGAGTATAGTGCGTTAGCTACTAAGCTGGACCCCAAGAAACCTTTAATATCTAAAAAAGTAATTATGCAATTTTATTGAAATTTGGCAGAGTTAACTTAATTACCCTTACCAACTCTGTGTTTAAATTTCAGATTTTTTACTGTCTAATTAATGTTTTTCCCATTGAGTCTAATGTATTATTTTTGGTATTTTAATCAACAAATAGACGGGGAGTAAAATAAGCTATTACGATCAGCTAGTTAAGATTATGCTATTGTATTTTGTCACAACTATCAGTGTGGCCATACCACGTGACCATGACATCACAAAAGGCTATAAACCCAAGTATTGTTTTGGATAATAGACCGTCGACTCGGAAAGGAAAACAGGCGTAAGTATTTTATTTCTTCATCGATTTCTATGAAATATAGCCCATGCTAAGCGGAGTGTGATAAGCTTTCAACAAAATATAGTGACTCCATCCGTAGGTGGGCCGTTTTTGCAAACATTCGGTGAAACCTTTGCTACAGCTTGTTTGAAAGCGGACTACTTTGCCAAGCTGTTCTGTTTTTTCTTGTATTGGCTGCTTTATCGTGCCTGAAGACTGATGTTTAAACAAATCGGTAACATCGGGTGCTATTTCGCACCAAATAAGATACATATTGTCACAATGCATGGTGGAAATCTTACATATCCCTTTGATTTCTTTTTGTGGCTACAATTGCAAGACTAAATTACCGGCTAGAGTTGCAAGCTGTTTTCAGAATTCGCTACAATGCAAATCAAATACCATCCAGTATTTGTCAATGATGCTATACAATGTTATTTATTTAGTTGTGTTTCATGTGTTACTGTTACAGGACAAAACACGCTGGTACACTACACTAAGTAGCAATAGTTTACAGAATATACATGTAGGTTGGTTGTGCTGATTTTCTTCGGTTATAACATGTTATAATTATCCAAACAAGCTTGATAACAGTTGCCCTTTTTGGCAAATGTACAACGCGAAAATGGAAATCGCTCTAATGCTACGGTCACAATGCTCGTACGATGTCCGTACGGATTTACCAACTCGTACGAGTAGGCTACGAGTCCAAAATATTTCAAATCCTAACGGTATTTGTAGGTTCTTAGCTTCTGGTCACAGTTCGTACGGACCTCGTACGAATAAAAGAGAATGCCTCGTACGAGGTCCGTACGGACATCGTAATCTTCGTACGGAGATCGTACGGGACTCGTACGGAGATCGTACGGAGATCGTACGGGGCTAACACGGTACTCGTAGGTCAAACGAAGCTCGTAAGTCACTCGTACGATGTCCGTACGGTGTCGGTAAGATGCTCGCACGATGATCGTACGAGGTCCGTGCGACAATAATAAAATTCTTCGGCATTCTTCAACTTTTCCAGGTCACATTAATCGTAAGAGCTCCGTGCGAGTAGAAATTTATCAATGCCGTACGGAGTCCGTACGGGGTCCGTGCGGACATCTTAAACTCGTACGAGCATCGTACGGAATTTTGTAACTCGTAGAGGACCCGGGAGCTCGGTGACAAGTTTTCACCGAGCTCCCGAGTTGTCTACGAGCTCGTAGGTATAATTGAAGTAGGGAACACACAAGGAAGCTGGCATCACTTGTTTTTAGTTATTATTATATGTAGGACGATTATAGAATGATGGAATTTTCATGCCATGTTTATAAATGCAAGGAAAAACGTTTAATTACTTCTTGACAGACCTTGAACGACCAGGGCTATATATACTTTGCTAGTATGTCAAGAAATAATTTCTCTAAAAGTTAATTATAGTTTCGACATGCAGTATTTGATAGTTTTTAAGATATAACAGAATTATACGGTATTCTGTGAAAACCCACGTATATATAATTTATTATTATACACATGGGTACTGTTTCACCAACGGAGTTACGGAAATCGTAAACTTACGTTCAAATTTAAATTCAGTGTATTTCCTTAATTACTATAAATTGGTGACAGATATTGTTTGTAGACGTTCATTAACTGAATCTTGATAAGTATTACAGCTCCATTTATCACACTTTATAGATGTAAAGGTATAATAAAGAATTTAAATTTGGTAAGTTTACGATTTCCGTAAGTACGTTGATAAAACGGTACCCTGGATACTTTTTTAACGCAACACTTTTACAACTCGAGTATCTCAGTTATAAGTTTGAAATTGCACATGTGGTCATTTGACTACATTTTGTGCAAACTAATCATAAACCATTCATCTGTGACAATAGGACGCTTTAGCACGTGGTGTAGGTATGGTTTCATTTTTAGCACGAGGAAATCGAGAAACACGATATGATTCAAATTTTATTTTTATTTCATCATTCTAGATGGGATCTTACACCAAGAAAACATAAAAATAATTTCAAAAAACATCATGGCTCGTATGAATATTCACGAGCACAACCGCGCAATTAGCATCTTACAGGCCAGTCAGACATTAAGACGTGTAAGTTAATGCATTTTATAAATACTTTATAAAATATAATGTTAAATTCCATATCATTATATGCATCATACCCGTATTTGATATACATGTAACTAATTAAGAACGTAACTATGTATGTTTAATTTAGAAAGTTGAGCATCGTATGTTGTTTTTAGGTAGCACGTGTCTTTGGCAGACATGTATCATCCACACCACCTTACGCTGCGAGATTTGACACACGCCCTAAAAAGGCTAGTGCAAGAGTGGCAAAACATCCCTCAACGTTTCATTCTAAACTACGTGGTTTCAATGAGATATTAGCCACTCGAACATTGCTACTAATCGGTTGGTGTCTGCGCGATCATCAATAAACATAGGGTACATATCTGATACACGGGCGGACGGAAGAGACAGAATGTTAAACCCCAGCCTTGTCGAATATACAACTTGGTTCTCTAACGTTTTAGGTGTAGACCACCTCTGGGTTTACAAACTATTCCATTTCTAGTTGGGTGGAAACGATTAAATGATTTCCGAATGACCATGTGTCCCGGACGAGATTAAAAGCTTGTGTGGACTTGTCAATCCATAGTCTAGAGCATTATCCACGCGACCACAGTCACACGAATGGTTAATTATACCACATGTTAAAATACTTGTTGAGTCATATTGAGTCTTCTTAAAATCATTCAAATACTTCTTTCCAAAGCGAGTAGCGTCATTATTATAATATAATATAATAGTAATACCTTTATTTTAAGAGGCAACCCGACTGTGAAAGTACAGTCTTCCCTGCAGGCCTCTGCTCGTACCTGATTCTTTTTTTAAACAACCATACAAACAATGACACATAAAGAAACTGCGTGCCGAACTTGCCATATTGGGTGGCCCGACTTGTCCCATCACGGATAAATCAGGCTACCTAGAGTCCTAGACCTACACGCACTAGTAATCTGTCGGCCCCCTGAATTTCGTTCTGGATATGCTAACAAATCATTCTTTCCCTCAGCTTCAACCAAACATATGCAATAAATACCAAAGGCCGAATGAGTTAAGTACACACTTAACATATTTCTCAATTGTTATGTACAAAAATATATTAGTTAAAAAGTGACCAATTAGAAATTTTGCTGAGTGTGTATCTATTTATTGTACAACTTCATGGATAATTGTACTAGCTGTAGTATGGATAAACCAAATTGCAAATAATTCCGGCGAATATCTTTAGACAAGCCGTCCACGAGGGCATCGAATGGTTCCCGAACCTGAAATTTCGACCAACATAGGAAAGAACCAGTCAACAAGAACGAGCCCACCATAGATGACGCCTTTTCGTTCTTGTTCTTAAAATATAAAGTTTAGGCAAATAGTGATTCACTTTTCCAGCTGTATTAGAATAGCCAGATGGAGGCGACTACCATCCAATGCGTTCAACTCTCAACTGATGACAATATAGTAGCTTGGCATCGTTTAACCTTTCGGCATTCTATCGGCATAGATTCGCAAACCCTTCCACTTATTTTGCATTGTAACCGCCGCCTTTCCGTCCGATCGGGAAACATCCTGAACCTTCGACATTCAGGCGAGATACCTTCGACTACTTAGGATAGGTATCGCCAATTGTACAGCAACAATTCGTACACCGATCCGCGGATATTTCCCGAGCGAACACGGTGATAAAGCTTTGCACGTTTTTATCGACAAATGCTCCCGAATGGTTCCCAAAACGAGGTACATTCGCACTTTTTTGTCGATAAATGAATCCGAAGGGCTCCCGAAACGAGCGACATTTGCACTTTTTTGTCGATAAATGCTCCCGAATGGTTCCCGAAACGAGCGACATTCGCCCTTTTTGTCGATAAATGAATCCGAAGGGCTCCTGAAACGAGCAAATTTTATTTGACATTCCTTCCTCATAGTATCGGAATCTCGCGAACGACAGATCAGTCGTGAAGAAAGTTAATTTTCGGTGTAATAATATACGTTTGTGATGTATATTTCACCTAGTCAAACAATCTCGACTTAGTTCTGTATATATCGTACTTTATACGTTTATGGTGTATATTTCACCTAGTCAAACAATCTCGACTTAGTACTATATATATCGTACTTTATACGTTTATGGTGTATATTTCACCTAGTCAAACAATCTCGACTTAGTACTATATATATCGTACTTTATACGTTTATGGTGTATATTTCACCTAGTCAAACAATCTCGACTTAGTACTATATATATCGTACTTTAAGGAGCTAGAAAATAGAAATTTAATGGAAGCTACAAGAAGACAGCATCTCGTCTAATATCTCACCATATCTTTTATATCGCATGATGCATTTTGGTCCAACAATTCACTCGTAGTTTGAATTCACAAAAGAAAGATAGTTTTAAATAGTTGAACTTATTTCTATTTTAGATTGTTGCAAAGCGAAATGCCATTTTTGTTCTTTGTGTACCAAGGAGTTCAAATACAAGAGGAACCTGAGAACACATTAATCCTATTTTGGATATTTCATCGTCGGTGAAAATTCTGTATCGTGGAACTTGCCAAGCATCTGTTCGTCACGGATGATTTTATACAGAATATATAAGGCTGTTGTCCTGTCATCACTGAAAAATAATAAAGTAAAATCGATTAGTTTTTCCGTCAAAAGTGTTATATTTAAAAGTGATTTCTTATTGGAAAATATGTTTTTGTTTCCTTGTATTATTAAGTGAATGTGTTTTGTCAATGATTTTTAATTCGTAACAATTGAACGATAGTCAGTGCGACAACAAACGCTATCAATACCAGTCATAATTTTGCTATAGGCTTATGATCCATTGGTCGACTGAACCCAAATGATACTTATTGGACAAGTGAAAGCTATGTTGATTCAATAACTATCTTATAGCAATAAAGTAAATGTACGTACGAAAAATTGACAATGTAGTTTTTTTAATTGTAAATTAAGTTTTCACACATGATCGGTAACATTGCTTTGCATTGTAGCGAATTCTGAAAACAGCTTGCCACTGTAGCCGGTAATTTAGTCTTGCAATTGTAGCCACAAATAGAAATCAAAGGAAAATGTAAGATTTCCACCATGCATTGTGACAATATGTATCTTATTTGATGTGAAATAGCACCCGATGTTACCGAGTGGTTTAAACATTAGTCTTCAGGCACAATAAAGCAGATAATACAAGAAAAAACAGAACGGCTTGGCAAAGTAGTCCGCTTTCAAACAAGCTGAAGCAAAGGTTTCACCGAATGTTTGCAAAAACGGCCCAGCTACGGATAGAATCACTATATTTTGTTGAAAGCTTATCACTCTCCGCTTAGCATGGGCTATATGTCATAGAAATCGATGAAGAAATAAAATACTTACGCCTGTTTTCCTTTTCGAGTCGACGGTTTATTATCAAAAAAATACTTGGGTTTATAGCCGTTTGTGATGTCATGGTCACGTGGTATGGCCACACTGACTATTACGGTATAATTTTATAACTTTGACTTACATTTGTTTGATCATCAATGTTTATATAGTTGAGGCACATCTGATTGGAAACATCATTTATACAAACAAGAAATACATTGTTTTTCTTGCAAATATTGCTACAAAAAAAAAAACAGTCCGACCAGTGATACCTGACAGTGACGTCATGATGTGTTTACAATCAAATGTTTACTTTATATATCGTCTGCAAAAATGTGGATGTTGAGTATATATCTTCTCCTTTGATTTTAATTAAATCGTGGCCGAGAGGATAACGGTGCAGTATTAGTAACTAACAGATGTTGAGTTCGAACCCCGTCAGCAGAACTTTTTTACGATATTTTTATTTTATTTTTGAAATTGCATACAAAGTATGTGTACAGAATGCTGCTTGAGTAAAAAAACACTTTTGTCATTCCACTCACCGTCAAATGGCTTAATTTAATAGCCAAGAACAAGTTCTAAATCAGAGTAGGGAGTCTTTGAATAATTAAGAGAAACCAACAACTATCCTATAAGTGTTTTCAATGACACGAATTCCACGGGTTTTAATTTGATAATTATAGTAAGGCAAACACTTCCAAAATTTTCAAAATTTTCAAAATTAATATATATTCAAATCATGCAAGGGTATAATTGTATGGTTCTCGTATTATTAAACAAGAAAGAAAATATATAAATTAAAAATATAAATATAGATTAATGGCTATCAAAAGCTTTGAACTTAGATCGCCTGAGTGAGAGTCGACACACACACATCCACAGAACCATGCATTGCTTGAAATATATGAATTGGTTAGGCCATACTGCTATATAGTATGATCCTCAATCTTTTTGGGGATATACCCTGCTTATTTATAGATTGTTTACAAAATGACGTCACTGTCAAAAATCGTTGGTCGGATAGTACGAAGTTGCTTCAGTTATACAAAATAAGATAAACGTTCGTGTATGGGTCTCATTATATATTTTCAACAGTCACTGGTGTGTGACTAAATGTACAGTTATACTGGACCAAATTGTTGACCTTTGCTGTTCCGGTCACTTCCAATACCCATACGTATTTACCCTGTTTTAGACTCAAAATTTTGCATTAGACGTCTATGCTAAGTACACTTTTCTGTGGACCGAAAATTCCGTTTTATTTTATGAGAGTTGGTAAGGGTGTTTTACGAAGACATACCCATTTTTGTTCTAATCGGCATTGAACTTTTTAAGATATTTAAGGTTTATGGGGGTCCAGCTTAGTCGCTAAAGCACTATATGAACATGCGATCCACTTTATTACAAATGCCTATGGTGGCTTATGCATCGGTCAGTTGCATCCACGGTCCCCATCCCCGGGGATGGGCGAGGCTTTTTACTTTTGGGTTGTCAAAGCCCGTGTCAATCCCCTATCCTCCGGTGGACAGCTGATGGTACAATATCAGGTATTTCCCCACCCCTTACAACCTTGTAATATTGTCCCCGGGTATTAGTTCGGAAAAGAATCCCCAACATTCCCCGGCAGCGCGGGGAAAGAAAGTGAGTAAAACCACGACCGTTCCCCCAACTATCAACCGCCCATCCCGGGTGTGGGGGCGTGGTTGCAACAGTGGCTGGTGAATGGTATGACGTCGCGCACGATGTTCCGTCTTTTTACGTTTTTAGGGTGTGCGCACTGGAAGAAAATTGGTAAAGAGCTTAATTTTTATCGGATTTCTTTCAAATATTAACTAGGAGTAGCTTTTAAAATGTACTTTTCGTCCATAATTTCAAAATAGATCAACACCTTCCTGAAAATTTAAAATAGGCGTTTTTCTTGAGATTTTTGTTGAAAAACGTCGTGTAACTGCGTCACATTTGTCTTGATGCAGTGTGCGTTATTTCACCTTAAAGACGTCGATGTAAGGTCAAATTTTACGGGAAGATACCATATGTGTTCGCAAATGAATAATGAACAAGATGGCATATTATATTTGAACGTGAGACGTCAAACATAGCTGTTGGTAATTATTGTTAAATAGTTTGTAAAATTCTGTAACTTTGCCATTTTTTGCGTAAAATATATAAAACTTATAAAAAATACTCCAGTTATTTTCCCTGCAAAATATTGATATTTTGTACACTTTAAGAGAAATTATATGACATCAAACTAGTAGTGAAAAAAATGGTTGAGAAAACGCAATTTTAGAAAATATAAAATTTTTATAAAAATACAAAAATGTGTCACAAATTATTTTGACGCGACAGTAAAATCCAAGAAAGATTTCATACTAAAATATTTCTTTATGATGATATATAAATTGTTTATTTCTGTCTCATCCACATTTACAATTATGCAAACAACATCATATAAAACAACTAAAATATGTGGTCATTCTGACTAGAATTATAAGAGACCAGCATCATAAATCAATAAAAATATCTATTTTACAACAATAAATGAAAATTATCTAACAAGTCCATAGCTTAATATTTTTAGATACTTGGTTTAGGTAAGTAAAAAGCTGTATAAAGACACCAAAACCCAAACACAGGTGGTGGTACTTGTAATGTACATTAACTAGAAAAAAGTTAGAAGAAAGAGCATTTGCTTTCAATACTATGGACTTATTAGATGGATTTCATACAATATACATTATGTATCACTATAACTTGCATATGACATTTAAAACATTACATAATTGATAAAGAAAAAGATAAATTAAAAAGATAATATGATCAATTATATAGAAAATCATTTCTACTTTTTAAAATATTAAAACAGGTTTTGGCACTGACTTTAATCATGTTCATATTGGGCAATACAAATATTAACTTATCTTGATCTGTAAGATTTAAGTAATTGGCATTTAACTCACAAGCTTTTAACGTAAGTGTGTCTCTAATATTTTGATATGCATTGCAGTGAAACAAAACATGTATTTCATTTTCAACATTATTTTTACAGACCGGACATACACGCAGATTTTCTGGAATATTTTCGTATCTTCCTGTCTCTAATCTCAAAGGAGCTATACCACATCTAAATTTTGCTAAGGCAGATTTATGTTTTAAAGGAATTTGACATTCTATATAATTTTCAAGTGAGAACTCTTGCTTAAATAATTTATATGTCCTAAGTTTATTACGTCCCTTTCCTGAACATCCAACTTCTTTATTTATATTATCTCTCCATATTGGAATAAAATGTTGCATTGTGTATGTTAAAACTTTATCACAGAAATACTTAGATGACAAGACACCACAACCAGTTGCCAAAGGTGCAAGACCAATTTTGGTTATATGGCTTTTAAATTCATATTGCCAATTTTTGCAACGATTATTACTTCTAACATCACAAAATTTGAATATCTTATAATTTACTCTATCGTGTCTCATTCTTAAAGTCCTATGCCACTGTTGTGCGACAGATCTCCACTGCTTCACATGAGGCGGCCGCCAAGCAAACTCACCATAAAGCGCATTATTGGGTGTATACCGACCAACAGCCAGAAAAAAGCGCATAGCTCTACTCTCAACAGCATTAATGCAAGAAAATGACTTTGTGCCCCAGATAGCGGCACCATATGATATAACAGGCCAAACTGTACTTTCATATAGCTTACTGAATGTTCTATATGGCATACCGCCAATTGATTTACACTTTGCAATAAGCAGACCTAATGCTCTACTTGCACTTTGAGCAACACATTTAGCTGTCAGGCAATAATCCAAATGCTCACCCAGTAATAACCCAAGATAAGTGTACTTGTCAACTGTTTCAATATTGTGCTCACCACACTTGAAACTAAAAGAAGATCTATTGACAGACCGTGGTCTAAAATGCACAATTTTACTTTTAGATGGGTTAACAATCATGCTATTTGACTTACACCAGTCGTTTAAAATATTCAACATAAATTGTAAATCTTCTTCATTATCAGCTAATAACACAATATCATAAGCATAGAGTAAAATGCAAACATTTTCATTTTCTATAGATATCCCTTTACCGGCAGCCTTAATTGTTATGGCTAGATCGTTAACAAACAAATTGAAAAGTAACGGAGATAGGAAACACCCTTGTCTCAAGCCACAATGGACATCAAAACTATCTGTATAAAACCCATTGATTCTAACACATGATGAAGTATTGTTATATAGTGATTTCAGAGCAACAAACATTTTACCTTCTACTCCTATTTTAGAGCTAGCTAATTTGTTCCATAAAATAGTACGGTCAATAAAATCATACGCTTTTTAAAAATCTATAAAAGCACAAAAAGTGGAAGACTTAAGCTTCTTTCTAGTTTCAACAATATTTGTAAGAGATGACAAATGATCAACAGTACTTCGGTTTTTTCTAAAGCCATTCTGCTCATCAACAATAATACTATGCTGTTCAGCCCACGTGGACAGTCTATCATTTAAGATTGAACAGTAAAGTTTGTACATTGAACAAGAGAGTGCAATTCCCCTATAAGACAAAGGATCACGAGGATCAGAAGAGCTTGATTTCGGTATGGGGCTTATAATACTTTTGCCCCATTCTGTAGGAATTAAGCCTGTATCAAAACATACGTTAAACAGAATATGTAGAAAACTAATACAACTATCATTCTTCAGAATATCAACGGGTATAGTATCAATGCCACAAGCTTTGCCTAATTTAGCCTTCATTACTGCTTTTTTTACTTCTATTATAGAAATATGATTATTGAGAGCCTCACAATTATATCTCAAATCAACATTATCTCCTATATTAGGAATGTTAGGGTTATTTATATCTGATGTACGATCAACAAACAAACTGCTGAATTCTTGTTTCCACTTATTTAGTACAATATTTATATTATTAGATATGGTTCCATCCTCTGTCACTACTTCCCTGGGTATAGACTTTTTCCTGTTCTGGGCAACCCCTATCTTACCAATGGTCCTCCAAAATTCCTCTGAGCTACCATCACATTTAGCAAGCAGCTCTGATTGTACAGAAGCCCAATGAGCCCTCTTGCATTTTTGAACCTCCCTGTTAAAAGCGTGCCTTGCAGTGATAAAAATCGTTTTAAGACCCTTCTTTGTTATAGAATTGTTACAATTTAACCAATTACGCTCAGCTTGACATTGGGAATTCCATAGGTAAGATAGAATCTTATTCCACCAGGGTTTACTAGACCTTCGCTTCTTGTTACTGACACCTGACTGCAAGTTTATACTTCGACTATCCAACTTGGCATACATTTCATTCTTAATACATGTACAGATATCAGAGTAAGCAGAATTAACATCAGATTGTAATCGTAAGCTTTGTTCTAACTGAAAAACTGCCCTATGGAGCTGATTAACAGCATCATCAGTCTGTAGGAAATCGTGAGGAGCTGATTTAAAATCGAATTTCTCATAAAAAGTCGCTCTAGAATCAGACTGAGCAGAATCTGACGAACCCACATTAAAAGACGGGTTCACCAAATCTGACATATCAAACTTCCATGACAATATGGAATGATCAGGTACAGCTGATGGTACAAATCCGTTACTATGGTTAAGCTCACTCACGATTTCACTGCTTCTAATTACGTTAAATTCTTTAAACATGTTTACATTATCATGATGTATAAAACAATAGTCAACAACAGCACAACATTTTACAGATACAGAAGTAAAGTCATTTTTAACACAATTTCTGCCATTAAGAATACACATATTACTGTCAATTAAAAAGTCGATGAGTCTATCTCCATAACTATTAGAAATAAAATCTACAACATTTCTCGGTGGCAATTCATCAATACCTACAATATGGTCATCATTATGACCGACTCTACTGTTAAAATCTCCAGTTATACATATCGGCCCACAATTTTGATATACAAACACAGTACTGAGTAAAGTATCATAGAAATCACATGCATCTAAAGCTCCGGAGGAGTTACAAGGTGGTAAATAGCACACACATAAGTAAAAAGAAAAACCAGTATATTTATCAACAAATTCTAGCCATAATATATCATCATAATCATTCTCCAGTACATTTATAAAATAAATATCTTTTAAATAGTCTTTTACAAGAAACCCAACCCCACCTGAACCCGATCTAGCATTAACATGCATATGTTTTCTATTATTTCCAAACCATGAAAAGCCATCTATAGTTATTACATTCTGACCTGTCAAATGAGTTTCACCTATGCCTAAAATATCAAAATCTAAGTAATTAATACATTCTTGTCTTAATGTCACCGGGTGGGGTAAGGATGTTCTTCTATGTAACATCAATGTACTCGGTCGTGGGTGGGGTATCTGGCGGGAGTAATACTATAACCCGTAACTGCAATATATGTAAAATATATTGTTTAATAATAATCTACAAAACTTTATAGTGAAATATACATCTTCCACAAATGGACAAAACCATAGGAATCTATATCAAAAGTATTTATTACATGTATATAATCTATCGATGGAAACAATGTATAACAAATATATCTTGATTTGCATTGATATCAAATCAATAACAGCAGTGAAAGCATAATTTATACAACAATACAGTTATTTACTTAAAATAAATCATTACAGTATAGTATAAGGAAAGTTATTTACCTGCAATATATGTAAAATATATTGTTTAATAATAATCTACAAAACTTTATAGTGAAATATACATCTTCCACAAATGGACAAAACCATAGGAATGATCAAAAATATTCACGATTGGTCAGTGTTCACGGTTGATTTCAGCTTTACCTGTCATTTAAGGTGAGAACTATATAAACATATATCATGAAAGGATAATCATTACAGACCAATTATAGAAGATTAAATGTGAAGCCTAGTTAAAGCGAATGGGATAGAGTTACTGCCCTTTGACCAACAATCAAATGTTAAAGACTGATATAAATACTATAGAATGTTAAGATAAATAACCTAACATCATAAAAATATAACTCTGCGACATATTTCCCTCCTCCATTCAAATGTCGTCCTCGACATTACCAGAACTTTCAAAAAGTTTGGCCTATCTTAAATCTAATAAGTTTCCTTATCACAATACTGTAAAAAAAACCAGTACTAATATAATAATTCTATGGTTACATATATTATCTAAATATATAATATATTATCTATGTCTACTTAATTAATTTCTATGCTATACATAATCAAAAATAATGCTTTACACAAAGTAACCTTAATTAGACATAATCACACATTCATGTAATAATATTAGATAATTCATATATACATGTAAACAATTTGAATATACGTTTAATTCATAGTCACAATAAAAAGTAAGGATCCATGAAATATAGTTAGAATAAAAAGTAAGGATCCATAATTCATAGTCAGTGGTATAATCAAATATAATACCAATACAAAGTAACCCAAATTAAACAAAATCACACCTTTATGGATCAATATTAGATCATTCATCTAGACATGTACACAATATGAATATACACATAATTGATAGTCACAATAAAAAGTAAAGATCCGTAATTTTAGTCATGATAAAAAGTAAGTATCCGTAAATATAGTCACCATAAAAAGTAAAGATCCCCAATTTATAGTTACCATGAAAAGTAAATATCCATAATAATTTATAGTTACCATGAAAAGTAAAGATCCACAATAATTTATAGTTACCATGAAAAGTCAAGATCCACAATAATTTATAGTCATCATAAAGTTAGGATCCATAAATTTTACAAATGTAGTCACATGCAAAATAAGAATTTACCATAATTAAACGCAATTATTCATGACAATACATTGGCACATGTAGTGGGTAATTCAGAAACACATGTACACAAATTAAACACACACACGTCATATTCCTTACTGCACTGAATTATCTCGCAACTATCTAAGTGTTTATCACTTCAATTTACAATTAACGTCAGTATTCGCGTAATATGTATGCAGTTTCTTGTCTTGAATACAGTGGTATCGCACTAAGTTCCGGCTCGGTACCAGTTTGGCTCCTTGCGCTGTCTTTGTGATCTTCGTGGGAGTAATCCTCGGGTCCCGGAAGTTCTCTTGTGCGGTGGTAAATAAATTTGGCACCTGTCAGAGTCAGTGTTGCTTTCTCGACCTTGTTCTTCGGGAGATTCCGACTGTTCATGGGGACTTTCGTCTTCAGATGACTGCGTGGAACTTAGGTCCGATTCTGTCGGAATCGGAAGGTGCTTCATGGGGAGTAAGTGGTTCCTATGAAGTGTTCGAACACAGTTCCTGTCACCTTCGCGTCGTACCCGGAATACTGGAATGTTGGGATCCGGTTGTTGTTCTACACGGAAAATATACTCACTCCATTTGTCTGAGAGTTTATGTTTGCCTTTGAGGCCCAGATTTTCAATTAACACTCTGTCGCCGGGGACTAATTTCACTTCCCGGATACGTTTATCGTAATGTTTCTTAGCCCTTTTACCACTGTTAATAGCTGTGAAGTTCGCTTTAGCATATGACTCCTGTAAGTGTTGTTCTAACTGGTTCATGAATAGGGACGGAGAAGCGCCACTGATTTGTTGATGTTTCAACCCTAGGACCGCGTCTATGGCTAGCCGTGGGTTACGCCCAAACATAAGATGGAAGGGTGAATAACCTGTTGCCTCATTCACAGTAGCATTATATGCGTGAACTAATGATGGAACGGCCGTTTTCCAGTCTGACTTCCGGTCGTTTGGTAGGGTGCCTAGCATCTTCAATAATGTTTGGTTGAATCGCTCGCATTGACCATTTCCTTGTGGGTGATAAGACGTCGTTCTGGTTTGTTTGATGCCGGCTATTCTACAGAGTCGCTTCATTATTTTTGAGAGGAAGTTCTGTCCTCTGTCACTGTGAAGCTTCTCTGGAAAGCCGTAATGTACGAAGAAGTTATCAAACAGAACACGGGCTGTTGTTCTTATGGAAGGGAATATCCGCCAGTACATGCATACTGTTAAGTGACAAGTTCATGCTATCTACTTGCACATGCGTTCTACTACTTGACAATTGCATTTTGGTTTCTTACAAGTGTTGTCCACGTTATTCATACTTCATGCTTCTTGATGCTATGTGGGCAATCCCTTCATGTATATCGTTTATTCTTGCATGTAATTGCAAACTGCCACATATCTTTTTGTTTTGACTTCTGTAGTCTTGAATTATTCATTCTTACTATTGCTTACTGCATTCTATGTTTGACTACGTGCATTTGACTTTGTTGCAACTGAACTTAACGAACTACAAACAACCTTTTGGATCGTTCGTATATTTTGATGCTTGATTAATTGTTACTGCTTTAAAGTTGTAATTTCGCGAACATTTAAGCATGCTAATACATTTTACAACATTAAGAACATTACAGGGAACCAATAGAAATTTTAGCTTCTAGCGCAAATTACTATACAAGGGAGATCACTCAGGATAGTAAATTTAAACGTTCGGTATTTTCCGTGGTTTAGCGGTGAGTAAGTGAAAACTTGCCCGTCCGTTGTATCGTTTTTCGCGGAAATCATGTCTCTCTTAAAACGAATTATTTACAATAGACGGATAGACTCTTGAAGCTGACACTTCTGACTGTCTAGTGTATAGAGGCATTATATATCTTATAGTTTAAGACAGGGTTTGCAATGTATTTATGATATATTATAAATTGTACAAGCGTCAACTAAACTCTTACCGTTCTCAGTTCGTATTAACGTAGTCATGTCAATTATATAATTATACAGTATGCTATTTAAATTGGATGATAGTTGGAGAATTCTTGATTTTAGATGCTTTGGTGGACAATTATCTCAAATATGCATGTTATTGTAACTAAATAGCCTACATTTCGAATACTGCATCTAACTTTATATTCGTGAAGTCCTAAAATGCTTTGTTAAGGCATGGTCTTTCAACTGTAAATTATAACTTAACCTGTCATGCACCACTGCCACTAGATCTATTCATTTGCAGTCACGGCCCGCCCTCGGATAATATGGTTACTTTTGCTTGAGCCCAGCATATCATTTGTAAGTCCTACTTATTAGACTATGACGACGAGATACTTTTTTATCTAGCCGTCCCAAGGATGGCCCTTCCAAATTCGTTCTCGAAAATCGGCCAACCAGAAAGCTGGATTAGTAGGGTTAATCATGTGCAAAACCTCCATCCTGAGGGACCGAACTCATGATAAGATCCCTACCAAATCAGGGATTCTATATAGAAGATCCTGACCAAACGCAACCATACTGCCGGGACACACCAGTTCCCTTTTGCCTATTCCCACTATTTATAGGAACTAAGGGTGGGTAAAAACCGAGGCTCATTGACCTGCTTTTGTCCGCACTTTCCCTGGGGTGGAGGGCCAGATTACAAATTACTGATGCGTTTATAAAGAAACATGTGAGAAATACATAGTAGGCCTAATACACTATACTAGTGACATTATATATATATATATATATATATAGTGAAAATGATCATAATCCCTCATACCACTTGGTAACAACGAAGGCGTACATCTTGAGAGAGGCGTACTTCATCTAAAGGTGCGTACACACAGTAAGTTTTGATGTAGAGTCCTACAGTTGTCATAGTGATCGAGTCCAGGCTAGAGCTGCCACCTACAGATATCGGTTGTCGTTTAGACAGAGTCCCACAGTGGTCATAGTGATCGAACCCTGACTAGATCTACCACCTACAGATACCGGTTGTCGTTTAGACAGAGTCCCACAGTGGTCGTAGTGATCGAACCCTGACTAGGTCTATCACCTGCTTTACTCAGTATTTCTGCTGAAATATGGCCGGCATATCTGTGTGCCTCTATCCGGATTTGAACCCGGATCGCCAGATAAGATGGCAAGCGCACTAACCACTGAGCTACTGAGGCAAATGTATAGTACTTAGATCGACTATGATCAAGGAACAAGATATTGTTCCATATGTTATTTTCTCACTATTTGATATATAGATCTAGCTCCCATTAACTTTGTACGATACTGGCCAATATTTAAAAAAAAATGGTGATTAGTACATACTTATATACAAGGCTATCGTGAACAAACAAAAAATTATGTGTCAGTCCCCTGTGATATAACTCTAGAAATATAATTCTAGAATTATATCTTTCCTGACGTCCCTGACCCTTTAAGCGCAAATAGAAGTGCTATTTTCCATGCAGCGCCGTCCGTACACCTCCTTTTATGATTTAAAAAAGGTATGAGAAAATCCGACACTCACAGGGAAGACAGCACTCAAACCAACTAGCCGAGTCCAGAAATCAGAAACACCACGACACAACCACCCTGAGCAGTGCCTACAAGCCGCACCCCTTTCCTACAGATACCGGTTGTCGGATAGAAATGAATGGGCTAACACTAAATCGTCGTGTAGTTTTTTGTTTAAGCACCGTGCAAGGTTGACATTTTTACGGGAACTGCCGAAAAAGTCTGGTTTCCAGCATTGTATGAATTGAATATTACAAATGCATTCGTTTAAGTTCATGCTAGCTGCTGCTTAGTTCTTATTGGTTTCGCCTTGCTGAATTTGCAATCATTAATGTTAACACGCATGTGTCGGTATGATAATAATGGAGGAACGATTAAATCAAATTCACTAAGTAAAACGTAGGAAGCAATAAGAATTTGTTGGCATTCACATTTTAAGATGATACACAAACAAATTAATAGAAAGGATGCATTTGTCATTTACACGCAAGAATTTGTAATTTATATACATAGAGTAAGGAAAGATTCAAGCCACGTGCCACTTACTGAAGGAAAGAAGCACAAAGACACACGGCTGTTGCAGTAAGTTTAAAACGAATGAAAGAAGGCAAGATGCAATTGTCATTTAGCAATATGCATGTAATAAGACAACATAAAATTGTCACTTAACAGCATGCATGTACTGGCGGATATTCCCTTCCATAGTTCTTGCCGTCTGGTTCCTGGTAGGGATAGCCTGTGCATAGCGTGTGAAGTGGTCAGTGATTACGAGGACATGTTCGAATCCGCCTTTGGAAGCTTCCATCGAGAGATAGTCGATGCATACTAATTCCATAGGGGATGAAGACTGTATATTAACCAACTCAGTTGCTGTGGTTGGTGATGTTTTCCTCCGGATACATCGGTCGCACTCACTAACCCACTTAGCGACATCACGGTCCATTCCTATCCAAAAGAAACGCTCTTTGAATAGGCTAATGGTTCGATCCCGTCCCTGGTGCCCCAGATCATCATGCAGCGCTCTAAACAACGTTTTCCTCACAATCTCTGGTAACACCAGTTGTTTAACTACATTTCCCCGGATCGTGGAATCATGGTATAGAATGCCGTCTTGTAATGACAGTCTGTTGAACTTTCGTACAAATTTCTGGACTTCCGGCGACTCCTTCTTGTGAGCATCTGTTGTGGGAACGACACCTGTGCTTACTAAGTACTTTACTCTTGCTATTGTTGTATCGGATCCCTGACCATTCACCCAATCCGCAATTTGTACGAAGGGTTGACATTCATCCTGGCCCAATCCTGGTTCATCGCTGTCTGTGTCGTCTGGTTCGGTACGATCGAGTACTTGCGCATGAAGAACCGCTTGGACTACGTCCTTGTCGACCACTTTTCCAGAGTCTAATACTATATCTGTGTCTGAGCTGTCGTCTTCATCGGTGTCTTCGGACTGACAGTTTGGCTTCCTCGATAGGGCATCGGGCTCAATGTGTGTCTTTCCAGGTCTGTAATATATGGTGAAGTTGTAGTTCGCTAAACTGGCTGCCCACCGTTGTCTACATGCATCTAACTTAGCAGTCGTCTGTATGTATGTTAGGGGATTGTTGTCGGTTACTATCTCAAATGGAACGCTGTACAGGTAGTCGTGGAATTTGTCAACCACTGCCCACTTCAGTGCTAGAAATTCGAGCTTGCTGAAATGGTAGTTTCGTTCCGACGGCTTTAAGCTTCTACTAGCGTACGCTACAACCCGTTCAATCCCGTCCATAGTCTGATATAACACAGCTCCCAACCCCTTTAACGATGCGTCAGTTTTAAGTTTGAAAGGGCGACTGTAGTCAGCATATGCCAACACTGGTGCCTCGCACAGTTCTTTGATTACACTGACAAACGCTGTTTGGTGTTGGGTCTCCCACTTGAACGTCTTCCGTTTGGGCTTGTTCTTGGATATACCAGTTAACATGTCGTTTAATGGTCTGATGATTCGAGAAAAGTCCTTGATGAACTTTCTGTAATAACCAGCGAATCCGAGAAAGCTTCTCACTTCCTTGATGGTATTTGGTACTGGCCAATTTCTGATGGTTTCCGTTTTGTCCGGGTCTGTTTTGATACCTTCTCTGGAAACAACGTGTCCTAGATAAGTCACATGGTCTAACAGAAATTCACATTTGGATGCTTTCAATTTAAGGTTGTTGGTCTTAAGTTGTTCAAAAACTGCATCTAACCGTTGAATGTGGTCTTCAAATGTGGAAGAGAAAACAATAATGTCATCTAGGTAGATCAAGCATTCTTTCAGGTTAAGTGTACCCATGCAGCGTTCCATCAGTCTTTGAAACGTGGCTGGCGCGTTGCACAGTCCAAACGGCATACGGTTGCATTCAAAGAATCCCAGATTTCCCACTTGGAAGGCTGTTTTCTCTTTATCCTGTTCTTGGACTTCCACTTGCCAATATCCAGATTTCAAGTCAAGTTTTGAAAAATATTTGGCTCCCGCGAGAAGATGCAGGGTATCGTCTATGCGCGGAAGTGGATATGCGTCTTTATTTGTTCTAGAGTTCAGCTTCCGGTAGTCTAAACAAAATCTGATCGTACCATCCTTTTTCCGCACAATTACAACATTGGATGAGAATGGGCTGTGAGATGGTCGAATAGCACCCATGGCCAACATCTCTTGGATATGCTCTCTTACCTCATCTATCAATCCAGGTGGTACCTTACGGTAGGGTTCTTTAAATGGATCCTCATTCTCCAAGTTGATCTTGTGTTGGACTACGTTCGTGTTGCCAATGTCCAGAGGCCCTTGGGAAAATACGTCCTTCCATTTCCAAAGCAAGTTTTCCATCTTTGACATTTCTTCTTCGTCTAAATGGTCTAGACTGACCTTAATTTTGTCAAGAAATTCATCTTTGGATTGGCCGTCTTCTGTACCGGGTGAATTCTGTTTCATGTTGGCACTAGTTTCCGGCTTCATTGCTCTCAGAACCTTCGCTTCTTGTAATTCACACAGTAAAGATTTCGGTCCAATTGAAACTGCTTTAGCGGACATGTTGAATATTCTCATGGGTACCCGTACAGTACTTCGCTGACCTTGTGTTTGCACTACCCTGGGACACACACCTATTCTACTCGTTGCTGTAGCTGATTGTTCTGTCACCGCTTCAGTGCAATCTCTTGACAACCGTGCTATTCCTGATAATGTGATGGTTTCAAACGGCTTCAACTCAATATTGTTCTTATTTGTACTTTTGACCGTTCCAACAGGGTTAGCTGCAATATTCATGAATGCTGACTTCCAAACCTCAGGTAATTCTTCAGTGTCACATTTTCGTAATAGTCTTAGCACATTTGTCCCTATGATTACTGGTACAGAGAGATTGTAATCAGTGCTGTTGACTACAAGTACTGGCACTGTGACTGTTTCTTGGACAATTCCAGGAATTGATATGAATGTTTCGATATATCCCTTGTATGGAATTTCACTGCCATCTTCACCCACTATTGAAAGTTCATTAAGTTCATGTAATATTGGTTTATTGTCAATCTTATTCAAAAACCCTTCACTGATGGTTGTTATCATAGAACCACTATCAATAAGAGCATTTGTCTTCAATCCGTTTACATAAACTTCCGCTTCATTTGAATATCCTATTAGTCTATCAAACAATTCAGATTTGTTTTTGTTGAATGGGCCCTTGTTGTCATCGTCAGCCATTTGACCCTCAATGGTGACATCACTTAGTTTAAAGGTGGCTGGTTGTCATGAGACTGACTATTCTGAGTGTCATTTGTTCTTCTGTCAGGTCCCATATATCGTCTATTCCTTGGTCTATAATAGCCTCTGCCTCTCTCCCTTAGTCCATGTCCCAGGTCTTGAAAATTGAAGATCCATTACCAAAGAGGTGAACAGATCCAACAATGATTTTCGGTTAGCTTGATATCTAAGCTGTCCGAAATCAGTTGATGGACTTGCGGGACATTTTGCTAAATGACCTTTTGGCGGCCATCTTTAAAGATGGCCGTCGTTATTTTAAGCTATCATAGGGTTTAGAAAAACTTCGATTATTCCTCACTCACAAGGGCTATCGTCTTGTGATTTGTCTTAAAATGTTCGCAATTGAAATGTGCATATAGCAGTATATTAATATAAATAATATAATGTGGTTATTAATTAATAATTATTGATTTTTTAAGGAAATTATGATATTTTTCGATTTTTGTTGTTAATTTTTCTCTTTCAAATCGGATCTGAGTGTGTATTTGACCATTTGTTGATTGTTATATGCAGAGGAGAGTTCTAGGCGTCCATAATAAGCAATACATTGACAGATCTTCATTTAAAAATCCTTCATGAGCCCGAAATATTTGATACCTTAAAGTTTAATAATAGTCCTGTCTATAAATGGGATATTTAGGTTTGACACAACATTGGATTGAATAGTAAATATTTTTTGGTTTTCTGTAACGGAGTTTATTGTAATTGAAGAATATGAATAATGCCCAGCTGTCATCATTGAGCATTTTGTGAAAATCAAGATGGCGTACAAGATGGCCGCCAAAAATCAGAAAAACAATCAGAGGTGCCAGAAATTAGGATCAAATCGCCTTTTTGCAGATTGGTTGTAGTTTAAATGTTTTAAACATACTTATTTATTTATATTCAATATTATTGATTGAGTTAGTGAATGTAAAAAGGTATCCGTGATGGCTGGAATCAACATGGTGGCTAAAATGACAAGCTGTTAGGAAAATAATTTGTTTTTATCACAATTTAAGTTGAAGTGGTGTATAATAAATGATTGAACTGTAATATGTAATAAATGCTCCAAGAAATCTTTGAGTTTTAAGCATTGAACCATTAGCTGATTCAAAATGGCTTCCAAAATGGCTTCCAAAATCAATTACATATTGTGTTAGTGGTCCAAAGAAGTTACAAATTGATACTTTTGTGATCGATAGCAGTGTAAGTTTTGCAAACGTAATTACAACTTAAATACCCTGTATAAAATATAACATTATATCTATTTGGTGATCGACCTACCCCGTTTAAAATGGTATCAATGAAGGCTGAAATCATAATTGTGACAAAATGGCCACCGCATACAGGTATGTCAAACTCAAAAAGTGCATTAAAACATGTATCGTAATGGGATGTGTTGATGTGAATACTGCTATAGGTAAAAAATATAGATCTACTGTACCATAAGAACACTTTATGTGCAGTATATTTGATATGACTTCTAAGATGGTTGCCAACCTTGTATGTTCAAATAGGAGTGGTATTCAATACTGATCTTATCTAATAGTTTTGGAGAATAAGGATAGCCACATAGTCACATCGCTTGTAACTGACCAAGTGTTGACTATGGTGTTATCTGGTTGGCTGTCCTTATCCTTAAGTCAAGTACCATCAATATTGTGAACCACCGGTACTGATTGTCTAATTTGTGTTCGGTTGGTAACGTGGTACGGTATATGCATAAGATATTTTTCATACATAGTTATACAGGTTTTATTTACACATTGCCGTCAAAGAATAGATCATCTGCACATACATCAAACTCGACGCATACACCGAGTTCACAGTAGCACCATTCATATGCCACGGAAGCGATCCGCTCGCCATTACACTAATCTACAGATCACCCAGCAGCAACCAAGCTTTTTATGAAGTCAACCACCTCCGCCCTGCCTACACAACATCGACAAAATGGCTTACAGGCTGCATCAACTTACAAGATATCGACTTGGAAACTGGCATGATTACAGACAACACCTACCATCGCCATACTTGCTTAATATTTATAGACACGGTCACAGAAACAAGCTCAGAACAATTTTTCATCTTCACGATAGGGGTAAACAACAAACGTATCCTCTGTATAACCAGTACAGCACTATCTTGGGTTAGCGACCATAGCACTGAATTCATAGTGGCGAGGACCACAGCGGCAAGATGGAATATCCCGGCAAGAACGACACTTTTGTGGAAGAAGGCTGATATTAACATCATAAGCATGGTCCAGGGCGTCAGCATTGACCTTGCCTAGCACTTTTCTCATACCACTGATATTGTCAGGGATGATATAGTCAACCCATTAGCAAATGATATGTCTGCAGTAACTGTGAGACTCCAAGTCCCTCAACTCGAGCCAGGCAAGCAAGATGATGAATGTGTTCGAAGGAGCCTGACACTAGCCATGATAACTTGATACGCCAAGAATACCCTCCTGAGATATGGACCCATGTCTATACTGATGACAACAAAACACCAGAACTAGCCAAAATACTACATAACCTTAGTACTTACTGCAAACTAGCCCTACAGTGGATTCCTGCCCACTGTGGAATGCCTGGAAATGAAACAGCAGATAAATTGGCAAAACTGGGAGCACAGCACAACCACCAGTACATGTGAGATATAAAGAGATAAAGAGATATAAAGATGCTGATCTTAACAGGTCAGAACAAGCGATTATGGTACGAATACGCTCAGGACACAACAGGCTGAACCATCACATGTACCGGAAGTACAAATTGGTGCCGTCTCCGATCTGTTCATGCGGGGAAGAAGAACAAACTGTCGATCATGTCCTCCAAAGATGCAGAGGACACAACCAGGATCGAACTGCAACGTGGCCCACAGACACAACTCTCTATGAGAAGCTCTATGGAGACGCTGATGATCTGCGGAAGACCAGAAAGTTCATCGCAGAGACTGGGATGATAGTGTAAGACGAACGACTGAGGTGAGATGAGGACAAACTGGATGTGAGAAAGAATATAACTGTTCACGGTACGTATGAAGCAAAGATTCCAAACAACATCCACACAAGTTTTTGGAATACTATACTCCCTTCAGACTAGAGCGTCACACCCATCATCAAAACTAGAGACCAATTTATAGCGACCTAGCAACTACTGGCCCATCTCAATCAAGTCTGCGTGAAGTGAACTGGTCGAGCTAACACCGTTACTTCAAAGCCAGATCATGGCCCTTCTTGACACGTTTTAGATACTAGCTGACTAACAACAAGGTTCAGAAAGATATCCACTGAGAGTCAGCTGCATTCCATAACCAACTACAACTGTTACCTAGATGGTTGAGATCAGAGTAGCCCGTGATTCGGGACTTCAACAAAGCCTTCGGTCTAAGGAGAGGAGAGGCAAGCCAGCAAACTGAATTATTACAATGTCAGTGGAACCTGCTGGGCAGGATTAGTACTAGCATAATTCTTGCAATCAGAACCCAACATGTACTGGTCGGAGAACAGTCCACCAACACAGCACCAGTCATCAGCCATTGGACAACTTTTTCTGTTGTATATCTACCACCTTCTAATTCATGCAACATCTACTCACCATCTGCTTGCTGGCAACAACCTCTTGAACATGGTAATTACTAAAGAAAATGCTTAAGGCTAACAAGATGACATTGACAGACTACAACAATGAATGGGAGGGTCCATGGTTCATGTCATTTAATCCTTTTTTACAAGTATATGGTCACCCGCATCACTAGGAAGAGCACTCGTGTTGAGACTCCGTTTTTCATCCACAACAGCATGACACGTTACAAGTTGTGGCAGAGATAAGTACATCGGGGTATACATAGATGAGGTCTCCTTGAGTAACAATGTTGCTACCATTTTGAGGAAAGCTAACAACAGCATCGCCTTCTTCTGGACAAACTTGACCCACTATCGAAACAGATTAGGGTACGATGTTACCAGACACCTGTCAAATCAATCCTTGAATACGCAAATTCGGCAAAGGGTCAACCAGGGCAAATATTTGTCAGCTGGAGGCAGTTCAGCATATTGGACGCAATTCGTCAAACGGTACTTTAGCACAACAAGCAACATCAGGCAGATCATTGGTGAGTTTGGTTGGAAACTGTAGAACCAGATTCATGAGCATTGTCGACAGCGATTATGCCTTCTCGAGTGGTCTTATTTATAGTGGATAATCATGATTATTTGTTTTTAACAAAAATAACTCGCCGCTCACACGATCTTGTAATTGAATATCAATGGCACGATAATGCCCAAGAGGACGACCATATATATTATACAGAAAGAAGAATAATCTGCAATTTATTCACCACTTATGTAATGTTAAGTGGCCATCTTTGCTGCCGTTTTGAAGTTAAACCATAATGCATGTCTGATAAATATAATGTTTAATACAAATAAAAACTATTTGAACGTAC
Organism: Spisula subtruncata; assembly: GCA_963678985.1. Taxonomy (NCBI): domain Eukaryota; kingdom Metazoa; phylum Mollusca; class Bivalvia; order Venerida; family Mactridae; genus Spisula; species Spisula subtruncata. The sequence goes on along the minus strand of OY787664.1, from coordinate 21,430,411 downwards.
TATACGATTTTAATAAAATATGCTTATTCAGCAATTATGATGACCATTACAGCCGGTAGTTGATTTCTTAGTATGCTATCTTAAATAATTTCAAACAAAAAATAATGCTATGCTTGAATAGATACTATGTTTAACATCTACACAACTGCCAATTAGCAACAATATAAATTTATGTAACTAATCGCTTGCACCACCGACATATTTCCTGATTTTGGCGGCCATCTTGGACGCCATTTTGAATAAGGCAACGGGTAAATTGAATCGAACTTTTATTTGAATGTTAGTTAACTACTTTAATTCCGATATCAACAAAAATCATTTCAATAAATGTTTTAATAGAATATATCAATATGTCAATTATTGCGGCCGTTGTAACCGCCATTTTGATTTCAGCCGACATGGATGCCATCCCACAATATTTTAATCGACGAATAACAATAGATATAATATAAATACATGTGTTAAAAACATTTTAACTACAACCAATCGGCAAAAAAGAAATTTGTAACTAATTTCTGGCATCTCTGATTGTTTTTCTGATTTTGGCGGCCATTTTGGACGCCATTTTGATTTTTACAAAATGCTCAATGATGACAGCTGGTCATCATTCAGATTCTTCAATAGCAACATATTCTCTAACAGAAAACCAAAAAATATTCACTGTACAATCCAATGTTGGGTCTAACCTAAATATCCCATTTATAGACAGGACTATTATTAAACTTTAAGGTTTCCAATATTCCGGGCTCATGAAGGATTTTTAAACCAAAATCTGTCAATGTAATGTTTATTATGGACGCCTAGAACCCTCCTCTGCATATAACAATCAACAAATGGTCAAATACACACTCAGATCCGATTTGAGAGAGAAAAATTAAAGACAAAAATCGAAAAATATCATAATTTTCTTAAAAAATCAATAATTATTAATTAATAACCACATTATATTATTTATATTAATATATTGCTATATGCACATTTCAATTGCGAACATTTTAAGACAAATCACAAGACGATAGCCCTTGTGGGTGAGGAATAATCGAAGTTTTCCTAAACCCTCTGATTGCTTAAAATAACGACGGCCATCTTTAAAGATGGCCGCCAAAAGGTCATTTGGCAAAATGTCCCGCAAGTCCATCAACTGATTTCGGACAGCTTAGATATCAAGCTAACCGAAAATCATTGTTGGATCTGTTCACCAATTTGGTAATGGATTTCGGTCTGTCACATGGACTACCTCGGTTGTTCACTGTCTCTCTGATTTTCCTGTGCATTGCTTTGGAAATCATCTACTTTCTTCTCTAATTTATCTAGCTTTGCTATGATTTCCGCAAGTACTTGTTCTGTCCTATTCTCCTCCGATGTCACATTCTGTTGATTGAGTCTTCCCTGCTTTGTCCTATTTCCCGATCTTTCTTTTTGCATCTTTATTTCATATTCTTCTGTTCGGACCTTGTTTCTCAAATCTTCATAAGACATTTCGCTATCAAAATGACTTCTAGTGGCTTTCCTCAGCTCTTCGTTCCATAGACCCCTCCAAAATCGGTTTTTCAGTTTATTACTTCTTTCTATCTCGGGCAGTTTACGTTTAGGGAATGCTTGAATGATCAGTTCTTCTAGTCGCAGACTCCATTCTACAACGGATTCATCGGCCTTCTGCTCTGCTAGTAGGAATCGTGCCAGTAAACTATCTTCGCTTGCCACGTTTCCGAAATTCTCCTCAATGCTTCTGAGAATGTCATCCACCGATGCGTCGGTTCCTAAGTGTAGCATTGTTCTTCTAGCTTGGTCTCGTAGAGTCTTACGTAGGGCTTGTTTCAATACATGCTCTGAATACACATGTCTGACACTCTCTAACTCCATTCGGAACTCCTCGAATGTAGATTCGTTTTTCGGTACTGGTTCCTTCCCGGAGAATGGTGTTAAGTTTAAATTGACGTTAACGTCTGTACTAGTTCTATGTTCTATCTTATCTTGTACGTTCATTGTCGATAAACTATGTTCCAATAATCTCTGAATTCTCTTCTCTTGTTCGTCTAATTGTTCCTCTCTTCGGGTTAATGCGATTTCTTTCTTCTCCATCACTTCTTCCCATCTTTCGATATTATACAGTTTTCTGTCTAATTCTTTCTCCAGATGTCGTAACCTATCTTCCTGTTCAGTGTCATGGTAAGCTGGTTTATTCAAGGGTTTAGGTGTACTCTGTGTAGATGCGTGATGTCTCAATGCAAACTCTAGTTGAGCCATACTTTCCTCCAATTTCTTCTTCTCCTTTCTCACTTCCTCATACTTGTCCTCACTTTCCTTCTCATATCTTCTATCTGACCGATATTGTGGTTTGGCCCTTCTAGTTGATATTACCTTCTCTCTTTGCTCTCTTATTCTCTCGATCTCTCTTTGTGCACTGTCTTCCTCCTCGTCCATATCCGTATTCCCACTGCTACGTCCTTGATATGACGCCATTGTTGATTGCTCACGCACTAGTTCACTACTTAGCACTATCAACACAGAAACACAACTCCTTGAATCTTATTATGAATACACTTTCACAGCTTCCACCACTTTCACTTCAACTTTCAGTTTTACTTTCACTTTCAGTTTTACTTTCACTTTCACTTTACACCATTAGTGCAATAATCACTAAACGCACAATTCATAAATAACATATATCACTCTTGCATGATGTTATATAGTATAATTACAAATGCATGTACAAACAATGTATTAAATTATCAATATAATGCACATAACATACACAATATAATCTCCAGTATCACTACATATATATACGCAATCAGTATCAACTAGTGCATTAACCATCTAAATGCCCAATTCACAAACATGTATAATATACACCACTCTTGTACTTTGCTATAATATAGTATACTCACAAATACACGGATTAAATTATCAAAATAATGTCCCAAGCATACATAATATAATATAGCATACAACTTTCCTCTACTTCTGACATCTCCCGTATCAATAATTACAATGTATAGTTTTTCACGCAAAACAATCGGATTCAACTGATGCAAAAATCACTAAATGCCCGTACAACGTAAATGTAGATAGCTCCTGTCCTTGGCTATATATAGTATACTCAAACTACACTTAATTAATTATCAATTTGATGTACTGAGGATATACAATAATATGGCATACAACTTCCCTATAATTCTGAGGTATCATGATATGTTTCAACTATTAAATAGTAGTGAAAAAAATCACAAAAATGCACAATTTGCATATAACATATATAGTATCTGCCCTTCGGTAAATATGATATACTCAAAATTACACTTATTCAACAGTTACGATCAGTGCATGCACAGCAATATGTCATATAATTTCTATATACCTCTGATATCACATAAACACCTCTGTACAACTAGCGCAATAATTATCTCAATGTACAATTCTACTATGATGTATAATTATAACTCTTGACCTGTCTAATCTCTTATTCTCTCAATGTATCTACCAGTACAATGCATCAAACATACGTTATTATATAACATACAATGTATCTATAATTCTGAAATATGTGCTATACAATATAATTTCAATGTATATAGATTTTTTTTTTCAACAAATCTGTTTCAACTCGGGCAATAACTCATTCCATGCACTATTTATATCATTATAATATGTATACGTGACGGTCTATAGCATTATCCCAATATATCTATGAATTGGGTACTCTGTTTAAAGTCTATCTTTCGTAAACAAAACAACCTCATTCATGTACACACCAATCTAGATTCACCAGACAACAAATACATGTATACTTTAAGGGCCGATAATTAGTATCATACACTTATTCGTCCAATACTGTGTACATACATTCATTATCTAAACAGATTTATACTGTATAATAGTGTACGGATATTGTCAGTTTATATTATTGCAGTGTTATAATTACTAAGCCCTTGACGTATCAAACTACACAACGTGAACAAAAATGCGTGTGCATAAATATATACATGTATGATCTATCTTAGCTTTGAGTGTCGATTAATTATATATCGCACTAAAACAACATTCTGTGGTGATATCAATATATCCTAAATATACATGTACACCAGTACCACCTTATAAATCGAAACTATTCGATATAATCTCTCTAACTAATGAACTATATGTATTAAACATTCAACAATCTTAGAACCATACATGGACAGTGGTATACTTTACACATAAATATCTCCGACCTCAGCTTCTGACAATTACTCTGCTCACAGAACATACATGTACAATTAAATAACCATGAAGTTAAACAGCTTTTAACATCTACTCATCATGGATTTAGTACAGTATAACAATTATCTTACAGTGACCGTATAATCTCATTCAAAATTATAATAGACAAGCAACACAGAGTCACACTTTAAGATAGTTGGGACATATTTGCAATGTATCGTGCATGAATCATATAGCTTCAATATCAACCATGCGAGCCCATACATAAAAAGCAATATACAATGTCAAGTTAATTTCAAATATCCAACAGTTTTGCATCCAGACAATGATTTGACTCACTCTAATTAACTATCTCACAAAACTCTCAAATAAAGAATTTTAGATATAAACAGACAAACTCTGAATACGGAACACCAAATAAACACTCATCTAATGAATGACAAGACAATTACACACAAAAACGCACGACGCTCTGTCAATTTGTAAGACAATTATACCAATGATCCTAGATCACTATCATGAAACAACAATATATTATATGTTTTTCAATCAACCACTCAAACTTTATTGTCCGTGTACTGGTTTGTAACATGTATGCATACTCTATTCAACATTGACAAAATGATGACGCTCACAGAAATAAGAATATAACACTCAACAATTTAGAATATGACTCACCCCTCAAATAAAGGTACTGCACATTGTTGACATATATATATGGGTGAAATTGCTATCCCTTTAAATCTGATACAAAAACAATTTCATAAATATGACTCATACATCAAATAAAGGTACGGCACAATGTTGACATATATATGGGTGAAATTGCTATCCCTTTAAATTTGATACAAAAACAATTTCATAAATGTGACTCACACATCAAATAAAGGTACGGCACAATGTTGAAATATATATGGGTGAAATTGCTATCCCTTTAAATTTGATACAAAAACAATTTCATAAATGTGACTAACACATCAAATAAAGGTACGGCACAATGTTGACATATATATGGGTGAAATTGCTATCCCTTTAAATTTGATACAAAAACAATTTCATAAATGTGACTCACACATCAAATAAAGGTACGGCACAATGTTGAAATATATATGAATGAAATTGCTATCCCTTTACAAATACTGACAAATAAAGGTAATTAACAATGTTGAGATATATCTGGGTATATGACCTACCCCTTTAATTTATGATTATAACAATAATAATTATTATAATAACAATTTCATGAATATGAAATATGAAACATCAAATACAGTTACTGATCAATGTTTACATATATACAGGTGTATGACCTACCCCTTTAAATTTGATATAATAACAATTTCAGGAATATGAAATATGACACATCAAATAAAGTTACTGAGCAATGTTTACATATATACGGGTGTATGACCTACCCCTTTAAATTTGATATAATAACAATTTCAGGAATATGAAATATGACACATTAAATACATTTACTGAGCAATGTTTACAAAAACTTTACATATACATCTATGCATCATGACATGGGTGTAGTCAGTTAGGGTCAATAAATAGCTCAAGATATCTCTTATTCTATGTTTTTATAAGGAATCTAGGCGTATACTAATCAATCAGCGTACTAGCAATCATGGACAGTTTACTGTAAACACAGCATAATCTGCGTATCAAAAATTTAAATAACAATGAGATCTTAAAGTGCTATACTTACATCGCTCCAACTGACTACATTATCTACAGCTAACAACAAATTAAATACACAATCACTAAATCACTAAATATATTCCAAAGAGTCCAATATCCACCGACAGCTCCGTACAAAATTGTTCAAATTATGCGCTTCCTGTGTTCATCTATAAAGTCACAGAGTCAATCATAAATCCTCTTCCACACAATTCCACACTGGCCAGTGTTTTTTTTCCCGCAATTATCAAATATGTAAATCCACGCGTATTATTATTAATAAAGGTATGTTTCTCCACAATGAAGGGGACATCTACCATCTACTTCGTCCAGACATCAACGTTAAGGGCGCCATTGTCACCGGGTGGGGTAAGGATGTGGTTCTTTGGTACATCCATGTACTCGGTCGTGGGTGGGGTATCTGGCGGGAGTAATACAATAACCCGTAACTGCAATATATGTAAAATATATTGTCTAATAATAATCTACAAAACTTTATAGTGAAATATACATCTTCCACAAATGGACAAAACCATAGGAATCTATATCAAAAGTATTTATTACATGTATATAATCTATCGATGGAAACAATGTATAACAAATATATCTTGATTTGCATTGATATCAAATCAATAACAGCAGTGAAAGCATAATTTATACAACAATACAGTTATTTACTTAAAATAAATCATTACAGTATAGTATAAGGAAAGTTATTTACCTGCAATATATGTAAAATATATTGTTTAATAATAATCTACAAAACTTTATAGTGAAATATACATCTTCCACAAATGGACAAAACCATAGGAATGATCAAAAATATTCACGATTGGTCAGTGTTCACGGTTGATTTCAGCTTTACCTGTCATTTAAGGTGAGAACTATATAAACATATATCATGAAAGGATAATCATTACAGACCAATTATAGAAGATTAAATGTGAAGCCTAGTTAAAGCGAATGGGATAGAGTTACTGCCCTTTGACCAACAATCAAATGTTAAAGACTGATATAAATACTATACTATAGAATGTTAAGATAAATAACCTAACATTATAAAAATATAACTCTGCGACATTAACACAAAATTATCACTATTAATGTTTGTACTTAGTCCAGTGACATTCCAAAACCCAACGTGAACCTATTGACGACCTCTTCTGAAATCAGCTCCCCTTCTATTTCCTCGATGACCTTGACCGCGTCCCCCTTGTTGAATTTGACCCCCACGCTGACTCTGGCCACCTTGCTGCTGACCATCACGTTGATTGTAACCCACTCGTTGACCATAGCTAGAGTTATTATTGACACTATTATTATTTAAATTTGTACCATTATTATGGGTACCACTGTTGTTTTGCCTACCATTATCGATGAAGACACGATTACCTCGTACTGACAGTTTTTCACCTCTGTTAACTGCATTTACAATGGTGCGTAAGTTGGTGGCTGCCCACCTCTCCTCCCGAGTTTGGTCCTCATGAACAAATCTATTTTTGTGAATAGTTTTTTGTAGATTACGCTTCGCCTCAACCACTTTGGTACGTTGGTCTATGGTAGAAAACGTGGCAATAACAACACCAGGAGTATGTGAGTCCCTGTTTGTATTGGGGATACGTCTAACTTTAGAAACGGTTTCACCATTTAGTTTCATATGGTTTTTTATGATCCCGTTCACTTTAGTTTCTAAATTTTCACTGACACTTTCAGGGACTTTTCTAAATACAAGGTTCAAAGCTATAGAATGTGTTGAAGAGTTCTGTTTAGCATCAGACAGTGATGCCAGCTTTGTGTTAATCAATTCCACATCCTCAGCCATTTTGCTATGGACATTGTCAATATCTGACGTTACCTCTGCTAGAACTGCCACCCGAATGTCATCTACTTTCGAAGCAACAACCTTTTGAATTTTGGCCATTTCAGCGTTCACCCTTTTGTCTAGCATTTTGGCGACTTTGGATGAAATTCGTTTCTCTAAGCCCAATTCTAGTTTGTCAATACGGGCTTCAAAGTTCGCCTGCATTGATTGAATAGCGCTAGACAATTGAACAACATTTGAAGACAGCGTCTTAATCATAGACTCAACAGAAACATTAGCACTCTCATGTACCTCAGCCACAGTTGATTTTCCATCGACATGAACTTCCGCTGTTGTCAATGTCACCTGTTTTGGTGTTGGGAATGGGATGTCACCATATAAATTTCTCTTAGCTTGGTAGTTATTCTTGGCTCCTTAATCACAGTTGCGTCAATACAGACATCCGCAACATCAGTTTCAGAAAGATGTCGTTTTCTACCTGAATGAAGTGGGGTATAAACCTTTCTTATAGGTTGAGACGCCATTATCGACTCTACATAAGCCTCTGCTTCCGTATCCACAGCAGTACTTGCATTTTTATTCACGTTTGTCGCCATCTGTAAGTGCATGCACCGTCAATAAACTGTCAAAAAACAAGTCAGCAATAATTATGAATACTGACGTTACACTGGCACTATGATCATCACTTTTCTTTTTTCCCGTATCCATAATTGTTATGATTTTATAAGCATTCTTCGTTTGCAACCCGGCGTGTCACAAAATAGAAAATGGCGTATTTTTCGTAGTTAGCGTCCCAGTAGCTTATAATATGTCATTAATATTGGATTATGCAACATAATTTCATAAAAAAGAAAGGTACTGTTTCATTGATTGTTATACCTTCATCGAATTGTCAAAATTTCAAATAGCTAGGGTACTTAATTTTATCCTTGAGAGGTTACATTCGGATGTAAGGCGTTTTGTGAACTTTTTCTAAAATGTTAAAATTCGAATCATGACTCTAAGTATTCATTATTATTTGAACTACGGTGTCAGTAGATTTTAATGTGTACTGAATCAACAATATGATATTCATATTCCGTTTTCATGACAGATTTATCATGTAAAATTTCATAAATTGCATAAATGCTAAAATAATACAATATTTTACATCGGCATTATAGCTTGGATATGTTCCTATATATCTTGGATTGCGTAAGTCTTGAATCTCATGTTCATCATTTTAATTTGTTTTCCCAGTTTACTTGATCTCCATCATTTGGTTTACTTTGACTGCCCTATTAATCCATTATCAAGGGGAGGAATATGATTTTTTTCATAGAGTATAATTTTTATTATTTTATTTTTTATGTTATTATTTTTAATGTATATTTTTGTGCTGTAAAATCATTGATATTTGTGGGTTTTAACTTTTGTTGATCTCATGGGCCATCAAAAATATGGTACATCCTATTCTATAATATTGACTTCCAATAGGCAGGGTTAGTTATAGTCGGTATGCCAGTGGCAAAACCCAAAAAAATAGTACGCACAAAATGTTTTTGCATAAAATGGTCCTTTGACATGTACCTACAAAGAAACTGAATGATGCAACTTTGTCATCATTGAGCATTTTGAAATATTCAAGATGGCCGTCAAGATGGCCGTCAAAAAATAAAAATAATGTACGAGGGTTGTCTCAGTAAATCGTGTACTTTGCGAATAATTTTCTTATTTGACGTCACATGATTATGATCTTTTGTAGTTACCTTCATGAATTCATTGTTGAACTAAAACAAATGAAACAAATGAACGGTTATGTGTATGGTGCATATTATTGGTGATTAACCAACCCCATGTACGCAAAAGCGGCGCAACCCATAAAACGTGCCGTTGTTCATTAACTGTATGTTCAATAAAGTTGTAATTCTCACATTTTTAATAAGTTATTGTGCATAATTTAGAAGTCGGCATTAAGGACTGCCTGTTTCATGTCAGAACAGTAAATTTCAAATCAATTTCATAATTTGTGCAAGAAAAATGCCTGTTTGAATAGCCGTACTAAAAATAAAAATGTGCGAGAATTGTAGTGACGTCAGACGAGGAAACACCCGTAGAATCACAGTATACTTAATATGATTGGTTGGTATGCCGTCGAAAAATAGTTTAAGACTCTAAAACTATACTGGTGGATATCAAGTTATGTTTATAGAACACGAATACATGAATGACAATGAATATGTAATGATGTTTGTGACATCAGCGCGTTGTACATCCACCTTATCTACTGTGCCACGCACCACAGGGCTTTCATTCTTCTCGCGATAGAAAAATTATGTCCGAGCTAGTTTTATCCCACCATGAGGGTTGGTTGTTTCGATCAGACAGCTTTTCTATGTTGCATTCGATTGTGATTGTTTCACAAATGCGTATCAGAAACATTCAATGCCATCATAGGCATATTGAATAAAGGAACAATAACTTAAGATACAGAGAAAAAAATGTTCCGCGGCATGACGTTCTTACTTTGACGTCACTGTGTGCCGCAATTACATACCATGTGTATAAGTAATGTAAACTGACAAATTATTTCTTGATTTATTATCATGAAATTCGGTATACCTTTTAAGAACATATTCATTATTCATCAGTGAAAATTTGAAACGGATGTATAGGCTATTTTTTGTGTAATGAGCAAAGTACACGATTTACTTGGACAACCCTCGTATATATCTTTTATTTTGTTGGTATAAAGCAAATTTCTGAACAAATACTTAGCATATTATTGGAAGACATTCTAGACAAGTATTCAAAACAAAAAAGAGGGTCAAAAATATTCAAAATGGCCGACAAAATGGCTACCGAATAGGGAAAATGTGATATATTGTTGTTACCATTATAAACCACATTATGTTAAAAAAAGATGTTTATATATGTATATTGGTTCTAAAGCATTTTCCTACCTAGGAAATGAACAAATTAGTCATGACTGAGCATACAGAATAATTCAAAATGGCTGCCAAGATGGCTGCCAAAATTTTTAAAATGAACATATCGCTTCTATATTGTATGTTAGCAAATGAATTCTCACAATACGAGATCGTTTCCTTCAGCGAAACAATGATGCTGTAACAGTTGTATATTCAGGTCCTAGATTGTGTCCGAAACAACGCTGCGGCTACGGATTGGCGAATTTTCATGGTATATCAGAATTTCATACATTTGAAGTTGTATGTGCTTTCTTTTAATACTAGTAGTCGATTACAACTGAGATTTAATTATTGCTACAATAGTTTCTAAAAACAGTAGCTTTCCAGGGGCGTAGCTGGGTATATTTAGAGTGTACGCTCGTTATCAGTTATAGTTTTATGAGAGTATCTAGCAACATGTACCACGTGATTAAAGAAAATAATAAAGGTTTTTTGCGATTGAAGCGAGCAAGAAAAAACACAGTGACTGATAGCCTAAGCAACAGGTCACATATATTTGTTATTAACTTGATGATATTCACGTATTACAGTACTGATCGAGCGAAGCGAGTTAGAAAAAAATACTGTTTTCCTGAGCAGCAGGCCAATTACGTTCTCTTCTTGATGGTTTTCGCTTGTTAAAGTACGGATCGAGCGCAGCGAGCTAGAAAAAACACTGTTAATCTGAGCATTTGGTCATACATACATGTTCCCTCCTTGATGACATTCACTTATTACATTACTGAGCGAGCGAAGCGAGCTAGAAAAATACTGTTTACTTGAGCAGCAGGCCATATGGCATACGTGTTCCCTCCTTGATGGTATTCACTTATTACAGTACTGAGCGAGCGAAGCGAGTTAGAAAAAAACGCTGTTAACCTGAGCAGCAGGCCATACATACACGTTCTCCCTTGATGACATTCACTTATTACAGTACTGAACGAGCGAAGCGAGCTAGAAAAATACTGTTTACATTGCAGCATGCCACATATACACGTTTCACCCTTGATGACATTCAATTATTACATTACTGAGCGAGCGAAGCGAGCTAGAACAATACTGTTTACTTGAGCAGCAGGCCATACATACATGTTCCCTCCTTGATGACATTCACTAACAATAGTACTGAGCGAGCGAAGCGAGCTAGAAAAATCACTGATTTCCTAAGTGGCAGGCCAAACATACACGTTCCCTCCTTGATGACATTCACTTATAATAGTACTAAGCTAGCTAGAAAAATCACTGATTCCCTAAGCAGCAGGCCATACATGCACGCCCCTCCTCGATGACATTCACTTATAATAGTACTGAGCGAGCGAAGCGAGCTAGAAAAATCACTGATTCCCTAAGCAGCAGGTCATATGGCATACGTGTTCCCTACTTTATGGCGTTCACTTAATACAGTACCGAGTGAGTGAAGCGAGCTAGAAAAAAAAAATGTTAATACGTTAGCAACAAACCGTATATGCAGTTTGTATAGAAAAGTATTGAGCGAGCGTAGAAAGCGTAGCGAGCAGCTAGAAAAAAATATTTATTTTGGAAGCATGCCACACAAACATGATCTCGATCAGATGATTCATTTTAAAGCTAATGAGCGAGCGAAGCGAGCTAGAAAAAAAACACCAAAATATGAGCTGAAACCAAAAAGGAGAGCCTCCAACATTTAATTTTATGCCTAACCCTAGTGAGGCATCAATTTTTATTGCAATTTTGAGTCAGTTTATTTTTTATTTTTTCTGATGGAGCGTACGCCCGGGCGTACGGGCGTATGCCTGGCTACGCGCCTGCAAAGTTTCGGAGAAACACAGAAATTACAAGTTATTCTTTGTATGTCACAAAATAGTATGGTCAATGCACTTTACCGACCGCCGGTTTTAACAACCAATGGCCGGCGAATATGCTTATCGTCTTTGTTTGCTCCTCTATTGCCCTTTAAGTACTTCGTCGACAATGAAAATGCACTATTCGACTACCAAGAGTCCATATAAACTGCATGCAAAATTCCCTGAATGTAGATGACATATTGCGTGAGTAATGTATAAATCTTTGATACAAAACGTTACTCGATCATAGCTGGCGACGCCATTTTTAATAACGAACGCCAATGACATGACGTTAGAATGTTGCTATGACGTCATAAATAGTGACGTCATCAATCACTTTTTATGCTTAACTAATTGAATAATAAATCATCTTTGACCATGCAAAATTTCAATTAGTTATGGCAAAGCGTTATGAAACGGTAGAATTAGTTCACGAAATTATTGATGGGCCCACGTATATGTAGTATTTTATTGTTATAAGTTCTATAGAAGTATTCCAAATGTATTTTGAACAAAAAATACTTTGAAAATAACCAATATTGCCGACAAAACGACCACCAAATCGGGAAAATTATGGAAAATTTATTTCGAAAATAAGGCAATAAGACCTTTTTTTTATAAACAATGAAATTCTAACATTGGCACCTGATTGACTATGTCTTCACCAGGAAGGTGGTCAGGATATATGTTAATCTCACAAGACCATGTGTGGTGCTGAATGCTTGACAGAACATATGCTTGTCATCTCAGGCTAAGCTATCCATTCATCTCACACCCAAGCGAAGACCACAGGGGAAGAAGAATCTCAAGCGTACAAATCTCGACAGCAAATTCTCTGACGTTCTCTTTAGTCAAAGCAATATTGAGGACGACTAGGCTATATTCAGAAATACAGTCCACTTCAAGTGAAATCCGCGACGCCACAATAAAAAAACCACTAGAACAGGTTCGAGGAAAACGATATTGAAATATCTGGGTTACTGCAAAAAGCATCGCCTCCTTTTGGCCCACCAGCAGGACCATAATTCATTGTTAAAATTTTTAGCTGCTGTCGGACAACCCAATCAAAGCCACCAGACATGCAAGACCAATGGCTCACTTAGTGACACATCCTCAGAAATACAGACATGACAGGTCAAAGAAACTCGATGAATGGGCTGAACACTTAAATGCCGTACTGGACTAACCCTCCTCCAGTAACGATGAGGCTATTGTCCACTAACCACATTTGTAAATGAACTTTACCATGAATAGACCTCCAACAATCCAGGAAGTGGTGAAAGCCACTTAACAACTATCCTGTTGAAAGGCACCAGGCTCAAATGCCATTCCAGCTGAAATATACAAAGCCGGAAAACTGCCTATGTTCACTTCATGTTGGAATCATGGAGCACAACCACAGTAATTCAAAGATGCACCCATAGTCCATATTTACAAGCGGAAGAACAACGAAGAGTACTGTAACAACCACAGGGGCATATCTCTCCTCAGCATTGCAGGAAAGCTTCTTGCCAGAATATAAATGCCCAACAACCTGATACGCCATCTAGAAAATGGATTTCTGTCAGAAAGTCAGTGCCTAAAGCGGAACAGTAGACATGGTCACTACATCCCGCCAGCTACCGGTAACAGTGATCAAGACCTATACGCAACATTTGTTGTCCTGTCCAAGGCCCTTGACGCCGTCAGCCAGGTGGGACTTGAGAAGATAATGGCCAATTTTGGATGCCCAGACCACTTTGTCATCATGGTTCGACAATTTCATGACAGAATGATGGCCTAAGTCCTGGACGATGGAGAGACGTCTCCCGAGTTCCCAGTCACAAACAGTTTTAAGCATGGTTGTGTCCTTGTGTCAACTCAGTTTGATGTTCTCTGTCATGTTGACTGATGCTTTCCAACAGGAAGACCCTGGAGTAAGCATCACATACATGACTGGTGAAATGGTGTTCAACATAAGCAATCACCAAGGCCAAAGATACTATCTCCCTGATGAGGCTATTTCTATCCTAGTTAAGGTCCCTAGGAATATAGAACATTTACACACAGCTCCTATGAAGGTACCAATTCATACCTTGATGGATAGGAGTATTGTGGGTTATTATTGCTCAGAGAAATTCAACAGTAACGTATATAGAGTGCGAACTCTGTGCCTCTCATATCACAAGCACACACCCTGCAAGAAAAGAAACATAACATATTCAGGCACAAATGTGATAAATTGAATACTGGCACCAATCCTCTATACATAGTCTAAGAGCAAAATGAAGTATTGATGACAAGAACAATAAGACATTATACAATTAATAGTTATAATAAATATGCACAGTATTAGGGACCTTCATCTAACTATGTGGTCACGCAATGGGGGGTAATAAGTTAGTAGAGGCAAGGATATGATAGCATCAACTTGAACAATTCGCTTCAAAGCTGTATGAAAACGAGGAAACATAAACCTAACCTCTTACATCATATCATATCCACTCACCAAGCACAATCAAACTATCACATTCCATATGCTGTACAAAGTACTTTGGTCTGTAAATGAAAAGCCAGCTGTATGGCAATCGGAAGAGATTATTCCACATACTAGTAATGCAAATCTTCCATATTCAGAAGTAAGCACTAATAGGTTAAATACTAGTAATTAAAAGATGACAACGATCCTTGCAGTGGTTCAGAAAATGATGAAAAAATTAAAATCCTACATACAAAATACTTAAATAGACTCTGCAGAACGACTTGAATATTCTTTAAGAGTGCAACATAATTATGCTTTTGAAACTTGTATGCCTCATTTTCAGCCAGGTATTCAACAGCGAGCGCTAATCTACAAAATGTATTGAATGTAAAAAAAATACATACTAGTATTGTTAATCTACTGATCGTGCCATGGCCAACCTTCCTGTTGATTTTGAATATCTTGGTTTTCAACTGTTCTTATTGATCGCCAGTCATTTGGTCTATTTGTGCATGTTAACGGTCACTGCTACCCTGACCTTTGGCATACTTACCCCAACATCAAAAGGGGCTGTCTGCTGACCAATCCTTGCTTACATATTAAGGATTCTTAGGCCAAACTTTTGTTGGCTTATTGAACGGAAACCAATAAGTCTACCGACTGAAGAATTGACAAAGATCACCAACATATACTAAGTACATAGCAATAATATTATACCCCTTCATCAAGTATGGAAGGGGGGGGGGGAGGTAAGTATGATAACACCCCCCTTAATCATGACTTACAGTTTATCTGGATGATGTTTATTTAAACTAATATGTTATGTAGCTATTACAATAATTTTTTTGAATTGTTGCGTTATAAGAGTGATAAAAACAACGAAAGTATCCTTTTTTCTGATTTGGCGGCCATTTTGTCGGCCATTTTGGATATTTCAAATTAATATGTTGTCCAAATATATGTAAAATACTTATTTAACACTAAACTACTAAACATTACGCATTTTATACTGTTGCAAACCTAGAAAATTGTATAAATATGTAGATTTTCATTTTTTGGCGGCCATCTTGGCAGCCATCTTGAATATATCAAAATGCCCAATGATGACAAGGTTGCATCATTTGGTTTCTATGAAGGGACATGTTAAAAAACCATTCTATGCAAAAACATTTTGTTCGTACTATTTTTTTGGGTTAGGCCACTTTTTGGCACTTGGCATACTGACTATTAGTACTGTTGAGGAAACTGAAGAAAACTTATTCATGAATTTAGGAAAAACTAATTGGTGAATTTAGGAAGACTTAATCGATGACTTAGGAAACCCTAATTTGTTAATTAAGAAAAAACTTATTGCTGAATTTAGGAAAACTAATTGATAAAGAAATTGCCATATATAACTGAACAATTGTTGAGAAATGTTGTACAACTTGAACATTCACAAACTTCACATGCAATGTTTTAAATCTTCAAATTTACTGCTGCGTGAAATTGTTTTTTTTTCTCCAAAATTAGCATAATTTAATACCCACTTAAATGAATGATTTTATGGTATATTATTTTAATAGTGCAATTTCCTGCTAACATTCCTGCCTCTATTATATAGCACGGAGAATTTGACCTGATCCTGATCATTTTGCTTGAATATACTACATAGGTCTTGCCTTGAATTTATAAATTTCCACAAGCAAATTGTGCAATAATCAATATTGTTATTTTAGATTTGTTTTGGCATTTACACATATAGCGCCTTTCTGATATTGCCTTTCTGATACTGCCCGTTTAATTAAACCGAGGTTATAAATAAAGATAATATATCAGCTGTTAAATTATGCTGCTAGAAGGTTGAGTATTGTGTCAAATTCTCTAGACTATATGTTTTATAATAATTGTATAGAATAGTGTCAGTATCTGGTATTTGGAGTATTCAAATGTGTCTATTTGTTTTTTGCTAATCTAATCTCATGCTCAGTTTGAGCAACTATAATCAATGAAAATCTGTAGTGAATAACCTGCAGTCTGTCTGAATTTACTTCAAGTAGTAGATGGGAGACGTATTGCTGGCTTAGAATGAGAAAGTCATAAGTACAAAACCACTATTTTGAGAAAACTAGAAAAAACTTTCCGAAATCACTCTTTACTTATGGTAAAACAAGCTTTTACAACTTCAATTTTGTCAGCATGACAAGATTCGATTTTCAGGAAAAAAGGCTCAAAATAAGGACCTGATGATGCAGATTTCAAATATGCATGAATCTTATAAGGTTGTAAGTAGTAGTTACGACCTTCTCATTCTAAGCCAGCGATATGCTTTTGTGTAAAAGTGTAAAAAACTTTTGTTAATAATTATTTTGTGATTAGTGGTATCTCTATTGTAACCCTGTTATTATTGCTGTTGTTTTTATTGTTGTCAATACTTTGTGTTTATTTATCTTGTTTTAAATGTTATAGTCAGTATGCCAAGTACCAAAAAGTGGCCTAACCCAAAAAAATAGTACGCACAAAATCTTTTTGCATAAAATGGTTATTTAACATGTCCTTTCATAGAAACCAAATGATGCAACCTTGTCATCATTGAGCATTTTGATATATTCAAGATGGCCGCCAAGATGGCCGCCAAAAATCTAAAATGTTCATATTCATACAATTGTCTATGTTTTCAATTGCATTAAACACATATGTTTAGTAATTTATTGTTAAATAAGGAGTTTACACTTATTTGGACAAAATATTGATTTGAAATATTCAAAATGGCCGACAAAATGGCCGCCAAATCAGAGAAAAGTGATATTTTTATTGTTTTTATCCCTCTTATATCTTATAACGCAATTATTCAACAATTATAGTAATGGTGACATAACATATCATCCAAAAAGCTGTAAGTCATTATTAAGGTGGATGTTATCATACTTACCCCATCTTTGATGAGGGAGTATAATATTATTGTTATGTACTTAGTATATGTTGGTGATCTTCGCCGATTCATCAGTCGGTAGGCTTAAAGGTTTTTGTTCAATAAAGCTTGACACAAGGATTTTTAATATGTAAGCAAAGATTAGTCAGCAGATGACCCCTTTTGATGTTGGGGTAAGTGTGTCAAAGGTCAGGGTAGCAGTGACCTTTATCATGCATGAATGGACCAAATGACTATCAATAAGCATAGTTGAAACCCAAGATCTGAAAAATCTAAACTCAACAGGAACAATACTAGTGTGTATTTTGTGTTCAGTTCATTTTGTAGATCAACCTTCACTGTTGAATACCTGGCTGAAAATTAGGCATGCAAGTTTCACAAGCATATTATATTGTACTCTTTAAGAATAAGCAATTTGTTCTTCAGAGTTTATTTTGTATGTGAGATTTGATTTTTTATCATTTCCTGAACCACTACAAGGATCATTGTCATATTTCAATGATGTTCTTCGTCTATTTGGACCCTGATCAAGACTATTGCATAGTCAAAACGTTGGTTATGCTCGATAAAAGATATAAATTGACCCGTCTTGTCCACGTATTCCGCTTTTCTACTTTGACTTGTCAATCTATTTTGGTAGTTACCAGTCAAAATATGTTTGACAAACTGCAGTTAGTCAGGCAGTAGTCACAATGAATAGTTGTCAAAATTGTCTTCTTATGTGTTAATTGCTGGCATCTTGAATTGTGTACCTGTGATCTAACCTTTCTAACGTGCTTACTTCTGATTGAGGAATATTTGCAGTTACTAGTATATAGAATGATGACTTAGAACTACTCTTTCCCGATTGACATACAGCTGACTTTTCATTTATAGACCAAACTATGTTGTGTGATAGTTTGATTGTGCCTGGTGAGTAGATGAGCCTTGGCTTGTTTAAGCCTATGTTTATGATATGATGTAAAGTTTCGTCGTTTTCATACAGTTCTGAAGCCAATTCGAGTTGATGCTAGTCACATAACCCTTGCATCTACTAACTTATGATTTTTCTCGATTGCGTGACCGCCTGGTTAGATGAAGGTTCCTAATAATATGTATGAATATATATTATAAATATTAACTGCATGATGTCTTATTGTTCTGGTTATAACTATCTATAATTATAAACATGTCTGTTCATATTGTGGAACGCTTCGCCGTCTTAAAGGTCGCATTACATGTTTGCACTTTCTGAATATGTCATGTTTCTATGACAGGGTGTGCGCTTTGGCATAAGAGAGGCACATGGTTCGCTGTCTACGCTACTCTTGAATTTCACTGAGCAATACTAACACACATTGCTCCACTCCACCGAGGTCTGAATTGGTACCTTTTCGTAGGCGTTGTTTGTACATATTCTATATTCCTTAGGACCTTAATAGTGTATAAATAGCTCCATCAGGGATATTCTTGACCTTGGTGATTGCTTATGTGACAATTACATCAGTCCTGTACATGATGATTACTCCAGGGTCTTCCTGGTGGAAAGCGTCAGTCAACATGGCAGAGAACATGAGACTGAACAGTGTTGACACACCTTGTCTAACACAGTTAGTGACTTGGGACTCGGTAGACGTCTCTGTCGCCCAAGACTCGGGTCATCATTTCGTCATAAACTGGCGAACCATGATGACAAAATGGACTGGGCATCCAAACTTGACCATTATCTTCAAAGTCCCTTCTGGCTGACGGTGTCACCTGGCTGGCGGTGTCAAAGGCCTTGGGCAGGCCAACGATGGGTGGGTAAAGGTCATGATGACTTTTAACCTGTAGCTGGCAGGCTGTAATGACTATTGTTCAGCTCCGAGTTTCTGACAGCAATCTATTTTCTAGATGGCGTACTACAATGTAGTTTCAGGCTGTTGAGCATTTATATTCTGACAAGAAGCTTACCTGCAATGCCGAGGAGTGATAGCCCATGTGGTTGTCACAGCTCTGTCTGCTGTCCTACCGCTTGTAAAAATGTACTATGGGTGCATCTTCTAATCCTGTGGTAAGTGCGCCTCGATTCAAGCATGATGTGAACAGTTCCAGTGGCTTCTGTGCCATAGGCAGTCAACCGGCCTTTTATATTTCAGCTGCAATGGCATCTGAGTCTGGTGCCTTTCGACAAGATAGTTGTTTAGTGGCTTTCACCACTTCCTGGATTGTTAGTGGTCTGCCAATGGTGAAGTTCATTTACACTTGTGGTTGGTGGACAATGGCCTCATCGTTACTGGAGGAGAGTCAGTTCAGTATGACATTTAAGTGTTCAGCCCATCTATCGAGGATCTTTGACAAATCAGTGATAAATATTGACAAGTCCGAGCTCAGGAGGGGTAGGATACCTGAGGATGTGGGTCCATAGACTGTTTTTAGTCAGTCAAAGAATCTTTTTGTGTCATGGGTGTCAGCAAACATCGGTATTTATGAGGACTTGTCACTAACTAAGCCATTGGTCTTGCATGTCTCTAAGCTTTGATTGGCATGGTTGGTTGGTTGGTTCTCGGCCTTCTGTGGCTGTTATATCATCACAGGTACTTGGAGCTGTTTCTATCACTGAATTATGGTCCTGCTGATAGGCCAAATAGATGCGATGCTTTTCTTGCAGTAATCCAGATATTTCAGTCTCGTCTTTCTTGATTGTGTGGTCAAGGATGTCCCGTCCAGATAAGTGGACTTATTGCTTTGGCTGAATTGAACGTTTAAGAATCTGCTGCCGAGAGCTGTACGCTGTGGATTCGTTTTTCCATGTTTGCGACTGGTTGCATCACATGTTCGTGACTGGTGCATCAGATGTTTGCGACTGGTGTGGCCTTCGCTTGGATTTGAGATGAATGGATAGCTTAGAGATGACAAGCATAATCATGGTATGTTCAGCATTCAGCACCACACATGGTCTTGGTGAGGTTAACATGTGCCTCCGTAGCTCCGTGGTTAGTGCGCTTGCCATCTAATCTGGCGACCCGGGTGGAGGTACATATATATGACTGCCATGTTTCAGTAGAAATAAAGCAAATAAAGACTATGCTCGGCATAATAATTTAAAAAAAACATATTGCCTATCTACCTTCCTGGTGAAGATATAGTCAATCAGGAACTAATGTTAGGCTTTCAGTGTTTATGAAAACATGGGCATATTGCCTTATTTTCGAAATAAATTGCCTGTCATTTTTCCAATTTATTGGTCGTTTTGTCAGCCATATTGATTATTTTTGTTTTTGTATAAGTTATTTTTGTTCAAAATACATTTAAAACACTTGTCCAGAACTTATACCAATAAAATACTACATATATTTAGGCATTATTTGGCTAATATACAATATAGAAGCAATATGTACATTTGTTTTTGGCGGCCATCTTGGCAGCCATTTTGAATTTTGCATATGCTCAGTAATGCCGAAGTTGCCCATTGCCCTGGTAGGAACATGCTTTAGAACCAATATATACATATATTTGAACATAATATGGTTTATATTGATAAAAAAACTATATATCACATTTCCCCTTTTCGGTAGACATTTTGACGGCCATTTTGAATATTTTCAACCCTCTTTTTTAATTTGAATATTTGTCTAGAATGTCTCACAATAATTTTCTATGTATATGTTCAAAAAGTTCCATTTTACTTTCAAAATAGAAGATAATATACAATTTTTAATATTTTGGCGGCCATCTTGGCGGCCATCTTGAATATTTCAAAATGCTCAATGATGACAAAGTTGCATCATTCAGTCTCTATGTTAGTACATGTCAAAGGACCATTTTATACATTTATTTGAAAATGTTGATGATATATTATTTTAATAAAAATAAAACTAAGATTGTTTCCTGATGTCTGTTTATGACTTCCAATCTTTGATAATGGTATATCATTCAGATCACTTCGTTTTTTATGCAATGCCAAATACTTGTATTTACTGGAGACAAACGGAAATGGCCGAGCTTTCACGATTGGAGGGTATATAATATTATGCTGTGCTCATGTTGGTTTGTCAGTCTGTTGGTAGACTTAATGTGTCCACTCAATTTTTGTCGAACTTTTAACATTACACTATGTGGTGCTAGTCTTCTTTCGCTTTTGACCAATATTGACTAGCAATGCACTACAAGTGTAATAGACACTTTACTACACAATGTGCAAATTGTTCAACTGAATTCCAACTTATATAAAATATTAAACATGAAATATAGTATAATGAGAATAACCCAAGGGAAGGAACTCTGTCTCGTTTTATACAATAAGACCAATGGAGTTGCTCCCCTTGGATTGTTTCACCGATACCTTTATCTTATGTATATATCTACGCTTAATTGTAAGGTGGGAAGTGGGATGGTTACCCCCGACTTTCTCCCACCTACGACGGGGAAAATAAATGGACTACATGATATAGCCGAAACATTAAAAACAAAAGAAGTTTGTGCAATTTGGATTATCAAACTTTGAGGCTGGTTAGCAACTGTAATAGTAGATTATCTCTATGTTCTTCTTTGGCATAGTTCACTTCCTTTCGTCTTTGGGCTACCTATGTAAATGTTTGTCTTTCTCCCTTCTGCGACCATTTCTGTCCTGGTTTGTGTGCATGAGATATGGCAACCAGGAATATCAAACATGTACATACACTGCCCT
The DNA here is from genome assembly GCA_963678985.1 of Spisula subtruncata. Taxonomy (NCBI): domain Eukaryota; kingdom Metazoa; phylum Mollusca; class Bivalvia; order Venerida; family Mactridae; genus Spisula; species Spisula subtruncata. The sequence continues at coordinate 21,407,912 of OY787664.1, read as the reverse complement.
CACTGGTATACTTGTACCAATTTACAGCTTTGTTGAGTCACCCGAGTGGAGCATGTGTGTTATTCTTGCTGAGAGAAAGTAAGCTCTGGTGCAGGATCAAACTCACAACCACTCGATCTAAAGACATGCACCCTACCACTAGACCACTGCTCCCGACAGTAATGCTTTGTCATGTTTTTGTTCATATGGTACATAATCCCAGTACAAAATAGAAATGTGTCCATCAACATGGGTGCCGCCCCCCCCCATTGGGTATATAGTAAAAGTAACAAAGGGTCATAACTCTGGTAAAAATTTCCGCAACAAAAACTTCATCCCTTACGGTCAACCACACATCAATATTGTTAATCTGTGAAAGTTTGAAGAAATTTCGCTAAACGGTTGTTGAGGAGTTCAACACACAAAATTTGTGTTACGTACGTACAAAAGAAACAAAGAAAGAATAGTTTGTCTGTACAATTCTAATTGTTTTCATAGTGCAATACATACGTGGGTGAATAAAAAAATTCGTAGAATTTAGCCATAACTTTTTTATTTTCAAAGTTATTGTCGTCATAAGTATTCCGTATGCATGCATTGGTATTTCCTTTACATACACAGATTTGTAGCAACCTTATGAAAACCGTTTTAAAAATATTTATATCTGAAACAAGGGCGATAACAAATACCGGAGCACACGGATAATTTGAAACACATTTTATGAAATTTCCTAAAATATCTCGATTGTAGGTAGGACCTCCAAAAACCATCTGAGTGTTATGTCTGATTGCATGATATCATGTATAAAGTCTGTTAAAATTTCAGACGTCATCTCCGATAAATTATGTTTTAATCGACATTTACATAATCGTACTATATAGAATTATTGGCTTAAAACGGGTCTACAGGAATTTACGGAATCACAGGCTGCTATCAAAAAACTGGAATATACGTACGGTATCAGAAACAATACATGGTTTAAAACCTGAAGGTATATATCCTGAAATAAATAGACATCGATTTATAAGTAGAATTAGTGCTAACGTGTAGGATACTACAGGTTGATAACCTAATAAAATACACCCGATTTTGGTGACGTTGGTTTGCAGCATCGTCGAAGAGGACCAGCGCTATTTAAAAGCGGATATAGCAAAACACTTTGAATAATCTTATGGGACAGCACACACTATTTTAAACGAAAAATTGAAAATGCGGAAACTATGTTTACGATGGTAATCCAAAAATATCTACATATTAGCCACTCGAAAAGCGAAAATGAGTCAAAATGTTAACATAAGTATTGATAATCACGGTTTTTCAAGATTTGACCTAGTGACCTAGTTTTTTACCCAACATGACCCAGTTTCAAACTTGGCCTAGATTTATAGAGAACAACATTCTGACAAAGTTTCAAGAAGATTAGAGCAAAAAAGTGACCTCTGGAGTGAACACAATATTTGACCTAGTGACCTTGTTTTTGACCCCACATTATCCAGTTTAAATCTTGGCCTAGATTTCATAGAGAACAACATTCTGATCAAGTTTTATGACGATTTGATCAAAACTGTGACTTCTGGAATGAACACAATGTTTTTCTAAGATTTGACCTATTGACCTAGTTTTTGACCCCAAATGACCCAGTTTTGAACTTTAACTCCGATTGTGACCCAAAGTCAAATAGTGACACATGGTTTGGACTGACGTCGGTGAAGCATTAACATACATGTTTTAGATAGCCCTAAGACAAGAAGAAAATACGAGGATGTAATTTATAAGTCTAACGCGATATTCTGCAATGTCAATATAAACAGAAATCACTGACAATTACATCGATTTAGGGAGAGCGGAAGTGTATTTTACCTGCTCACTTTTATTCACCAAGTAAATTAAAATAACGGTAAAGCTTGGCCACATTGAGATGAGCCTGACCTATTGGTTAGCATAATTTAACAGTCGATATATTGTCTACGTTTACAACATCGAGTATATGTTTTCATAATCGGGGAGTATCACGAAGACGTTCAAGATGTAATACAAACACAAATCTGAAATACCGATATTGCACGATTTGCTTGCGGAAATTGATATAATCAAAGCAAAAATCTTGTAATATATTCTTGCATAAAGGTCAGGTTCTAGTCACAATAGCCAAGCTATACACATTGAAAAAGATAATCCCTTTTCCAATATCCTTATATGTTGTTGTACCTGATCTGCCTGTTTACTTTAAGTGGCACAGGTCCCAATACCGCGTTAGAGTTATACCAATATAGTTTTAAACATTTTGAAATGTGTTCAAACATGTATCTACATGTGTGGTTCAAATAATATATAGATTGGCTATTTTAACCTGAGCCTGACCTTTATGCAAGAATATATTACAAGGTTCTTGCTTTGAATATATCAATTTATGCAAGCAAATCGTGCAATGTTGGTATTTCAGATTTGTGTTGAATTACATCTCGAGCGTGTTCGTGATACCCCCCGACTATGAAAACATACACTCGGTGTTATAAACGTAGACAATATATTGATGGCTTAGAATTAGAAGGTCGTAACTACCAAATAGATATTTTGAGAAAACACAGAAAAACTGTCTGATATTTACTCTTCACTTATGGTAAAACAAACTTTTACAACTTCATTTTGTTCAGATTTTTATGAAAATGGGCTCATAAGAAGCACCTTGTGATGCCTTTTCTAAATATGTATGAATCTTAAAAGGTCGTAAGTCGCACTAACGACCTTCTAATTCTAAGCCATCAATTATGGTAATCAATAGGTCAGGCTCATGTCAATGTGGCCAAGCTATACTTCAATAGGGTGGTAACCAATTTAGGAAACAATAAGAGCAATGGATGAGGAGTTGGTTGATTTTAACAGCAGTAGGTATTACACTGGGTGGCTTAAACTACTGTAAAATCATTAATTTGATGGGGGATTAAATTTTGTGGTTCATCTTCTATCACAAGATTTAATCCAATCAAACAATAAGTTTGACCCTTGTATTTAATGCCTAAAATTCAAAATCCACGAATAAACGTCCTATTGAAATTGTCTTTTATACCAAAACCACGAAATTACGTCACATCAAAATGAAACGATTTTACAGTATCTTACTAAAATAAATAGAAGAAGGTCGCGGTGACCTAGAGGTAGGGCTTGCGCTTAGTGATCTAGATGCTTCGGTGTTAACCCTCGTCTGGTCCACTGGTTCTCTGAGTAAGAATAACCAGCATGCACCACATAAATTGGTACCTGTGCAGTGTTGGCTGCCGCACACACAGTTGAAAAAAGTCTCACCACAGAGAATCGAATGTTACTTAGGTTTTATAAGATAGCCCTATGACCAGGGAAAATGAAAATGTTAAAGGGTGGTTGTGGACAAAGCAGCTGAATACCACTGGTAGGTAACATACCCGTATATTGCAGCTAAACGAGCCGACTTTTAACAGATTGGATGGATATTGTCGTCATCCAATGGTTAGTAAGGGTGGTTAGTAAAGGGATATTTCTCTCAGGTTTCTGTAAGTGATAGGCAGTGTCGTAGCAACAGGTGGCAGTATCAGTGGTCGGAAAATAAAATAAAAATGAAAAATTTCCCTCACTGAGCTAATACACTCAGTGACGGATTTTTAAAAATATTTTTTTACTGCCACCTGTAGTCGTAGCAGGGCATATTTTCATTGACACACATGATCAATTCAGAGTTTGTAAGGGGGTTCGTGAGCATGCTCCTCAAAGATCTTTTTTCTACAAAGCATACGTGCATTCTGGAGTAGTTTCAGACCATATTATAGCATAATATATGGCATGATAAATTCTTATTCTATAATTAACATACTGTAAAATCATTTAATTTCGTTGGTTTTGGTAAAAAGACAATTTCGTTGGACCTTGCATTCGTGGATTTGGCATTTCAGGTAATAAAACAAGGGTCAAAATCAATATTCATTGGGATTAAAGTTCGTGGTTGAGGTGAACCACGAAATCCACGAAATTTAATACCCAACGAAAATTAATGATTTTACAGTATTCTTCATTTTTATAACATTTTTATTTTGTTTTTATACTACAGTATGTTTAGTGTAGGATTATGTTTTGGTGTATCATTTTCGTGTTTAAGAAACCGTGATATTGCATGGCATAAGAAAGGATACTATAGTTCGATTCGAGCATTGAGCCGTGACTGCACTTTTAAAGTTTAATCCATTCGCCGATAAAGATTGGCGTGGGATTGACAATTCAGATATATGTATAACACACATTAGTAAGTATAACTCTAACGCGGTGTTGGGACCTGCGCCACTTAAAGTAAACAGGCAGATCAGGTACAACAACATATAAGGATATTGGAAAAGGGATTATCTTTTTCAATGTGTATAGTTTGGCTATTGTGACCTGAACCTGACCTTTGTGCAAGAATATACTACAAGATTTTTGCTTTGATTATATCAATTTCCGAAAGCAAATCGTGCAATATCGGTATTTCAGATTTGTGTTTGTATTACATCTTGAACGTCTTCGTGATACTCGACCGATTATGAAAACATACACTCGGTGTTGTAAACGTATACAATATATCGACTGTTAAATTCTGCTAATCAATAGGTCAGGCTCATCTCAATGTGGCAAAGCTTTACCGTTTATTTAATTTACTTGGTGAATAGAAGTGAGCAGGTAAAATACACTTCCGCTCTCCCTAAATCGATGTAATGGTCAGTGATTTCTGTTTATATTGACATTGCAGAATATCGCGTTAGACTTATAGCATATCTTTAAATCATGACTATTGAAATCAATAAAACCACGGGTTGCCCGCACAAATAGACTCATCTAAAAGGTCATGGCTCATGCAGGGTTTAAAATTGAACTATATTGGACACTGTTTTTTTTGGCTAAAGCTTAATTTGCAAGAGAGGTGTCCCACATACACATTGGACATCAAATATTTTCATGGAAATGCAGGATATATTAATTTTTGTTCTGTACTGTGTAGAGGTAGGTTTGAGGTAACATTTGCATTGCACCTCTTGTGAGATGATACTTTATAATTAAGAAATATACCGTGAACGAACAGACTACTATATAATAAATGTTAGCTCTTGCATACATGTCAGATCTCCTGCATCATGTAGGAGTCTCCTGCCTCCTGCATGGTTTTCGGCAACTTGATCAAATCTCCTGCATTTCTTGGAATACTGGAACTCGGACATTTTAGGTTTGCATGATGAAAATGATAACTAATATTAATTTAAATAGCTATATGAAGCATGTATGGTAATGTCCTACAAGTAAAATAAGTGAAAACTGCACATTAACTTCATTTATTTAATTAAAATATAATAAGTGAAACACATGGAAAAGACGGGTCGGGTTTCATTTATTTAAGTTTAAAGTTCGAGCAAGAAAAATCTCCTGCATTTCGTTGAAATCTCCTGCATTTCCATCACAAATATACTGCATAGGCTTCCGGAAAATATGGCATGTATGCTCTTGTCTACCCATCGGATGTTCGTGACTGGTTGCATCAGATGTTCGCGACTGGTTGCATCAGATGTTCGCGACTGGTTGCATCACATAATGGCGACTGGTTGCATCACATGTTCGCGACTGGTTGCATCACATGTTCGCGACTGGTGCATCAGATGTTCCCGACTGGTTGCATGACATGTTCGCGACTGGGTGCATGACATGTTCGCGACTGGTTGCATGACATGTTCGCGACTGGTGCATCAGATGTTCGCGACTGGTTGCATGACATGTTCGCGACTGGTGCATCAGATGTTTGCGACTGGTGCATCAGATGTTTGCGACTGGTTGCATCACATGTTTGCGACTGGTTGCATCACATGTTCGCGACTGGGTGCATCACATGTTCGCGACTGGTTGCATCACATGTTCGCGACTGGTTGCATCACATGTACTGTTGGTAGCTATACTGGTTTAATGTAACTCATTTATTTCCAAATGGTCAAGAGTGAGTGCACAATAAATACTACCTTATACATATTAGATTAAATCAAAGCGCTGATAGCGCTACGAAAACAGAGTTTTAAGGCTTCCAATATGTAGGATAAAAAGAATTAAAAATATTCTAGAGCATACCCTTAATATTTTGTACGCAAAGTATTTCAACCATAAAGGAGAACTTTTCTATTACATAGTACAGCGTAACGGATTTTACACCTACATGAAAAAAATAATCCTTCACATACTGGTAAAATTGACAAAATATATATGTACAGTGGGTCATTCAATTAACAAGTGTTAACTAAATCATCAAGGAAAGTAACCACATTCTGTATATAATATTATGCTGTGCGAGTTATTTCCCTTTGTGCTATAAATAGAACATGGAACACGTTCATGCTATAAAAAGAACATGGACTAGCGAAAAGGCACAGTGTAGTAATATTTAAAATTATAAACATAATCTTTTTGAATAACTGCAAAAAATATTATTCATCGTTATACAGACATAGTTATTTTTTGTTTTACTTTGCGTTCCCATCTGCAGAGAAATGTGCAACAAATCACTATCGCGGAACTATTTCTTTGTATGTAAGCTTATTTCAGTTGTGTGCTAAAAATCAAGTTGCTAGACTCAAAATTTCCGTCTGCACTAACCAGTGGTTGCAAGCAACCCTGTTTAAAAACACATTGGTATATCTGCACTGACTTCTTTTTTTAAATTCCAAGCTTAGCCTTTATTTGCCAGTCAGCATTCTGCTGAATATGGCAGGCATATGTGGGCCTCCACCCGAATTCGAACCCGGGTCTCTGGATGTTGCGGCAAGCGCTTAACCACTGAGCTACTTAGGCCACCTTCTTGACATATATCAGACCCGGTCTATCAATGAGCAGGAAACAGAGGTACGATTGTCACCAGACCTTGCGCGGTGGTTACACGGAATACACGGGTACATACTGTACGTGTTGATCTGATATTATCCGTGTCTTTCGTCCCAATTATTCTGTTGCTCTGAAATCCCTATTGGGAACATTCTTTGGTAATCTTAATGGAAGCCTTGTAGATAGTGTGTTGTTGTTGTTTTGCACACGCTCGTACATGTTGCCTCATCACCACCACATCGATGCATGCAAAGAATAGGACAGAATCCTGATAGGATGCCGGCCTGTACATTGCCGAGTTTTTGAAAGGGGATAAAAAAACGGGTCTGAAAGAGATGACAGGGTTTAACGGAGGGGAAATATTGCTCTCCATCCTTGAGTATGGAGAATGTGACTCAGTGCTTGCAAGAGGGGCATAGAGGACGCAAACATTGTTACTGTTACCTATATTAATGTTGTGAGGAGGCTTTGAAATAATTAATTTAATCAAAACTGTCTACATGTATCACACAAACTTGATCTCTACTTGATACTATACACCAATAAATTGATTGTGCGAACGAACCGAGCATTATTGACCAGAGCTGCACAATCACACACTACGCTTGCTAAATGGTCAATATCGTATTTTAACCATGTATTACTAAGTTGTCTTGCAAGCAAATTGTCAGAGTCAGAAAAAAGTCAATTCAATGCAGACAAGAATAATTGAGTTTTCGATATGCATTACATCTAATCACATGACAAATATGCCTCACCCGGGTAAGGCATTGCATTTTATTGCATTTTTATATCACTTTAAATTTTACAGTTTTTTAAACAGCGTTATTAAGGCACATTATGCACATATTTGTGTATGCCCAGCTTTGCATTGGTAGGTTATTTATATTATCATGTACATAATATATAATTCTTAATAATCTTCATGATTTGATGTAAAACATTGTTTGTTGGGAAAATGTCGTCATTTGTGATGCATTTGTGATAAACATGACCATATCGCATATTTTGAAATTTATTTACTAAATCAGACAAAAACTAAAAAATGTGAACTGAGGCGATCTCTTTAAATGTCATTAATCCAGGTCTACTGAAAATTTAAGTTTCATAGCATAATAATTGGCAGTCTATCTTGTCTTATCATCTACAGTAGAAACTCCCTAATCCGAACTCCCTCCGGACTGTGCAAAAATTTCGGATCAAAGAGGATTTTGGATCTAAAGGGAGGTTTTTATTATTTCAGTGTCTGTTACCAAAATAATCTACTAGTACATGTATATGTATTGAAAACCACAGTTGTAGTATACATGTATTCCTATATATCACTGAGCTGTATTTCTCTGGCCGTAATTAATAAGAATAATATTATACTAAAATAAGTTTGTAATCAAATTATTAAACTTTTAAAACCAATAAGCGTTTTCCCAATAACATTGCATTATACACCTTTTATGATACAAACAGAAACAATGGAGTGTATTGTCACCAGTCAAGTATGGTGCACTCTGTTGAAATATTTGAAAATTTAGTATACAGTCCCGAACATAGTTTTGAATTTCGGATTACGGAGTTCAATTTATGAACAAAATATCAATTCCGGACTGAAATCTTAGTTCGGATTGGAGAGGTTTCGGGTTGCGGAGTTTTTTCAAGTAGCATTATGTAAGAATTTAGAAGGAAAAAAATTGGGACCTTGAAATTTTTTTCAGATTTTGGAGGATTTCGGATTGGAGAGGTTTCGGATTAGGGAGTTTTTACTGTAATTGGTTTGTGCACAAATATTGTGCAAGAAAAAAACTATATATGGTATAGATTCAAAAAATGCATTTATTTAGTCTTAAAATGTCTCAAGTGACACTTACGACCTTCTCATTCTAAGCCAGCGATATGCCCTTCCACCATTTCACAGTGGGGCAAATAAAAATGTCATGCTTTCTGGTCCCCCTCCATGTATTGATAGGTCAAGGTTCTATTGTTTTTATATGAAGCTTTTTATAGCTTGGAGATATTGACCTGATCTTGACCTTTATACATGAAATATATGAATAAGATTCTTGCTTTGAATATATCCATTTCCGCAGCCAAATCATGCAATATTGATATTTCCAATTTGTGTCTGAATTACATCTCACGCGTCTTCGTGATACTCTAGATTATGAAAACATACAAACAAGGGCATAAATATACACAATATATTGACTTTTATTGAATTATGCTTATTAAAAGGTCAGGATCGTGTCAAATTGGCCAAGCTATAATTGCTTAACTACACTGATGCAACATGAAACAAAGTTATGACAAAAAAACAACTTAATAGAATAAAAACTTGTTCTTGGAAACATAAATTTAAAGAAAATAGTTTTTCCTTGACAAACATCTTATACATGGAGTATTACCTGCTTCATGGAACAGGGGTGTCATTGGATACCATCCAACTCATTGTTGCCAGAATTTGAACATTTCTGTTAATAAATGAACACTGTTAAACTCTCAGTTATACAGATATTACTGTTTTGAGAACAAACTTACAAACTTGGGTAATAAATATAACTAATGCTAATGCTGTGATATTAAGTCTAACAGTAAATTAGTACTGACTGGTCACTATGCAGAGGTTGTATTGTATTGTATTGTTACTATGTACATAGGCGGCTCCAGGGGGGGACCCGGCGTACGCCCCCCCTAAAATCGCCAAAGTAACGATTTTTATTTGACTGAAAATCAGAAATAGTCTAGTATATGTAATTTGCCTTTAATTCTTTTTGAAAAAATGTTAAAATGTGAAAATTTCGTACTTGCTACGCTCGCAAAATTAGCTTTAATCTATGAAAGAAGGGGTGCATCCACAAAAAATGATGCTACACATACGCCTATATACTGTATCACTCTGCAATGAATGCAACACTGTAGACTTTAAAAACTTAAATTAGTCTGGTTTTGTAATAAAGCATGCTCTATTTACTAGCCAATAAGGTATCTCAGACCACCAGATTGATCCCTCGTTTTGAAAATTTTCCCGTCAGACCATGCATCCCCGGACACCCTACTTTTGCACTTAGATTTTAAATATCATTAATTTTGGAATCCCACTGGGATTAGGGTGGGATCCCACTGGGATCCCATCTCTCATCCCACCGGGAAAATTGGTCGGGATCCCGCCTCTCATCCCAGTGGGATCCCACTGGGATGAGAGGTGGGATCCCACTGGGATGAGAGGCGGGATCCCACCAGGAAAATTGGTCGGGATCCCGACGGTTGGCAGTGTTGATTTTTTACCCTCAAAATCTTGTGCAATTAAACAAAACACGTTAGTTCTTTGGTATTTCTTACCTTGTCACATGGTCAGATACCATGTTAGAACAATTAAAGGCAAGAACTCACCAGTTGCTGATAATGTTCAAGCTACAGATGAATCAGCTTGTTTCAAATAATGTCAGGTAATATTTGATTTTTTATAGGAAAGCTTAATTAATATTTTGTTGTAATTATGAATTTTTTATTATGTCAAACTAATTCATAAATCTTTCTATTTTTATAATAATAATGATATATTACTTTGCTAACATTTATTTTAAAAGTGTTTTTTGGGACTTAAAAAAAATATATAAAATTTTTGTTAAAGGGAGATAATATAAAAGTGTGAGACAATAACATGGTTGACCATAGTCGACCATGGTCAAATGGTCAACCACGGTTGAAAACACTGACCATGTTAGACCATGGTCAAGCTTCAGTTTGTCTTTTCTCACCATGGTCAAACGGTTTATAAAACATTTTTCTAGCTCAAACTCTAAAAAAAAAATGCAAGTTGGCTAAAAGGAAAAAACAACAGTCAACCAAAATAAGTTCAGTCTAAAATACTATTCAGGTGGGATCCCACCGGGAAATGTACTTGGAAATCCCGGTAGGTTATTACCGGGATCCCACTGGGATGAATTTCCATCCCACTTGGATGAATTTCCATCCCACTGAAATGACAACATCCCACCGGGATTAAGTCATCCCACTGGGATCCCACTGGGATCCCACTGGGATCCCAGTTCAATTTTCTGTGGGGTTGTTATATATTAGTATATAGATATAACCAAAATACGCTTCCATGAATGAAGTTTTAGTAATGTTAAAGTTGCTCCTACGCCCATGCAGGACTATGCCCTGGACCCCAGCAAATTTCTTACGAGTTGAGCATACTTGTATCATTCCCATCACCAGTGCCAACATATGTCCAGTCGAATCCACCACTAACAATTTGCTCATCTTGTAATTATGATCTAGAAATAAAAGAATATAAAAGGTCATTATATAGAGTTTAACTGCACAGTCCCTATATACAGATTGAACTGTATGGTCACTATATCAAGGTTTTGCTGTCTGGTCACTAAATAGAGGTAGTTTTGTATAGTCTCTATATGGAGGTTTTTATAAGTGGTCAACAAATAGAGTATAAGCTGCACAGTCCCTGTCAACAGATTGTACTGTATGGTCACTATATATAGAGGTTATGGTGTGTGGTCACTAAATAGAGGTTGTTTGTATAGTCATTATATGGAGGTTTTTATAAGTGGTCAACAAATAGAGTATAAGCTGCACAGTCCCTGTCAACAGATTGTACTGTATGGTCACTATATATATAGAGGTTATGTTGTGTGGTCACTAAATAGAGGTTGTTTTGCATGGTCACTATATAGAGGTTACTATAAGCGGTCGCTATATAGACTTTAAATCGCACAGTCCTTATATACAGATTGTACTCTATGGTCACTTTATAGAGGTCATACTGTGTGGTCACTAAATAGAGGTTGTACAGTATGGTCACTTTGTAGAGGTTGTAAAATATGGCCACAATATAGAGGTTGGAATCAACTGTCCCTTTTTTGTGTTCGGCCTGAGTGGTCACTCTCTACAGGGTGTACTGTATGGTCTCTATATAGAGGTTGCTATAAGTGGTCATTATATAGTTTGAACTGCACAGTCTCTATATACAGCTTGAACTGTATGGTCACTATACAGAGGTTATGCTGTGTGGTCACCAAATAGAGGTTTTTTTGTATGGTCACTATATAGAGGTTATGCTGTGTGGTCACCAAATAAATGTTTTTTGTATGGTCACTATATGGAGGTTGTTATAAGTGGTCACTATATTGTCTTTAAGCTGCACAGTCCCTGTCTACATATTGTACTGTATGGTCACTATATAGAGGTTGTTGTGTGGTCACTAAATAGAGGTTGTTTCAAATGGTCACTATATAAAGGTTGCTATAAATGGTCGCTATATAGAGATTAAATTGCACAGTCCTTATATACAGATTGTACCATATGGTCACTATATAGAGGTTATGCTGTGTGGTCACTAAATAGAGGTTGTACAGGTTGGACACCTTTTAGTGGTTGTAAACTATCGTTAGTATATAGATGTTGGAATGGACTGTCCCTTTATTGTGTTCGGCCTGTGCGGTCACTCTCTATAGGGTATATTGTTTGGTCACTATATAGAGGTTGAACTGAACAGTCCCCACATAAAGATTTTGCCGTGTTGCCACTAAATAGAGGTTGAAATGTATGGTCACTATGACGTGGTTGTTTTGTATCGTCGCTATATAGAGGTTAAACTGCACAGTCACTATAAAGAGATTGCACATTTAATAACATAACTACACAAATTTTGTACTGTATGGTTTCTACAGTGTTGCTGTATGTATACTCCTTGGTCACCTTGTCAAGGTTTTAATGTATGGATAGGCAATAGAGGTTGTATAGCTTGACCAGATTTAGTAGGCACTCATTAAACTTCGGAAGCGTATATTATTTTCCGTAAGCGTAGTCGGTACTTATCGGAAATATTTGTTTATTTTTGCACTGACTTTGTCCGAAATATGCACGGAATATGTCTGGAGTGCCTACTAAATCTGGTCAAGCTATCTATACTGTAGTCATTTTGTAGTGTTTGTATTGCATGGTCAGTAAACAGAGGTCGTTCTGCATGATTCAAGATTTCACCGTATTTCAAGAACTAGTGGTTGTACTGCATGGTCACTATGTATAAAAGTTATACTGCATGCTCACTATATAGAGGTTGTGCAGTATGGTCACTATATAGAGGTGGTACAGTGTAGTCACTATATAGAAGTTGCATGGAGGTACTGTTGTTTGGTCGTTTTAAAGAGGTCCAGCATTATTCAAGCTTTGCATATCCAGAAAAAAACTATAATTTGAATTTTCAACCAAAGACTGTATACTCATAAATTTTCGTGGGGATTAAATTTTGTGGATTTCTTGGTATCAAATCCCATCAAACAATTATTTTGATTCTAGTATTTATTTCCTGAAATGCAAAGTCCACAAACTAACGTCCCGTTGAAATGGTATTTTTTACCAAAACCACGAAATTTTGTCCCATCAAAATTAGATGATTTAACAGCAGTTGGTAATATAAGAAATAAAACTGGCTTACATCCTTGCTATATTCTCAGAGTAGTATCTAAATGTCTCTTTCGTTTTTCTTGATCTGCATGTAAATTGAGTCCTCATGGCTCCATCTAGAACAAGACAGAAGGGTTTTAATTAATTAAATGCATTTGACTTTAAATGAATTAGTAACTACCAACAATCTCTCAGACGGCTGTAGCGAGAAACGAGGGGCAAGATGGAACAAGTCGTTATGCAGTGCTGACGTGCATCTCCGATCTTACGATGATTGCGACCATTGTGTTGTCAGGGCCTCCCATTCACTAGACGTTGTAGCTCAATCTTTCCATGCCTGTAACGCTGATGACGACCACGAGAAGTTGATAATACTGATTTCAGACATCATGTAAGCTGTTTGAAGTTGATATGAAGAGCTGAGTTTGCATAGCCAAACTAACGATGATAATGTCTATTGTGGGCCAGGGCCTCTCACTAGAAGTTGACACTTCATCTTGCCTTGCCTTAATGCTGATGACGACCATAAGCAGTTAGTAATACTGGTTGCTAATAGGCAGTAAATTTTGGGCACTCAAGCACATAGACTTTAAAGTGTTCAATAAATGCTACTTACATGGCAAACTCTCCGTGGAAATAACCGAACAGCTGCATTTGATAAGATAGCGAATAAGTTTTGAAAAGTAACAGAAATTAAGCTGTTATGCTCAGATGACAAAACCAGTAGAAAATTCACGAAAAAAATCACCGCTCATACAGCTTTACTTTCAGGCTGTATTATTTTGACCTAACACAGCCTTGTACCAATGCCTCTGATTTAGTCGCTTCTTACAACATGCAAGTGAGCAAGACAGAGGACCAATGAACTAAACGCCGAAAACCTCATATCCCAACCACCTGACTAATCATCTGCCTCTAAACTAAAATCAATATCATATTTCTCATTTCCTCTTTCCAATAAGCCTATTATACATCACACTTTTATTTTTGACTCATTCATTAACTGTCTTGTACCCATTTCAACTTTATATTCAACCTTGTTTTTAAGATCAGCTCTATTAATTGAGTGAGTTATAAGGATGGTATTAAAAATGTCACAGATGTCATCACAAAATACAAAGAATGTCAAATGACATCATTACCGTATTGAAAACATCATGGCTATTTTAACCTTTGTACCTGATTGCAATACGCCAAAATAAAACAATTAAGTACAAAGTTAAAATAGTCTCCCATTTAGTCGCCTCTTATGTTACATGCAAATGACAAAACAAAAATTCACGAAAAAAAATCACCGCTCATATAGCTTTAGTGTCAGGCTGTATCATTTTGGCCTAACACAGCCTTGTACCAAAGCCTCTGATTTAATCGCCTCTTACAACATGCAAGTGAGCAACATAGAGCTCCAATGAACTTAATGCCGAACACCTCATACCCTAACCACCTGACTTATCATCTGCCTCTAAACTAAAATCAATATCATATTTCTCATTTCCTCTTTCCAATAATCCTATTATACATCACACTTTTATTTTTGACTCATTCATTCACTGTCTTGTATTGAAAACATCATGGCTTCTTTAACCTAAGTACCGGATTGCAATACGCCAAAATAAAACAATTAAGTACAAAGTTAAAATAGTCTCCCATTTAGTCGCCTATTACGTTACATGCAAATGACAAAACAAGCAGAAAATTCACGAAAAAAAATCACTGCTCATATAGCTTTAGTGTCAGGCTGTATTATTTTGGCCTAACACAGCCTTGTACCAAAGCCTCTGATTAAGTCGCCTCTTACAACATGCAAGTGAGTAAGGCAGAGGTCCAATGAACTAAATGCCGAAAACCTCATATCCCAACCACCTGACTAATCATCTGCCTCTAAACTAAAATCAATATTATACTTCTCATTTTCTCTTTCCAATAAGCCTACAGTGTATTATACATCACACTTGTATTTTCGACTCATTCATTCACTGTCTTGTATCCATTTCTACTTTATATTTAACCTTGTTTTTAAAACCAGCTCTATTACATGAGTGTGTTAAAAGGGTGGTCTTAAAAATGTCACAGATATCATCACAATATACAAAGAATGTCAAATGTCATCATTACCATATTGAAGACATTATGGCTATTTTAACCTTTGTACCGGATTGCAATAAGCCAAAATAAAACAATTAAGTACAAAGTTAAAATAGTCTCCCATTTAGTCGCCTCTTATGTTACATGCAAATGACAAGACAAACAGAAAATTCACGAAAACAAATCACCGCTCATATAGCTTTAGTGTCAGGCTGTATTGTTTTGGCCTAACACAGCCTTATACCAAAGCCTCTGATTTAGTCGCCTCTTACAACATGCAAGTGAGTAAGGCAGAGGTCCAATGAACTATACGCTGAAAACCTCATATCCCAACCACCTGACTAATCATCTGACTCTAAACTAAATCAATATTATATTTCTCATTTCCTCTTTCCAATTTGCCTATTATACATCACACTTTTATTTTCGACTCATTTATTAACCGTCTTGTACCCATTTTAACTTAATATTCAACCTTGTTTTTAAGACCAGCTCTTTTACTTGAGTGAGTTATAAGGGTGGTCTTAAAGATGTCACAGATTTCATCACAATATACAAAGAATGTCAAATGACATCATTTCCATATTGAAAACATCATGGCTATTTTAACTTTAGTACCTGATTGCAATACACCAAAATAAAACAATTGAGTACAAAGTTAAAGTAGTCTCCCATTTAGTCGCCTCTTACGTTTCATGCAAATGACAAAACAAACAGAAAATTTACGAATAAAAAAACAGGGCTCATATACCTTTAGTGTCAGGCTGTATTATTTTGGCCTAATACAGCCTTGAACCAAAGCCTCTGATTTAGTCACCTCTTACAACATGCAAGTGAGTAAGGCAGAGGTCCAATGAACTAAACGCTGAAAACCTCATATTCCAACCACCTGACTAATCATCTGCCTCTAAACTAAAATCAATATTATATTTCTCATTTCCTCTTTCCAATTTGCCTATTATAAATCACACATTTATTTTCGACTCATTCATTAACCGTCTTATACCCTTTTCTACTTAATATTCAACCTTGTTTTTAAGACCAGCTCTATTACTTGAGTGAGTTATAAGGGTGGTCTTAAAAATGTCACAGACTTCATCACAATATACAAAGAATGTCAAATGACATCATTTCCATATTGAAAACATCATGGCTATTTTAACCTTAGTACTAAATTGCAATACGCCAAAATAAAACAATTAAGTACAAAGTAAAAATACTCTCCTATTAAGTCGCCTCTTACGTTACATGCAAATGACAAAACAAACAGAAAATTCACGAAAAAAAATCACGGCTCATATAGCTTTAGTGTGAGGCTGTATTATTTTGACCTAACACAACCTTGTACCAAAGCCTCTTACTTAGTCGCCTCTTACAACATACAAGTGAGTAAGGCAGAGGTCCAATGATACAAAAAATGTCAAATGACATCATTTCTATATTGAAAACATCATGGCTATTTTAACCGTAGTACCGGATTGCAATACTCCAAAATAAAACAATAAAGTACAAAGTTAGAATAGTCTCCCATTTAGTTGCCTCATACATTACATGCAAATGAGAAAACAAACAGAAAATTCACGAAAAAAATCACGGCTCATATAGCTTTAGTATCAGGCTGTATTATTTTGGCCTAACATAGCCTTGTACCAAAGCCTCTGATTTAGTTGCCTCTTACAACATGCAAGTGAGTAAGGCAGAGGTCCAATGAACTAAACGTCGAAAACCTCATATCCCAACTACCTGACTAATCATCTGCCTCTAAACTAAAATTAATATTATATTTCTCATTTTCTCTTTCCAATTTGTCTATTATACATCACACTTTTATTTTCAACTCATTCATTAACCGTCTTGTACCCTTTTTTACTTTTACATTCAACCTTGTTTTTAAGACCAGCTCTATAACTTGAGGGTGGTCTTAACATTTTTCACTAAATATACAACCTCGCTTTTAAGACCATTGCACTCTATAACTTGACGGAGTTATACGGCCAGTCTTACAATTGAGGGTTTACAGTTATTTAGTGACTCAACATTAACAACTAATTGACATCTACTGGCTATTGAATGAGTGTTGGTTTCTTATTGAACGTAATAAATGCAATAAAAACTACTGCTTTGCTAAATTCTTTAGAACAGGGACCTCTAGATCCTGCAGTCTGTGCCCAACTTCTAGTCGACTGATCCCCCGAAACAGTTAGGCTTATAGGAAGGACGCAGGCTTTAGAATTGAGAGGTCCTTGGTTCAATCCATACCAGTGCCACCGCAAATTTCTTAGTTCAAGAATAACTCCAATGGTCCATTTGGCTTCGGTTTTTAAGACCAGCTCTATTACGTAATTGAGTTACAAGGGTGGTCTTAAAAATGTCGCAGATGTCATCACAATATACAAAGAATGTCAAATGACATCATTTCCATATTTAAAACATCATGGCTATTTTGACCTTAGTACCGGAATGTTATACACCAAAATAAAACAATTAAGTACCAAAGTTAAAATAGTCTTCCATTTAGTCGCCTCTTACGTCACATGCAAGGGAGAAAGACAGAGGTCCTGAATTCTACTTCCCGGGAACCACACGGGGAAAGACTCAAATAAACAACCATTTCAAACAACTCCCTCTTAACTAAACCAATATTGATTTTGCCTATAGTTGCTTACATAGAGGTTGTACTTTATTGTCGTCACATAGCGACTGTATTGCTTCACGGGTCACCATGGTGAGGTTGTTCAGTATGGTCATCAAAGATAAGGTGTAGGTTACTAATCACCAAATGCCTACGCAGACGAAAGTCAGATACACTCAAGAAGTTCGCTAAAAAATATTGGTTTGACTGGAAATGGTGGTATGTCTTGACAAATCTGCATTATAATCTTGAACTTGGGTTTAAATGCTTTGTAAACATGTATTTGGTGAAATGGAACTGTTTTATTTTCTATGTTTGAAATTTTAGCTTAAATATGAATTCAAAGTAAAAGTAAGGTTGGGGTTAAAAGACATGTAATCCATCTGTGCATGTTCACCGCTTTGAGGAATCTAATTATTTTTCTAAAATGATACGCAACCCACTACTTTTTCATATCATTGAAGTTGTAAGCTAATTGTATTGAATTTTGTTTTTTTGATAGGTCCATGTGGGAAAAAATTGCCATTTTCTGCTTCGCTATTTTAACTTAATTTACATTAATTGAGTTAAAGAAAAAATTATCATGTGGTTTGAACCAGCACTTTAAAACATTATGTCAATATATAGTAGTAAATTAGTACTGACTGGTCATTATGCAGAGGTTGTTTTGTATTGTATTGTTACTATGTAGAGGTAATATGGTATTATAATTTTGCCTGCGCAGTGTGCTTTAACCATTGCTCGGTTTTAAAACCGGTTTAACCTTAGTGATCGAGGCAGCAGCTGTTTGAAATATGGGAGCCTGGATGTCAAGTTGAGCATAATTGTATTATTCCCATCACCAGTGCCAACATCTGTCCAGTCGGATCCACCACTAACACTTTGCACATCTTGTAATTATGATCTAGAAAAAAAAGAATATAAACGGTCATTATATGGAGTTTAAACTGCACAGTCCCTATATACAGATTTAACTGTATGGTCACTATATCAAGGTTTTGCTGTTTGGTCACTAAATAGAGGTTGTTTTGTATGGTCACTATATGGAGGTTTTATATAAGCAGATAACATATAGAGTTTAAGCTGCACAGTCCCTGTCTACAGATTGTACTGTATGGTCACTATATAGAGGTTATGTTGTGTGGTCACTAAATAGAGGTTGTTTTGCATGGTCACTATATAGAGGTTATTATAAGCGGTCGCTATATAGACTTTAAATTGCACAGTCCTTATTTAAAGATTGTACTCTATGGTCACTGTATAGAGTTTAGACTGTGTGGTCACTAAATAGAGGTTGTGCAGTATGGTCACTTTGTAAAGGTTGTAAAATATGGCCACTATATAGAGGTTGTAATCAACTGTCCCTTTATTGTGTTCGGCCTGAGTGGTCACTCTCTACAGGGTGTACTGTATGGTCACTATATAGAGGTTGCTACAGGTGGTCATTATGTAGAGTTTGAACTGCACAGTCCCTATATACAGCTTGAACTGTGTGGTCACTATATAGTGGTTGAAATGTATGGTCACTATGACGTGGTTGTTTCGTATCGTCGCTATATAGAGGTTAAACTGCACAGTCACTTTAAAGAGATTGCACATTTAATAACATAACTACACAAATTTTGTAATGTATGGTTTCTAAAGCGTTGCTGTATGTATACTGCATGGTCACCTTGTCAAGGGTTTAACGTATGGATAGGCGATAGAGGTTGTACTGTAGTCATTTTGTAGTGTTTGTATTGCATGGTCAGTAAACAGAGGTGGTTCTGCATGATTCAAGATTTCACCATATTTCAAGAACTAGTTGTTGTACTGTATGGTCACTATATAGAGGTTGTACAGTATGGTCACTATATAGAGGTGGAACAGTATAGTCATTATATGAAGTTGTATGGAGGTACTGTTGTTTGGTCATTTTAAAGAGTTCCAGCATTATTCAGGCATTGCATATCCAGAAAAAACTATCATTTCAATTTTTAACCAAATACTGTAAAATCATAAATTTTCGTGGGGATTAAATTGAGTTGATTTCTTGGTATCAAATCCCATTGAACAATAATTTTGATTCTAGTATTTATTTCCTGAAATGCAAAGTCCACGAATTAACATCCCATCGAAACGGTATTTTTTTACCAAAACCACGAAAGTTTGTCCCATCAAAATTAAATGATTTTACAATAGTTGGTGATATAAGAAATAAAACTGGCTTACATCCTTGCTATATTCTCAGAGTAGTATCTAAATGTCTCTTTCGTTTTTCTCGATCTCGATGCTGTCTGTAGAAATATGCATGTAAATTGAGTCCTCATGGCTCCATCTAGAACAAGACAGAAGGGTTTTAATTAATTAAATGCATTTGACCTGAAATGAATCAGTAACTACCAAAAATCTCTCAGACAGCTGTAGCGAGAAACAATGGGGCAAGATGGAACAAGTCGATATGCAGTGCTGACGTGCATCTCCGATCTAACGATGATTGCGACCATTGTGTTGTCAGGGCCTCTCATTCACTAGACGTTGTAGCTCCATCTTTCCTTGCCTGTAACGCTGACGACGACCACGAGAAGTTGATAATACTGGTTTCACACATCCTGTAAGCTGTTTGAAGTAGATATGAAAAGCTGACTTTGCACAGCCAAACTAACGATTGTACTGTCTATTGTGGGTCAGGGCCTCTCACTAGACGTTGACACTTCATCTTGCCTTGCCTTAATGCTGATGACACCATAAGCAGTTAGTAATACTGGTTGCTAATATGCAGTAAGTTTTGGGCACTCAAGCACATAGACTATAAAGTGTTCAATAAATGCTACTTACATGGCAAACTCTCCTTGGAAATAACCGAACAGCTGCATTTGATAAGATAGCGAATAAGTTTTGAAAAGTAACAAAAATTAAGCTGTTATGCTCAGATGACAAAACAAATAGAAAATTCACGAAAAAAATCACCGCTCATATAGCTATAGTGTCAGGCTGTATTATTTTGGCCTAACACAGCCTTGTACCAAGCCTCTGATTTAGTCGCCTCTTACAACATGCAAGTGAGTAAGGCAGAGGACCAATGAACTAAACGCGGAAAACCTCATATCCCAACCACCTGACTAATCATCTGCCTCTAAACTAAAATCAATATCATATTTGTCATATCCTCTTTCCAATAAGCCTATTATACATCACACTTTTATTTCTACTTTATTCAACCTTGTTTTTAAGACCAGCTCTATTAATTGAGTGAGTTATAAGGGTGGTCTTAAAAATGTCACAGATGTCATCACAATATACAAAGAATGTCAAATGACATCATTACCATATTGAAAACATCATGGCTATTTTAACCTTTGTACCTGATTGCAATACGCCAAAATAAAACAATTAAGTACAAAGTTAAAATAGTCTCCCATTTAGTCGCCTCTTACGTTACATGCAAATGACAAAACAAAACAAAAATTCACGAAAATAAATCACGGCTCGTATAGCTTTAGTGTCAGGCTGTATCATTTTGGCCTAACACAGCCTTGTACCAAAGCCTCTGATTTAATCGCCTCTTACAACATGCAAGTGAGTAAGGTAGAGGACAATGAACTTAATGCCGAACACCTCATATCCTAACCACCTGACTAATCATCTGCCTCTAAACTAAAATCAATATTATATTTCTCATTACCTCTTTCCAATAATTCTATTATGCATCACACTTTTATTTTCGACTCATTCATTCACTGTCTTGTACCCATTTCTACTTTATATTCAACCTTGTTTTTAAAACCAGCTCTATTTCTTGAGCGAGTTATCAGGGTGGTCTTAAAAATGTCACAGATGTCATCACAACATACAAAGAATGTCAAATGACATCATTTCCATATTGAAAACATCATGGCTATTTTAACCTAAGTACCGGATTGCAATACGCCAAAATAAAACAATTAAGTACAAAGTTAAAATAGTCTCCAATTTAGTCGCCTATTATGTTACATGCAAATGACAAAACAAACAGAAAATTCACGAAAAAAAATCACGGTTCATATAGCTTTAGTGTCAGGCTGTATTTTTTTGGCCTAGCACAGCCTTGTACCAAGCCTCTGATTTAGTCGCCTCTTACAACATGCAAGTGAGTAAGGCAGAGGTCCAATGAACTAAACGCCGAAAACCTCATATCCCAACCACCTGACTTATCATCTGCCTTTAAACTAAAATCAATATTACACTTCTCATTTCCTCTTTCCAATAAGCCTACAATGTATTATACATCACACTTGTATTTTCGACTCATTCATTCACTGTCTGGTACCCATTTCTTCTTTATATTCAACCTTGTTTTTAAGACCAGCTTCATTACTTGAGTGAGTTAAAAGGGTGGTCTTAAAAATGTCACAGATATCATCACAATATACAAAGAATGTCAAATGACATCATTACCATATTGAAAACATCATGGCTATTTTAACCTTTGTACTGGATTGCAATAAGCCAAAATAAAACAATTAATTACAAAGTTAAAATAGTCTCCCATTTAGTTGCCTCCTATGTTACATGCAAATGACAAGACAAACAGAAAATTCACGAAAAAAAATCACGGCTCATATAGCTTTAGTGTCAGGCTTTATTATTTTGGCCTAACACAGCCTTGTACCAAAGCCTCTGATTTAGTCGCCTCTTACAACATGCAAGTGAGTAAGGTAGAGGTCCAATACACTAAACGCTGAAAACCTCATATCCCAACCACCTGACTAATCATCTGCCTCTAAACTAAAATCAATATTATATTTCTCATTTCCTCTTTCCAATTTGCCTATTATACATCACACTTTTATTTTCGACTCATTTATTAACCGTCTTGTACCCATTTTTACTTAATATTCAACCTTGTTTTTTAGACCAGCTCTATTACTTGAGTGAGTTATAAGGGTGGTCTTAAAAATGTCACAGACTTCATCACAATATACAAAGAATGTCAAATGACATCATTTCCATATTGAAAACATCATGGCTATTTTAACCTTAGTACTGGATTGCAATACGCCAATATAAAACAATTAAGTACAAAGTAAAAATACTCTCCGATTAAGTCGCCTCTTACGTTACATGCAAATGACAAAACAAACAGAAAATTCACGAAAAATATCACGGCTCATATAGCTTTAGTGTGAGGATGTATTATTTTGACCTAACACAACCTTGTACCAAAGCCTCTTATTTAGTGCTTCTTACAACATACAAGTGAGTAAGGCAGAGGTCCAATGATACAAAAAATGTCAAATGACATCATTTCTATATTGAAAACATCATGGCTATTTTAACCGTAGTACCGGATTGCAATACTCCAAAATAAAACAATAAAGTACAAAGTTAAAATAGTCTCCTATTTAGTTGCCTCTTACATTACATGCAAATGAGAAAACAAACAGAAAATTCACGAAAAAAATCACGGCTCATATAGCTTTAGTATCAGGCTGTATTATTTTGGCCTAACATAGCCTGGTACCAAAGCCTCTGATTTAGTCGCCTCTTACAACATGCAAGTGAGTAAGGCAGAGGTCCAGTGAACTAAACGTCGAAAACCTCATATCCCAACTACCTGACTAATCATCTGCCTCTAAACTAAAATTAATATTATATTTCTCATTTTCTTTTTTCCAATTTGTCTATTATACATCACACTTTTATTTTCAACTCATTCATTAACCGTCTTGTACCCTTTTTTACTTTTACATTCAACCTTGTTTTTAAGACCAGCTCTATAACTTGAGTGAGTTATAAGGGTGGTCTTAACATTTTTCACTAAATATACAACCTCGCTTTTAAGACCATTGCACTCTATAACTTGACGGAGTTATACGGCCAGTCTTACAATTGAGGGTTTACAGATATTTAGTGACTCAACATTAACAACTAATTGACATCTACTGGCTATTTAATGAGTGTTGGTTTCTTATTGAACGTAATAAATGCAATAAAAACTACTGCTTTGCTAAATTCTTTAGAACCAGGGACCTCTAGATCCTGCAGTCTGTGCCCAACTTCTAGTCGACTGATCCCCCGAAACAGTTAGGCTTATAGGAAGGACGCAGGCTTTAGAATTGAGAGGTCCTTGGTTCAATCCATACCAGTGCCACCGCAAATTTCTTAGTTCAAGAATAACTCCAATGGTCCACTTGGCTTCGGTTTTTAAGACCAGCTCTATTACGTGATTGAGTTATAAGGGTGGTCTTAAAAATGTCGCAGATGTCATCACAATATACAAAGAATGTCAAATGACATAATTTCCATATTGAAAACATCATGGCTATTTTGACCTTAGTACCGGAATGTTATACACCAAAATAAAACAATCAAGTACCAAAGTTAAAATAGTCTCCCATTTAGTCGCCTCTTACGTCACATGCAAGGGAGAAAGACAGAGGTCCTGAATTCTACTTCCCGGGAACCACACGGGTAATACATCATATAAACTACCATTCCAAACAACTCCCTCTTTACTAAAACCAATATTGATTTTGCCTATAGTTGCTTACATAGAGGTTGTACTTTATTGTCACCACATAGCGACTGTATTGCGTCAGTGACACCATGTAGAGATTGTTCAGTATGGTTATCATAGATAGGGTGTAGGTTACTAATCACCAAATGCCTACGTAGACGAAAGTCAGATACACTCAAGTAGTCTATGTAAAGAGTTGTTTCCCTTTTTAAAAGTTTGTTTATAATTTAACTATAAATTAAACATTTACACAATTACATTTTTGCAACATCATTTAATAATCATCACAAACAATTCAATTCATTAAAATTACATATAAACCATCCATACATTAACCATATACTCAATACTATGTAAGATTCTTGAAACCAGATTAGATTCATGGTTAAAGGTGAACCACGAAATCCATGAAATTAATCCCCATGAAAATTAATGATTTTACAGTATTTGGTTTCAATAGTAAAATATGAACTCTTATGATGGTCGCGTAATCATGACCCGGGTATAACATTCAATTATTAGGTTTCAAGAGCTAAAGATGGAATCTTATGACAGTTGCGTAGTTTTGACCCTTGCCTAGTGTTTATACACTGATGACTTACTATAGGTAGTGTTACTGGCAAAGTACAATGCCACTAATCAAACAGTGACATAAACTGGATAAAAGTAGTGAAAAGTAGTGAAAATGAAAATATGTGGCGTGTTCTTACAATTTTGTGGTTGTTTAGGACGCAATATAAGATATACAAGACAACAACCTATTGCTACATTCATAACTAGACAACCTGTACATTTTCCCCTGTACAAATGTACAGTTTGCTGGGTTGTGAATGTTTTATAATGTTTGTGACTTAACTTATGGCCAGTCATCAGTACCGAGGCTAAACACGAGGACACTTAGATCCGTATTGTATAATGGGTTCATGATAATACTAACTTCACAGTATATGAAACCCTGTTCCCTAAATAAATGATAGTAAATAATAAAACCCCTTGAACTCCGTTATGGGTCGATTTAACAAGAATACAAATGATGAATAAATGACCTAGGAAAAAGACAATATGGAAAATGAAAAGGGTATAGCGTTCAGTTACAAGGTTTCAAGAGCATAAGATGAATCTCATGACAATCGGATAGTCATGATCCAGGCATAGCGTTCAGTTACTGGGTTCCAAGATTGATAGATGAACGCTTATGACACAGTTTTTATGCACTGACTAACAATTGACAGTATGACAGGTAATAAAACGTCATTTATCATAAAGTCTTTGACGATACTATAGAAGAACAAACGGAGTAGATGAATCACACGGTCGTGTTCTAAATATTTTGCAGTGGTTCAGGACACAACATAAAAATAAACAGTGTATCGCTACATTCACAACAAGACCACCTGTACATTTTCCCCTGTGCAAATGTACAGTTTGCTGGGTCGTGAATAGCATTTGTGACTAGGCATATGACCAGTCATTATTACCAAGGCTCAACATGAAGACACTAAGATTACTGTATGACTTATTTGGATAGTCTATGCTACACTCAAATAATATCAAATAACAACAAATAACACTATTTGCTTGGCCAGAACTGCGTTTATTCAGTCAGCTAGTATGCGAAAAGCAGAGCATGAATGGCATGTATACGTAAGGTAATGTGAAATTACGATGTTGTAACTTGGCATATACAGAAATACAAGTAATATAGCATGCCCAAAATATGCGTTATTTAGATAACCATGTATCACGTGATGTATCTCTATATTTATGAGTATAAATCAGACGTAAAAGAAATGCGCATCGACTCGCTCAGGAAAAACCAGACATGAAAACCTTTTTTATAAGGAAAAACACTCTGGAAACCTGTGTCCGTTTATCCCATACAAATGTATAAATACATGTGGTGTCGATCGCTGAATGTTGGACCTCATTCTCATCACAAACAAAAACAATAATATAAAACAATATTGCAAAACTCAGTTCGTTTACAAATGAATCCGAAATGGGTGCAAAAACTCGATATTTTTAATAAAATTATGCATGCATGTATTGTCATTATTTGCTCTGAAATTTCCACTTGAGCTTTCATCGTACGTCATCGACTAATTATGTTGCAAGCTATACATTTCACCATTTAATTGGTTTATCAAATTAAACAAGACGTGACCTGACTGACTGAAATCGTCTGGTAGAATGACCAAAACTTCATATCAATACACATTTTTCTACACAGAAAAATCCCGTGAAAATCAACCGGCCAATACCATAATCACTCTATTTGAATCCGTTACGCGTTTAGACAAATATTTCACGCTATTACTATCGAAACGCGTGAAATAAATAGTCTATGCTACACTCAAATAATATCAAATAACAACAAATAACACTATTTGCTTTGCCAGAACTGCGTTTAGACTTACAAAAGAAGGGGCTGGAGCTGAGCTACGTTGTATTTTCAGAAAACAAATTTGTCTATGTGATATACGAATCCGTACTCGACGACGTCATAAGACTTACGAATGCAACATATGCACGCTTCAGACCTCTAGTCTATTCCAAAACCGCCAAATATTGAAATATAGCGAGTCTACTTTCTGTAGAATAAGGAACAGAACCATCTTAACCGTTTTCGCTCTTCCACCGACCGTGTCTTTTCCGACACCGGTCATTCACACCGAAGTGTCTGCGGCACTAACATCGCAGTATCTCAAGTAATGTAAGTCTGTGTTTAACTCGCCGACCGTTTCTCTGAGCATAAACAGTTGCGATTATCTAGTCCTTAATTTAACTTAAGGTATTATATCATTATAAAAGACTACTTTGCCCCGTGATCTAATCAAATTTCAAACAAGACTTTCCGCTGTTTGTTCCGAAAAAATGAAATAGCACTGAAGCATGATATATGGTCATACAAAGATACCTTCGACACCACGACTTTATTACCGATACGGTATTGGTCAGTTTTACTATTACGAATGAATATGCTAAAACAAGAACTTTGCAACTTGATATCAAAGAAATATTCAAAGAAACCAATGTTTCTAATTCCATTATATCTTTAAAAAACTGAATTACCCAAAAGAATCAAGCATAACTATCTGATGATAAAAAGTAAAAACATCATTGATGTTGACATATATATCACACAAATCAATCAACATTCGACTGGACACAATGTCATTTTTGTTTACAGGTTTATGAATAACTTTTTGCACAAATAAATTGTTAGTTGGATCTGGAAGATTCCTGAGAGAATACTTTTATGTCAATTTTGACCGTACACTGTCGACGAAATGACGTTATCCTATGATTTCTTGTCGACAAGTTCAGCTAATTAAAGACATACCAAAATTGATATAACTGGTAACGACTGTCCAATGAAATAACGAAATTCCCCACTGTTTGAAATAGCGTCAATACATCTCGTTCTCGAGTTCACTAGATATCCGGCCGTTTTCTGGTTGAAAACCACGTACTAAACGATCTTTCTGAAACATCGGTCATCTCAAATTCTTCAGCAGTACATTTCTGCAAACTCTAGCCTGAAGAAAAGAATAACATACACGTAGTTACACGTTTATTCGATACGTACTGCTAGGAAGCCGAACTTTAATGTCCGACCATTACAAATTCTGTCTATACCTTTGCCCCGTTTTGTTAACTTTACGGGCTCTAAATAATCAACATATGTGATAAATTTACCGGATATCCACCGTAAAACAAAATATGGCGAAATATGATGCTGATGTACAGCGCGGTACTAAAACAGTACATACTTTTTTGTCAGCAATCATTTTTATATAATAATACTCGCCAAGCCAGATTTGGCGCTGGAACTATTCAATTATTTGACCCTGATGAACTTTTCTTAAATACATTAACACAAGCGATGCCGATGTAGACTCGCGTATCTAAATTTAAATTTGAGCAGTTTCTATTGTAATGATATACAAAACTGTCCATTGTGTATGGACCCCATTTCATGTCTAAAGCCTGAAATTCTGAATGTATGATAAACCAGTCGTCACTATCGGAACAACCATTAATATAGTTTGTTTCAAAGTTATCTCCCCTTGGCAACCTCTAAGATTTAAATATCAGTATTATTATCAGAACAAATGTCATCCATCTTCAATAAAATGTGACTATCATGTAAATGAGGCTTCCAACTATCAGTTGTCAGAGTTGATCTAGCATTTTCAGTCTGTATTTTCTATGGCACTTGTTTTGCAATTTTAAACGTGGCTTTGCATCACAATATAGACATATTCAATTTCGCTCTACGTTGAGATAAACGTGATTTTATAGATACACCAACTAGAGGTTTCTACAAACATATCAACATTTTTCATTATAATTATCGTAACCAGGTTCACTTGCGTCAACAAGGACGTTTACATATTTTTCTAAACCAAATCCACTGGCGTCAACAGAGACGTTGGCATATTTTACTAATCCAGCTCCACTGGCGTCAACAGAGACGTTGGCATATTTTACTAATCCAGCTCCACTGGCGTCCACAAAGACGAATGCCCGACTAACATAATACCATATTTTTAATATATAACACATTTTCTTCACATAATTATTTGTTTGTACTATGCATATACGTTCAATTTAAAATTACTATTTATCAGAACCGCGGCATACCAGCTGTCTCCTTGAACTACACATTTTTGTAATTCCATTCTTACTTGTAAGCTAATTTTCTTAACGGAATCAGAACAAAACGGTTACTGACTTGCTACAGACATTCCATGTGACTTAGTCATTGTCTTTGGACATTTATTTATACCTTCGGCCAAGTGCCGTCCATATCATGAACATACTGCATGTATAACAAAGTTTCTTGTAACATTATTCTCATGCTCAAAGCCAAATGAAAATCATATTTAATTTTTTGTGACAGCGTACAGAAACAGTATCGTAAACAGAGTAACCTCTTTAAGATGTCGCCAAATATTCTAAATTTGAACCAAACAGCATTGTTTAACAACATGTAACATTTTTCTACTAAAGTCAGTAGAATGTCCTAATAATATCATAATATAATGGTACAACGCTTTAAAAATTTGTACTAAACATGCACATTCCAATATAGTACTTTAGCAGCCTGTTCATAGCCCGAAATTGCTTTCTAGCAATATTTTCTATTTCTCATGTAAACGAAAAGTTAATAGTGGTATATGAATGTGGCAGCACTGAAAAACTGTTTAATTAGCAGTTTCACCTCTTATTCTATTTCTATAACTTTTGAAACCAGCAGTATTAAAGCTACTAACAAAATTTAGTCGGATGTCATGAAACATAGTGATACAGTGCTACAACCTTTAATATCAAATTCAACAAGCAATCTCCTTATGATAAAACGTAACTCAACTTATTGAGTTTCAAAACAGCTTTAAAAAAAACACACACACTGAATTTTACCGTCTATATTCATTACGGTTGGTGGTATCTAGCTTTATGAATCACCCTTCGTCAGTAAACTTGCACATACTGCATTACCATGTGTTGTCTTATTATCTAATAACGATTTTCAAATCAACATTCTTAGGCCATTTATGTAATGATGACTGACCAACTAAGACCAAACATTTTGCATATTGTATCTTATTGCATCTAAGATGTACGCACCTGTAACCCGTGTTTCCACAAGCTAATGCTTAACACACCAGTCGGCTGTGTCACCACAAGCTAATGCTTTACACACTAGTAACCTGTGTCACCACACACTAATGCTTTACACACAAGTAACTTGTGCCACCACAAGCTAATGCTTTACACAACAGTAACCTATTTCACAACAAGCTTATGCTTTAGACACCAGTTAACTGTGTCACCACAAGCTAATGCTTTACATCCCAGCAACCTGTGTCACCACAAGCTAATGCTTTACACACCGGTATCCTGTGTTACCACAAGCTAATGCTTTACACACCGATAACCTGTGTTACCACAAACTCATGCTTTACACACCATTAACATGTGTTACCTCAAGCTAATGCTTTAAGCATGAACTGAGTCTACTATAATTCTCTTTTACAAATTAATTAATCTAAATAACTAGTTCACCCACTGGAACCGAGCACGTGCTACTATATGCACTACTTTTACAATAAATATCAATGCTACTTATCTGAACTTTCTGTCTGTGACACACAACATAGGGCCCACCATGGGGCCTTCCAGTCAACAATGACCTGACTTTCTCTGTTATTCGGGTATATTTGCAGTCCTCGTTGAATCCTCTGGCGAATCATTTAATCATTATCGTGTTGTTTGCATTTGTGCAAATTTTCTTCTCCTCGACGGAATGCTCTCTCCACGGATGTCTTCTTTCTGTTCGTTAAATTTACGTTGAATTATAGTCGCTAAATGTTATAGTAAAGCTTTTGCGCGTCAACATTGTTCTGGAGTCCAGTATCAAGCATAAAACAAGACGTGACCTGACTGACTGAAATCGTCTGGTAGAATGACCAAAACTTCATATCAATACACATTTTTCTACACAGAAAAATCCCGTGAAAATCAACCGACCAATACCATAATCACTCTATTTGAATCCGTTACGCGTTTAGACAAATATTTCACGCTATTACTATCGAAACGCGTGAAATAAATATTAAATATGATAGACGCATAGTCATGACCCTGGCCATGAGTTCAAGTATTTAGTTTGAAGGTAAATAACCACTAAATGCCTACGCGGACCAAATTCAGCTGGGTGCTATTTCTATTGATTAAAAGATTTTGAGAGGGCCCCATGGACAAAAAGTTGACATTTTTTTTTGGCTGACCTAGGTCACTTTACATTGAGTTAAAGAACAACTCTATTTGGTGGTTTGTGACCTAAAGACATGCAAAATTCCTTTAAAATCATGTTCTCATTTTTTTGCATTTAAATGAATGAAAATGCACTCAAGATGGGGTTTTAACCATTTTTATCTGTGTAAAATGTCTAAAAAAGTGAAAATTTAGATTTTTATCATGAAAAATCCAGAAAAGTTCAGATTTATTTTTTCTTAAATTGACATTTTTATGTGAATGTTGCCCTTATTTTAGTACAAGACAAGGATAATTGTGATTTAAAATGAAGAATAGACATATTATTAGGCATCTAAAGCAAAATTGGGGTTCAGAATACCATTTTAGCACAAATACAACCCCATTTCATGTCACTATTCATACTATTTGACAGGCGCTGACCAAATTTCTCCTTAAAGGCGCATATGCGGGTTTGTCATTTTTTCTGGAATTCATGCCCAATTTGTCTAGAATTGATTGTTTTGTGCTGCATATATATATAAGCATTGAAAAAAGTGCAAAAACCACTTAAACAACCCGAAAAGGGTTGCCTTAAGGTAAATAACCACTAAATGCCTACGCGGACCAAATTCAGATACAGTCAAATAGTCCGTTAAAAAACTTTAAAGCGACAGGAAATGGAGGTATATCTTGACAAATCAGCATCAGAATCATGAAATTGGTGTTAAATGCTTTGTATGCATGTATGTGATGTAGTGAAATGGTTTTATTCAGAAATATTTTGTATTCTGGCTTAAATATGAAAGTGAAAGTAAGGTTGGGGCTAACGGACAGTGAGTTAATCCGTACATGTGAGAAAATCTGTTCACCACGTTTGACGAACCAAATTTTTCTTATATGATACATGACCCCCTGCTTTTTTTTCATTTTCTTCAAGCTGGGTGCTATTTCTATTGATTAAAAGATTTTGAGAGGGCCCCATGGACAAAAAGTTGACATTTTTTTTGGCTGACCTAGGTCACTTTACATTGAGTTAAAGAACAACTCTATTTGGTGGTTTGTGACCTGAAGAGTGAAAGATGGAAACTTACGACAGTCGCATAGTCATGACCCCAGCCATGCATTAAGTTATTGGGTTTCAAGAGCGAAAGTTGAACTCTTATGACAGTCGCGTAATAAGTCATGATCCATGCGAAGCTTTCAGTTATTGGATTTCAAGAGCGAAATATAAACTTCTGTAAAATCATTAATTTTCATGGGGATTTAAATTCCTGGATTATGTGATTGACCTTTACCACAAAATCAAATCCCAACAAACAATAATACAATTATTCAACAGATAAGTCAATGTTTCCCTTGGCCGCTATTTTGATTTTTTTGTCTGGTCATTTCTAAACTAATTAGGAAATGTGCGATCTGGTTAATTATTGTTATTTGATTTTGATACTAGTAGCAAGTAGTTTTCTCAATTGTTATAGCATTTTTATTGTGTTTTTAATTACTCATCACCGAGGCTACGCACCTGGATGCTCTAATAATCCCTGTACTTAAAGAGGCGTTCCCTATAACTTTGATCGTTTAAATCAATTCAGGAATAGTATCCATTAAATGAGAATCATTATTGCTTAAACTCATCAAATTTTCAACAAAAAACTCCCACTAATTACCAAGAAAAGAATGAAAACATATTTCAAAATAGCCACCACGAGTTGTTTCCCTTTGACCACATAATAATCACCAAGTTTAAGACATAAGAGACAACTTTCTTTCCAATTAACAAACAAGTAACGAGGACAGGTCTATCATTTTAATTGGCGTTTTGTACATAATTAACGATACCATGCCGTCCGCTATCACAAACACATTGTGACACTTTGTCCAATCTTTTCTGACCAAAAAGTATGCGCAACCAATGATTTAACGACTTTTAACCTTGTCTTTTTAATCCGTAGCACATAACACGTAGTAGACGCTTGGAATAAAATACAGAAGCATTGCATTCAGTATTCTAAAACTTGACGGAGTTAACAGTTTTAAATTATGGCCTCCAACCTCCCCTTCAGCCATTCCTTCACCACCATTTTAAAATCTAACTGCTTAAAATAAAATTCAAACTTTAGAAATTTATCAATTCTTATTATTGACTGAACATTCAATCAATTAAAAATAAGATAATTCTATATAATGCTTTACATGTGTTCGGGGATTCATGCTAATCGCCATACCAATATCCCGTACTTGCGGGGTTTTACCCCAGCCAAAATTTGGTAAGCCCTTTATCGACTGAATTTTGTGTGTAGGAATCTCGCAGTGAATAGTTATTAATAAAAAGAAAAGTCATTTAACGTCGTAATTTCTCACTCATAAATTATCTTTATTTGTTTAACAATGTTTAAAATTTCTGTTCTATAACATAATAAAATTATAATATCAAGATATAAAAGTCCATATCAAATTTTGTATAAATGATTATGTCACGTGACGTCACATTATACGCGATGATGTCACATGAAGTAACGCGCCATAAATGCAAGGTCTGTATCGTCGAATGACGTTGTGAAGTAGTCTCAATTGATTTACATCACCGTCTTTGATATTACAACCATGGGTTTTCACTGTATATAATTTTTTTATCCAAATATGTAACTTCATCATTTATGTTATTTCTGCCACCTAATGGCATTGATTGAGGGAATCCTCAATGTATGCTGCGCATTTTTCATATTACATAAATTGATTTTAGTTATAGAACTTTGTCAAACATTATTATTAAAAGTCTTAAAGTGTGATCTATTAAAGCAGCTTTATAATACACTATAGGAAAATAGGTTATAGTTAATACTAAATCAACAGGTATTTAATATTTGCTACAATTTAAAGTAAGACCATTCAGACATATATACCTGATTTTGCTTATAAACAATATTGTATATAGGTTTTAAATGTCTATGACCTCAACACAATATATAATCAATGTCAAATGATGTCACTTACATATCTAACTAAAAAGTCACAGCTATTTTAACTTTAGTACCTGACTGGTACAATGTAGTTTTATGCCAAAATAAAACACATGGGTACTAAAGTTGAAATAGTTCAGCATTTAGTTGCCACTTACAACATGTAAGGGAGTAAGAGAGAGGTCCAATTCTACTTCTTTAAGGAACCACATGGAGAAATCCTCTAATTTTTTACCAATTTCAACTTCACAAACAACCCCACTTTTAAGACCAGCCATATCACTTGATTTTTTAAGTTATAAGAGTGGTCTTAAAATTTGCACTAAATATACAACCTCGCTTTTAAGACCATTGCACTCTATAACTTGACGGAGTTATACGGCCAGTCTTACAATTGAGGGTTTACAGTTATTTAGTGACTCAACATCAACGACTTAGTTACATCTGCTGGCTATTGAATGAGTGTTGCCTCTGATAGAATTTTAAATGCAATCATAAACCAACAGGAATTTAAAATTTACAACAAAAGTAAGACAATCAGACATTTATACACAACACTTTATATAGATATGTAACATCACTTGCATATCTAAATAAAAAGTCACAGCTATTTTAACTTTAGTACCTGACTGGTACAAGGTAGTTTTATGCCAAAATAAAACACATGCATATATATATATACTTAAGTTAAAATAGTCTCCCATGTAGTTGCCTCTTACAACATGCAAGGGAGAATACAGAGGTACAATTGTACTTCCCTGAACCACACTGGGGAAAAGGTCATATCAACTACCATTCGAAACGACTCCTATTAAACTTATACCAATCCATACTTTCTGCTAGTTTTGTTTTTATTTTTGAACTCAAACAATGACACTATAATGCCCAACTTTGTAATTATACCTTAACAGTTTGAACTTAATAATTATGCAACCTCACTTTTAAGACCAAATATATTACTTCATTTTCGATGATTTAAGCATGGCTTGCATTCTGTATAAAATTTGCATTATTTTAACTGTTTTAAATCATGGCCTCCAACCTCCCCTTACAGCCAATCCTTCACCACCATTTTAAAATCTCAGTGCTTAAATTTCTAAAGTTTGGTTTTTTATTTTATTAATTCTTATTAATGACTGAAAATTAAATCAATTAAATGAATAAGATAATCCTATATTTTGCGTGACATAATTGGATTTTAGTAATATTAATTAGTCAAACACAATAATTAAAAGTCTTAATGAGTTATCTGCTTATAAGCAGCTTTTAAAATATGTTATTAATTATATAAATTTCAGAAGTTAAGATAATTTTATGAACCTGATACATTTTGAAATTTCCAGCAGAGATCCCTATTTGAGCTCTGCTGTGCGATTTCCAACCGCTTGATAAAATATTGTTGTTTGGGAAAGCAATATTTAGTTCAGAGCACATATTTTTTTGAGAAAAATTAAGAAAACTCTTTTTTTTTGTTTGATGATGTCACACTATGGGTATTCTGTAACATACTAAAAATCTAGGTCCTTATATGTTTGTGAAAGTCTATTACTTTGGGGTAAAACCTTACAAAATATAAAAGCTAAGCATGATTTTTTGGAATCAGTATTCACCCACATCACCATTTACAGTTTTATGGGATAAAAATCTAAACAAAAGCGAGAAATTTGTGAATCGGTTGATTACAATTGTGCTAGGTTCATGGTGCATTGCAGTTTAAGATATCAAAACTATAGTACCATAATATTTTGCTAAATGATAGTACTTTTGGGGCAAAATAGTGAAAAACATAAATGAAAAGTGAGAATTTCGAAAATTGGTTAATTAGTTTGTTGCGTTTACTCAAAATATCAAATAAGATTACAATACATCTTTTATGTGTCATAATCCAACAAATCAAATGTGTAATTCATTTCCTTTTTCTTATAGACACTATATGTGTTTTATAGACACTATATGTGTTTTATTTAATCAGTTTCAATTTTAACTAAAGACTCAAAAAAAGGAATTAAACAAAAAAGAAATTATTCCAATGTGGCTTCAGAGAAAATTCAAACTTTATACAGTCTTCAACCAGAGTACTACAAGAAGTCACCACATCCATTTTTAAAATATGACATACAAATAGTATCAATTGTAATTAGTTAATTAAAGAAGAGAAACTATCAGTAAAATGCCTGATATGTCATCATATATTGCTTGCCTCACTTGATAGGTCATCATATAATGCTTGCCTCACTTGATATGTCATCATATAATGCTTGCCTCACTTGATATGTCATCATATAATGCATGTCTCACTTGATATATCATCATATATTGCTTGCTTCACTTGATATGTCATCATATAATGCTTGCCTCACTTGATATGTCATCATATATTGCTTGCTTTGCTTCACTTGATATGTCATTATAAAATGCTTGCCTCACTTGATATTTCATCATATAATGGCTGCCTCAGTTGATATGTCATCATATAATGCTTGCTTCACTTGATATGTCATCATATAATGCTTGCCTCACTTGATATGTCATCATATAATGCATGTCTCACTTGATATATCATCATATATTGCTTGCCTCACTTGATATATCATCATATATCGCTTGCCTCACTTGATATGTCATCATATATTGCTTGCCTCACTTGATATGTCATCATATATTGCTTGCCTCACTTGATATGTCATCATATATTGCTTGCCTCACTTGATATGTCATCATATAATGCTTGCCTTACTTGATATGTCATCATATAATGCTTGCTTGACTTGATATGTCATCATATATTGCTTGCTTTGCTTCACTTGATATGTCATCATATATTGCTTGCTTTGCCTTACTTGATATGTCATCATATATTGCTTGCCTGACTTGATATGTCATCATATATTGCTTGCCTGACTTGATATGCCATCATATATTGCTTGCCTTGCTTCACTTGATATGTCATCATATATTGCTTGCTTTGCTTCACTTGATATGTCATCATATAATGCTTGCTTTGCTTCACTTGAAATTTCATCATATAATGCTTGCCTCACTTGATATGTCATCATATATTGCTTGCTTTGCTTCACTTGATATGTCATTACAAAATGCTTGCCTCACTTGATATGTCATCATATAATGGCTGCCTCAGTTGATATGTCATCATATAATGCTTGCTTCACTTGATATGTCATCATATAATGCTTGCTTCACTTGATATGTCATCATATAATGCTGGCTTTGCTTCAATTGATATGTAATCATATAATGCTTGCCTCACTTGATATGTCATCATATATTGCTTGCTTTGCTTCACTTGATATGTCATCATGTAATGCATGCCTCACTTGATATGTCATCATATAATGCTTGTTACACTTGATATGTCATCATATAATGCTTGCCTCACTTGATATGTCATCATATAATGCTTGCTTCACTTGATATGTCATCATATAATGCTTGCTTCACTTGATATGTCATCATATAATGCTTGCCTCACTTGATATGTCATCATATATTGCTTGCTTTGCTTCACTTGATATGTCATCATATAATGCATGCCTCACTTGATATGTCATTATATAATATCTGCTTCACTTGATATGTCATCATATAATGGCTGCCATAGTTGATATGTCATCATATAATGCTTGCTACACTTGATATGTCATCATATAATGCTTGCTTCACTTGATATGTCATCATATAATGCTTGCTTTGCTTCACTTGATATGTCATCATATAATGCTTGCCTCACTTGATATGTCATCATATATTGCTTGCTTTGCTTCACTTGATATGTCATCATATATTGCTTGCTTTGCCTCACTTGATATGTCATCATATATTGCTTGCCTGACTTGATATGTCATCATATATTGCTTGCCTGACTTGATATGCCATCATATATTGCTTGCCTTGCTTCACTTGATATGTCATCATATATTGCTTGCTTTGCTTCACTTGATATGTCATCATATAATGCTTGCTTTGCTTCACTTGAAATGTCATCATATAATGCTTGCCTCACTTGATATGTCATCATATATTGCTTGCTTTGCTTCACTTGATATGTCATTATAAAATGCTTTCCTCACTTGATATGTCATGATATAATGGCTGCCTCAGTTGATATGTCATCATATAATGCTTGCTTCACTTGATATGTCATCATATAATGCATGCTTCACTTGATATGTCATCATATAATGCTGACTTTGCTTCACTTGATATGTAATCATATAATGCTTGCCTCACTTGATATGTCATCATATTTGCTTCACTTGTTATGTCATCATAAAATGTTTGCCTCACTTGATATGACTAAATAAAATGTCTGCTTCACTTGATATGTCATCATATAATGGCTGCCTCAGTTGATATGTCATCATATAATGCATGCCTCACTTGATATGTCATCATATAATGCTTGCCTCACTTGATATGTCATCATATTTGCTTCACTTGTTATATCATCATAAAATGTTTGCCTCACTTGATATGACTTAATATAATGTCTGCTTCACTTGATATGTCATCATATAATGGCTGCCTCAGTTGATATGTCATCATATAATGCTTGCTTCACTTGATATGTCATCGTATAATGCTTGCTTCACTTGATATGTCATCATATAATGCATGCCTCACTTGATGTGTCATCATATAATGGCTGCCTCAGTTGATATGTCATCATATAATGCTTGCTTCACTTGATATGTCATCATATAATGCTTGCTTCACTTGATATGTCATCATATGATGGCTGCCTCAGTTGATATGCCATCATATAATGTCTGCCTCAGTTGAGATTTCATTATATAATGTCTGCTTCACTTGATATGTCATCATATAATACTTGCTTCACTTGATATGTCATCATATAATGCTTGCTTTGCTTCACTTGATATGTCAGCATATAATGCATGCATCACTTGATATGTCATCATATAATGCTTGCTTCACTTGATATGTCATCATAAAATGCTTGCCTCACTTGATATGTCATCATATAATGCTTGCCTCACTTGATATGTCATCATATAATGCATGTCTCACTTGATATATCATCATATATTGCTTGCCTCACTTGATATATCATCATATATTGCTTGCTTCACTTGATATGTCATCATATATTGTTTGCCTCACTTGATATGTCATCATATATTGCTTGCCTCACTTGATATGTCATCAAATAATGCTTGCTTCACTTGATATGTCATCATATAATGCTTGCTTCACTTGATATGTCATCATATAATGCATGCCTCACTTGATGTGTCATCATATAATGGCTGCCTCAGTTGATATGTCATCATATAATGCTTGCTTCACTTGATATGTCATCATATAATGCTTGCTTCACTTGATATGTCATCATATGATGGCTGTCTCAGTTGATATGCCATCATATAATGTCTGCCTCAGTTGAGATTTCATTATATAATGTTTGCTTCACTTGATATGTCATCATTTAATACTTGCTTCACTTGATATGTCATCATATAATGCTTGCTTTGCTTCACTTGATATGTCAGCATATAATGCATGCATCACTTGATATGTCATCATATAATGCTTGCTTCACTTGATATGTCATCATAAAATGCTTGCCTCACTTGATATGTCATCATATAATGCTTGCTTCTCTTGATATGTCATCATATAATGCTTACTTCTCTTGATATGTCTAGAATGCTTGCTTCTCTTGATATGTCATCATATAATGGCTGCCGCCGTCGATGTGAGCCTCAAAAAGGACTGCCTCACATGATGGCAAACAAAGACACGAAAAATCACGAAACAAAATCACGGCTATTTGAACTTACGGTACCAGCCTGTTTTTTTTCGCCTAAAACAGTCCAGTACCAAGTTAAAATAGTATCGGATATAGTCATCTCTTGTGACATGCAAGGGAGTGAAGACAGATGTCTGTCTCTACTTCCTAGGAACCTCACAAGTAAATTGACATTACGCCAGGTGAACGACTGAGCCTTCGACAAACAATCAGGCGGAGCGATCTCTGGCGTAATCTCAATTGTTGTTGGATGGACAATGGACAGACAAAGAATGATCCCAAAAGCTCACCATGTCAGATCAGACGCCATTACTTGTCTGGTTCCCGGTACCTAAATCTTACATAACATTACAGTTTAGGTCTGGCCTAATGTAACAAAGGTGACTTTTTCCATGGGTAAAACAAGATGGCGGTTGTATGTAAGTTAATATATGGAATTTTATATTATCCCCTGAAGTGTGTGTTCTTTAGCTGTCACTTTGATGAGACTTTGTATATTAATGGAAAAATGTATGCCTTTTCAATTTCATTAAAACATCACCACTGATATGTACTAAAAAGCTAATCAAATTATGAAAACTTCTGTACCAGCATGATTATAGAGCATAGTAATTGTTTTGAATTCAAATGTCTGGTTAGCTCAATTGGTGGAGCGTCTAACAAGTAAGATGAATGTTGAAGGTTTGAATCCAGAAATATCTTCTTTTTTTTCCAAAATATAGATTATATATGTAGTTTTTATTAGTTAATACTTGTATTAGGAGTATGATGAGGAAATATAATATTTCTGATAACAAAATTAAAGCAAAATATTTATGCAAAATGTAAACAATATCCGGCCATGTTTACAAGTCATTTGCTCTACTGATTGAGTTTATCAGACATTTGTTAACATTCACAATTATATGCATTAATAACACCCCGCTACAAAAAGTTTTCATTATTTTATCTATAACCTTATTTATTACAAATTTAATATGTACTAAATAACATTAATAGTACCGATGGTGTGAATAAACTTGTATTATTGTAAAATCATTTAATTTCGATGGAACAAAATTTCGTGGTTTTGGCAAAAATAAACATTTAGATGGGAGGTTAATTTGTGGATTTTGCATTTAAGGTAATAAATATGAGGGTCAAAATTAGTGTTTGACAATTTATTTTATGGTTGAAGGTGAACTACGAAATCCACGAAATTTAATCCCCCATCAAAATTAATGATTTTACAGTATTGCAAAGACCAAGCATTTTTCCATTGATATTGTGACAAATCTTCATCAAAATGTTTATTATGACGTCATAACAACATAATGATAAATTTAAAATGGATGTAACTTGAATAAATGAAAATGGAAATATATCCTGATGAAGGGCATGGGCCCGAAAATTTGAATTACGAGTCAGTTATTTCTTATACAATGAAAATTTTTTTCCTATGAGAGACAATTAATATAATATATATAAGATATTCATTCTTACAGAAAATCTCGTTCAATTGTATCTTATAACTGCAAAACAGCAAAACCGTGTTACTTTTGTTATTTAACTTCGCTCAAGGTCATTTTATTTATGCACTGGTTACCCGCTGCGCTCACAGTATCGTAATTATTGTTGGGAACCAAGCCTATGTGATGTTCCACAATCTTTGGATATAGACATTTACTACGCTTTATACCTTGATAGTGTACATGGAGTTAGATAGACAATCAATATATGTACAGTCCATGAAGTGTATTAGCTCAGTGACGGATTTTTTCTTTTTCTTTTCCAAACACTGATACTGCCACCTATGATTATATACTCAATAAAACTTTGAAATGTTGTCTTTCCATTGGTATATGAAGATATCAAATGAGATCAGGCATATGCGCATGACATTTCGATGGCTTAGTATTAGAAGGTCGTAACTACCAAATCGCTATTTTGAGAAAACACGGAAAAACTGTCTGACATTTACTCTTTACTTATGGTAAAACAACTTTTACAACTTCATTATGGTCAACATGACAAGTTCAGATTTTATGAAAATGGGCTCATAAGAAGCTCCTTGTGATGCTCATTCAAATATGTATGAATCATAAAAGGTCGTAAGTGGCACTTACGACCTTCTAATTCTAAGCCAT
Source organism: Spisula subtruncata (assembly GCA_963678985.1). Taxonomy (NCBI): domain Eukaryota; kingdom Metazoa; phylum Mollusca; class Bivalvia; order Venerida; family Mactridae; genus Spisula; species Spisula subtruncata. Next base: position 21,365,821 of record OY787664.1, on the reverse strand, counting down.
CAATTTGTTTGTAATGGGGACAGATATTATGAAACACCCTGTATTTCCACAGGTGTATCTCTTACAGATGTTGTGTCAACATGGTATAGCTAAGCGAATTTAACACGAACCTGACCTTTGTGCATGAATATATTACAAGGTTCTTGCTATGAATATATCGATTTCGGCTAGCAAATAGTGCAATATCGGTACTTGAAATTTGTGTTTGTATTACATCTTGAGCATCATCGTGATACTCCCCGACTATGAAAACATACAACCGAGGTTATAAATATATACAAGATATCTACTGTTAAATTATGCTAATAAAAAGGTCAAGTTTGTGTCAAATTTGTCAAGCTATATGTCTCTATCACATATGTTGCCTACAGGTTGGATCTATTGGGTGTATCTCTTACCGAGGGTCTAATTAACACACAGGCTGACTCCACAGGGTATTTCTCTGAATGAAGTGTAAAATACAGGATGAACCTATAATGTATGTCTCTCAATGGAATGTAATACACAGGATATATCAGCAAGGTAGGTCTCATCCCCTGCAAGAGATCTACTGATTAGACACATCTTGTGTTTCTTCTCATGTTAGGGACACACATTTTAGGTAAATCAAGTATAATATACATCATCCAGAGACACACCCTGTGGATACAGTTTACACGATACACATCCCCTGTAAGAGATACAACCTATTAATACAACCTTTGTGCAACACCTGTGATAGAAACATATAGCTGACTATATTGACCTGAATCTAACCTTTATGCATGAATAAATTACAAGGTTCTTGCTTTGAATACATCAATTTCAGCAAGCAAATCGTGCAGTATCGGTATTTCAAATTTGTGTTAAATGTATTACATCTCGAGCGCCTTCGTGGTTACTCCCCGATTATGAAAACATACAATCAGTGTTGTAAACATAGGCAATAAATCGACCGTTAAATTATGCTAATCAAAAGGTCAGGCTTGTGTTCAATTCGCCTTGCTATACAATGTTGACAAAACATGCATGTTATATTCCCTATAAGAGACATCCCTATGGGTACATACTAAGTGCACCATACACACATTATCAGAGACACCCTGAGTGCATACGGTCTATTTTCCAAATAACATGGGCTCTCCCCCGGGAACCACAAAGGAAATTGAAGCCATCCTGAACATCTGCACTCCTTGTCTCTTCAAACCTGAAAATACAGAAAAAAAACTTAAAACAGCAGTATACAGACAAGATGGGTGACCTACCAAACTACCTATCTAACTAACTAACTACCTAACTAACTACCTAACTACACATGAAAAAACACAAAACAACACCACCACCACCCCACCCATACCCCCTTCCCCCCTTCCCCACCCCCCTCCCGGCAGCCTGTGTGTTAGCAAGGCCTTCGAGTTAAATGTGTTAATACCCATATAATAGTCATCATGTAAATTGTGTTTAGTGTGCACTTGCAAATATCATCAGTCGGTAGGTCAACAATGGAATAAGGTTTTCTTGTTGTGTTATTGAAGTGATGGCAGAGTTCAGGTAAATCTTAATAGATATAAAGCATTGCTATTCAACATCTCTTATAGTGCGTTAGCGACTAAGATGGACCCCCATAAACCTTAAATATCTTAAAAAGTACAATGCCGATTAGAACAAAAATGGGTATGTCTTCGTAAAACACCCTTACCAACTCTGATAAAATAAAACAGAATTTTCGGTCCACAGAAAAGTGTACTTTGCATAGACGCCTAATGCAAAGTTTTGAGTCTAAAACAGGGTAAATACGTATGGGTATTGGAAGTAACCGGAACAGCAAAGGTCAACAATTTGGTCCAGTATAACTGTACATTTAGTCACACACCAGTGACTGTTGAAAATATATAATGAGGCCTTTGGACGAACGTTTATCTTAGTTTGTATAACTGAAGCAGCTTCGTAGCAATATTTGCAAGAAAAACAATGTTTTCTTGTTTGTATAAATGATCCTTACAATCAGAAGATGGGCCTCAACCATATTAACATTGGTGATCGGACAAATGTAAGTCAAAGTTATAAAATTATACCGTTATAGTTGTTACATAATACAATAGCATAATCTTAACTAGCTGATCGTAATAGCTTATTTTACTCCCTGCCTATTTGTTGATTAAAATACCAAAAATAATACATTAGACCCAATGGGAAAAACATTAATTAGACAGCAAAAAAATCTGAAATTTAAACACAGAGTTGGTAAAAGTAATTAAGTTAACTCTGCCAAATTTCAATAAAAGAGCATTATTACTTTTTAAGAAATTTAAGGTTTATGGGGGTCCAGCTTAGTCGCTAACGCACTATACATAGTAGGATTGATTAGAATTTGAATGCCCATCCAATGCTACTGTAACTATAAATTTAATCAAATTATTAAGGTTGTATCTTACTATATGTTGTATAGTGGAAGCACGAAACCCAAAAAATTTAATCCCCAACAAAAATTAATGATTTTACAGTATTGATGTGATCAGTCTACTGTTGCAAAATCTGGTTACCTAAATAAACATGTATGGTCACTTGTATACTCAAATAACACTGATTAATTGTGCAAGCTTGATTTATCCATCCCTGTGGCTTATGCAAAAATTACTCGCCTTTCAAACATTAAATTGTTACCATTATGCGGTTGCAAAAAGTCATACTTCAAGTTCAGCTCGGGCAGTAAAGTTAGGAAAATGGTGCAAATTTCAGTGCATACGCACCAAAAAAACCGATGTTTTCATAAAATAACCTGTTTTCGCGATGTTTACGTATCCGAAATGTGTAACTTCCGGTTCACCTATGAACATCCGGTTTTTTTTGGGTTTTTTAGGTTCGGCCACTCAAGGGAGGCATTCATGCAAAATTTCAGCTCAATCGGTTCATAAATACGCGTTCTACAGGCTTTTTACCGGTCAAAAAATGGGCTCGAACTTGCACCGCGGTTCGGCTCCTATGCGACCAAATGAGCTGAAATTTTTAAGTTAAGCTCGGGCAGTAAAGTTAGGAAAATGGTGCAAATTTCAGTGCATTCGCACCAAAAAAACCGATGTTTTCATAAAATAACCTGTTTTCGCGATGTTTACGTATCCGAAATGTGTAACTTCCGGTTCACCTATGAACATCCGGTTTTTTGGGTTTTTTAGGTTCGGCCACTCAAGGGAGGCATTCATGCAAAATGTCAGCTAAATCGGTTCATAAATACGCGTTCTACAGGCTTTTTACCGGTCAAAAACGGGCTCGAACTTGCACCGCGGTTCGGCTCCTATGCGACCAAATGAGCTGAAATTTTCAAGTTAAGCTCCGGCAGTAAAGATAGGAAAATGGTGCAAATTTCAGTGCATTCGCACCAAAAAAACCGATGTTTTCATAACCGCGGTTCGGCTCCTATGCGACCAAATGAGCTGAAATTTTCAAGTTAAGCTCGGGCAGTAAAGTTAGGAAAATGGTGCAAATTTCAGTGCATTCGCACCAAAAAAACCGATGTTTTCATAAAATAACCTGTTTTCGCGATGTTTACGTATCCGAAATGTGTAACTTCCGGTTCACCTATGAACACCCGGTTTTTTTTGGGTTTTTTAGGTTCGGCCACTCAAGGGAGGCATTCATGCAAAATTTCAGCTCAATCGGTTCATAAATACGCGTTCTACAGGCGTTGTACCGGTCAAAAAATGGGCTCGAACTTGCACCGCGGTTCGGCTCCTATGCGACCGGGGGAGCTGAAATTTTCAAGTTAAGCTCGGGCAGTAAAGTTAGGAAAATGGTGCAAATTTCAGTGCATTCGCACCAAAAAAAACCGGTGTTTTCATAAAATAACCTGTTTTCGCGATGTTTACGTATCCGAAATGTGTAACTTCCGGTTCACCTCTGAACATCCGGTTTTTTTGGGTTTTTTTAGGTTCGGCCACTCAAGGGAGGCATTCATGCAAAATTTCAGCTCAATCGGTTCATAAATACGCGTTCTACAGGCGTTTTACCGGTCAAAAAATGGGCTCGAACTTGCACCGCGGTTCGGCTCCTATGCGACCGGGGGAGCTGAAATTTTCAAGTTAAGCTCGGGCAGTAAAGTTAGGAAAATGGTGCCAATTTCAGTGCATTCGCACCAAAAAAAACCGGTGTTTTCATAAAATAACCTGTTTTCGCGATGTTTACGTATCCGAAATGTGTAACTTCCGGTTCACCTATGAACATCCGGTTTTTTGGGGTTTTTTAGGTTCGGCCACTCGAGGGAGGCATTCATGCAAAATTTCAGCTCAATCAGTTCATAAATACGCGTTCTACAGGCGTTTTACCAGTCAAAAAATGGGCTCGAACTTGCACCGCGGTTCGGCTCCTATGCGACCGGGGGAGCTGAAATTTTCAAGTTAACCTCGGGCAGTAAAGTTAGGAAAATGGTGCAAATTTCAGTGCATTCGCACCAAAAAAACCGATGTTTTCATAAAATAACCTGTTTTCGCGATGTTTACGTATCCGAAATGTGTAACTTCCGGTTCACCTATGAAGATCCGGTTTTTTTTGGGTTTTTTAGGTTCGGCCACTCAAGGGAGGCATTCATGCAAAATTTCAGCTCAATCGGTTCATAAATACGCGTTATACAGGCGTTTTACCGGTCAAAAAATGGGCTCGAACTTGCACCGCGGTTCGGCTCCTATGCTTTTGGGGGAGCTGAAATTTTCAAGTTAAGCTCGGGCAGTAAAGTTAGGATAATGGTGCAAATTTCAGTGCATTCGCACCAAAAAAACCGGTGTTTTCATAAAATAACCTGTTTTCGCGATGTTTACGTATTCGAAATGTGTAACTTCCGGTTCACCTATGAACATCCGGTTTTTTGGTGTTTTTTAGGTTCGGCCACACAAGGGAGGCATTCATGCAAAATTTCAGCTCAATCGGTTCATATATACGCGTTCTACAGGCGTTTTACCGGTCAAAAAATGGGCTCGAACTTGCACCGCGGTTCGGCTCCTATGCGACCGGGGGAGCTGAAATTTTCAAGTTAACCTCGGGCAGTAAAGTTAGGAAAA